>JANBXA010000609.1:455000-1655000 GCA_030556225.1 Cricetiscus sungorus | reverse complement strand
CAAGACCAGGGTACAGAAAACCACAGAGACAGCTGACTTGAACAAGGATGAGCCAATGGGCCCCCAGACTGATAGCTGGGAAACAAGCATTGGACCAACTCAGACCCCTAAACATTGGTCTCAGTTAGAAAGCCTGGGCCATCTAAGGGACCTCTGATGGTGGAACTAGGATGTATCCCTGCTGCACAAGAGGTCTTTGGGATCACATTCTTCATGGAGGGATACTTCCTTAACCTAGAGGCAAGAGGGAGGGCCTAGTTCCTACTACAAATGTCTTGACAGATATAGATGGCCCCTCCAGGAAGGCATCACTGTATATGTGGATTGGGGGAAGTGTGGGATGGGAGATTAGTTGGGAGCATTGGACAGTGCAAGAGAGGGATGGAGAGACATTTAGGGAATTTGGATCGATATGTAAAATAAGAAAAATAAATATATAAAAATTATTTTATTTAAAAAAAGAAAAAGGAAATAAAATATTCATTGGATGATGCTAAAATATGAGTTATATATTTTCTTCTGGGAGGTATCACTTACAGGAGAAACCAATGACATGCAAGTTCCCACTCTAAGGATCCATACCCAGGCTGTTCTCTGTGACCCTGCCAGAACTAAGAGAGAACAAGCCTCTCCTGGACCTTAAACCAAATACTATAAGCTCACTTACACACCTGTGGCCACACCCATATTGGCAATGTCAGGGCCACATATGAGGCTGGGTAGCTCTCTCACTACAATTCAATGACCACAACTCAGATCAACTTCTTGTTTTCTACCCTTGAGTGTCAGGAGTAGCCATACCTCAGACAAGGAGTATTTTTATTTAGATTAAAATAAACAAACACCCCACTGTTGCCACACCTTTGACATTTAATTCTTATGACTTGCTGAAGACAATTTTTAACTTTCTTACTTTGAGCCAAGATGTAGTGCTACCATCTTTATGGTCACTGACAGTATCATTAAAACAATTGTTCCATGGCATAAACAAATGTAGCACATCTGAAAATAATATTCTACAACAGATTTTTATCAAAGAACCTCCATATGGTAATTGCTTTCTTTGTGGTAAAAGTTAGCCACTGGGATGGAAATTGCTCTTGCTTCAACTGCTGACAGTATGCTGTACAAATTGGATTAGCAGAACACAAGAATGTGACTTCTGTACTTTGAGAAGACAAGCTAGGCCACTCCTTCAAAATTCTTGCTTTACAGCAAAGTCTGTCAGATATTCTTGACCTGTAGTTTGATGGTGGATTGCCACAGCATTGCAGAACCCGGATTACTGTCCAGGTTGCCAGCTATTTCTGCCATTTGTATACTTTTACAAGTTAATTGCTCAGCACTTCCTGCTTACTCAGGTAATATTACGTCCTTCTTTGATCTTTGATGGGGTTGTAGACTAGATAGATATAGTTAAATATTTCCTTGTTAGCAAATTCAGAAAAGAAACTCACAAGACAAGTATAAAGCATACAAAGTTGACAAACATAAATGCTTAAATTGCTTAAGAAAATATTTTGAGGTCCAAAAAGAAAATTTTGTGTTGGTTATACAAGTTAAGATAGAAAGTGATTTAGGTACAAAAATTGGACTCGCCAAGATAGGGTAGATAATAGAGTTGTTTCTCTGAATTTGTCAAATACAAATGTAATGGATATTGTGAATGCAATCCTCATGTGATATTGGTTCTTATTCTAACATAGTTATACTATGTTTGAGTTAAAACATGGGAGTTCAAATTTGTACAGCCACTTTGGAAATTATTGTGGTGGTTTATCAGGAAAATGGGAATCAGTCTACCTCAAGATCCAGCAATTCCACTCTTGGGCATATACCCAAAAGGTTCACATTTATACAACAAGGACATCTGTTCAACTATGTCCGTAGAAGTGTTATTTGTAATAGCCGGAACTTAGAAGCAACCTAAATGCCTCTCATATGAATAATGGATGAAGTAAATGTGGTAGATTTACACAATGGAATACTACTCAGAGAGGGAAAAACAATGGGATTGTTAAATTTGCATGCAAATAGATGGAACTAGAAGAAACCATCCTGAGTGAGGATACCCTGTCACAAAAAGACAAATACGGTATGTATTCACTCTTATATAGATTTTAGACATAGAAGAAAGGATTGCTATATAATCCACACCAACAGAAAAGCTAGGAAACAAGGAGTACACTAAGAGAGACATACATAGTCTCCTGGAGAAGGTGAAAGGAACAAGATCTCCCAAGCAAATTGGGGCCATGTGAGGAGGGGAGAGGGAGTTAGGAGGAAGAGAAGGGGAGAAGTAGGTATGAGGGAGCAGGAAGATTGAGTGAGGGAAAGAATAGAGAGCAAGAAATGAGATACCATAATACCATAATAGAGGGAGCCACTGTAGGTTTTAAGGGAATGGCACTAGGGGAATGTCCAAGAATCTCCAAGGATGAGCCCAACTAAAAATTCTAAGCAATAGTGGAGATTGATCACTACCTTATATGCCATCCTAGTGCCTTCATGTAGTAGCTGATGGAAGCAGAAGCAAACACCCAAAGCAAAGCACTGAGCTGAAATCCTGGGATCCAGTTACAGAAAGGGAGGAGTGATGAGGAAAGCAGTCAACACCAGGCTGTAGACAACCACAGAATCTGCTGACCTGAACAAGGTAGAGCTCTCCAGTCTGATATCTGGGAAATCATCATGGGACTGGCTCAGACTCCCTGAATGTGGGTGTTAGTTAGGTGGCCTTGCAGCCTATGGGACTTCTGGTAGTGGAACAGTATTTATCTCAAGTATACGAATGTGCACTGGGAATCCATTCCACATAGAGGGATATTCTTTCAGTATAGACACATGGGGAGGGCCTAGTACCTACGCCAAATGATATGACAGTATTTGAAGACTCCCCATGGAAGGCATCATCTTCTGTGGGGAGCAGAATGTGGTTGGGATGAGGGTTGATTTGGGGAACAATGGAGGAATAGAGAGTGCAGTAAAAAGGGATGACATGTAAAACAAGCTTGTTTCAAATTTAAATAAAAATAAAGTTGGAAATGTTGTGGAATATTTGTACACTGTGTGAAAATATATTTCTGTGATTGGGGTAATAAAACATGAACAGACAGTAGCTAGGCAGGACTTCCAGGAAGAGAGAAGGAGAACTCTGGGAAGAAGGCAGGGTCAACACCTAGACACAGATGCTTCCAGGTTCTTGCTATTACAAATAATGCTGCTATGAACATAGTTGTACACATGTCTTGGTTGAGTGAATGAGGATCATTTGGGAATATGCCTAAGAGTGGGATTGCCAGGTCCTGTGGTAGACTGATAACCATTTTCTGGAGAAACCACCATACTGATCTCCAAAATGGCTATACAAGTTTGCACTCTCACCAGCAGTGGAGGAGTGTTCCCCATTCTCCACATCCTCTGATATTTTTAATTTTATCCATTCTGGCAGGAGTAAGATGGTATCTCAGAATTGTTTTGATTTGCATTTCCCTGATAGCTAAGGATGTTGAGCACATTCTTAAGTGTCTTTCTCCCTTTTATATTTCGTTTATTGAGAATTCTGTACCTCATTTTTATAAAGGTTTTATAAAGGTTTATTTGGTGTTTTGTTTACTAGGTTTTTGAGTTGTTTGTACATTTTGGATGTCAGCCCTCTGTTAGATATGGGGTCAGTGAAGAACTTTTCCCAGTCTGTGAGCTGCCATTTGGTCTTGCTGACTGTGTTCTTTGCCTTACAGAAGCTTCTCAGTTTCAAGAGATTCCATTTATTGTTTATCCCAGTGTCTGTGCTATTAGTGTTATGTTCAGGAAGCAGTCTCCAGCATATAGAGTTATAGTCCTGAAAACATCTTGGTATTGTGGACATGTGGACCAATGGAATCAAATAAAAAATCCTAATATTAACCTGATTTTTCACAAAACAGCTAAAATTATACAATGGAAGGAGAAAAGAATCTTCATCAAATGGTGCTGCCACAACTATATGATAGTGTGTAGAAGACTTCAGATAGACCCATATCTATTGTCATGCACAAAACTGAAATCCAAATGGGTCAAGGACCTCAACGTAATTCCTGCCACACTGAACCTCTTAGAAGAGAAAGTGGGAGGTACCCTTGACCTGAACATCCTAACACAGAAGAAGCAGAAGAAAATGACCTTAAATATAACTTCATAAATATGATAGAGACTCTTAAAGAGGAAATAAAAATTCCCTGAAAGAATTGGAGGAAAAGACAAACAAAAATTGGAGGAAATCAATAACTCTCTTTAAAAAAAGCCAAGAGAGCCAGAAAAAAATCAAACAGGTGAAGCAAACACAAACCAAGGGAATGCTGGTAATGGAAAACTTGGTTAAACGAATAGGAGCCAAAGATGTAAGCACAATCAACAGAATAAAAGACATGTAAGAGAGGAAGGATCACAGGAGATGAAGATACTATAAAAGAAATAGGTTCATTGGTGAAAGAAAATGTTAAATACAAAAACCATTCTTAACACAAAACATCCAGAAAATCTGGGACACCATGAAAAGACCAAACCTACGAAAATTAAGGATAGAAGAAGAAATCTAGCTCAAAGGCATAGAAAATATATTCAACAAAATAAAAGAAAAAACAATTTCCAACCTAAAGAAATATATGCCTATGAAGGTAAAGAAGCTAACAGAACATCAAATAGACTGGACCAAAAACAAAAACAAAACAAACAAAAATCCCCCAAAATTCTCTAGCCTCATAATAAGCAAACACTAAACATACAGAACAAGGAAAGAATATTAAGAGCTACAAATGAAAAAGGCCAAGTAACATATGAAGGCACACCTATCAGAATTATACTCAAATTCTCAATGGAAAATCTGAAATCCAGAAGGTCTTGGATGTTAGGATAAATATCGAGGGGAACCTTATTGGTTTCCATGGCAGGTGAGGTTGCCTGAAGTGGTGGATAAACATGCCAGGCAGACAGAGCTTAAGTCGAGAAGTTTTATTAGAAAGGGAAGGTTGGAGGAAAGAGAAAAAAGCAAAGAGACATAGAGAGACAGGACAGAAGAAAAGAGGGAGACAGGAAAAGTCCTGTCTGCCCATGGGGAATAGCAGGAAAGAGAGGGAAAGAGCATAAATGGTCAGGGGTCTTAAATTTAAAGGGGTCCTCTGTACCTGCATGCAGACTATATAACCATGGAAATGTGGGCTGACCAGGGTAATGCTTGAGTGAATTCTGCCAACTGACATGAGTAGGCAAGCATCATGCCTGAATCTTTACACTGGACAGATGTGCTGCTGACTCTAAGAGGCCATGGATGCCACACCAGACTACTATACCAAGACACCCAGTAAAGCTTTTAGTCACTGATAGTTGGGAAACCAAAATAAAACTTACCCAGACCCCCTGAAAGTGGATGTTAATTGGGAGGCCTGGGTACTCTATGTGGCCTCTGGTAGTAGATAGGTATGTTTCCCTAGTATACGAATGGTCTTTGGGAGCCCATTCCACATAGAGGGATACTCTCTCAGCCTAGACACAAAAGGGAGGGCCTTGGCTGTGCTCCAAATGATATGACAGACTTTGAAGACCTCCATAGAAGGATGAGATGGGGTTCAGGAGTGGTCAGGAGAGGAGGAGAGGGACAGGGAACTGGGATTGACATGTGAAATAAGCTTGTTTCAAATTTAAATTCAAAAAGGGAAAAAAAGGCTTTCAGTCACCATAGACAGAAAAAAACCCAAGATATTTCATGACAAAATTTGATTTATACAATATATATCCACAAATCCAAACCAAGTAAGTTACTACATACACAAAAACACACAGATAATCTCACAGTAGCAAAACCCAAAGAAAGGAAACACACAGACACCACCACCAAAAAAATTACAGATATTAACAATCATTGGTCATTAATGTCACTTAATATCAATTGGTTCCATTCACCTAAAAAAAGACACAGGCTAACAGAGTGGATATGAAAACAGTATCCACCCTTCGGTTGTATCCAAGAAACAACTCAACCACAAAGATAGATAAAATCTCAGAGTAAAGGGTTGGGAAAAGATTTTGGATCTATGAAATGGACCTATGAAAGAAGCGGGTGTAGCTATACCAATATCTAACAAATTAGACTTCAAACTAAAATCACTCAAAAGAGATGGAGAAAGTCACTTACTTCATATTTACCATAAGAAGAATTCTTTACCATGAAATCTCAATTCTGAACATCTATGCCCCATATGCAAGAGCACCTACATATTTAAAAATAAACATTACTAAAGCACATCAAACCCTACACACTAATAGTAGTAGACTTCAGCACTAGACAAGTCTGCCAGGCAGAAAATTAACACATAAATAAGGGAATTAACAGGGGTCATGTATCAAATGGACTTAACAGACATATATAGAACAATTCAGATGCAAACAAAAGATTATACCTTCTCATCACCTCATGGAACCCTCTCTGGAATTGACAATGTATGTAGTAACAACCTCAACAGATTTTTTTTTTAAACAAGATACAAAAACTGGAATAACCCCTTGTGTCATATTGGATCACTATGGCTTAACGTTAGAATTCAACACCAAAAGTAATTGCAGAAAGCCATGGAAATTGAACAATGAAAATATAAGAAAGAAATTAAAGACTTACTATAATTTGATGAAAATGGAAGCACAACATATGGCAGTCTATAAAAGAAATTCTAAGAAGAAAGGTCATAGCTCTAAATACCTACATATTAAAAAGTGGGGAAATCTCACACTAGGGACTTAACAGCATACCCGAAAGCTCTAGAACAAAAAGAAGAAAACACACTAAGGAGGAATACAAATCAGTAAATAATCAAATTATGGGCTGAAATCAATAGGATATAAATAAAAACAGATATAAGGAATCAATGAAACAAAGAGATGGTTCATTGAGAAAATAAAAACAAGATAGATAAAATCTTATCCAAACTAACCAAAAGGAAGACAGAATATGCAAATTAACAAAATCATTAAGGAAAGGAGGCATAACAACAAACATTGAGGAAATCCGGAGAATCATCAGGTCATACTTAGAAAATTTGTACTCCACAAAATTTGAAAATTTAAAAGAAATGGACAATTTTCTGGATATGTACCATATATAAAAATAAATCAAGACCAGATAAACCTGTTATATACACCTAAAACCCCCAAGGAATTAGAAGTAGTCATCAAAAATCTCTTAACTAAAATAAAACCCAGGGCCAGATGGATTCAGCACAAAATTCTACCAGAACTTGAAAGAAGAGCTTATATCTATATTCCTCAAAGCATCCCACACAATAGACATAGAAGGAATATTGCCAAACTCTTTTATGAGGCTACAGTTATCCTCATACCCAAACCACACAAAGACTCAATAAAGAAAGACAACTACAGACCAATCTCCATCATGAACTTTGATACAAACATACTCAATAAAATACTGGCAAAATGAATCCAAGAATGTGTGTGTGTGTGTGTGTGTGTGTGTGTATGTGTGTGTGTGTGTGTATGTTTGTATTTCATATTTAATCTACTGTGATCAAGTAGGCTTCTTCCCAGAGATGCAGCGATGGTTCAACTTATGAAAATTTGTCAATGTAATACACCATATAAACTGAAAAAAAAACCAGTTCATCACATTAGATGATAAAATAACCTTTGACAAAGATTCAACATCCCTTTTATAATAAAGGCCTTGAAGGGAGTAGGAATACAAGGAACATATCTAAACTTAATAAAAGCCATATACAGGAAGCCAACATGAAATTAAATGGAATGAAACTCAAAGTGATTCCACTAAAATCAGGAACAAGATATCGCTGTCCACTCTCTTCTTATATATTTAATATAGTAATTAAAGTTCTAGCTAGAGCATTAAGACAAAAAAAGGGGTTCAAGGGGTTACAAACTAGAAAGGAAAAGAAGTTAAACATTCACTATTTGCAGATAGCATACATGAGTCACCTCAGAAGTTCTTCCCTTAGAGAGCTGCTTAGTGCCACGCCTTAAAGTGGTGCTGGCTTCTGCTAAACACCTTCCCGCTGGTGAAGACACTCTGGGTAAACAAGCCCTTAATTGGTTAAGTCTGTTCAGCCTGTCTGCTTCTGCATTAGAGTAGCCTATCTGCAGGATCTATGTGGCTCACTGGGGTTGGTTAGCTCAAGGGTATTTAAGCCTGTGCAGGGGTCCCCTCGCTCTCTCTCTCTCTCCCTGCGGGCCAGAAGCAACATGTTTAAAGGATCCTGATTAAAATTGTATGAAGAAGATCTACCCGGAGTCGCATCTTCCTTGCTGGGAAGGGCAGGTGCGTACAGATGGTGGCCGGTACCGGGAATTTTTCAGATCAGGACTTCTTGCAGTCAGGGCAGTGCTGGCAAGTTCCCAAGGTAAGTTGGGGCCAAATTTAAGGTCCTCAGTAAAGAGGCAATGAGGTCTCTGGTTAGTAACTATAAAGTCCCAGGTAAGTTGGGACCGAGTTAAAGACCAGGGAACAAAGTGGCAATAGAGTCTCAGGCATTGAGCGAGCAGTTGTAACAAACCAAAAGTAAGATTTTTAAGATGGGGACTTCCTAGTCCAATTTTTCTGGCTCTTCAGGAGCTACTTTTGTCAAAGAAACTTAAAATAAAGAAAAGCACACTAGAAAGATTCCTGAGGGAATGCAATGCCATTGCACCTTGGTTCCCAGTTTAAGGAGACATCAAGGTAGTGTTCTGGGCTGAGGAAGAATTGCAAGCCCTCATAAAAGGAGTTCAGAAACAATCCCCTAAGGGGCAGAGGGGGAAGGGAGAGGAGAAATGGCTATGTGGGGAGGGGAGGGACCCTCCTAGAACAATGCCTTTGGGGCCTTCTCATTATCAGAGTGAGGAAGGGCGGGGCCCAGGTACAGGGCATTCCTTTTGCCCTGAGGTCTGGAGAGCCATAGGTAATGACTTAAGCCTGGCCTATCCAGTTTTCCAGGATGCCCAAGGCAATAGATATGAGGAACCTTTAGATTTTAAGGTCATCAAGGCTTTAGCTGAATCCGTGAGAACATATGGAATTTCAGCTTCTTTTACTGTAGCTCAAGTTGAAGCCCTAAATAGGTATAGCATGACTACTAGTGATTGAGGTGGGCTGGCTCAAGCATGTTTAAGCCCTGGGCAGTATCTGGATTGGAAAGCCTTTTTAATAGAGTATACCAATGAATAGGCCGCAGCTAATCTGGCAGCCGGAAATGCAGCATGGGACAGGGACATGCTGCTTGGACAGGGACACTTTGCCAACCAACAGACAGGTTATCCAATACAAGTTTTTGAACAAGTAAATAGATTGCCATAAAAGCATGGAAGTCATTACCCAATAAGGGAGAGGTGAATGGTAACCTCACTAAGATACTACAAGGCCCAATTTTGTGGCTTGTTTGGTAGAGGCTACAGAGAGAGATTTTGGCATTACTGCAGCCATAGTTGCAGCTATCTCTTTTGCAGTTGTGGATTCAGTCATGGTTGCCATGGCTATGAGTTCATCAGTGCAGACAGTCTCTAAGCTAAATGAGTTGTCCAAGAATGTGGCTAGTGCCTTAGATGCTCAATCCACAATTGGTGCTCAACTAAAAGGAGGTTTAATGATTGTAAACCAAAGAATTGATCTGGTGCAGGAGCAAATAGATACCTTGTGGCAGCTGGCCCAATTGGAATGTGAAATGAAATATCCAGGCTTGTGTGTTACCAGCATTCAGTATGAGAACTTTACATGTGCTGCTAATTTGTCACGACAGTTGCCTAGCTATTTTTTAGGAAATTGGTCTGCTGACTTTGATGACCTGATGGCACAGCTGCGAGTGGCCATTGTTGCATTGAATTTGAAACGTGTGGATGCGGGACTGGCTGCCAGATTGTCATCGTGGTTCCTGTTGCCATGGATCATCTGAAAGAGTGGGCAGGAATGGGAGCCATGGCTGTACTCTTGTTGCTTATCTCCTTCATGGGCCTATGGTGCCTTTGCAAGATGAGGTTTGCTCAGAAGTGGTATGCAGCTATGGTTGTCCAGGCATTTACAGCCATTGAGGCAAGACAGACTCCCCAAGCATGGCTCACAGTCATGAACAAGTATTGATCCTTCACGCTTAGGTTGTATGGCTTAGCACTGCACTCCGAGTTAGCTCTGGAAGTGAGCAACTCCAAGAAGGGCAAGTCTGATTGTATGTGGATTGGTGTCCGAGGCCTCACCTCCAGGAAAAAGATGCCGGACGGGTTTGGCACTGACTTGGCTGACTACCAGGATTCAGGGTCATCACAATGTCCATTGCTTTACTGGAGACCAGACTACTACCCTTGCCTGTTGCATTATTAAGACAAAAAGAGGGAACTGTAGAGAGCCCCGTAGTGCCACGCCTTGAAGTGGCGCTGGCTTCTGCCTTACACCTTCCCACTGGTGAAGACTCTCTGGGTAAACAAGCCCTTAATTGGTTAAGTCTGTTCAGCCTGTCTGCTTCTGCATTAGAGTAGCCTATCTGCAGGGTCCACATGGCTCACTGGGGTTGGTTAGCTCAAGGGCATTTAAGCCTGTGCAGGGGTCCCCTCGCTCTCTCTCCCTCTCCCTGCGGGCCAGAAGCAACATGTTTAAAGGATCCTGATTAAAATTGCATGAAGAAGATCTATCTGGAGTCGCGTCTTCCTTGTTGGCGAGGGCAGGCGCGTACACTTCCAGGATACCTTACAGTTGATAAACACCTTCAATAATGTTGCAGGATACAAGACCAACTCAAAAAATCTGTAGCTGACTTATATACAAATGATAAAAGGGCTGAGAATGAAATCAGAGTCACATTACCCTTTACAGTAGCTACAAATAATAACAAATATCTTGGAGTAATGCTAACCAAAGAATTCAACGACCCACACATCCAGAACTTTAAGGCTTTGAACAAATAAAATGAAGAAGATACCAGGAAATGGAAAGAAATCTCATACTCTTGGATAGGGAGGATTTACATAATAAAAATGGCAATTTACATATTCAATGCAGTTCCCCACAAAATCCCACCAAAACTCTTCAAAGAAATTCAAAGAACAATACTCAACTTCATATTGAAAAACAAAAACCAAGAAGCAGAAAACCTAAAACAATCCTATACAATAAAGGAACTTCTGGAGTCATCACAGTCTTTGACTTCAAACTCCACTATAGAGTAAAAACAAATAGATATTAGCATAAAAATAGAGGTGGATCAATGCAATCGAATCAAAGACACTGACATTAACCCACATGACCTATGAAAACCTGATTTTTGACAAAGAAGCTAAAATAGCACAATGGAAAAAGGAAAACAACTTTAAAAAATAGTGCTAGCTAACTGTTCATGGTAGTACCAATTACATTGGAAAGGAGGCTGTTCATTGAAGAAACTTGTTATGGAGTTTGTCTTCAACAGGGAAAAAATAGCCATTTTGGCAAGAAACTCCTCTTGCCTGGACTATTTGACTGTTTTTGTATAAAGTGGGCATATAGGACCCACAGGAAAATGACTTCTAAATTTACCAAAACAAGAAAGGACAGTTCTGAAGGGTCCTTGTTTCATGGAAGAGTCTACCAAACATTCTGCAGGACATAGAAAATGACTGACTGCCAATACAGGTGGACAATTTAAAATTTCCTCTTCAATGAGAAGATGGATGCTTCAACTTTACAGAAGAACTTTAAGTGACTGTCCTTCTGAGGTGTTTGATGGAGTTGAAGACAGATAATTATGGTTATGTTTTTCCTTAGTTATGATAAAAGATAGTTGCATATAAAAGTTTAGACTCACAAAGATAGGATAGATGATAGAATATTTTGTTTAAATTTTGCCAGGTGTTAATGAACTAAATATTGTTAGCTGTAGTTCTTACTAGATAACTGTTTTATTATATATAATTTTACTATGTTATAGTTAAAACTTTTCTTCTTTTAGGCAGAAAAGAGGAGATTAAGGGGGATGTTTCTCTTATTGGTTGAAGAATGAAACACTGTTGGCCATTAAGGCAGGAGGGTGAGTGGGTTGAGGAGATGAGGAGAATTCTGGGAAAGATAGGCAGAGGGTGCCCACTGGGACAGTTGCCACGTAAGGACTAGAAAGAAAGGATGCACAAAGCATTCTCTGGTGAGATAAGACCACATGGAAATACATAGATTAATTGAAATGGGCTAATAATTAAGACAGAGCTAGCCAATAAGAAGCCCTAATCATTGGCTAAAAGTTTTTATAACAAAAAAACCAACAAAAATATATGCCAACAAATACTGGTGGCATAACTGGATGTCAACAAGTAGAAGATTGCAAATAGATCCATATCTATCACCATGCACAAAATTCAAGTCCAAGTGGATCAAACATCTCAAACTAAAACCAACCACTCTGAACCTCATAGAGGAGAAAGTGGGAAATAGCCTTAAATGCATTGGTACAAGAGATCAGTTCCTAAATATAATACCAGTAGTACACACATACACTAATAACAACAATGAATAAATGGGACTACCTGAATATGAGATGCTTCTGTAAAGCAAAGGACATGGTTAACAAGACAAAATGATGGCCTACAGAATGGGCAAAGATTGTCACCAACCTCACATCTAACAGAGGGCTAATCTCCAAAATTTATAAAGAACTCAAGAAACTAGACCTCAAAGTCCAAAACAACCCAATTGAAAAGTGGGATGCAAAGTGAAACAGAATTCTAACTAATGGCCAAAAGACATTAAAGGAATTGCTCATCATCCTTAATCATCTGGGAAATGCAAAGCAAAACAACTCTGATATAACATCTTATACTCTCTGAGTGGCTAAGATAAAAAAATACTGAGGATAGCTTATTCTGTAGAGGATGTGGAGACAAAGGAACACTCCTCCAGTGCTCATGGCAGTACAAACTTGTACAGCCAGTTTGGAAATCAGTATTGTAGTTTCTAAGAAAACTGGAGGTCAATCTATGTCAAGACCCAGCAATACCACTCTTGGGCATATTCACAAAGGGCACTTAATTATACCACAAGAACACTTGCTCAACAAATATTCAAAGCAGAATTATCCTTAATAGCCTAAACCAGGAAACAACATAGATGTTCCTCAACTGAATAATAGATAACTAAAATGTGTTATAGTTATACAATGGAGTACTACTGTGTTGCAAAAAAAAATGATTACCTCATGAAATTTGTAGGAAAATGGATGGAACAAAAATAAACTATCATGAGTACGTAACCCAGACTCAAAAAGACAAACACAGAATATATTCTCCCATAAGCAGATACTAAATACAAAGTAAAGGATAGCCAGACTATATCCCACAGCTGAAGAGGATTTAGGTAACAAGGAGGACCCTAAGAGGAACACATAGATTATCCTGGGAATAAAATTAGATAAGCAGGAGTGAAGTAAGGGGAGGAAAGGGGGAATGAGAACATGAGAAAATGGGATGGTCAAGGGGGGAGGGATATTGTGGAAGAACAATGAGAGTAATACCTTAATAGAGAGAGCCACTATGTGCTTAGGAAAAAAATCTGGTGCTAAGGTAAATCCCAAGAAAACACAGGAAGACCACAGCTAAGACTCCTGGTAAATAGTGGAGAGGCTACATGAACTGTCTTACCCCTGTAAACAGATTGTTGAATACCCTAATTATTATCATAGAGCCTTTATCTAGTAATTGATGTAACAAGACTCATAGATCCACAGCCACGAAGCAGGCTGAGCTCTGGGAATCTTGGTGAGAGAGGGAGGAGAGAACATATGAGCAAGACAGGTCAAGACCTTGATGGAGATGTCTACAGAGACAGCTCAATCAAGCTTCTAGAAACTCATGACTTTAGACCTACAACCGTGGAGACTCCAGGGAAACAAACTATGCCCTCTGTATGTGAGAGACAGCTTTGAAGCTTGATCTAGCTGAGGGACTCTTAGAAGTAAGACCACTATACAAACCTGGAACATGAGCTAAATTGTTGAAATCCATGGCGGATGCCATGCTAAACCTTAATGCATGGGAGAGGGGCCTGGCCCTTCCACAACCTATTCTGCCTGACAATGTTGAATCTTCATGGGGACAATTATCTGTGTGAAATAGTGGGCTGGGGGTGGTCTAGGAGGAGGTGAGGAGTGGTACAAGGAGGTGAGGAGGACAGGAGGAGGTGTGAAGGGAGAACTGTGGTTGGAATGTAAATATAATTTTAAAAATTTAAGAATAAAGTAAAAAAGGGTGATATAGGTATTTTACTCTTACCTATTTACAACTACTACAGGCCTCTTAAAGATAAGTTCCTGTCTCCAGGCATTGTGCTAAAGAGAAAGCGACCCTTTACCAAGAATGACAGAACTTCACTGAGAGATCACACTGAATAAATGGCAATACTTTTGCCTGGGAATTATGTGTACTGGAGTAAAAGCATTCACACAAGGATCCAAATGGTCTCCCATGATGAAGAGCACCAGAGATATGAGGCAATATGGGCAGGACCTCACCTTCAAAAGTATTCCTTAAGGATACAATCTGCCTGTTCCCTTTCATGAATTGTTCCCTTTTTAAAAACTTAACACCTGGTTTCTCCTAACAAGTAGGATTTGGAATCACCAGACTACTTCTTCTGTTCCTGTTCCAAATAGATGCACTAGAATTCCTTTTTATCATGTCTCTTTTCTTCATTGGTATAGTGGGAAGTGTATCAGGTCTAGCATCTCAGTATAACAAGAAAATGGTATTTGGCATTACACTCCATTTAAAACAATAGCGTGCAGTAACAATTTGTACCAAAGAGAGTTTGACTAGCATGACTACCTCAATTACATTAAATGGATGATTACCTCCTATTTCTCCTTAGGTACCTTAACTGATACTTTCTCTTCTTCCTCTACTAAAGTCTCATCCCACACATGATTCTGGAAGATGGGACTAAGGGGAGAGGACCAAAGTGAAAATACAGCTATTCAACAGAATACCGGCAGCACTCACTCTCCCCAGGGGTTGGGATGCCATTTAGCAAAACACTGTTTTCTATTTACTCCCAGAGAAGACATAATGTTTCAGAAGCTCTCCTTTGACATACAGACTCAACATTCCAGCCAGCATCTCCCTCCAACACCCCTGCAGTTTGGAGAGGGTATTTCACCGTTGGAACATCTGATTCTCATTTGGGAGGGAGTGGGTCCAGGGCATAATTATTGGCTTAGCCATCGAACCCTTACAGATCTTTCACATAGCTGAATCATGTCCATGTGTTACCAAGTCTTTCCACATAGTGACCACTTTACCCAATAGAGTAGACTGGAGATTCCTGGGATTTCAAATATCCCCATCAAGAGGAAGTCTTCAAAAACAGTAGGCATTATCAGTGCACAATTGGCCTTCCTGTCTCTAAGAAAGCAGACCCTTCAATACTACCAAGTGCACTAAGTACTGCTGTGTTTTCAACACACAGCAGGGCTTAAATGTCTCCAATCTGATACATGCTTGAGTAAAAACAAACATCTCAACTTAGGGTTGGTGCTTTGAGTTATGTAATTTTCATTTTACATGTACTTTCACCTGCCATAGGGAGTTGGCTTTATCCAAGCACGTCATGTTTGCATGCAGAGCTTACGATGTGAATCACTTTAAAGAAGGGAATATATTCAGTAGGCAGAGAAAGAAATAAGCTACATACACAGGCTGAAAATAAAAGTGGTGTTTTATTTTAAGAAAGTTGAATACTACAAGAGTATCATGTGGGTGTAGATAAATTGGTCAAGAAGTCACCTGGCACATTTTGCAAATACCATATCTCACATTTCAGGCCATTTGATCAGCCTGTTTAGAAGCATTCTGGGCATTTAGGTTACTCTGTATTTTCAGTGACCTGATTTCAAATAGAAACATAATCATTCCAAAGAGTGACAGAGTGGTTGTCAGGACCCCTAGGGGGAACACATGAGTGTGGTGTTTCATTATCAGGGCTTCTTTCCTAACAGGAAAGGTGAGTGGAAAGTCAAAAGTGGTTTCCCCATACAGATCTACTACATGGTTCCAGGTGACAGAAAGAACCGTGCAAAGACTGCTGAGACCCAAAATTAAGACACAGCTCTTGTAGCAGAGCATCTGAATCTCAGGGACTGAGGCTTTGATAATGCTAACCCTAATGGCCGCTGAGCTAAAAATCACCACCACAGGTTTTATAAACATGGCCAGTAAGATCAGGTTCTGTGCACAACGAAATTCAGGTGAAATGGTCCAGCTTGAGTTGATAGGGCTGTGCACCAGAATCCTTGTCACAGATCCAGATATCTGAAACTCCTGATGGTAATAAGCTTCCCAGAGTCCGATGTACACAAGCTGAATAATGTTGTTGTCAAATTCCCAGAGGCGCCAGTATCGGCTATTTGCAAGGATTATTCCAAACGCCGAAGACAAAAGGCTGCAGAAGAAGCCAGTCAGACTGAAGATCCATTCTTTCACACCAGCAAATCTGTAGATGAGATTTGATAAATGTAGAGTCAAGCCAGGGGCATAAAGAAAGTATGGAAAACAGAATGAGTCATGATTTATAGAGTATTAAGTACTCTTAACTTCTATGCTGTCTCAACATTATAATAAAGTGCTCTCTCTCTCTCGCTTTTTCCATCCACCCCCCACAAATATATATATATATATATATTATATATTATATATATAATTTGTAAACACAATTTAAGTATGTATATTAAGCCTTAAAATTTATAACTGTGGCAGGAGTTCCTATTGTAAGATGCTTTGAACTATACTTTCATAGTATCCTTCAAAGTCTGTTTTGGCTAGGAATTTCAATATGTGGAGCTAAAAGTGAAATACCAGTTTGTGGTATTATTTAAAGAGGCATAATGCAAAATAAAACAATTATAAATAATTTTAATGTACATTGCAAGTAGAGTAAGGCATAAGTGATTGCTGTGTATTATTGCATAATCACCCCAAGAACACTTTAATATCTGTATAACCACTAAGAAGAAAGAAGCAAAATAAACATGATGTACATCTTATATTCATCTATGTCAATCAAGAGCATGTCAGACTTCTATAAATATCTAGATCCATCTTAGCATAATAGTTGCACAGGAAAGGAAAGCTAAATAGACCAAAGGTTATGGAACAGACACTGTCATAATTCTATAAATAATTTTCTAATAGTGTTCATTTATATTGAAGGGTATTTGTGATGTGATATAATTAAACTAGCACAGACACAAACTTAATCTCATGTTTGCAGCTTGATGAGGATATAACTTGTTGGTAGAATGATAATTACTTATTACATGGGAAGTGCTGAGTTCACTCCCCTAAACCATAAAACTTAACTCTGTATGTAAAAGATGAGGAATCATAAATGTGTGTGTTTTGTATCTGCTATTTATTCAATATTGCACCTTGAGAATATTGGCTTCACTTGGGTGCAAAATCTAAAGTTTCCTGAGCTATTTTGGGTTAGCCAATGTCATCTTTGACACAAAACTTACAATTCACATTAACATTATGAAGGAACTTATTTGCATCTTCTGTCAGTTGAGATCCCTGAGTGTGGCAATAAGAAAAATGAGAAAATCATGCTGAGAGGTCCAGATGTGCCATTCAGCAGAAAGGAAGGGGCACAATATGTCAGTGATTCCAGCATCTGCATATGTCATTGCTATACACATGAAGAAAGTTGAGGGGCCAATAAAAGCAATTCCTTGCCATGGGGCACCACCTATCAGCTACCTACTGTTACAAAGCCTTCTGTGGGATGTGATGCTTAAAACAGGGAAGGCTATAGATGTACTACTTGGGAAATTACATCAACAAGATGGGTTTGCAATTCATGGTGGCTTGGGTATCATCAGGAGGTCTGTCTTGCCTAGGCATGTCTGAAGAAGTGGAGTGCAGGAACAGTCTGCTTTGAAGTAGAAATGAAATCAGGATGGACAGTAATTTTGTGCAAGACAAGTGAGCTCTCTTGACAGGATGTAGTGCTCCCCTTGTCTGAACTCCAAGGGAAGTAGTGCTCCACTTGTCTGAACCTCAAGTGTAGATACAAAATTTTTGTAAAGAACCATGTAGAAAGCCTTCATGTAGCACAATTATGGTTTTACCTTTTTTCATTGGGGGTGAGGTGCTCCATCTGGGAGATGATGATATCACAAGTCTTCCTCAAATTCACTGGAAATACTGATCAGAGAGGGAGTATCAAGGAGTAGTGAAGCACCTTAGTGAAAAAAAAAATCTGGTAGGTACTTGTTTATGCTTAGAACAAACTGTTGAATTCACAGCACAGGCTTTACTTAGTTAGAACCTACTTTAAACACTTCAGGATCCTTGTGAACCTCCAATGATACCCAACAATTATTATTCTCACTTTACACATAGGGAAATACCAGAGATGCTAAATCCCACTCACAGCCTTCAGTGATTTACAGGTAAATGAACAGATATTCATTTGGATCTTCCTGTCACTTATGATGTTCAACAGAATTTACTCAAATGGAAAACATACACAAAAATACCCTATACAATATGTCAGAGGCCTTCTTTGTCAATCTTTGTCATAAGATAGTGGTGGTAACTAATGAAAACATCATGGAAAATGTAAAATCTTTACCTTTTCATCTCCCTTTTAGGATGTCCAAATATTAGCAACCGCAAATCTTAAGAGAAATAAGGAACTGTACACATTCTAATGTTTCCATGACTACTAGGGCTAGGTGATTGGTTCTAAGCAATGAGCAGGTTCCAATGGGCTGGCCTGAAGTGCCAGATTGAAGTTTTAAAGGTAATTTCTTATTAAGACATGCATGAAATAATCACTGTAACCTACTAGGGCCCTGTAAAGACTATTCTTGATTGTCAACTTGATAACAAGTGGAATTAAATAAAATTCAAATGCCTGGGCACATTGGTGAGTTTATTCTTCTTAAGTAAATCTTTAAAGTGCACAGACCCATTTCTAGTCCACATCTTACACAGGAGAAGATTCAACCTTCATTCAGATATTTTGCCAGGAGAAAAACCACCTTTAATCTGGACCACACATTATGCTAGTAGGCTATATAAAAGACGCGGAAATGTGCCTGGTCCTCTGGCAAATAAGGTTATGGAAGGGCTAGTCCAGTTGGTCTCTTCCTGTGTCTGAGTGGGATGGAGAGTGTTAACAACCCAGAACCTCTCCTAGTAGCTAGTGAGAACCACACTGAGACTGGAGCCTTGTCAAAGAAGGATCTAGGTTTTTGGTTTGTTTGCTTGTTTGTATTTTGTTTCATGTACCAGCCAGGTACTTATGGAGATCTCAGGATGGGGTGAATTGTAAGGGCCAATAATATTCCACCATATTAGCAGTAGCTGGGCAGAGGCAGTTGCAAATGAGGCTATGCTGAACCACTTGCATACAGAAGTTGCTGCCCAATGACAGGTCACTAAACTCAAATCAAGCTCAGGAAGCTACACTGAGCTTATAGGCCTCGGGTTTGAGTCTTTTAAGGCCCAACAGAAGTGAGTTTGTTTTCATCTCAGCTTATACTTACTGTCTCTGGCACTACAGTTTATTTCTTCATGATCCCAAAATACACTGAAAACATCCTGATTATTCATCCTTGTTGACAAACTAACTGTATTCTTGGATCTTCTCCTGGTAAAGAACAATTGTTGAACAAGCTGAAAGACAACCTGCAAGCCATTCTGATAAATCACCTATATAGATAGATAGGTAGACACACACACACACACACACACACACACACACACACACACACACACAGAGAGAGAGAGAGAGAGAGAGAGAGAGAGAGAGATCAGAAAGATACAAATATGCAGATGTAGATAAATATATATTCTATAAGTTCTGGTCCTCTAGAAGACCCTAACAAATAAAGTTTTGGTATTAGAGGTAATCCTAGAGCAGCAGAAATATGAGGCTGAATATTGAAATATCTGGAAGAGGCTTTCCAATTTGCCAACAACTGTAGTGCCTGAAACCTCTCCAATTACTGACCTTTCTAAGAAACTCAGAGAGAACCAAAGTCTATGGTGTGAACATAAATATAGTAATGCATTTGTATTCTTGCTTCATCTATTGTGACAGATTTGGTGACTCCACATAAATCTTTTCAAAATTTCTGAAAAAGAAATAGAGAAAATGATGATAGTGTTCAGTTGCTCCAAATATCTCTGGATAATGAGAAAAAGGATAAAAATTAACTCAGCGGTGTTTGAATATCTACAGATTCACATAAATTGTTCAAAAGTATCTAAGTGTTCCCCAGTAGAAAATCATGTTTGATGGGATATATGAGTATTGTCTTGAGTAATCAGGCCCTGAGCTCTATTTGTGAGGAATCACCAATAGACATGGCACTAACTTCTGATGATTAGGGATTTCAAGGACTCCCTCTGGCCAAGGACTCAACAACATGTAACCAAATCTTGACACTGAATGTTGTTCTGGGTATCATAAGATGTCTAGTTTGAGCAAGGCCTCTTCAATTACTTGATGACTCTACACTACTTTCTCATATGTACATATTTTATAAAGCTTCTACAGTATTAGGTTTCTATATGTTTTTATAATGGCATTTAATGTTAGTTGTCCTCCATATTTCCTTCTTAACCCTACTTGTATATTCTATTTTATTTTTTCTTTGTCTTTCCATAAAAAATATATTCTAATTTCCATTCCTGGAGAGAGCATTCCCCTTACAACCAGTCCCTTACTACTTACCTGAACTCTGTGATTATTCAGATTACAGCATACATAATGAAATCTTTATTTTTTCAGATAAATATCTGAAAGGTTTATCTGAGGGTTTATTCTTTTATGAAAATAATCAGTAAAAAATATGGTTATAACAGTTAAGTTTAATGTTGTATTTTAGCTTATTATTAACTTTTTATTTAAATTAAAAACAATCAATCCCAGTTCCTTCTCCCTTCTGCATTCCCACTCATTCCAAGCATCTCCACATCCCAACCCCATCCATTCCTCAGAGAAGCTGAGGCCTCCCATTGGGGATCATCAAAGTGTGACACTTCTATTTGGGCAGGACTGAGCCCCTTTCCCATGTATTTGGGCCGAGAGACTGTCCCTCCATAGGGAATGGGCTCCCAAAGCCCATTCATACACTAGGGATAAATAATGGTTCCATTGAGGCCCCATACACAGCCCAAGGCCCCCAACTGACATCCAAGTTCACGGGACCTAGTTTGCAGTCTTTTGCAGGTTCCCCAGGAGTCCATGAGCTCCCACCTGCTCATGTCAGCTGTTTCTATGGGTTTCCACAACATGGTCTTGACCCATTTGCTCATCAGTCCTCCCTCTCTACAATTGGACTGCAGAAGTTCAGCCCATTGTTTATCTGTGAATCTTTGCTTCTGCTTCCATCAACTACTAGGTGAAGACTCTATGATGGCATTTAAGTTAGACACCAATCTCATTATAGAGGAAGGACACTTAAGGCAGCCTCACCACTGTTGCTTAGATTCTTAATTGGGATCATCCTTACAGATTCCTTGGAATTTCCCTAGTGCCAGTTTTTTCTTTAGGCCTATAATAGCTCCTCTATCCAGTTAACTCTTTCCTTGCTCTCCTAATGTGTCCTTTTATGATCTTGACCTAACTGATCCCTCATGTTCTCATCCTAGTTTTCTAGTTTCCTCAGAGATGTTGGTTTGCTGTATATTGCCTTTATTATTTTCAGTTATGTTCCTTTTATCCAAGAACTATGAGAGTTTTATCATGAATGGGTGACAGATTTTGTGGAAGGCTTTTTTAGCATCTAATGGGTCTTTAGATCATGTGGTCTTTTTTCAGTTTGTTTATATGGTGGATTACAATAACAGAATTTTGTAAGTTGAACCATCCCTGCACCTCTAGGATGAAGCCTGTTAAATCATGGTGGATGATTTTTATGATGTGTTTTAGATTGGGTTTGCCAGTATTTTATTGAGTAATTTCGCATCAATATTTATGAGGGAGATTGATCTATAATTCCTTTTCTTAGTTGTGTGTTTGTGTGGTTTGAGTACCAAGGTAATTGTTCCATCATAAAAAGAGTTTGGCAATAACCCTTCTAATTCTATTGTGTGGAACAATTTGAGGAGTATTGATATTAGCTCTTTGAATTTCTGGTAGAATTCTGCACTGAAACCATCTATCTGTCTTTGGGCTGTTTTTGGTTGGGTGACTTTTGATGACTGCTTCTATTTTGTTAGGGGTAATAGGTCTATTTAAATGACTTATCTGTTCTTGATTTAATTTTGGTATGTGATACCTATCCAGAATATTGTTCATTTCCTTTTATTTTTTTCCAATTTTGTGAAGTACATGTTTTCAAAGTATGACCTGATGATTCTGTTGATTTCCTCACTGTTAGTTGTTATGTCCCTCTTTTCATTTCCAATTTTGTTAATTTGAATGTTCTCTCACTGCCTTTGGTTAGTTGGATATAGGTTTTTCTGTCTTTTTTGATTTTCTCATAGAACCAACTCTTTGTTTCATTGATTCTTTGTATTGTTTTCTTTGTCACTACTTTATTTTTTCAGCCCTCAATTTGATTATGTGCTAGTTTCTTCTCCTCCTGTGTGAGTTTGCTTCTTTCTGTTCTAGGACTTACAGGTGTGCTATTAAGTTACTAATGTGACTATTCTACAACTTTGTATTTTAAGCACTTATCACTAATGACCTTTTCTCTTAGTACTGCTTGCAAATTGTCCCATAAGTTTGGGTTTACTGTGCATTTTTTTTATTCAATTCTAGGAAGTCTTAAATCTCTTTCTTTCTTTTTATTTCTTCCTTGACCCAGGAATTTTTTTTACATTTTTTACATTGTTAATTTCCATGAGTTTGTAGGTTTTCTGTAGTTTGTGTTGTTGATGAATTCTAACTTTAAACTGTGGTCATCTGATAAGATATAATGGTTTATTCTAATTTTTGTGTATCTGTTGAGGTTAGCTTTGTTTCTGAGTATGTGGTTGATTTTAGAAAAGGTTCCTCGAGAAGAGGATATATTCTTTTCTGTTTGGATGAAATTTTCTACAGATGTCTATTAAACCCAATTGAGTCATAACTTCTGTTAGTTCCTTTATTTCTCTGTTAAGTTTCTGTGTAGTGTTCCTGTCCAGTGGTGAGAGTGGGGCATTGAAGTCTCCCACTCTAAGGGTGTGAGGTTTTATGTGTGATTTGAGTTTAAGTGAAGATTCTTTTACAAATGTGTACATTTTTATTTAATGGATAGATGTTCAGAATTGAAATTTCATTTTGATGGATTTTTCCTGTGACAAATAAGAAGTGACCTTCTTCATCTCTTTTGATTAATTTTAGCATGAAAACTAATTTGTTAGATGTTATGAAAGCTATACCAGCATGCTTCTTAGGTCAATTTGGTTGGAAAATCTTTTCACAACCCTTTATTCTGAGGCAATGTCTGTCTTTTAATTTGAGGCATGTTTCTTTGATGAACCAGATGATGGATTCTGTCTTTGTATCCATTCTGTTACCTTGTCTTTTTATAGGTGAGTTAAGACCATTAATATAGAGGGAAAATAAGGACTGTTGTTTGTTAATCCTTGTTTGTTTTAGACTTGTTCTATGTGGTGGTATTGTGAATATGTCCTCTGCTTTACCCTTGGGTTTTGGGCAAGTGGGGTTATCTATTGCCTATGTCTTGGTGAGCATAGTTAACTTCCTTTGGTTGGAGGTTTTATTCTAGTACTTTCTGTAGGGCATGATTTGTGGATAGGTATTGTTTAAATCTGGTTTTGTCATGAAATATTTTGTTTTCTCCATCTATAGTGATTGAAAGCTTTTCTGGGTATAATAGTCCGGGCTGACATATGTGGTCTCTTAATGCCTGTAGAACACCTATTCTGTTCCTTCTGTTTTCAGAGTTTCCTTTGAGAAGTAAGGGGTAATTATGATAGGTCTGCTTTTATTTGTGAATTTGCTTTATGTCCTTTTCAGCTCTTAATATTCTTTCTTTATTCTGTATGTTTTGGTTTTTTTTTTTTTGATTATTATGTGGCAAGGGTTCAGTGTATTTGGTGTTCTCTAAGCTTGTAATTTTATAGATGTGTCCTTCTTTAGGTTGGGAAAGCTTTCTTCTGTGATTCTGTTGAATATGTTTTTTCTGCCTTGGGCTGGACTTCTTTACCTGTTGAATATGTTTTCTGCTCTTTGAGCTGGGCTTCTTCACCTTCTATGCCTATTATTTTTAGGTTTGATTTTTTTTCATGGTGTCCCAGATTTCCTGGATATTTTATATTAAGGATTTGTTGAACTTAACATTTTCATTTGTCAATGAATTTGCTCCTGCAGTGTATCTTCCACACCTGAGTTTCTTCCATGTATTGTATTCTGTTGGTTATGCTTGCACCTACAATTCTTGATCATTTACCTAGATTTTGTATTTCCATCATCGCCTCAGTTTGTGTTTTCTTTATTGCTTCTACTTTGGTTCTCAACTCTTGAGCTGTTTAAATTGTTTCTGTCACTTGCTTGATAGATTTTTCTTGACTGTCTTTGCTTTCTTTAAGAGATTTGTTGATTTCTTGCATTTTTTATTTGACTTTTCCTTGATTTCTTCCATTTTTTGTTTGTCTTTTCCTCCATTTTTAAAGGGATTTTCTCATTTCCTCTTTAAGGACAAATATCATCCTCATAAAGTTATTTTAATGTTGTTTTCTTCTGCTTCATCTGCATTTTAATGTTCAGGTCATGCTGGTGTAGAATCCCTAGTCTCTGGTAGTGCCATATTACTCTTTATGTTGTTAAAAGTTTTCTTATACTGCTGTCTACCATCTCTTCCTCCTGTAGGCACAGGTGGGGCCAAGATTTCAGGAGCCTCTTTTTTTCCAATTATTGTAGGTCGGGCCTGTGGCTTATGTGGTTGTTCTTCCTCTCCTAGTGGTGATGGGGCCAAGGTTTCAATGTGGGAAGATGTGGTGCTGGATACTGTGAAGTGTGGGGTTGTGGCCCCAGATCTCTGAACTTTCTCCCCCAGTGGGGACATGGTCAAGTCTATGATGGTGGCATATATAATGATAAATGGTTGGTTGTGTTTGCCCTCTGGTCTCTGAAGTTTCAGTGGGTAGGATAGAGTTGTGACATGCTACCATTAAGGGCCTCCAGAGACTACTGCAGCACTCTCCTTTCCTGGTAGTGGTAGGGGTGAGGCCCCAGTGGTGGTAGATATAGTGATGGATGGTTTGCGGCTTCCTCCAGATCTCTGGGGTTTTTGTGGACAGGATGGGGATGCAGCATATACTGGTTAAGGACCTCCAGTGGGGTGGTCAGGTCAGGCACTTACATTTCCTGGTAGGGGTGGAGCCAAGGCTCCAATGGCAGTAAATGTCATGCTGGATTGTTTGTGGCTGCCACCAGGTTTCTAGAGTTTAGGTGGGCAGGTCAGGGTTAAGTTCCCCAGTTAAGGGAAGCAAGGGAGAAGGCCTGGAACTCACCTTTCCTGGTAGGTGCATAACCAAGTCTCCAATGGCAGTAGATGTGGTGCTGGATGATTTGGCGATGTCCCCAGGTCTGAGGCTTCAGTGGCTAGGATGGGGCTTTGACTTTCCCTGGTTCAGGGCCTGGGGAATAGTCACTCACCTCTCCTTGTGTAGGGGGTTGTAGGCCAAGGTTTCAAAGGAGGCAGGTTCAGTACCAGATGGTTTGGGGTGTGAGGACGGTGCACCCAGGTCTCTGGAATTTCTCTCCCAGTGAGGGCAAGGTCAAGGTTCCAATGGTGGCAAATGTGATGCTGGATGGTTTGAGGGCTGCCCCCATATCTCTTCTGTAGGCAGGACAAAGTTGCAACATTCTCTGGTTAGGGACCTATATAGGGGTGGCAGGCATTCCCCTCTCCTGGTAGGGCAGGGCCAAGGCTTCTATAATGAAGTCTTAAAAGCTGTCATCTATCATTCACAAGCAAGATAAAATTTATATTTGTCTTTTTTGTGTCTGAATTTCCTCAGTCAGGATCATTGTTTTATATCTCCATTCATTTATCTGTGAATTTCATAATTGCATTTATTAAGTGAATAATATTCCATTTCATGAGTATACCTAGATTTCATTAGCCATTTAACATGCGATGAACATCTAGTATGTTTCCAATCTCTGGATATTTCAAACAAAGCAGGGGTAAACATGTTTGAGCAAGCATGAAAAATGTGTACAGTGTGAGAGACTCAGTACCTAAATGATATCTTTTCATCAAGTCCCTTCCCTGCATGATGGAACCATAAACAGGGAAGTGGACACAAAAGCATATAACTAACCAAGAAACTATTTTAAATGGATACTTGCTTGGAAAAGGAAAGTTAGGGTTTTTTATTGTTGTTGTTTTGTTTTTTTCCCAGTGGAGTATCACTAGGATATCCACTATATTTCAGGGCAATTCTCATGACCAAGAATAGCCAACCCAAGAAACATCACTTTGTTTTTTACACTTTAGAAAGACTTTATTATTGCACTGTTTCTGTAGTTTTGTCTTAGAAAACTTTTGTTAGTTTTAAGATTTTTCACAGAGCAGGGGTCATGAGCAAATACACACTCAGTTGTGTAAGTACACAGGTTGGGAAGAATCTCAAAAGAGATGGCAAAGGAGAAAATCAAATTGTAGTTTACATTGTGATCCAATTATACTGTATGAGGAAACTTCATAAATAGATTAATTTTTTCTTTAAACCATGACATATGGGAGGGATATTAACCACTCTGGTCCTTTAAATCTACATGGCATGACACTGGTTAATTGCTCATAATCTGCCATTCATCTCTGGTGGGTGGCCATGGAGACATGAGAATGTCTAGAGTAACTTATTTTACACTTGGCATTCACTAACACTTGGACGTCATAGAAGAGACAGAGGCAAGTATTCTATGTTTCCTATGTAGTTTATATTAATCTCATTCAATATTATAGGACAAAAATGGAAAAAGATGCTACTAACATGATTAATCTATTCTTTAACATGAATTCTTTGTGAGTAAATTCTGCTGAATATTATAAGTTCTGGGAATCCTTCGGTATCTATGAAGGTTTTGGAGGCTGTACTGACCTTTATACCTGTGTGGATTCCTGAAGATAAGCATGTGAATTAGGCTCTCTGTGTTGTTTTCCTACCCATTACATAGGGATAAAATATTGTGTGGATATCATTGGAGGGATGGTAATATCAGATGGGCTAATATCCATGAAGTGTATAAATGAGGCTCAAATGAAGCAAAGCAGAGGATAGGAATGGGTCAGTTTGTGTGGATCAGGAGTTTCTTGGTGAGGCACTGTTGTATGCTGAAATATATGTCTAACAGAACTTCTTTTGCTGAAGGTGATTCACCTTTTGTGTGACTCCCTGTCTGGTCAACATTTCCTGTTATTTGGAAGATATTTGTGATCTTGGCATCTTTCAAATGGATCTTCCTACCACCCATAATATACAAAGGTAAAAACTAAAAATGAGTTACATGGAGGGTTTTAAATTGGATCTCTCTGAAACACAGCAATCTCTTCCAAGATAAAGCCAGATCCTGCCAGGCTAGCTCATTTGTTTGCCACAACATAATCTTCCACCCTAATTCCAGTTATGCTCCTTTACTTCACTGTCTCAAATCTCCCTTGACAAGAGAGATGGTGTGGGTAGGGTATTAGGCAAGCCACCATCACCTGAAAACCCATTTTGCTGATATAACTTCCCAAGTATTATAGAAACTGCCATCTCTAAGTTAAAATGCATATTCCACAAAGACTGTGTTCCCTCTAGAGAAGGAGTGACAACAAAGTGATAGGGTTTACAGACCCATGAAATCTTCTGTATGTGCAGTGGCAATGACATTCTCCACATGTTGGAGGCTGCAAAACATTTCCTGCTTCCTTTCTTAACTACTCAGTGGCATCCCATCAGGGCAGATTTCTTCATGAGCATTAACATCCAAAGATATGAAATGAGAGGGGATTTAAATATGGTGCTGCACACAGAAAATGTAGAGTCTTAGTTTTGTTTTAAAGAATGCAGTTGTTCACACATATAGTCAGATACTTAGCATACAGCAATCATGTGAAGTAGGTTATCATAAAACCCACATTTCAGTAGGTTCTGGATCAATGATGGAAATGTCCATGAATCCTTGGGTTTTAAATGTAGATTTTTATTTTTGGCACACAAGAATAGAACCAGGGTCTCCAATATGTTCACCAAACATTATGCCACTAATAAATAGCCATAGAAAAGATTATATATATATATATATATATATATATATATATATATATATATATACTCACTGTGGCATTAATTATAAAATATGTACAGATAAAAAAGCTACACTTTTCAGAAAATTACACAAATAAAACAGGAACCCTACACTTCTAGATTCATCTACTTGTCTACCTACAACTCTTTTGAGAGGTATCTTTTATACACCCCCCGTGTGTGTGTATTTATGTGTATATGCATGGGTACATATATATATATATACATAATATATATGATTCATACATATATATATATATGATTCATATATGGAGTTTAGACATAGATGGAAATAAGAGGTGAATCATTTTTCAATTTGTTTCCTCATTCAGTAGACATTAGTTGCAATAGTCATGTAGTAGTCAACTACCATAATTTAGAGATTAGGTTTGAGCATTCTTTGTTTATCACTTTCATTAAGTTTTTTAGTATGTTCATATATTGCAACACAGCTTAAATAAGTATGATGCAAACTATTTTTGACTATTAATTCCAAGCATTAAAGTTCTTAGTTAACAAATACACACATTGCAACATTTCAGAAATACAGTGAAATTGATATCCAAAACCTCTTATAGAGGGAACTTTTGTTATTGTCATGGAGTTTAGGGATTCCTATACTATTATTTGTAGTATGATGAACCCTAATATGCAGAGGATTATTAGGGTATACAGCAGGTGACAACTAGTGTTCAGCAGGTCAACTCACCGGAGGAACAACTCTCTGTTGTGAAGCCCAACTAGGCAAAGTCTATGGAATTACTGGCTATGGAAACCAGTTGCTCTTGTCTGCAATTTGTCTCATGTGCCACATCAGTTCTTTCCTAAGAAGTGCATTTTCCCCCTCACAACTGCTATTGCTGTTTTCCCACTGCTTGTGTAAATATCCCATCTTATGTAAATATCCCATCTACTGGGCACACATATAAAACACAGAAAGCCTGTATTTCCTTATTTATCTATCAGATAGAAAAGTCTAGCCCTCACTGCATTTATGGATTTTTTTCATACCATGGTGCTGACTGAAGGCTGCTCTCCCAGTTAGTGATACTAATACATAGATAGACTCCTTAAATACAATTATGTGAGAACATAGACAAGATATAGGAGCTTACTGCTCTGTAAACCATGACTTATGCTGATTTCCCAATTTTCCTTGTGTTCCTGGCTTCACCATATATTTATTCAATCTCATCTTCAGATTTGCCAATGAGAAGAAGTGCATCTTTAAGCTGACTGGCCTATCAGCTTTCATGCTTGAAATAGTCATTGTGAATAGTCAATACTGGCGCCTGTGGGAATTCAACAACACTGTTGTGCAGTTTGTGTCCTTTGGACTGTGGGAAGCTCATTATCCTCAAGAATTTAATGTCTCTGGGACTGTAATCAAGATGCTGGTGCACACCCCTATCAATTCCACTTGGATCTTTTCACCTGATTTTCAGTATGCACAGAATTTCATAGTGTGGGCCATTTTGATGAAGCCTGTAGTTCTAGTGTTCAGTGTGATGGCCATTAAGATCAGCTACTTGAAAGACCCATTTATTGAAATGCAGATGTATTGCTGCAAGGTCTCTGCCTTAGTTTTGTTTTTTAGCAGCCTCTTCACATTTGTTTCCGTGAGCTGGATCCTCATGGTAGATCTTTATGGCCAAACAACACTTGACTTTCCGCCTGACTTTCCTGTTAAAAAAAAGAAGCCTTGATAAGCAAACAGTTTACAGCCATCTTCCCACTAGGAGTCCTGACAGCCACCATGTCACTCTTTGGGGTGACCATGTTTCTCTCTGAAACAAAGCTTTTTGAAGCTACAGAGTCAGGTGAAGTCTCCACATGCTTGCATAGTGGCCAATCAAGAGGCCTGAAGTGAGGGCTCTTTCATTTGCAGCATCTGTCAGAAGATTCCTTGAAGACATTTCCTATTCATACACAAAACTCTTGTAGTCATCAAAATACCTAATAAACCAGTTTAAATGCCATATTCTGTAAGACTTTGAAAGATTTTGAAGAATGCCTATTCATTTGAAATGTATCTCTATATATGTAGAAAACCTAACAGGACTATAAGTTTTGACTATTATATATCACTATCTATAATGTATATTTAATTTTATATTACATTTTTAATGAGCTTTATAAATAATATCTAAACAAGAGTAGCAATATACATGTACAAAATTGATCTTAAATATGTATCAACAAACCAAAATCCATACCAATACAAAATATTCACTTCTATATCATATTCTTTTTCTTGAGATTGTCTGTGATCATTAACCATTCATAGCCAACCCCATTTAAGTGAAAACAAACATTTATAGACAATATTTGAGAATTTGGGTATAGCTGTCTTCAAACTACTTCCTGCTGTTTGGAGGTGCTATCAATCCCAAGAAGATCCTGAGAAATCCCAGAAACCTGGCCAAATACTGGTTGTAGTAGTTGAAGCTGCATCATCTCAGCTGTCTTGGATGTTGGATCACCTGGGCCACTACTTCAGGGGGTCTTGCTTGATCAAACCAGATTAGTCTGAAAGGACTCCACAGATATTCATCTTCTGTGGGAACAAAAGCAGAACTTCTTTTCCAAAGAAACCTGTCTTTAGACTTAAAATTTGAAGTTGGATTAATCAACAACATTTGTAATCAAAAGGCGTTTTAGCAGCTGTTGCTCCATCCTCCACAATCAAACAATTTAAAGACAACACAATAACATACAGTATCCAGACTTTGTATTTTTCATGGCTTTCATGTATTTACATGGCTTTCTTTTACATTTATGTATGTATGTATGTATATATGTATGTATGTATGTATGTATTTATTTATTTATTTTGAAATAGGTTTTCTCTGTTTATCTTTGGCTGTCCTGATGGGATTAAAGGCATGTACCACCACAGGTATTTCTTTTTAACTACATTATCACTTTTCTTTTCTCTCCCAAGCCTACATAAAATTTAAACATACTTTAAACCATTTAGAAGTTTGTTTTTTAATGTCTTTACTGTATATCTCTATCTTTTTCTTTTTTAATTTTTAATATTTTTTATTTTACATATCTATCCCAGTTCCCTCTACCTCCCATACTCTCATGCTCCCCCACACTCCTCATACAACACCAGGGAGGGTGAGGCCATCAATGAGGGATCATCAAAGTCTGTCAAATCATTTGGGGTAGGGCCTAGGACTTCCCTTATATCTCTAGGCTAAGGGAGTATCCCCCAATGGGGAATGGGCTCCTGGATTTCATTCCTTCACTAGGGATATATCCTGTTTACACTGTCAGGGGTACCATGTACTCCCCAGGCCTTCTGACTGAGACCCACATACAGGGGTTGTGGGTCATTCCTACGCTGGTTTCCTAACTATCAGTCTTGGGTCCACGAGCTCCCCCTTGTTTGGGTAAGCTGTTTCTTTGGGTTTCTCCAGCCTGGTCTTGACACCTTTGTTCATCACCTCTCCCTCTCTGCAACTGGATTCCAGAAATTTGCCTCAGTGTTCAGCTGTAGGTGTCTGCCTCTGCTTCTGTTAGCTACTGGATGAAGCCTCTAGGATGGCATATGAGGTAATCATCAGTCTCATTATCAGGGAAGGGCATTTAAAGTAGCCTCTACACTATTGCTTAGATTGTTAATTGGGGTCATCCTTGTAGGTATCTGGACATTTCCCTAGTGCCAAATTTATCTTTAAAGCTATAATAGCACCCTCTATTATGGTATCACTTTCCTTGTTCTCCTCTATTCTTTCTCTGACTCAATCTTTCTGCTTCTTCATGCCCACCCTTTCCCCTCCTCTTTTCCCCTTATCTTTCTCCTACCTCCCTTTCCCTGCTCCCAATTTCCTTAGGAGATCTTGTCCCTTTCATCTACTGTGGGGGACTATGTATGTCTCTCTTAGGGTCCTCCTTGTTTCCTTGCTTCTCTGACAGTGTGGATTGCAGGCTGGTAATCCTTTGTGTCTAAAATCCATATATGAGTGAGTACATACTATCTTTGTCTTTTTGTAGTGGGTTACCTCATTCAAGATTGTTTCTTCTAGTTCCACCCATTTGCTTGCAAATTTCAAGATTCCATTGTTTTACTCTGCTGAGTAGTACTCTAGAACAAAAATAAACTAACCCCGGAGGAGTAGATGCCAATAAATAATCAATTTGAGGGCTGAAATCAATAAAGTAGTGAGGAAGAAAACAATACAAAGAATTAATATAACAAAGAGTTGGTTCTCTATCTTTTTTAAATCATGAGTCTTTTATCTTACCGACATTGACTCTGGTGTATGCTGCCATCAAGCATCTTGTAGCACACTGTTCATAAACATTTTTTTGTCTATATAAGCAAAGGCTAAATCTCTCATGCAGCATAGTGTGTCTTGTGGTGGGAATCTGCCATGCTGTCCTCAAGTCCAAATGCCACAGAATGTACCATGGCATGAATGAGACTTTGAGACTAGGAATTCCACTGTATTTCTGTTTTACATGGAAATCTTTGCCTCATGTTAGGAGTACCATTTGTAAATGGAGTTTCTGTTCTCATTATACCACCACTGTTTAGCCCCAAATAAACACACAGAGGCTTATATTAATTATAAACTGTTTGGCCAATGACTCAGGCTTCTTATTGGCTACCTATCTCTTAATTAACTGATAATAATTAATCAATGTAATTCTACATGATCTTACCTTACTAGAGAACACAGAAATGTTACTCCTTTGGCAGTTACACAGTGTCTCCATAGTGGCCTCTCTCTGTGTCCTCTCCCCAGAATTCTCCTAGTCTGGTAGCCCTGCCTATACTTCTTGTCTGGCTACTGGCCAATCAGTGTTTTATTCATCAACCAATAAGAGAAACATTTATATAGAAGGACATCCCTCATTAGGTAACTCTAATGAAACAAGTGAAAGACCTGTATGACATAAACTTTAAGTAAGTCTTTGAAGAAAGAAATCGAAAAAGACATCAGAAAATGTAAGATCTCCAATGCTCTTAGATAGGTAGTATTAACATAGTAAAATTGGCAATCTTAACAAATACAATCTACAGATTCAATGCAATCTCCATCAAAATCCCAGCACAAATATTCACAGACCTTGAAAGGACAATACTCAGATCCATATGGAAAAAAACAACAACAACAAAACTGCAGGACAGTCAAAATAATGCTGCACAATTAAAGAGGCACCAAAGCTCTATTCTAGAGCTACCGTAATGAAAACAGCTTGGTATTGCTATAAAAACAAACACTTTGACCAATGAAATTAACCCTGATATCCATCCACACACCTATGAATACCTGATTACTGACAAAGAATCTAAAATTATGAAATGAAAAGATAAAGCAACAAATGTTGCTGGCATAACTGGATGTCGACATGTAGAAGAATACAAATAGATCTATATCTATCACCATGCAGAAAACTCAAGTACAAATGTATCAAAGACCTCAACAAAAACCAACCACACTGACCCTCATAGATAAGAAAGTGAATGCACTGGTGCAGGATACCACTGCTTAAGTATACCACAGGTAGCACAGACTCTGAAACTGAGAAGCTTCTGTAAAGCAAAGGACCTTGTCAACAATGCAACATGGCAGCTTACAGAATTGGAAAAGATCTTTACCAACCCCACATCTGACAGAGGAATGATCTGCAAAATATACAAAAAATTCAAGAATTAGACATTAAAAGACCAAATAATTCAATAAAAATGGGGTACAGATTTAAAAAGAAAACTCACAACATACCAAAAGGTGCTTAAGGAATGGCTCAACATCCTTAGTCACTACAGAAATGCAAAATGAAATGAATCTGAGATACCACCTTACATCTGTATTGATAAGATCAAAAATTTCATTGACCTGTTATTTGTGAGATGATTAGAAATTAGGGGAACATTTCTCCATTGCAGGTGCATACATACTTGTACAGCTGCTTTGGAAATCAGTATTGCAGTTTCTCAGAAAATTGGAAATCCATCTACCTCAAGACCAAGCAAAACTACAAAACTAAAGTAAACACACACACACACACACACACACACACACACACACACACACACACACACACACACACACACACACACACACACCACAAGGACATTGGGTTCAACCTAGATGTCCTTCATCCAAAAAGTGGATAAGGAAAATGCGTATATACATAATGGAATACTACTCAGCGGTTAAAAGAATTGACATCTTGAAATTTGTAGGCAAATGGATGGAAGTTGAAAAGGCCATCATGTGTGAGTAAACCTAGACCCTGATAGGCAAATATAATATGTATTCACTCATAAATGGACGTTAGAAATAAAGCAAATGACAATCAGCCTACTGCCTATTATCCACAACCTCGGAGACTGTAGGTGACAATGAGGACCATATTTACTTTACTTTATCCATTCTTTTGTGGAGGAGCATCTAGGTTGCTTCCAGTTCTGGCTATGAAAATAGTTGAACACATGTCCTTTTTGTATAAATGTGTGTCTTTCGGTACTTAAGAGTGGAATTGCTAGAACTTGATGTAGACTGATTCTCATTTTCCTGAGAAACCACAATACTGATTTCCAAAATGGTTATAAAAGTTTGGACTCCCACCAGCTGTGGAGGAGTGTTCCCTTTTCTCCACATTCTCTCCAGCATAAACTCTGTTGTTATTGATTTTAGCCATTCTGACAGGAGTATATGATATCTTAGAGTTGTTTGATTTGCATTTCCCTGATGACTAAAGATGTTGAGAACTTTCTTAACTGTCTATCAGCCATTTTTGATTCCTCTATTGAGAATTCTCTATTTAGTTCTGTACCCCACTTTTTAATTGTATTATTTGGTGTTTTGGTGACTAGCTTCTTGACTTCTTTTTATATTTTGGAGATTAGCCCTATGTCAGATGTGGGTTTGGGGAAGATCTTTTCTCACTCTGTGGGCTGGTGTCTTGTCTTGTTGACTGTGCCCTTTGCTTTATAGAAGCTTCTCAGTTTCTGGAGGCCACATTTATTAATTGTAGATCTCAGTGTTTGTGCTACTAGTGTTATGTTCAGGAAATGGTCCCCTGTCCTAATTTGTTTTATGGCACCTTGAAATTCTCTTCTAAGAGGTTCAGTGTAACTGGATTTATGTTGAGGTCTTTGATCAATTTGTACTTAAGATTGGTAGATGGCAATAGATACAAATCTGCAGTCTTCTACACACTATCATCCAGTTATTTCAGCACAATTTGTTGAAGATGCTTTATTTTTATTGTATAATTTCAGCTTCTGTGTCAAAATTCAGGTAGTCACATTATGTAGGTTAATATCAGGGTTTTCAATTAGATTACATTTATCTAACTATTTATTTTTGCATCAATGCCAAGCTCTTTTCTCACTATAGCTCTATAATAGAGCTTAAGGCCAGGGACGGTGATGCCCCTGAGAGTTCCTTTCTTGTACAAGGTTGTTTTGTCTATCCCAGGTTTTAGTTTTTTTCATATAAAGTTGAGTATTGTTCTTTGAAGGTTCTGGAAGGAAAGGAACTGTGTTTGCTCCTTGGTATAGGCTTCATTTGGAGAGCTAGTCAATGCAGTGTTAGAATACTCATCCACGTGATGGGAGATGTTGTTCTGTATATATGTTTCTCATACTGGTTAATAAAGCACTGTGGGCAATGAGATAGCAAGATAGGCGGGGCTAGGAGACAAGGAGGAAAGAGGAAGTAGTAGGGAGGAGTCAAGTTGTAGCATGGAGGAAGCAGGATGCCTGCCACGGCTCCCCGATAAGACAACCACGTGGAAATACTTAGATAAGTAGAAATGGGTTAATAATTAAGGCAGAGCTAGCCAATAAACAATAATGGTAACTGGCCAACAGGATTGTATCAAATACAGAGTCTCTGAGTGTTACTTGGGGCTGGCACGGCTGTGGACCCAGACTGGCGGGCTGGCGGAAACATACATGCTACATCCACGTAGTGATGATGAAGAGAAACTAGCGAGATGACTAATTCAGCCCCAGAACCAGCACTATGAGTTGGACAATCCCAACATCCAATGAACCTATGAATATTTGGATCATATGAATGATTGGAGGAACCATCATGATGTCCATTACATAGGGCAAGAGCAAAATATCCAAGAGAAGCCCCAGTGAAAGCCCATTATCCATGGTGTAGTAGAAACCATAATTCTCAAGCCAAACCAGTACTTATGGTAAGGAAAACTTGCAAATAGAGATCAACAGACTAAAGGATAAATTGTGTTTATCAACTGGCCACACTTACAAGATTCTTCTTCTTCTTCTTCTTCTTCTTCTTCTTCTTCTTCTTCTTCTTCTTCTTCTTCTTCTTCTTTCTGCTCTATCTCCACCTCCCTCTTTTTTTTTGCTTTTGTTTTCTACTTTTGTTTTGCCTGGTTTTCAATTTTTCTTTTAAATTTGGTTTGATTTGGGGGGAACATTGCAAGGGAAGGGGGCAGAAGCAAGAACACAGGGAGATAAGTGGGAATGGAATGCAAAATGTTAAAATCCACAAAGAATTAACAAAGGTTAGGAAATAGACCTAGAAACAATACACCTTAATAGAAGAATATGATAAAGATGAAAGAGTGGTAGTCACAGAAATCAATAAAAATACTCAAGTGTGTAAACAGAAAATTATTATCACTATGTTTAAGGAAGTCATATAGGCTTTAAGATGGCACATTAAAGTAAAAAAAAATATAAAATCGGCATAAATCTAACTAATGATGTGAAATTTTTCTGCAGTAAAAAACTTTCATCTTCTGCGAAAAGAAATCACAGAAGACAGAATATTCAATGTCCTCCTATCTTCATGGATGAATTGGAATAATTACTTTTTTGAAAATTACTGTCTTACCAAAGGAAATTTAAGCAGCCAATGTACTCTCAATCAAAAGTCAAATTTCAGCATTTTCATAAATGGAAATAGGAATTTTAAGACCACATGGGATGCAAAAAATTAATCCCCAGGAGCCATAGAGGTCTCAATATATGTTGCAGAATGGGATAGCATACCGAAGCTATACTAAAGAGCTACAGCAGTACAATAGGGAGAGCAATGGCACTAAAATAGACATCAAGATGGGTGAAACAGAATAGAAGTTCCAGATTTACATCCATGCAATTTCAGCCCCTGATAACTTACAAAGACTCTAAAACTACACACTGAATAAAAGAGAGTCTTTTCAACACATCGTGTTAGGAAGAATGAAACTAGCTCTTCTTTGAAGTTCTGGTAGAAATCTATGTTGTAGCAATCTGGTCCTGAGCAGTTTTTGGTTGGGAGATTTTTGAAAACTGTTTCCATTTCCTTAAAGATTATAGGTCTATACAATTTGTTTATCTGGTCTTGATATAATTTTAGTATGTGATGCCTATCCAAAAAAAATTTGTCAATTTCATTTAGGTTTTCCAAATTTGTGGAGTACAGGTTTTCAAAATATGAACTGATGATTCTCCTGATTTCCTCAGTGTCTGTTGTTATAACCCCCTCTTTTCATTTCTGATTTTGCTAATTTGGATATTCACTCTCTGCCTTTAGGTTAGTTTGGATAAGGGTCTGTCTATCCCATTGATTTTTCATAAAGAACCAACTTTGATTCTTTCTATCTTCTCTTTGTTTATATTTTATTGATTTCATCTCTCAATTTGACTATTTCCTGGCATATACTCCTCCAGGGTGAGTTTGCTTCTTTTGTTCTCTCAGGAATTTTGTTAATTCAATAGTGTGGGATTTTTCTAACTTCTTTTTTTTCTTATTTTACATATTGATCCCAGTTCCCTCTCTCCCTCTCTCTCCCTCCAATTACCCCTGACTCCTTCCCATCCCATTACCCCTCCCACCCATCATTATCCCTGATGATTTCAGGAGGGATCATCAAAAAATGTCAAGTAATTTGGAGTTGGTAATAGGCCTTTGCTCATGCCTCTAGGCTAGGGAGAATCCTCCATGAAGAATGTGCTCCCAAAGTCCTTTTGTGAACCAGGGATATATCCTGTTTCCACTGTCAGAGGTCCTTTAGACTGCCCAAGTCTTGTAACTGAGACCAATATTCAGGGGGTCTGAGTCATTTCAATGCTAGTTTCCCAGCAATCAGTCTTAAGGTTTATTAGCTCTTCCTTGTTTAGGTCAGCTGTCTCTGTGGGTTTCTGTAGCCTGGTCTTGAGCACATTTTCTTATCACTCCTTCCTCTCTGCAACTGGATACCAAAGTTTCACTCAGTGTTTAGCTGTGGGTGTCTGCTTCTGTTTCCATCAGCTACTAGATGAATGCTCTGTGATGGGATATAAGTTAGTAATTAATCAATCTCATTATCTGGGAAGGCCTTTAAGGTAGCATTTCCACTGTTGCTCAGATTGGTAGTTTGGGTCATCCTTGTAGGTCTCTGGGTATTTCACTGTAGTCAGTTTTCTCTTCAAACCTATAAGGGCTCTCTCTCTCTCTCTCTCTCTCTCTCTCTCTCTCTCTCTCTCTCTCTCTCTCTCTCTCTCTCTCTTGCTCTCCTCTATTACTCCCCTGACTCAATCATTCTAGTCCTACATGATCTCCTCATCTCCCCTTCTCTTTCTTCACTCACTGCCCCCACACTCCCAATATGCTCAGGAGATCTTGATCCTTTCCTCTTCTGTGAGGGACTTTGTATGAATTCCTTAGATACCTCTTTGTATCATATTTTCATTGGCAGTGTGAATTATAGCCTGGTGATCATTTGCTCTATGTCTAAAATCCAAATATGAGTGAGGCCATACCATGTCCCTCTTTTTGTTACTGGCTTACCTCACTCAGGATGATTTCTTCAAGTTCCATCCATTTGCCTGCGGATTTCAAGATTCCATTGTTTTTTTCCCTCTGAGTGGTATTCCATTGTGTAAATATGCCACATCTTCTTTATCCATTCTTCAGTTGAGGGGGATCTATGTTGCCTTCAGATTATTGTTATTACAATTAATGCTGCTATGAACATAGTTGAACTGATATCCTTGTTGCATGGATTTGGGTCATTTGGGTTTGTGCCTAAGAGGGTAATTTCCAGGTCCTGTGGTAGACTGATTTCCATTTTCCTGAGCAAAAACCATACTGATCTCCAAAATTGCCGTACAAGTTTGCACTCCCACCAACAGTGGAGGTGTATTCCCCTTTCTCCGCATTCTCTCCAGCATAAGTACTCATTGTTGTTTCTAATTTAGCCATTCTCACGGGTGTAAGATGGTATCTCAGATTGTTTTGATTGGCCTTTCCCTCATGGGTAAGTATGTTGAACACTTTCATAAGTGTCTTTCAGCCATTTTGTATTCCTCTATTTAGAATTCTCTATTCAGTTCTGTATCCCACTTTTTTAACAGGGTTATTTGGTGTTTTGTTGACTAGTTTCTTGAGTTCTTTATACATTTTGGATATCTGCCCTCTGTCATATGTAGGGTGTATAAAAATCTTTTACCAGTCTGTGGGCTGCTATTTGGTGTTAACAACTGTGTCCTTTGCCTTACAGAAGCTTCTCAGTTTGAGGTGGACCCATTTATTAATTGCCAATCTCAGTGTCTGTGTTACTGGTGTTATGTTCAGGAAGCAGTCTCCTGTACCAATTTGTTCAAGGGCACCTCCCACTTTCTCTTCTAAGAGCTTCAGTATGGCTGGATTTATGTTGATGTCTTTGATCCATTTAGACGTGAGTTTTGTGCTTGGTAATAGACATGGGTCTACCAGAAGTCTTTTACTCACCATCATCCAGTTGTGCCAACACCATTTGTTGAAGATTGTTTCTTCCTTCCATTGTACACTTTTAGCTGTTTTGTGAAAAATCAGGTGTTTGTAGGTGTGTGGGTTAATATCAGGATTTTTAATTCAATTCCAGTCATCTACCTGTCTATTTTTGGCCAATACCAAGCTCTTTTCGGGGCTATAGTTCTATAGTAGAGCTTGAAACTCGGGGATAGTGATGCCTCCTGAAGTTCCTTGAATTTGCATTGAATTTGAAGATTGCTTTTGGCAAGACTGCCATTTTTACTATGCTTATCCTACCTATCCAGGAGCATGGGAGATCTTTCCATTTGCTGGTATCTTCTTTAATTTCTTTCTTTAAAGACACAAAATTCTTGCTATATAGGTCTTTCACTTATTAAGTAAGCATTATCCCAAGATACTTTATGTTGTTTGTGGCTATTGTAGAGGGTGATGCTCCTCTGTTTCCTTTCTCAGTCAATTTAGCATCTTATATAGTAGGGATACTGATCTTTTGAGTTTATCTTATATCCTGCTAATTTTTTGAAGGTGTTTATCAGCTATAGGATTTCCCTGGTAGAGTTTTTGGGTCACTTATTTAAACTATCATATCATCTGTGTATAATAATAGTTTGACTTCTTTCTTTCTAATTTGTATCCCCTTGATCTCCTTTTGCTGTCTTATTGCTTTATCTAGAACTTCAAGAACAATGTTGAAGAGATATAGAATGAGTGGGCGGCAGCCTTGTCTTTTTCCTGATTTTAGAGGAATCACCTTAAGCTTCTCTTCATTCAGTTTGATGTTGGCTGTTGGTTTACTGTATATTGTTTTTTATTATGTTTAGGTATGTTCTTATTATCCCTGTTCTCTCCAAGAGCTTTATTATGAAAAGGTGTTTACTTTTGTCAAAGGATTTTTCAGCATCTAGTGCAATGATCATGTGGTTTTTCTTTTTCAATTTGATTATATGGAGGATCACCTTGAAAGGTTTTCATATGTTGAACCATCCCTGCAGGAATGAAGCCTGCTTGGTCATGGTGGATGATTTCTCTGATGTATTCTTTGATTTGTTTTGCCAATATTTTTTTGAATATTTTTGCATTGATGTTCATCAGAGATATTGGTTTGTAGTTTTCTTTCTTAGTTGTGTCTTTGTGTGGCTTCGGTACCAAGGTGATTGTGGCCTTGTAAAAAGAGTTTAGTAATGAAACTTCTGCTTCTATTGTGTGGAACAAATTTAGGAGTATTGGTGTTAGTTCTTCTTGAATTTCTGGTAAAATTCTGCAATGAAGCCATGTTGCCCTGGGCTTTTTATTTGTTGGAAGGCTTTTGATGACTGCTTCTATTTTGTTAGGGGTTATAGATCTATTTAAGTTAATGATTTGTTCTTTATTTAATTTTGGTAAGTGATAGCTATTCAGAATTTGTCTATTTCCTTTGAATTTTAGAATTATGTGGAATATAGGTTTTCAAAGTACGACCTGAAAATTGTTTGGATTTCCTCAGTGTCCATTGTCCTGTCCCCCTTTTCACTTTTGATTTTGTTGATTTTCATGTTTCTCTCTGCTTTTTGATTAGTATGGATAAAGGTTTGTCTACCTTGTTGATTTTCAGAAAAAAAATAACTCTTTGTTACATTGATTCTTTGTATTATTTTCCTGGTTTCTACTTTATTGATTTCAGCCATCACATTGATTATTTCCTGGCATCTACTCCTCCAGGGTGAGTATGCTTCTTTTTGTTCTAAAGTCTTTTTGTGTGTGTTGTTAATTCTCTACTGTGATTATCCTGTTTTCGTCATATGGGTACTTAGTTCAATGATATTTCCTTGTAGCACTGCATTCATAGTGTTTCATAAGTTTGAGTATGTTGTGAATTAATTCTTATTCAATTATAGGATATCTTTAATTTCTTTATTTCTTCCTTCACCCAGGAATGGTTAATTTGCACATTGTTCAGTTTCTATGTGTTTGTAGGTGCTGTTCTTTTGCAGCTGCTATGGCCTAAGAAACACAAACACGAGACTCAGTGCCCACACAGAGTTTATTGAGAGAGGGGAGAGAAGGGGGATAGATGGTGGCCAACTGAAAGCAGGGAGAAAGAGAGAGCAGGGTGTGGGGTGCTTGCTTTAAAAGGGGGGCTTGTGCATACACAACTGGGTCCCCTGTGCAGCCAGGTAAATTCTGACATAGTGATAACATTGCCAGGGGCGTCCCACCCATCATTAGAGGTGGAGTCAGGAGACTGCAGGCTCAACATTCCCACCTCTTAATTGTAGAGAGCCACTTAGTGCCATGCCTTAAAGTGGAGCTGGCTTGTGCCTTACACCTTCCTGCTGGTAAAGACTCTCTGGGTAAACAAGTCCTTATTTGGCTAAGTCTGTTCAGCCTGTCTGCTTCCGCATTAGAGTAGCCTATCTGCAGGGTCCATGTGGCTCACTGGGGTTGGTTACCTCAAGGGTATTTAAGCCTGTGCAGGGGTCCCCTCACTCTCTCTCTCTCTCTCCCTGCAGGCCAGAAGCAACATGTTTAAAGGATCCTGATTAAAATTGCACGAAGAAGATCTACCCGGAGTCGCATCTTCCTTGCTGGGAAGGGCAGGTGCGTACAGATGGTGGCCGGTACCGGGAATTTTTCAGATCAGGACTTCTTGCAGTCAGAGCAGTGCTGGCAAGTTCCCAAGGTAAGTTGGGACCAAATTTAAGGCTCTCGGTAATAAGGCAATGAGGTCTCTGGTAAGGAGCTAAGAAGTTCCGGGTTTGGACTAAATTAAGGCCCTCATTATAGAGGCAATGAGGTCTCTGATAAAGTCCCAGGTAAGTTGGGACCAAGTTAAAGACTGCGGAAAAATGCGGTAATAAAGTCTCAGGCATTGAGCGAGCAGTTGTAACAAACCAAAAGTAAAATTTTTAAGATGGGGACTTCCTAGTCCAATTTTTCTAGCTCTTCAGGAGCTACTTTTGTCAAAGAAACTTAAAATAAAGAAAAGCACACTAGAAAGATTCCTGAGGGAATGCAATGCCATTGCACCTTGGTTCCCAGTTTAAGGAGACATCAAGGTAGTGTTCTGGGCTGAGGAAGAATTGCAAGCCCTCATAAAAGGAGTTCAGAAACAATCCCCTAAAGGGCAGAGGGGGAAGGGAGAGGAGAAATGGTGATACAGGGAGGGGAGGGACCCTCCGGGAACAATGCCTTTGGGGCCTTCTTATCAGAGTGAGGAAGGGCAGGGCCCAGGTACAGGGTGTTCCTTTTGCCCTGAGGTCTGGAAAGCCATACGAAATTACTTAAGTCTTGAACAAGTAAATCAGATTGCCATAAAAGCATGGAAGTCATTACCAAATAAGGGAGAGGTGAATAGTAACCTCACTAAGATACTACAAGGCCCAATAAAATCATTTCCAGATTTTGTGGCCTGTTTGGTAGAGGCTGCAGGGAGAGATTTTCGCATTACAGCAGCCATAGTTGCAGCTATCTCTTTTGCAGTTGTGGATTCAGTCACAGCTGCCATGACTATGAGCACATCGGTGTAGACAGCCTCTAAGCTAAATGAGTTGTCCAAGAATGTGGCTACTACCTTGGATACTCAATCCATAATTGGTGTCCAACTAAAAGGAGGCTTAATGATTGTAAACCAAAGAATTGATCTGGTGCAGGAGCAAATAGATACCTTGTGGCAGCTGGCCCAATTGGGATATGAAATGAAATATCCAGGCTTGTGTGTTACCAATATTCAGTATAAGAACTTTACACATGCTGCTAATTTGTCGCAACAGTTGTCTAGCTATCTTTTAGAAAATTGGTCTGCTGACTTTGATGACCTGATGGCACAGCTGAGCGTGGCCATCGTTGCATTGAATTCGACACGTGTGGATGTAGGACTGGCTGCCAAATTGTCATTGTGGTTCCCATTGCCATGGATCATCTGAAAGAGTAGGCGGGAATGGGAGCCATGGCTGTATACTCTTGTTGCTTATCTCCTTCATGGGCCTATGGTGCCTTTGCAAGATGAGGTTTTCTCAGAAGTGGTATGCAGCTATGGTTGTCCAGGCATTTACAGCCATTGAGGCAGGACAGTCTCCCCAAGCCTGGCTCACAGTCATGAACAGTAAATAGAACAGAATTTGTTGAGTATTAAGAGGTGACTGTGAGGATGTGGGTAATAGTGTCAGGACTCCCTGTGGTGGGTGTGGTGAGTGTGTGCTTCTGAGGGCTGCAGCTTTAGCTGCTTCATCAGGCCGGTTGTTTCCCTTAGAGATAATGGAGCTGTCAGTCTGATGAGACCGGCAGTGAATAATCCTTATAGCTTTGGGGAGATGGAAGGCATTTAACATGGCCATAATATAGCCTGAGTTAGTTATGGATCCTCCTTTTGTAGTAAGCATCTCCCACTTTTTCCAGATAGCAGCATGGGACAGGAGGATGTGAAAGGCATATTTGGAGTTTGTATAGACATTTAGGGTCTGTCCCTGTGCTAATTAAAAGGCACAGGTGAGGGCTATTATATTAATTCAGCCTGTTGATTAGTTGTATGGGCAGGGAGTGCCTGTGCCTCTATCACCTTAGTTATCTGACACTATGCCATAGCCTGCTCTACGGGTCCCCTTAGGTAAAAAGGAGCTGCCATCTGTATACCAGGTATAGGTGGCCTGAGGTAGTGTGCCCTTCTGTATGTGTGAGGGTGGAGCAATAATTCCTCTAAAGTTTCAATGCAAGAATGAAATGGGGAATAGTCAATATTAGGTTGAGGTAGGAGATTTGAGATATTAAGGGGTGTGCAGCATTGGAAAGTGTGGTATCTTCTTTTAGTGTCACTTAGAGGGAAAGAACTCTAGAAGGAGGTAGAGTTTGTGAGCCTTTATAAGTTAAGAGATGGGACAAGTTATGGTGAGAGAAGACAGTGATGGGTGACCCAAAGGTTAGTTTTTTGACTCACAAATGAGGAGCTCAGCAGCTGCAAAGCATGTATGCAGGGTGCCCATCATTGGGCAGTTAAGTCTAGTTTCTTTGACAAATATGCTACAGGTGCAAAGGAAGGTCCCAGCTGGTGGCCTAGAACTCCAAGCGTGTATCCTTCCTTTTCTGTTATATATATAGAGAAAGGATGTGTTAGGTCTGGCAGGTGAAGAGCTGGGGCCTGGAGAAGAGCCTGTTTGAGTTTTTGTAAGGGCTAAGTAATGGGGTTAAGGAGAGGTTCGTGAGGGGAGCCAAGAGCTGCCCTTGTATATAGGGGGCGAGCAAGGAGAGAGTAAGAGGGGATCCAGGAGTGTAAGAAGCCAGCTATTCCTAAGAAAGACAAAATTTTCCTCTTTAGTAAAAGGAACTGTAAGAGATTGGATTAGATTTTTTCTGTCTAGGGTAATAGCTTTATGAGTTGGGGTTATGGTTAGTCCCAAGTAGGTGACCTGAAAAGTAGACAGCTGGACCTTGGAAGGTGAGACTCTATAACCCCTGTTGGACAGGAAATTTAGAAGAGCAGAGGTGTTAGTCTGGCTAACTTCTAAGGATGGGCTGCAAAGTAGAATATCGTCTACATACTATATGAGTTTGGATTTGGGGAGAGACAGAGAAAACAGGTCAGAGGCCAGAGCTTGGCCAAATAGGTGTAGGCTGTCCCGGAATCCCTAAGGCAGGGCAGTCCAGGTGAGCTGTGTGGAAACATGGGTATCAGGGTCAGTCCAGGTGAAAGCAAAGATATTTTGAGACTTAGTATCAAGGGGGATAGAGAAAAAGGCATCTTTGTGATCCAAAACTGATAAATGAGAAGTCCCTGAGGGGATAGCAGAAAGAAGTGTGTAAGGGTTAGGTACTACAGGATGGAGGGGGACGACTGCAGAGTTAATGAGTCGGAGGTCCTGAACCAAGCAATAGGTCCCATTAGGTTTTTTAACAGCTAGTATAGGGGTGTTGAAGGGAGAGGATGTAGGACGAAGTAACTTTTTTCTCAGGAGGTCAGAGATGATAGGTTCAAGTCCCCTAAGGCTCTAGAGTGGGAGTGGGTACTGGATTTGAGTGATGTACCTCAAGGGGTTCTGTAGCTGAATGACAATGGGAGAATGGTGTCTAGCCACAGAAGGAGTTTTGGTGTCCCAGATTTGGGGGTCCACGTCAGAGGCTGGCAGAGGAAATGACATGTTAGAACCAGTAGGGTAAGTGGCTAGGAGAAGGAGAAGAGGAGCCACTGACGAGTGTGAGGTTAGGTGAATGGGGGGAGCAAAGGAAACAGAAGCTCCTACCTTTGCTAAAAGATCCCTTCCCAGTAGGGGCACAGGACAAGTAGCTATAACTAGAAATGAATGAGTGAGGGGAATTCCCCTAAAAATACAACTGAGTGGTGGGGTTTGATGAGGTTGGTAAGGCTGTCCCCCTACGCTGACAATAGGGAGACAAGAAGGAGTAGTGGGTCCCCAAAACTCCATTGTCCAAAAGGAAGGAGATGGATCACCCTGATACTTTAATTTCCACCTGGGCTCTCTATCAGAGATGACAGTGGTCGGGTCAAGAGAGCCTGGGCCCTGTCACTCATCATTGTCCATGGCCAAGGCTATGAAGTCCGCCAGAGGGCGGTCTGGATCTGATGTCCCCCTGCCACGAGGGGCATGGGGGCAGTCTGTTGACCAGTGACCCTCTTCATGGCATCTTGGACACGGTTTGAGTGGCACGTGGGGATTAGGACAAGTTCGGGCCCAATGTCCTTCCTGACCATACTTAAAGCATAGGTGCTGTGGTCCTAGAGTCCCAGGGGGCCCTGGGCAGAGTCTGAGGCCAGTGGGAGGGCCTTGGCCATTATATGGTACTTGTATTTAAGGGCTTTTTCATCTCTCCCATGGTATATCTTAAAAGCCACTTGTAAGGCTTCTGCCTGTGGTGTTAAGGGTCCCAACTCCAAGCTTTTAAGTTTAGCCCTAATGTCAGGGTAGCTCTGAGAAAAAAATGAGTCATAAGGAGTTGCCTGCCCTCTTGCGTCTCAGGGTCTAGGCTAGAATGCTATTAAAAAAAAGCCTGTTTAAGGCGGTCTAGGAACTGAGAGGGATTTTCTGTTTTGTCCTGAACTACCTCTAGAATTTTTTGATAGTTTATTGGCTTTAGGGCAGCCTTACGGAGACCAGCCACAAGACAGGTAGTAAACTGGTCTCTAGCCAGAATTCCTCCTGGAGTGTTGTAGTCCCAATTAGGCTCATTCTCTGGAACAGCCTCTGACCCAGTAGGGTGAGCAGCCAGAGTTTGATGAACCTCATCTGTATATGCTTTAGCCTGCTCCCAGACTCGTCTACGTTCCTCAGGTAGTAGATTGTTGGTTCAGATCATATATATATATCATGAAAAGTAAGACTATAGGACTGGGTGACATATTGAAATTGTTTTATAAAGGCAGTAGGGTTAGAGGTATAGGAACCAAGTCTACTTTGTACCTGAGAATATTCTGATAGGGAGAAAGAGACATGTACTTTAACCAAACCATCCACTCCAGCCACTTCTCGCAAGGGGAGAACTGTAACTGGCTTGGTATTGGTGGGTTTAGAACATGAGGCAGTCTGAGAGTGGGTAACAGGGGGTGTGAAAGTAGATGCAAGATTTGGGCCTTTAGATCGACCTGGCATTGGAGAGGAAGGAGTTGAAGAGGAAGGAGAAACAGAAGAGGTAGTTAAACATTGAGGATGAAGCGGCAGAGGTTCATTAGCAGGGTCTAAGGCAGTGGAGGTTTCTTCAGGTTCAGCTTGCATAGCTAGAAGAACATTAGATGGAGAGGAGGAAGATGAAAGACTGTTTAGCAGAGACACAGAGAAAAGCTTGGACATAGGGTAACTCCTTCCATCTACCTGTTCGCTGGCAGTAATTTGTAAGATCCCTAAGATATCAGGATCTAGAGAGCCGTTACACGGCCAATTTAAATTACTTTCTAGGGGATATCTAGGCCACTTTTCAGTACAAAGGTAAAAATGACTGGGTGCCTTAACAAGTGGCATTAAGTGAAAGGGTTTTAAATTTTCTATTAGGCATCCCAGTGGAGTGGTGGGAGGTATTTCCTTGGTTGGTTTATTCCCCATGGGTGGAGTAAGAAGTGACCAATCAGTCTTGGAACTCGTCAGTTCAAGAGTGTGGCCACACGATAAGCAGAGAATGGCAGAGTGTTATTCAAAGCTCATCAGCCCGAAAACGTTGCCAGGGTCAACAGAGGCCGGAGGACTCAGCAGTCTGAGAGGCTTGAAGCCAGAATCAGATATATTCCCCAAGGCAATACGTCTTCCACACTTGAAGAATGTACCCGACCGTAAGGAAATGGGTTAAAATTTTTTATTTTTTTTAAAAAAGGGTACCTTACCTAATTGAAACTGGTGTGAGATGGTATTTCCAGCAAACGGGTGGATGGAAGTGGGCCTCTGGTTCAGAATCAGGGTCCCCAAGTGACTCTGGCTAGCCGCCCGCCAGCAGACGGCTGCCAAGTCCTTGAGGAGAGCCTGATCTGGTTTCGGCACCAATGTTGTTCTTTTGTAGCTGCTATTGCCTAAGAAACACAAACACGAGACTCAGCACCCATGCGGAGTTTATTGAGAGAGGGGAGAGAAGGGGGATAGCTGGTGGCCAACCAAAACCGGGGAGGGAGAAAGAGCGGGGTGTGGGGTGCTCGCTTTAAAAGGGGGGCTTGCACATGCATAACCAAGTCCCCTGCACAGCCAGGTAAAGTCTGAGGTAGTGATGACATTGCCATGGGCGCCCCACCCATCGTCAGAGGCGGAGTCAGGAGACTGCAGGCTCAACAGTAGGATTTATGTAATTTGTGTTGCAGCTGAATACCAACTCTAAAGCATGGCGGTCGGATAAGATACAGGGGGTATTTCAATTTTTTTTATTTCTTTTGAGGTCTGTTATGTTGCCTAGTATTTGGTTGATTTTAGAGAAGGTTCCTTGTGTAGCTGGAAGAAGGAATATTTATTCTTTTGTGTTTGGATGGACTGTTCTTTAGATGCCTGTTAAACCCAATTGAGACATAATTTCTTTTAGTTCTTTTGTTTCTTTGTTAAATTTATGTCTGGTGGTCCTGTCTAGTAGTGAGAGTGGGGTGTTGAAGTCTCTCATTATGAGTGTGTGAGGCTTTATGTGAGCTTTGAGTGTATCTTTTATGGATGTGTGTGTGTGTGTATTTGTATTTGTATCATAGATGTTCAGAACGGAGGCTTGGTACTGATGGGTTTCTCCTGTCATGAATTTGAAATGGACTTCTTCATCTCTTTTGAATGATTTTGGTTTGAATTCTAACTTGTTAGATATTAGGATAGCTACACCTGTTTGCTTCTTGGGTTCATTTAATTGGAAGATCTTTTCCCAACCCTTTATCCTGAGGTGATGTCTGCTTTTGAAGCTTAGTTGTGTTTCTTGTATGCAGCAGAAGGATGGATTCTGTTTTCCTATCCATCCTGTTAGCCGGTGTCTTTTTATAGGCCAGTTAAGATTATTTGTGTTGAGGGAGAGAAAGGACCATTGATTGTTAATGCTTGCTTGTTTTAGATTTGTTGTTGGAGGTGGTATTGTGAGTGCATTTAACCTGCTGTCTTTTTCCATTGTGGTGAAATGAGATTATCTGTTGCCTTTATCTTTGTGAGTATAATTAACTTCCTTGGGTTGGAGTTTTCCATTCAGAATTTTCTGTAAGGCTGGATTTGTAGATATGTATTGTGAAAATCTGGCTTTGTCATTAAATATCTTCTTTTCTCTGTCTATAGTGATTGAAAGTTTTGCTGGGTATAGTAGCTTGGGCTGGCATTTGTGGACTCTTAGTACTTGTACAATATATCCAGGACCTTCTGGCCTTGAGAATGTCCATGGAGAAGTCAGGTGTGAATTTGATAGGTCTGCCTTTATATGTTACCTGGCCTTTTTCCTTTGCTGCTCTTAATATTTTTTATTTTGTATGTTAGGTGATTTGATTGTGGCAAGGGATCATTTTTCTTTGGTCCATTCTATTTGGTGTTTGGTATGCTTCTTGTACTTTCACAGGCATGTCCTTCTTAAGATTGGTAAATTTTGTCAATGATTTTGTTGAATATGTTTTCTGCTCTTTGGAGCTGGACTTCTTTGCCTTCTTCTATGCCTATTATTCTTAGGTTTGGCCTTTTCATGGTGTCCCACATTATGAGGTTGTTTCCTGTTAATGATTTGTTGGAATTAAGATTTTCTTTGTTCGATGACTCTATTTTCTCTACTTTGTCTTCAGCACCTGAGATTCTCTTTTCCATCTCTTGTATTATGTTGGTTATGTTTGCATCTGTAGTTTGTGTTTTTTCTATTGTCTCTATTTCAGCTTTCAAGTCTTGAACTGTTTGATTTGTTTCCTTCATCTATTTAATTTTTTTCTTTTGGCTTTTCTTGCTTTCTTAAGAGATTTCTTCATTTCTTGCATTTTTGTTGCTTGGTATTTTCCTTTATTTCTTCCAATTTTTCATTTGTGTCTTTCTCCCATTTCTTTTAAGAGATTTTCTCATATCAGCTTTGAGGGCCTCTATCGTTTACATGAAGTCATTTTGTAAGTCATTCCCTTCTGCTTCATTTGCTTCGGTGTGTGTAGGTCTTGTTGTTGTAGGGTCCCTAGATTCTGGTGGTGTCATGCTTGTCTTTCTATTGTTGAGTGTTTTTTTTTGTATTGTCGTCTTCCCATTTCTTCTTGCAGTGGGTGCAGGTGGAATCTCTCTCTCTCTCTCTCTCTCTCTCTCTCTCTCTCTCTCTCTCTCTCTCTCTCTCTCTCTCTCTCCCTACTCTCTCGGGTGCTATAGGTAGGTCAGGAGTTTGATATCTGTAACTTTGAATGGTTCAAGTTCTCTAAGAGAGCTCTCCTCTGGTGAGGGCCAGGAATGGTGCCCTGCGATCAGGTTTTTCCATCCTTATTGTGGTCCCTCCTGGATAGGCAGGTCCAGTATACTCAGAGCAGATCTAGAAGGTTCCATGGAGTTGGAGGGCTGGTTGGACCTGCAATGTGGCCCAAGGATCAACCAGAGCAGTGGTTGAACCAGTAGAACACAGTGTGGGGGAAGGGTAGGCTCTGGGTGGTGTATGGAGCATAGTACTAGGACTTTACTATCCAAGGACGGTATATAATGTGGATCAAGTTTCTAAGCTAACCCAGGGAGTTCCCAGGGAAGGGTGGTGGTGGTGGGGATTTAGCCTGAACTGGTGCTAGACTCATCTCTGGCAGAGGCCCAGTGATGGGGTTCAAAGATCAGGCAGGCCCTAACAACGTTTTTAATTAATTAATTAATTAATTTTTATTTTACATATCTATCCCAGTTCCCTTCCCCTCTCTTCCTCTTTCCCTCTCCTCTGGCCTCAAATGCAACCCAACCACCCTCCTCTCCCATCCCCCCCACTCCACATGTAGGGTGATGGCTTCCAGGAGGGGTCATCTAAATCTGTCAAGTCTTTTGGAGTAGGGACGAGGACTTCTCTCCTGTCTCTAGGTTAAGGGAGAATCACTCCATGGGAGATGTGCCTGCAAAGTCCTTTTGTGCACCTGAAATACATCACAGTTCTACTGTATGAGGACCCTTAAACTGCTCAGGCCTTCTAACTGCGACCAATGTTCAGGGGGTCTGTGTCAGTCCCATGCTGGATTCCCAGCTATCAGTCTGGGGTCCAATTAACTCCTCCTTGTTCAGGTAAGCTGTCTCTATGTGTTTCTGCAGCCTGGTCTTGTCCTCCTTGTCTACATCTGGATTCTAGTTTGGCTCAGTGTTTAGTTGTGGGTGTTTGCTTCTGGTTCCATGACCTACTAGATGAGGGCTTCATGATGGTGGATAAGTTAGTCATTGATCTTATTATCAGGGAAGGGCATTTATGGTAGCCTTTCCACTGTTGCTCACATTGTTAGTTGGGGTCAGTCTTGTAGGTCTCTGCACACTTTTTTAGGTTCAGTTTTCTCTTCTGTTCTATAATGGCTCCCTCTTTTATGCTCTCTCTCTCTCTCTCTCTCTCTCTCTCTCTCTCTCTCTCTCTCTCTCTCTCTCTCTCTCTCTCTCTCTCTCCTTTCTCCTATTCCTCCTATTCCTTCCCTGACTCAATCTTTGTAGTCTCACATGCTTTCCTCTCCTCCCCTTTTCTTTCTCCTAGTTTCATCTCCAGTCCCTGCCCCCCGCCCCAACTCCCATTGTGCTCTGGAGAACTTGTCCTATCTCCTTTCTGTGTGGGGCTGTTTATTTATCTCTTAGAATCCACCTTGTGTCCTAGTTCCTCTTGCAATGTGAATTTGAATTATAGGCTGGTGATCCTTTTCTCTATGTCTAAAATCCATATATGAGCACGTACATAGCATGTTTCTCTCTTTGTGACTGGGATACTTCATTCAGGATGATTTCTTCAAGTTCCATCCACTTGCCTACAAATTTCAAGATTCCACTGTTTTTTTTTTGTTTTTTACTTTTTTTTCTGCAGACTAATATTCCATTGTGTAGATGTGACATTTCTTCTTTATACATTGCTCAGGTGAGGGGTTATCTAGGCTGCTTTAAGGTTCTAGCTATTACACATAATGCTGCTATGAACAAAGTTGAGCACATGTCTTTGTTCCATGAATGTGGATCATTTGGGTATATGCCTAAGAGGGGATTGCCAGGTCCTGTGGTAGACTAATTATTATTTTCCTGAGGATCCATACTGATCTCCAAAATGGCTGTACAAGTTTGCACTCCCACCAGCAGTGGAGGAGTTTTCCCTTTCTCCATATCCTTTCCTGCACAAGTTGTCATTGGTGTTTCTAATTGTGGCCATTCTGGCAAGAGGACGATGGTATTTCAAAGTTGTTTTGATTTGCATTTCCCTGATAGCTAAGGATGTTGAGCACTTTCTTAAGGATCTTTCAGACTTTTTGATTTCCTCTGTTGAGAATTCTCTCTTCAGTTCTGTACCTCATTTTTAATATGGTTATTTCATATTTTGTTGACTAGTTTCTTGAGTTCTTTGTATATCTTGGACAACAGCGCTCTGTCAGTTGTAGGATTGGTGAAAACCTTTCCCTAGTCTGTGGGCTGCCGTTTGGTCTTGTCAACTGTCTCCTTTGCTTCACAGAAGCTTCTAAGTTTTAGAAAGTCCCATTTATTAATTGCCAATTCAGGAAGTGTACTCATATCAATTTGTTCAAGGGTACCTCCCACTTTCTCTTCTTAGAGGTTCAGTGTGGCTGGATTTATGTTGAGGTCTTTGACCCATTTGGACTCGAATTTTCTTGCGTGGTGATAAACGGGTCTATCTGCAGTCTTCTACACACCTTTATATAGCCATTTATTGCAATTAAATTTCCTTTTAGTACTTCTTTCATAGTGTTCCATAGGTTTTGTTATGTTGTACATTCATTTGCATTGAATTTCAGGAAATATTGAATTTCATTACTTCTTCCTTACCTAGGGGTGAATAATTAGGGTGTTATTCAGCTTTCATGAATTTTTAGGCTTTATAAATTTTTTGTTGTTGTTGAATTTTAACATCAAGCCATTTTGATCCCATAAGATACAGGGAGTTATTTAAATTTTTATGTATTTGTTGAGATACTCTTTGTAACAAAGTGTTAGTTTGTTTTATGATTTGTTGAGAAGATATATTCTTTCATTTTGTGTGGAATGTCCTATAGATATATGGTAAGTCCATTTGAGTCATAACATCTGTTAGATCCCTTATTTCTCTGTTACTTTTCTGTCTGGGAGAATAGTACACTGTTGAGAGTGTGCTGTTAAAGTCTCCTCTACGTGTGTGTGTGGATTAATGTGCAATTTAAGACTTAATAATGCTCCTTTTACAAATGTGGGTACCCTTGTTGTTGGGGCATATGTCTTCATCATTGAGAATTCTTTTTGCTCGATTTTTCCTCTGATGAATATGACATGCCCTTCATCATCTCTTTTGATTACCTTTAGTTTGAAGTTTATCTTGTTATATATTAAGATAGCTGCACCAGATTGCTTCTTAGGTCCACTTGATCTGAAAGGCTTTCCCCATCCATTTACTCTGAAAAAAATTTTGTCTTTGAAGCTGGGGTGTGTTTCCTGTATGCAGCAGAAGGAGGAATCATTTTTGTATTCATTCTATTAGCCTGTGTCTTTTTATAGGCAAGTTGAATTCATTGTTATTAAGGGATATTGATGAATAGTGATTGTGGATACCTGTTAATTTTGGTGGTGGTGGTGGTGGTGGTGGTGTGTGTGTGTGTGTGTGTGTGTGTGTGTGTGTGTGTGTGTGTGTGCTTCCTTTCTTTAGAGTTTGCTGTGTGGGATTATTTGTTGCCTGTGATTTCTTGGGTACCTCTACCCTCTTTGGGTTGGAGTTTTCCTTCTAGTGCTTTCTATAGGATTGGATTTGTGGACAGGTATTGCTTAAATCTGGTTTTGTCATGCAATTTCTTGTTTTCTCCATTTATGGTAATTGAAAGTTTTTCTGCATACAGTAGTGTAGATTGGCATCCATAGTGTCTGCATAATGTTTTTCCAAACTTCTGGCTTTGAGAGTCTCCACTTAGAAGTTGGGTGTTATTCTAATGGGTCTGTCTTTATGTGTTACTTGACCTTTTTACCTTTGTAGCTCTTATTCCATCTTTATATTGTATGCTTTGTTTTGAGTTTTATGTGACTAGAGAACTTTATTTGGTCCAGTCTATTTGGTATTCTGTAAGGTTCTTGTGTTTTCATAGCCATTCCCTTCTTTAGGTTGGCAAAGTTTTCTGATTTTTTTAAATGTATTTTTTTTTTTTTGCTTTTGTGCTGGCATTTGTCTCCTTCTATCACTGTTATTCATTTTTTTGCTTTTCTTATAAATTTGTTTAAATTAGAAACAATATTATTTAACATATCAATCACAGTTCCCTCTTTCTTCCATTCTCCCATGCCCTCCACCAACCCACCCATCCCATTCCATATCCAGTCCCCTGAGAGGTTCAGGCTTTCCATGAGGAATCTTCAAAATTGGTCAAGTCATTTGGGTCAGGGCCTAGGCTCTACCTGTGTATCTAGGCTAAGAAAATATCCCTCCATGTGGGATGGGCTCCCGGAGCCCATTTGTGCACTAGGGATACATCCCAGTCCCACTGCCAGAGGCCCCATAGCCTGACCAGGCCTCCTAGCTGAAATCTACATTCAGGGGCCCTGAGTTGTTCCTATGTTGGTTGCCAAGCTGTCAGACTGGTGTCCATGATGTCCCACTTGCTCTGGTCAAACGTTTCTGTGGGTTTACCAAGCATGACCTTGAACCATTTGTTTGTCACTCCTCCCTCTCTGCACATGGATTTCAGGCGTTCAGCTCAGTGCATAGGTGGACCTCTGCTTCCGCTTCCATAAACTACTGGATGAAAGCTCTAGGGTGGCATATAAGCTACTCATTATTCTCGTCATAGGGGAAGGACATTTAAGGTAGCCTCTCTGCTGTATTTTAGATTCCAAGTTGGGGTTATCCTTGTGGATCTCTGTACAATTTCCTGTACCCTAACTTCTCTGGAGGTGTAGATTGTAGGCTCTATGTCTAATATCAAATATGAGTGAGTACATACCATGCTTGTATTTCTGTGGTTGGATTAGTCCACTTAGGATGGTTTCTTCTGGTTACATGCATTTCTCTGTGAATTTCAAGATTTACCCTTTTATCCTACTGAACAGTGCTACATTGTACAAAGGTACCACATTTTCTTTGTCAATTCTTTGGTTGAGGGGCTTCTAGGTTGCTTTCAGTTTCTGGCTATTACAAACAATGCTATTATGAACATAGTTGTATAGATGTCACTGTTTTATGGAAGTGCATCTTTAGGTATATACCTAAGAGTGGAATTGCTAGATCTTGGGGTAGACTGATTTCCATTTTCCTGAGAAATAACCATATGACTTCCAAAGTGGCTATTCAAATTTGTACTCCCACCAGCAATGGAGAAGTGTTCCCCTTTCTCCACATCCTCTCCAGCATAAACTGTCATTGGTCTTTTTTATTTTAGCCCTTCTGACAGGTTCAATGATATGTCAGAGTTGTTTTGATTTGCATTTCCCTGATGACTAAGGATGGTGAGTACTTTCTTAAGTATCTTTCAGTCATTTTAGATTTCTCTTTAGAAAATTATCTGCTTAGGTGTGTATTGTGTATCACACTTTTTAATTGAATTATTTGGTGTTTCGGTGACTATCTGCTTGAGTTCTATTTATATGTTTAAAACCAGCCCTCTGTCACATGTACGGTTGGTGATTATCTATTCCCATTCTGTGGGCTGCCTTTTTGTCATGTCGACTGTCTTTTCCCTTACAGAAGCTTCTCAGTTTGAGGAAGTCCCATTTATTAATTGTTAATCTCAGTGTCTGTGCTATTGATGTTATGTTCAGGAAGCAGTCTTCTGTACCAATCCATTCAGGGGTACTTCTCACTTATTCTTCTAAGAGGTTCAGCATGGCTTGATTTATGTTGAAGTCTTTAATCCATTTGAACTTAAGTTTAGTGCATGGGAATAGATATGGATCTATCTGCAGTCTTCTCCATGACAGCATCCAGTTCTGCCAGCACCATTTGTTGAAGCTGCCTTCTTTTTCCCATTGTATAGTTTTAACTACTTTGTCACAAATCAGGTGTTCATAGGTGTATGGGTTTATATCAGGTTCTTCAATTCGATTCCATTGATCTACCTGTCTGTTTTTTGTTTCAGTACCAAGATATTTTTATTACTATACCTCTATAGTAGAGCTTGAAGTCAGGAATGGTGATGCCTCCAGATGCTCCTTTATTGTTCAGTGTTGTTTTGGCTATCCTGGTTTTTTATTTTTCCATGTAAAGTTGAATATTGTTCTTTCAAGATCTGTGAAGAATTGTGCAGTGATTTTGATGGAAATTGCATTGAATCTGTAGATTGCTTTTAGTAATTTTTACTATGTTGATCCTACCAATCCAAGAGCATGGGAGATCTTTCCAGTTTCTTGTTAAAGTCTTTAATTTCTTTCTTTAACAACTCAAAGTTCTTGTCATACAGGTCTTTCACCTGTTTGCTTAGGGTTACCTGCAGAAATTTTATGTTGTTTTGGCTATTGTAGAGGATGATGTTTCTGTGTGTGTGAGAGAGTGTGTGTGTGTGTGTGTGTATGTATGTATACATATAAGTGTATACATATATATATACACATATATATATATATACATATATGCATACATACACACATACATACATATTAAGGCTACTTATTTTTTTAGATAATCTTGCATTCTCCTACTTTGCTGAAGCTGTTTGTCAGCAGTAGAAGTTCCCTACTAGAATTTTTCCTAGTAACTAATGTAAACTGTCATATCATCTGCAAATAGTAACAGTTGAGTTCTTCATTCTAAAATTTTATCCCCTTGATCTCCTTTTGCTGTCTTATTGCTCTAGCAAGAACTTCAAGTACAATATTGAAGACATATGGAGATCGTAGACAACCTTGTCTTGTCCCTGATTTTAGAGGAATCCCTTTGAATTTCTCTTCATTTTGATGTTAGCTGTTGGTTTGCTGTACATTGCCTTTATTATGTTTAGGTATGTGATTGTTATCCCTTATCTCTTCAAAACCTTTTTTATGAAGGGTTGTTGGATTTTTTCAAAGAATTATCAGGTGGTTATTATTTTTTTGTTTATGTGGTAGATTACATTGATGGATTTTCATATGTTAAATTATTTCTGCATCTCTGGGATGAAGCCTACTTTATTATGTTGGATGAGTTTTCTCATGTATTCTTGGATTTAATTTGACAGTACTTTATTGAGTATTTTTGTATTGATGTTCATGAGAGAGATTGTTCTGTAATTTTCATTCTCAGTTGTATCTTTGTGTGGTGTGGGTACCAAGGTAATTGTAACCTTCAAAAAAAGAGTTTAGCAATGACTCTTCTGCTTCCACTATGTGGAACAATTTTAAGATTCTTAGTATTTGCTCTTCTTTGAATTTATGGTAGAATTCTACACTGAAATCATCTGACCCTGTTTTTTTTTTTTTGGGGTGGGGGAGACTTTTTAATGGCTGCTTCTATTTTGTTAGAGGTTATAGTTCTATTTAAATTATGTATCTGTTCTTGGTTTAATTTTCATAAGTGATATGTGTCGAGAAAATTGTCCATTTCCTTCAAACTTTACAATTTTGTGGAACACAGGTTTTGAAACTGGATATCCCCAGTGTTGTGTCTGTTGTTATGTGTTGTGAGTGTGTTTTTTCCCTGCTGATCTGGTCCCACCAGCAAGCCAGCCCCAATTAACACACAGAGAGATGCTGTATTTGATATAAAGCTGTAAGCCAGTTACTAGTTTCTTATCAGCTGGCTGTGTCTTAAATATTAACCCAGTTCTATTAATCTAAGTATTTCCACCTGGTCTTTTCTTGCCAGAGAGAGGGGCTGGCGTTCTCTCTCGGTCCTCCATCTTGACTCCTCCCTACTTCTTCCTCTGTCCTCCTAGCCCCGCCTATCTTGCTTTCCTATTGGCCAGCAGTGCTTTATTAATTAACCAATAATAGAAAAATTTACAGGATGACATCTCCCATCATCTCCTTTTCTGTCTAAATAAAGAGAAGGGTTTAGACCTTAACATGCTAAAATATATAACAAAACAGTTAACACATAAGTACCACAATTAACAATATTTAGTTCATTAACATTTAGCAAGACTTAAAGAAAATATTCTATCATCTATTTTACTTTGTGAGTCTAAAGTCTTATATGTAACTTATCTTTAATCCTAACTAAGGAAAACTATAACCATAACTACCTGTCTTCAACTCCTTCAATGACCACAGAAGGAACAAGAAGATAATATATAAATTCTAGAAATGACAGAGACAACTCACTGCCTGGTCAGTCACCCAAAGTTCTACTGTAATGTTCCATCTTCAGCCTAAGGCCATAGTGTCTGACAGACTCCTCAGCAAAGCAGGAAACTTTAAACTGTCCATCTGTATTGGCAGTTTGTCAGTCACTTTTCTATGTCCTGCAGACTGTCTGGCAGGCTCTTCCAGGAAGCAAAAACCCTGTAGCAATGTCCATGTTGTAGCAGCAGTCACTTTCCTGTGGGTCCTGCATGTCTAGTTTATATAGTATAAAGTCAAACAGTCTAGACAATAGCAGTATCTTTCCCAAATGGCTAGTCTTGCCACATTGAAAGCAAACTCCATAATGAGTTTCTTTGATGTCCATCTTCCTTCCTGATTCAGATGGTGTTGCCAGGAGCAATTATGTCTCATTTTCAAGAAAAACCCTAAACCATTTTTGAATGCCATATTCTGTAGGTCTTTGAAAGGTTTGAAGAATGCCTAGCCATCTCAAGTACATCTCTGTGTATCTTGCAAACCTAACTAACTTAACTCTAAGTTTTGACTCTCATAGGTAATTGTCTATAATCTGTACTACATTATACATTACATCTAAATGAGCCATATCAACACACAACCTAAACAAGAGGAGAAATATATGTATCACAAAATTGACCTTAAATTGTATCAATAAAATCCATCCCAAAATTAAGTACTCATATCTATAACTTAATCCCCTTTTTACATTTAAAAAGATGGGTTGTGATCATTAACCATTTATAACCAAGCCCAGTTAAATGAAAACAAACATTTATGGACAGTATTTGGGAATTTGGGTGTCGTTCTTTCCAAACTGCTTCCTGCTGGTAGGGGGTGCTGTCATGGGGATCCTAAGAAGACTCAGAAATCCTGGCTGTAGTGGTCTGCAAGGCTGCCTTGTCCAATCAGTTCTGAATGGTGGATCACCTGGGACACTGCTTCGGGGTGTTTGCTAAATCAAACATTCTTAGACTGCAAGGAATCCACAGCTTTTCATTTACTGTAGAAACAAAAATAGAGATCCTTTTCCCAGTAACCTGCCCTTAGGCTTCAATTTTTGAGTCAGAGCATTTTAAAAATATATAAATGGAATTAATCCTGCAGTATTTCTTTTAACAGTTATTTCCTCAGAAGTCAAACAATTTAAAGATAACAGAACAACATATAGTATCCACACTCTTTTTGCGCTTCCCTTTTTTAAGTGGCTTTTTTTAAATTTATTTCATTTATTTTTACTTTGTCATTTTTGAGACAGGATTTCTCTGTGTAACTTTTATCTGTCCTGGAATTAACAATGTATACCAGGTTTACTTTGAAATCACAGAGATTTGATTGCCTCTGTCTCCCAAGTGCTGGAATTAAAGGTGTGTCCCAACACACCCAGCTACTCTGTCTTTTTATTATTCATTTTAAACCATTTTATCCTGTTTCTTTTTGTCTTTCAAGACTATGCATATTTTTTAAACATGTATTTATTTTATGTGGGACATAATTATACATGCCTTTTTTAAAATGAAAACAAACATTTATGAACAATATTTGGGAATTTGGGCGTCATTCTTTCCAAACTGCTTCCTGCTCGTAGGGGGTGCTGTCATGGGGGAATCCTAAGAAGACACAGAAATCCTGGCTGTAGTGGTCTGCAAGGCAGCATTGTCCCATTGACGATGCTTCAGGGGGTCTTGCTTGATAAAACCACATTAATCTGGAAAGAATCCACAGATTTTCATTTTCTGTGGAAACAATCTTTTTCTTCAGTAACTTCTCCTTAGGCAATATATATATATATATATATGTATATATATATATATATATATATATATATAATCCAGCATTATTTTTCTATTGTGATTTAATAAGGATTAGGATAAACAATTAGGCCAAATAGATGTTTATTAAGGGAGAAACAACTCACAACATAGGCAGATGAACGCGTAGGCAGATGAACGTGGCAGGTTCCACCGGATCCTAAACCTTCCAGCGTCTACCACCAAAAGAAGGGACCTGACCCTTTCCCAGCCTTTTCTCCCAGCTCCCATCCGGATCTGTCTCTGCCCCAATGGGCATGACCTAAGCCACAGGTGCAGACAAGGTGAATATCTTGCTACAATTCTCCTTTTAGTCTAAAGAAAAGATTTGGGTTTGATACAAAACTATATACAAAACAGTGAATAACAAGTGTGCTCTAAGAAAAGGAAAATCGAGAACAAAACGACCTACATATCTAGTCCTAGGGTGAAGACATAACGGAGTTTACAATAGAGTTATTCTAAGCTGGAAAGCTTAAGTCTAGTACCTAATATGTCTAACTAGGAAGAGAGAATAATAGTTGTGATAGTTTAATCTACAACCTCGTCAAGACCTGAGAAGGAAAATAGCGATACTAGGGTAGACAGGAAGTGTGGATGGGTAACTTCCAAAAGATGCCTTGAAGACAGAAACAGCAAGCTACCTGGACAGTCACCCAAGGTCTCAGAGCAATGTTGGTACAGCCAGTTTTGGTTAAGGCCAAGAGTACCTGACAGATCACAGCAAAGCAGGGAGGAAGAAAGGCTGTTTAACCCTGACTTGGCAAGGTTCAGCATCTTCTGTTTGTCTCCTGCAAGCACATAGGACCGCATGTCCAGATCAGTTCTCAAGGTAGGGGCAGTTCCTTGCCTAAGAGGCCATGGCCGAAGTGAGGGTGAACTCCAGAAGGAGCAACAACAGTGTCCTACATACTTTCGGGAAAGTGCATGGTGCTGTCAGGAGCAACAGTGTCTCATGTCAAAGGAGTACTAATATTAAAACATTGAAATGCCGTGTTCTGCAGGTCTATGAAGTGATTGGAGATTAAGCATCTATGTTTGACTAATCTCATAGGTAAAGGAAACACAGGTGAGGGTAATCTGTAATACTCAGGAATTTAGCTAAAAACCTGATTAAAACTTCCTTGAGTAAAGCAGGGATACACACCTAAACAATATAATTATGCACATGTAAATTCCTAAAGTAGAGGTAGAGTAGAAATGTCTAGACAAGAGGTAGCTCTAAAGGGCAGCAAGATAAATACCCCAAATTGTATCAATATACAAAATGTCTTGAATACAAACAAAGTATACATACATAGAATATAGAGAGAATAATGTGGATAAAACATAAATGGAAAGATTTCACACAATGTGACAAAATATAATATACAATTCTTCCAGTACATAGGTTACCACAGATAAGAATATATAACAATGTAAGATGAAATACTAATATCTCACTCTTACTATACATTTCACAAGAAGGTAGGCCAATCTACCTATATCATTCTGAACCATACCTTTCCCAACCATACTCTATTCCTGTCTAAAAGAGAAAACAGAGTCTAAATATCACCTTCCATACCCAACCCCAAGTAACTAAAACCAACCCTATGAAGATGAATATTATCCCTAAATTCCAAGAGTGGGGAGAGGGGGTGTCGTTAACTTAAGATTACTTCCTGCTGAAATGGGACAATGATTGCTCCATGGGATCCTGTAGGAAGAAAAAGTTTAGCAACCAAATTTGTCAACAGAACTGGCTGTGACATATGTAGGTATTCATAGTGTGGCAGAAAAGGCTTGACTGGAGTTCTGTTTGGGACTCCGGCCAGGTTGTAATAAGAAGGTGCACCATTACAGTTAGCTAGTCAGGACCAGCTGCGGGTGGGCTGGCCGGAAAACAACAAGCTACAGATGGCGCCCAACGTGGCTATAAGAACTTTCACTTAAAACTAATAAAAGCTTAAAAAATAGTTTTTAGAAACAAGGGAACAGAGACTAGCAAGACTTCTTAGTAGCATCATTTTCTCCTTTGGCTTTGTTTTGCTGTACACAGAGATTTGCATGGCTCTTTAAGGGAGGTTTCCAAAATTAGCATAAGCGGCAAAAAACCACCTTGCTTTTAAAGAGCTCTGCTAACAATTCATTGGTGTGTACGAGAGCTGCAATGAAGGTTTACACTGTGTTTTAAAAAATATGCTGGCTTAGGAGAGAAAAAGAAACAGGATACAATGGTTTAAAAAAGAAAAAAAGGAAATAGAATGGATGGGTGTAATGGTGCATGCCCTTAATCCCAAAACTCGGGAAGCAGAGGCAAGCAGAGCTCTGTGATTTCAAAATAAACCTGGTATACAGAGGAAATTCCAGGACAGATAAAAGTTACACAGAGAAATCCTGTCTCAAAATATGTAAAAATAGAAGTAGAATAAATAGAGTAATAAAGAAGCCACGTAAAGATGGAAAACACAGAGAAATTTTGGATACCATACGCGATTTTGTTGTCTTTAAATTATTTGATTGCTGAGAAAATATCAACTACTGATAAAAGAAATGCTGCTGGATTAATTCAATTTATATATTTTTAAAATACTTTGACTCCAAAATTTAAGCCTAAGGACAAGTTACTGGAGAAAAGGATTTCTATTTTTGTTTCCACAGAAAATGAAAAGGTGTGGATTCTTTCCAGACTTAATGTGGTTTGATCAAGCAAGACCCCCTGAAGCAACGTCAATGGGACATTCCAACCTTACAGACCACTACAGCCAAGATTTCTGCATCTACTTTGGACCCCCATGACAGCGCCCTCTACCAGCAGGAAGTAGTTTGGAAAGAACAATGCCCAAATTCCCAAACATTGTTTATAAATGTTTGTTTTCATTTAAATGGGCTTGGTTATAAATGGCTAATGACCACAAACAATCTTTTTAAAGGTAAAAAGGGAATTATGGTATAGATATGAATACTTTGCTTTGGAATGGATTTTCTTTTATTGATACAATTTAAGGTCAATTTTATGATATGTATATTTCTCCTCTTGTTTAGGTAGTATGTTCATATAGCTCATTGGAAAATGTAATGTATAATTTAGTACAGATTAAAGAGTTACCTATGATAGTCAATACTTGGAGTTAAGTTAGTTAGGATTTCTAGATATGCAGAGATGTATTTGAGATGAGTAGGTATTCTTCAAACCTTTCAAAGACCTACAGAATATGGCATTTAAAATGATTTAGGGTTTTTCTTGACAGTGAGGCACAACTGCTCCTGGTAACACAAACTGCGTCAGAAAGGAAGATGGATGTCGAAGAAACATGTTATGGAGTTTGCTTCTAATATGGAAAACTAGCCATTTGAGCAAGGTACTTATCTTGTCTAGACTGTTTGACTTTATGTTGTAGAAACTGGACATGCAGGACCCACAAAAAGGTGACTGCTGATGCAAGATGGACATTGCTACAGAATTCCTGCTTCATGGAAGAGGCTGCCAGACAGCCAGACAGTCTACAGGACACAGAGAAAAGTGACTGACAAACTGCCATTGCAGGTGGACAGTTTAAAGTTTCCTGCCTTGTTGAGGAGTCTGCACACACACTGTGGCCTATGGGCTGAAGATGGAACATTACAGAAGAACTTCGGGTGACTGACCAAGCAGTGTATTGTCTCTGTCATTTCTAGAGTTTATATATTATCCTTCTATGGTCTTTGAAGGAGTTGAAGAAAGATAGTTATGGTTATAGTTTTTCTTAGTTAGGATTAAAAATAAGTTAAATATAGGACTTTAGACTCACAAAGATAGGATAGATGTTATTTTCTTTAAGTCTTACAAAATGTGAATGGACTAAATATTGTTTACTCTGATTCTTATTTGATAACTGTTGTATGATATGTTTTGCTATGTTAAGGTTAAACCCCTTCTTTTACTTTAGACAGAAAGGAGGAGATGATCGGAGATGTTATTCTGTATATATGTTTCTCATACTGGTCAATAAAGCACTGTGGCCAATAGAAAACTAGATAGGCAGGGCTAGGAGACTAGGAGGAGGAAAGAGGAAGTAGAAGGAGGAGTTAAGATGTAGACCAGGGAGGAAGACGCCAGCCGCAGCTCCCGGATAAGATGAGCCACGTGGAAATACTTAGATAAGTAGAAATGGGTTAATAATTAAGACAGAGCTAGCCCATAATCAATAATGGTAACTGGCCAACAGGATTGTATGAAATACAGAGTCTCTGTATGTTATTTGGGGCACACGTGGCGGCGGGACCATGGCCACAGGACCGACTGCAGCCAGGCGGGAAAAACCTGCCATAACATTTTTCCTTCTTTTTTTATTAATAATATAATTTGAAATTTTACATGTGGATCCCAGATTCCTCTCCCTTCCTTCCTCTTACCCTCTTTCCCCTGTGGCATGCACCCTGGCCATCTTCCCCTCCCCTCCCCCATCCCCATTCCAGATGTAGGGATAATCATGTTGGGTCATATAATTCTGTCAAGTAATTTGAAGTAGGCACTAGGACTTCTCTCCTGTCTCTAGGTTAAGGGAATATCCCTCCATGGGGGATGTGTCCACAATGTCCTTTTGTGCATCAGGAATACATCCTGGTTCTACTGTCTGAGGTCCCTTAGACTGCTCAGTCCTTATAGCTGATACCCATATTCAGGGGGGTCTAAGTCAGTGCCATGCTGGATTCCCAGCTATCAGTCTGGGGGGTCATTATCTCCTCCTCCTTGTTCATTTCAGCTTTCTTTGTGAGTTTCTGCAACCTGGTATTGTCCCCTCTCTCTACATCTGGATTCTAGTTTGACTCAGTGTTTGGTTATGGGTGTTTGCTTCTGTTTACAACAGGTACTAGATGAGGACTCTATGATGGTGGATAATTAAGTTGATCTCACTATCAGGGAAGAGCATTTATGGTAGCCTTTCCATAGTTGCTCAAATTATCAGTTGGAGTTAGTCTTATAGTTCTCTAGACCTTTCTTTAGGTTCAGTTTCTCTTCAAACCAATAATGGCTCCCTCTTTTATGTCCCCCCTCTCTCACCCTGACACAATCTATCTAGTCACATGTGTTTTCCTCTCCTCCCTTTTTCTTTCTCCTAATCCTCTCTCCATTCACTGCCTCCCATTTCCCATGTGCTCTGGGGGACTTCTCCTTTCTCCCTTTGTGAGGGACCATGTATGACTCTCTTAGAATACACCTTGTATCCAGGTTTGTCTGGTGGTGTGTATTATAGTCTGGTGATCCTTTGCTCTAGGTCTAAAATCCATATATGAGCGACTACATACCCTGTTCCTCTTTTTGTGACCGTGTTACCTCATTCAGAATGGTTTTTTCAAGTTCCATCCACTTGCCTGCGAATTTCAAGATTCCGTTATTTTTTTTCTGCAGAGCAGTATTCCATTTTGTAGATGTGCCACATCTTCTTTATCCATTCTTCAGTTGAGGGGCATCTAGGTTGCTTCCATGTTATTGCTGTTACAAATAATGCTGCTATGAACATAGTTAAGCACATGTCTTTGTTGCATGGATATGGGTCATTTGGGTATATACCTAAGAATGGAATTGCTGGGTCCTGTGGTAAGCTAATTCCCATTTTCCTGAGGAACCGCCATACTGATCTCCAAAATGGCTGTAAGAGTTTGCACTCCCACCAGCAGTGAAGGAGTGTTCCTCATTCTCCTCATCTTCTCCAGCATAAGTTGTCATTGGTGTTTCTAATTTTAGCCATTCTGGCAGGAGTAATATGGTGTCTGAAAGTTGTTTTCATTTGCATTTCCCTGATAGCGAAGGATGTTGAACATTTTCTTAACTGTCTTTCAGCCTCTTTGATTTCTTCTATTGAGAATTTTTCTTCAATTCTGTACCCCATTTTTAATAGGGCTATTTCGTGTTTTGTTGACTTGTTTCTTAAGTTCTTTGTATATTTAGGAGGTCAGCCCTTTATCAGATGTAGGATTGGTAAAAAATATTTCCCAATCTGGGCTGTCATTTGGTCTTCTCAACTGTGTCCTTTGCCTTACAGAAGCTCTAAGTTTGAGGAAGTCCCACTTATTAATTTTTGATCTCAGTGATTGTGCTACTGGAATTATGTTCAGGAAGCAGTCTCCTATACCAATTTGTTCAAGAGTACCTCCTACTTTCTCTTGTAAGAGGTTCAGTGTGGCTAGATTTATGTTGAGGTCTTTGATCCATTTGGACTTGAGTTTTGTGTGTGGTGATAGACATGGGTCTCTCTGCAGTCTTCTACACACCATCATCCAATTGTGCCAGCACTATTTGTTGAAGATGCTTTTCTCCAACCCCATTGTATTTTTTAGTTGTTTTGTCAAAAAATCAGGTGTTCATAAGTGTGTGGATTAATATCAGCATTTTGATTCGATTACATTGATCTACCTGTCTATTTTTGTGCCAAGACCAGGCTATTTTTAGAACTATAGCTCTGTAGTAGAGCTTAAAGTTCTTTTATTGTACAGGGTGTTTTTGGCTATCCTGGGTCTTTTGTTTTTCCATACAAAGTTGATTATTATCCTGTCATTGTCAGTGAAGAATTGTGATGGAATTTTAATGGGCATTGCATTGAATCTGTAGATTGCTTTTGGCAAGATTGCCATTTTTACTATATTTATCCTTCCAATCCAAGAGCATGAGAGATACCATTTTCTGGTATGTTCTTTAATTTCTTCCTTTAAAGACACAAAGTTCTTATTGTATAGGTCTTTCACATGTTTGGTAAGCATTACCCTGAGATATTTTATGTTGTTTGTGGGTATTGTAAAGGGTGATCTTTCTCTGATTCCTTTCTCAGCCTCTTTGTCATCTGAAGAAAGTAGTGCTACTGATGTTTTTTAAGTATATCTTGTATCCTGCTAGATTGCTAAAGTTTTTTGTCAAGTGTAGGAGTTCCCTGGTAGAGTTTATTTGGTTGCTTATGTAAACTATCATATCATCTGCAAATAGAGACAGTTTGACTTCTTCCTTTCCAATTTGGAGCCCCTTCATCTCCTTTTGTTGTCTTATTGCTTTAGCTAGAACTTCAAGTTCAATATTGAAGAGATATGGAGAGAGAGCACAGCCTTGTCTTTCTCCTGATTTTAGAGGAATTGCCTTATGCTTCTCTCCATTCAGTTTGATGTTGGCTGCTTCTTTACTGTATATTGCTCTTATTAAGTTTATGTATGTTCCTGTTATCCCTGATCTCTCCAAGACTTTTATGATGAAATGGTGTTGAATTTTGTCGAAGGCTTTTTCAGCATCTAGGGTTTTCTTTTTCAGTTTGTTATATGGTCCATCACGTTGATAGATTTTCATGTTAAACCATCCTTGCAACCCAGGGATGAAGCCTTCTCTCTCTATTGTGTGGAACAATTTGAGGAGTATTGGAATTAGCTCTTCCTTGAATTTCTGGTATTATTCTGCACCAAAGCCATCTGGCCCTGGGCTTTTTTTGGTTGGAAGGCTTTCGATGACTGTTTTGATTTCATTGGGGGTTATAGGTCTATTTAAGTTTTTTGTCTGTTCTTGGTTTAATTTTGGTAAGTTATAGTTATCCAAAAATTTGTTCATTTCCTTTGATCTAGTAGTTGTCATCAGGCCACATGAATGCAAGGGGATATAGTCCAGTTAGAACAACTGAGGGTGCATTTTATTACTCTCTGTGGGTATCCCATGCACATGAACAATAGAGAAGATATGTACATCTATCAGCTTCACAGAACCCACAAACTCAAATGAGACGTGGCTCACCTTGTGATGTGCATACATGGTCAGAATTGGTTCGCAAAGACCTTTCATGCACTAGGAAAAATTCTGATTCCTCTACCACAGGCCCTTTATACTGCCCATATCCCACACCTGACACCTACATTCAGAGGTTACCTAAGCTGATAGACCATGGTTCATTAGCTCTCATTTGCTCAGGTCATTTGTTTCTGTGGGTTTCTCCAGCCTTGTATTTACCCTTTTGTTCATCACTTCTCCCTGTCTGCAACTCAATTCCTGGAGTTTGGCTCATTGTTTAGCTGTGGGTATCTTTGTTTTTCCATCAGCTACTGGTAGGGCTCTAGGATGCCATATATTGTAGTCATCAATCTCATGATTGAGGAAAGGCATTTAAGGTAGCCTCTCCACTATTGCTTAGATCATAAGTTGGGGTTATTCTTGTAGATCTTTGGAAGTTTCCCTAGTGCCAGAGTCCTCTTTGACCCTATAATCATTCCCTCTATTATGGTATCTGATTCTTTGCTCTCCTCTCTTCTGCCACCAACTCAATCTTTCTCATTCCTCATATTCTCCTCTCCCCTCCCCTTGTCACCCCTTTTCTTTCTTCTAACTCCCTCTATCCTCCCCAAATGCTACCAATTTGATCTGGATATCTTATCCCTTTCCCTTTCTCCAGAAGAACATGTCTATCTCTCTTAGAGGCCTACTTTTTTCCTGGCTGGAGAAACCCAATTTCAAAGATATCATCATGACTACTTTTGGAAATATGTAAGGTAGTGTTTTGTGCCATGGATGCTTCCAGTTCCAGTAGGCAATTGTCAGTTAAGTGTGTAGAGATGTAGACCAATAGGTCCATTCAGTCTTACTCCTCTTCTGTGCTAATCCTCCAAATCAGAGGTACTTATGCTTCTAAGACTATTGACTTCAATCACATTAAATTAAATTTTCAGACCAATATCTTAGTGAGTTTTCTACTTTGGGCATTGCAGTATGAATAACCAATGGTTTATAAAGAAATGTAAAAAAGAAAACAATACCTTCTTCTTTTCATTTTTTCTGCTCACTTTGTCCATCTGGTTCATTTTACCTATGTGTTTTGTCCATGGTTTCTGGTTCTCAAGTTTTGAGTATTGCTAAATAATATTTGTTGTTAAACAAAATTGCATTTTTTTTTACAATTTTCTGTGCAATCACAAGGAATTCATGATTAAATATGATGCACAAAGTAGAAAGATGTATTTCTTTGTCAATGAAATAATATACCCCAGAGGTTATGCAAAACAGACTTTCAATATAGATTCTGCTTCAGTGTCTCAGATACTAATGGAAGTCTAGGTGGGTCAAAATGCTGCAAGGAAATGAAGACACTGTTCCTCTTTCATACAATGTATGTCTTGTACTTTGAAATTGCATGTTTAAAAGAAACTTTTCTTTGTTTTGACTCTCATAATTTATAGCGACTACCTTGTATATAGCTATCATCCTGAGTAAGGTCAGATTGGACTCAAGAGACAAATGCCACATGTTTCCTCTTGCATGCGGATGATAGTTTTTAAATTTTTATATGTGTGCTTAAATCCAATAACCACAGTGTTAAGTAGTAAGGGAACAAATGAAAAAAGAAGACCATCCAAAAAATGGAAATAGAGTGTTGTGTTGTAAAGTGATAGGAGGGGAATGAAAGAACAGGGTAATGCAGGAATATCATAAGGTATAAACTACACTAAAGACCTTCTGGAAAACCAATACTATAGAAGCTTCTAAAAAAATGAACATTTATGAAAGGAATTAAAATGGAGTCACAAAATAATGGGCTAGACAGTAACCCAAGTAGACATTTTATGCCACCAAGAAAACCCTATTGTCAGGAATGGGTTACATTATTTTAAGTCTTTGGCCAAAAGGTTCTATACACTGACACTCCCTCTACACACATCTAAAAGTCATAGGCTATTTCATTGCAATTTGTGATGCTCCACAATTTAATGTTATGGCCCTATTGCTCTGGGTATTATTACTTATGTATTTGAATATGGAGAAATCGAGCTGATGCCTAAATACAATATTTAGCCTGCTGAGTAGTATTCATGGTACAACTGGAAGTTAAATTACATGATTGTTACCAGAGGAGGGGAGTAAGTGTCAATATCAAACACTGCAAATTCTGAGAACTGCAGCAGTGACCTCCCTGGAACCTATCCTGGTGGAATAGTATAGAAAAGTTATGATAATAACCTGTTATGAGCAGTTTCCTGCCAGAGTGTTCCCACAGCTGCATCATCCCTAAATAACACCCAGAGACAGTGTATTAATTATGAAATTGTTGGCAGGTTATTAGCTTTTCTTTCTTTTTTACATATTTATATCTTTTATTATACATATCTATCTCAGTTCTTTCTCTCCCTCCCTCCCTCCCTCCCTCTATTTCACCTTTCCATGTCCCCCAGTCACACTCTGATCACATTCCCACTCCACTCCACATGTAGTGTGATGACTTCCTGGAGGGGTCTTCTAAATCTGTCAAGTCATTTGGAGTAGGGATAGGTTAAGGGAGTATCCCTTAATGGGGTATATGCTCCCAAAGTCCTTTTTGCATGAGGGATACATCCTGGTTCAACTGTCTGAGGTTCATTAGACTGCCCAGGCCATATTCAGGGTGTCTGAGTCAATCCAATGCTGAATTCCCAACTATCAGTCTGGGAGTCCATTAGTTCCTCATTGTTCAGGTCAGCTGTCTCTGTGGGTTTCTGTAGTCTGGTCTTGTTCTCCCTCTATGCATCTTGATTCCAGTTCGGCTCAGTGTTTAGCTGTGGATATCTGCTTCTGTTTCCATCAGCGATGAGATGAAGGCTCTATGATGGCCGGCAAGATACTCATCAATCTCATTTGGACTTGAATTTTGTGCATGGCGATAGACATGGGTCTATCTGTAGTCTTCTCCACTGTATTAGATATAAAGCTGTTAGCCTGTTACTAGCATTTCTTATTTGCTAGCTTTGTCCTAAATATTAACCCATTTCTATCTAAATAAGTATTTCCACGTGGTCTTATCTTACTGGAGAGATAGCCCAGAGTTCTACCCTGTTGGTACTACGTCTTGAAACTCCTCCCTACTTCTTCCTGAATCCTCTTTGTCTCATGGCTTTACCTATCTTGCTTTCCTATTGACCAGCTGTGCTTTATTCATTATCCAATATGAAAAACATATTTACAGAATGACATCTCTAATCAGGATGCCTTGGAGCTGTTTCCTTTTCCTCTCTCCTGTGTGAGTGCCTACAGACTTAGAGGAGAATTTGGTATGATAATACCTATGGCACTGAGTGGGGTCCTAGTTGATTGTAATCACTGCAGACCCAAATACTCAGGAGGAAACTTCTGTGTCCATTGCCAGTTCAGGTCTGGCTCATTTTTCTTGCTTTACCTTCTGTAGCACTGAGTTCTATCTCCCATTATGTTTGATAGCAAACATACATACCACTGGACAATCCCACTAAACCCAATCATACTACTTTTAAGACAAGGATATAATTTAATCATTCTTGGTGTCCACAGAATGAAGGGCATTTCAAACACAAAAACAAATTCATGCCATCTCTAAAATTATCTGTAGTCATTAACAGTCACATTTTTTTCAGAATTCCAATTTCTCTTTTGAGACTCCGGCCATATTTTTAATTGGGAAAAGTTGGACAATAATACATCTACTCACATACTTCTAACATAACATGATACAGAGTAAATATTATAGATACAGAATGGATAAGTGTGGACATATCAAGGCAAGGGCTGACAAAACAAAACCCTAAAACCATGAGGGTAGTCCCCAAATCCAGCAGTTCCATATCTCCCCTATCACATAATGACATGAGGAAGTCATCTGGCCTTCAAAGGGCCTATAGCATACTGTATCTTTCCTGAACTGTCTATATTATACACATGAAGCTTTACATGAGAGGTACCTCATGTTTCTTGCATCATCTCCTTCCAGGGTACCAAGTGCAGCATGGGATTCTCTTTTATATCCTCATGCAGGAACATTGCTGGACCCCTTTGCTGAACCTTTAGCTCTGACACACATTTTCTAGCTCCATAATATTTGATTTTCATTGTCTACAAATTCAACACAATGTGGATCTTGGTACATGGAACAAGTTCTTTCTTCAGGTCACTGTGGAATCTGGCCACAGATTAATTCCTGCCAACTTGACAAATCCAGAGTTACCTGGGGGAAATCTGAGTTGAAAATGCCTTCAAGAAATTGGCCTGTAAGAAACCGTGCAGAATATTCTCTTGATTAATAATTGATCAGGGAGGGACCAGTGCTCAGTGGTTTGTGCCACACTTGAAAATGTGGTTCTGGGCTATTAAAGAATTGAAGTATGTAAAGTGGGCAAGCCTGCATCCACAATTGCTCCACGGTCTAGGCATTTGGTCCTGCTTTAGGATTTTCTTTTGAGTCCTGTTCTAACTTCCCACAGTGACTGACATTTAAGCACATATTCTGACTTTCTCTCATGGGCACAGCCCTGACCTAAAACAATTACAAGTGTTCCATGTCTACTTTAAAGTGCTTAGCATGAAATATATGGATCATGCTGTGGGAAGCCACAGCCCCAATATGGTGCCTGGCTGGATGCCAGGTAGTTCAAGCTTAGTTGTAAACAAGCCTTATTTGGAAGTGCTTGATGGATCTGGTGCACTTCCTCCTTCTGTGGCCTATCCAGGATTGCTAGGTGGCATGAGCTGATTGGGCAGTGAGAGCACTTTTAAGAGCTTTCTGGGGCTGGGAGAAGTGGAAGCTGATGTACAAGGTTTCTGAATAAACTGCTTGAAGAAGAGTCATGGTCATGTTTCCTTGCTGGCCGAGGTAGGCGTGAACAAGTGTTGGCCCATACGGGGAACCTCTCTGTGGGTGAACGGCTCAGAACTTCCTGCAGTCAGGGCAGTCGACTGGTAAGTTCCAGGTAAGTTGGGACCAAGTTAAGGCCCTCGGTAAAGAGGCGATAAGGTCTCTGGTAAGGAGCAATAAAGTTCCACGTTTGGACAAAGAAGAAGCCACAAGTGAAAGTGTGGGGAATACAACATCACAACCTATTTATCTCGCTGTTCAAGAGCTGTTGCATTCAAAAGGGTTGAAACTAAAGAAAAGTACATTAGAAAGATTCCTCGGGGAAGTTGAGACAGTAGCTCCCCGGTTTGCTGTCTTGGGCAATTTAACTACCAGCTGCTTGGACAAACTTGGGAAGGATCTAGATTTTGCCTGGACACAGGGAACACTGAAGTCAGGGACAAGGCCTATTTGAAAACTTGTTCACAGTTGCCTAGAGGATCAAAAATGCTGCAAGGCTGTTGAAAAGGGACAAGAAGTATTAGAACAGTTGAAAGAAGAGTGCTCCATGAAATCAGAAAAGGAAAGTTCAGAGGAAAGTTCAGAGCAGAGTAGCTCAGAATCAGAAGAGGAACTAGAAATGTTGGTAAAGAAAATGGAGAAGTCATTTTTGCGGAAGTGCTCTGAATCTTGTAAGGTGGAGCCTACCACTCCAAGACCACTTCCTCCTCTGTATAATGTAGCTTCCTTCCCGGGAGGCTCTGAGGGGTGGTCCTTTTGCCTGGAGGTATGGAAAGAAGTGGGACATGAATTGTGTTATACTGTTTTTCAAAATAATGCAGGGCAATGCTATCATGAGCCTCCCTCTTGATTTTAAAACAATCAAAGCACTTGCTGAGTCTGTCCACACCAGATTCCAATTATGTTGTTCATTTGGTTAGAGAATTGGAGGTGGCAGTGAAAGTAAAGGTAAATAGCCCTATTCAGCCATATATAATACAGCTGCAAGAGTTAATTTGGAGGCATTTACAGCCCTTTTACATTTCACCTGATGCTGCTATTGATGATGGTGATGCTGGTGGACGAGATGAAAGTGGACCAGCAGTGGGTAATCCTGTTGGTGTTCCCAAAGCCCATGCCAATTAGGCACTTGGCTCAAGTTTTTCCTAATATCTTTTAGGTAATTGGTCTGGCGACTTCGATAAGTTGATGCACAATCTGAGGCTTTCTATCATGAATGTGAATTCGATAAGTTGATGCACAACCTGAGGCTTTCTATCATGAATGTGAATTCCACCCAGGTTGATGTCTCCGTTGCTGAGGGACTGCCTGCATGGATCACCTAAGCCATGAATCATCTGAAAGAATGGGCCAGAATGGGTGCCCTGGGAGAGGTGCTTATCCTAGTCAGTCTCATTGCCTTTTGGTATCTGCAGGATGAAGGTTACAGAGAGGAGAAGTAATGCCATGATTGCACAAGCCTTTGCAGCCCAGGAGGCAGGGCAATCACCTCAGGCTTGGTTAACTGTGTTAAAGGGATAAGCAGTCATCACACTCAGGATGTGAGATGAAGTACTGCACTTGAGGCTAGCTTCTAGCAGCTTCATGGATGGCAAGTCTGATTGCATATGTGTTGTTATCCTAATCCCATCTCTCAGAAAAGATACCAGATGGGTGTGGCACCAGCTTGGCTGATAACTGAGCATGGGGGCATTACAATGTCCCTTGTTCATCAGAGATCAGACCTCTACCCTTGCATGTTGCATTTAAAACATAAAAGGGGGAACTGTGGGAAGCCACAGCCCCAAGATGGCACCTGGCTGGATGCCAGGTAGTTCAAGCTTAACTGTAAACAAGCCTTACTTGGAAGTGCTTGATGGATCTGGTGCGCTTCCTCCTTCTGTGGCCTATCCGGGATTGCCAGGTGGCATGAGCTGATTGGGTGGTGAGAGTGCATTTAAGGGCTTTCTGGGGCTGGGAGAAGTGGAAGCTGATGTACAAGGTTCCTGATTAAACTGCTTGAAGAAGAGTTGTGGTCATGTTTCTTTGCTGGCTGAGGAAGATGGGACATCATGCTTATTTGGTAGGTGGTCTCTCCTGAACCTCTTCTGCTGGAGTGATCCCCATTTGTGTCTGGCCTTATGATGGTCAGTAAGTTTACCATGAGTTTTCTTGGTCAGTTTTACAGAATGGTGGTCAATTGATCTCTGTACCTTTGGACAGAGAAACTGTATGATATCATTGACTTGGGGATTCCAGAAGAATGTGACACTTTAGCCTCAAAACTGCAATTCTAATCCTATGCTTAGTCATGCACCTCCTACAACAGATTACACTGTTGAGTTTCACCAAATTCAAGTCCAACTGATCCATTTCCACACTTTAATTCCACACTGTGTTTTCTGGGATCTAACACATGATTGGCCTGGTGTGATGTCTCAGTCCCATGTACCAGTGCCTTCACCACATTCTCAGGCCTAGCTGTGGAGATGAAGATCCCTCAATTGATTTCCCTGATCAGTTCCCAAGAAAGAATTTCTGCAACATCTCTACGATATCCAATGCCTATCTCCAAATGCACAGAAAGCATGTGGCCAAACATGATGGAACTACCCAGAAGCTGTCATATTCCCTTGTCTAATGCTTAAGCTCTGGGTTTGCTGATTGCATAACAGATTTTCTTTCTGAATACACAAAAAAATTTCTACCTTCAGGTGTTTTATAACCCAGAGCTAGCCCAAATAATGCAGGTTCCCCCAATGGTTGTAGCTTCCAAATATTCCCATAATAGAGCCTGCTCTTGTCAAATCTACAACCCGAAGAGTAACTTGTGATTCAGGTAGACACATGTAGTTCTCAGACCCCTTGAACCTTTGCAGCCCTTGTCACTCTCACTATCCTCGGTTTAGATCTGGTAGTCTAGATCTTTTTCTCCTTTCCATACCACGTTATCACAGAATCAAGGTGATTCATGCCATGTACACTCTTAGGCTTTTCTGTAGTCACACAGCTCAGACACTTTCTCTTCCTAGTGATTTTCCCCCTCCCACTTAGACAACAGCTTGCTTGCCCCAACTTCATAAAAGAATTCCTGACCAAGTATGAGTAATGGCTCTATGTGTTTTTGGATAGGAGCCACAGAACATACTCCTAAATGAAAATTTCTGCACTGGCCATCCAACTGTGGCTCTGGATTTACCTGGGAAATACCTTTAGAAGCTTTCCCACCTAGTCTGCATTACATTTTTATGCTTTGCTCTGGAAATATAAATCTCTCATTATGTCTGCTTGATGGGATGCCATGAGTCCCATTGCAGCATGCTGAAGCCTAGAACTACCCAGTCTGCTTCTTCACCAGGTTTCTTTGAATGTTTCCCAATATCCATACTGTTAAAGTCACATCATCTCTTTTAGGCATAGCTCCCTTTCATTGATTACACAAAACTTGCAACATAATTTTTAAGGGAACAAAGGTACATTTTGGCTCATGGTTCAATGGAGGGTATACAGTCCTTTAGGGTAGAAAATGTATGGTTTCAGCAGTATAAGTTTATGCCACCAGGAACTAGAGACCAGAAAGAATACAGGGCCCACCTATAGAACCTTAAGACCTATCCTATGACTCTTTGACCCCCATAGACTCTGGCTCCTCATTGTTGCTATGTCTCCTAAAGGTGCCACAACCTTCCAAAACAGGACCAATAGGAGGAGACAAATTATTCAAGTATATTGGTCTGTCAGTGACGTTAAACATTCCAGTCCCAACACCTTGCAAACAGTAAATACCATACGCTTTTTGTGGTACCCTTGGACAGACAGCTGTTGTGTTTGTAGCAACATGAGTGTGGCCAGAACCCGGAAGACCTGTGTATTTGAATTTATCCACCTCATGCAGTGAGTAGTTGAGGATGGTGTTCTGATCCTGGAACTGGAAGTACCCACAGAACTTCTGAACCAGTAGCTGTCATCATACCACATGTCTGTAAAGGGGATGCAGTCCAGTTAGAACAACTAAGGTTGCATTTTGTTACTCTCTGTGGGCACCCCATGCACATGGACAATAGAGAAGATATGTACATCTATCAGCTTCATGGAACCCACAAAATCAAATGAGATGTGGCTCACCATGTGATGTGCATACAGGATCAGACTATTCTCTTCCTGTAGGTTCCACCTTGTGCGATCCTCAATAGTGTTTCCTTCCTATCTTTTGCCCCAAAAGTCATCCCAGTGGCCAACACCAAAGCCCATCTTCCTTATGCCCAGGGGAACTTGATGAGTTTTCAGCATCATCACCAGGGTTTAGAACTTGGAGGTGCTCTTGGTCTGCTGGGTCCTCTGCACCCAATGCAACATAATTTCAACTTAAGCTTTTATGCCAGCTTTATTCCCACAGCCCCAGGCATAGCTTGTCTTGCAGATCCTTAGACTAGTTACCCTACAGCATCTCCAGAACCACACCTCCCTGTACCAAATGTACAATCCAAGTATTTACGTGCAGATCTTACATCAGATTTTTTCTGGTAATGTTGACCTATTTTCATTGGGCAGGTCTATCCCTTCACTCCATAGAGTAACTGTGATCAAATAGTTCTTTTACCATCTTTCCCTGCTTTTTTCTTCAGAAACAGGCCTGCCTTTTCATTCTCACACTTCTGAAAACCAGTGTGGTAAGCTCAGATCATGTTACAGTTTGTATTATCATGGTGTGCAGCATCTCTCCTGCCAGTTTCATTCTTATGTTCCCTAAATTACAGCATTAAATTCACAGACTTTATAACAGGTTTGCCTTGTATTATCCAAATGATCTCATCTTTCAGCACCATCCCCTCACTCCCATACTTAGCTCCAACCTAGCAGCTCATACAGTTGCTTATCCTCTAGCACCCCCTCAGTTCCAACCCTTCTCAACTATCTGCCCCACCTAAGGCTTCTCTGTAAATGCACCTATCATGCACCAAATTTGTCTGGTGATCTCCATATAACCTCACCTGCTTTTGCCATTACCACATTCCCTGAGAAAGCTCCGTGGCACCTGCACCCATACTTCCTAGGGAGTTCTGCATGCATTCCACACTCTTGGAGTCTTTCTGTGCTCCCAGACCTGCATGCAGTTGCTTTCTTCTCTCAAAAGTGTTGCCTGTTGAGTTTCTCTTAAGGTTGATGACCAGTGCTATTCCTAAACCTTGAGGTCTTTCCTAGACTTGAAGCTGTAAGCACTGACTTTCCTTGGTCAGTTCTCTCAGAGAGAATGCCACCTGGACTGTCTCCATACACCAGCTTCTAGCATTCTTCCTTGCACAATTCTTGGAAAGGCTGTCTGATAATTGTCTTCAGAAAGTTTTCCCCAACACATAACTACCTCCATTACTGTTGTGATAAAGTAATATGACCAAAGGCCACTTTGGAGGAAAGGGTTTATTTCTGCTTTTACTTTCCAACTCCAGGTAGGAAACTCAAGGAAATATCTGACACTGAGTCCATGGAGAGAAGATAGAACCTAAATTTTTACCCATTTGTCACGATACTTGCTTTTTTTTAAATATAACTCAATATACCCCAACAAGTATGACTGGAAATCCAGTGGGCCTGGCTCTGACACATTAATCAAGAAAATGCTTCACAATCTTTCCTACAGACCAATCATATAAAAGTGATTTCTCAGTTAAGGTTCTCTCTTTCCAGATTATCCTAGTATATGTCAAGGTGGCAAATTACAAAGCAACACCATTGAAACCTTACCACCTTCATATAAATGCCTTCCTATTAATCCAGAATGTTTCCTTTCTTGGTTATTCCCTAGGTCTCAATTAAAATTGTGATACTTAAAAATACATAATTTTAAAAGCTCTCAGACTTCAAAATTGGAACATTAAAAAATTCAATGTCTAAAATAATAAAAAAACTCACATGAGAAGGATCAGAATATACACCCTTCATATAATCCTAATGAAACAGCAGAAAGAATGGTTTTAGTGCTAATGGAATGTACCCAGATGTACTGAAATCAATGCATCTGAGAATATTATTATTTAATGGCACCTTGTTATTTAAGAATTTGTGTAGAAGTAGTTCAATTAGCATTAACATATTAGTGTAGAAGTATTGTGCATTTATTAGAACACCAGAACATTTGTAAAGCCAAGACAAGCAGTACAGATGGTGTACTCATAAAATAGAACTTAATGACATTGAATTGAAAGAGGGCACAAGGAATCAATATTATAGTAGTAGTCATGAATATTTTTGTAAAAGAGCATACATGGATGACTGATAACAGCAGTAAAACACGTACTGTTATAGATATGCACAGTAATGCAATATGACAGCAGTTTTCAGGTTGTTAAAAATTAGCACTCTTGGAAGTATTAGACAGAAGCACACAAGGATAAACTAGCATGCCTCTGAATATAAAGAAATCTAGTAGAATATGTGCATCTAGGTCTAAAACATAACAAATGGGCATTTTTGCAAAAGCTGAAGCATTACTACTGTAGCAAATCTGATGTTCATTTATGACAACACAGATGAAATACTCATACAACTCTAAACTTGTCTGAAATAGAATATCAGTGCACACATTTTTATGGGTAGACTTATGCACTTTGCTCAGGGAGGCGGAGAGGCTGATTGTAGATATTTACCTACATCTGCTCCTCTAAATCCAAATCTTAGATTCATCCCTATATCTCCAGTGGGACACCTGGTTTAGCCTTCCTTCCCCTGGTCCCATCTGCAGTTGATCACATATATACATTCCCTTCCTAACCTCCCTCCCAAACTCATTGCTTTATATCAGCCCCCAACTTTAGTAGGCATTACTAAGGAACCCATAGGACACTCTGACTATGGAAGTACACTAAGTGTAGATCTTCAGCTTTCCCTCAGCTCCTCTAAATCTAATCCCCAGTCCCATATCCACCTCTATTGCAGACCATACATTCTGGCTTCTCCTAACTCTCTGATTTCATTTCCAGAAAACTAAACAGACCCTAGTAGAACACTCTGCTTTTCTTTTTCCTGTGGACCTCAGTCATCCCTAGTCCATTCACCTTCTTAAGCATCAACTACCAATATCCAGAAAACTTAAGTAGTCACAACTCTCAGAGTTCCTGAAGAATTTTGTTCAGGCTACATATAGCCAACATACTCTTCTAAGAGACAGAGAGGGAAACAAAAACCAAGAGTTGTTAGAGAACAAGTATGTGATTCACAGATAGGCTACAGAATGTACAGACTATATAGCAGGTGTAACCTGACAAAGAATGAAAATATAGGAACTGTTTGAACTTACTGAGGATTGGAAGTGTGGGGATGGTTCATATGGGCTTGGGTCTGGAGGAATTGACATAAATCCACGCCAGGTGGTAAGACACTGGAACTAGTCCCATGACTTTTGGTGGTGCCCTGAGGCATGGCTCTTAATAGGTTACCCTAAAATCACTGTTCAGTCACTCTGTCCACAGCTAGGTCTTAATTTGGTACACACAGATTTTTCATGGTGGAACATGACAGGAAAAACCAGTGCAGAATTTTCTTGCCTAGAGCTAAGCCTGGGTGAATGGTTGGAGTAGTGCTGGCAAGTCAGGTTCTGGACAGGTACTAGGGATAACATGAACCAAAGCCAGTGGCTGTATTTCACATCTGGGTCCAAGCTTGCAGATGCAGAGATGGCTAAAATGACCTTGAATCTGAGGGAACATACCAGGAAAATCCAATTCTAGAATTGCATGACCACTGTTCATTGGTGGTGCAAGCATTAAATGCCAGCACTCAGGAGGCAGAGGCAGAGGCAGACAGATCTTTGTGAGATTCAGTGCAGCCTGTTCTACAGAACTAGTTCCAGGACAGGCTTCAAAGCTACACAGAAAAACCCTGTTTCAAAAGCCAAACCAAACCAAAACAGAACTGCATGGCAAAGCCATACTTGGTTCATTGGAAATAGTGCTAGCAGATGAGTTTGTATGGAATATCATTAGGCAAAGAAGTGTGATCACTGGTCTGTTAGAGCTTGGAATATGGAGATGTTATAGACAGTCTTGTATCTAGGCAAATCTAACCAAGGAAGGCTAACCAGGAAAATCTTATTTAGGATCCATGTGATCAGAGTCTGATCTGGAATTAGAGACAGCATGGACAGTTGAGGTTCATTGAACCACACCATGTAGATTATATACACTGGGCATTTTCAGACATTGCTGTGGAATCTGCAGATTGTTCAGGATGAATTGGTTCTGGAGTTTTCAGCAGGGAGATCCAGTCCAGCAATTGTTTAACCAGTGCTATGACAGAGATTTCAAACTTGGTACTGGGTTCAGGAATTCTCAAGAAGTTCATCATAAAACCAGTGAGTCATCTGTTCACCCAGAGTAGGGTCTTGGATTATGGCAATGCAGCAGGTATGCTTTGTTTTGGAGAACACATAGGAATTAATCTCAGGTGCTACATCTCTGGAAACAGGCATAGGAGTGTAGGGATGGCACAGACAGGTGATATTCTTGGAACTAACCAGGCAGACTCAACACATGATCTTCACACATCTAGAGTTAGACCTGGGAGTTTGGAGACAGCATGTAAAATTTTGATGATGGGAGAACTCATCTTAGAAACCCAGTACTTGTGCTCTGTAACCAGTGCTAAGATACAGGGCATACATGTGGTGCTGGAAGGGTGGGAGAGGTACTGCTAATTGTTACCAAGGAAACCAGTACAATATCTGGGCTTCTAGAGCTACGCCTTTGAGTAGGGAGACAGCTCTGACAAGCAATGTCTTTGATACTATTAACCAAATCCAGCATGCCCTGTGTAACTACAGAGGCATGTTTAGGGTATTGGAGATGACACACAGGATCTTGGTACTTGTTGAATTCAACAGGAAAAGATAAACAGAAGATGCATGAGAAGAAATAGCACGAGGAGCATGCGGAGAGCTCTTATGGATAAAATACTTTGAATCTCGCTAGACAAAGTCCATACTCAATAGATGGGGCTATAGATAGATTTGGGTGTGTAGAGGTGACAAGAGCAAGTGTAGAAGTTTGAGTTTAAGTTCATTGTTTGAGTACTTTGTACCAAGGTGATGAAACTTTTGGGGGAGGCTTAGGAAGAATGGACTTTAGGAGAAGGTGTGTCCCTAGGTGTAGGCTTTGGAGTTTCTAAAGACTCCATTGTGAACCAGTGGGAACACATGATAGAAAGCTGTTCTGGGAGGTGAGTTCCAAAAGACAATACTAGGAGGATGGTGATGATTCTGGTGGCTGAGATTCTTTAGATAACTCAAAGAAAATCATCAGAGGCTTGGCATTTGGAGAGGCCAGGAGAGTCAATCAGGAAGTTCCAGCTTCACTTGTAGTGGAAAAGACAGAAGTTAAATGCTCAAGAATAGAAGCTGTGGCTTGACATAAACTACAAGGTAGGGTGGGAGTTCCTGAAGAGAGATAAAGAAGGGATTCTTGTGAAGATATTTCTTCACTTGAGGTGGAAAATCAAGTGTATTTGAAATACAAGACCAGAATGTGAGCATGAAAGGCAACCACAGGTTTATGGAGAACCTGGCTTGATTGAGCCTACAAGACACCCTGCTTGTATGGTTGATGTAGATATAGAATTACCTATAGACACTCTCTCTCTCTCTCTCTCTCTCTCTCTCTCTCTCTCTCTCTCTCTCTTTCTCTCTCTCCACTCTCATCTATTCCTCCCCTAACTAAGTCTTCCTAGTCCAATGTGCTTTCCTCTCCTCCCCCTCTCTTTCTTCTAGCTTCCTATCTACTCACTTCCCCCCAGCTCAGGAGACCTTGTTTCTTTCTCCTTCTGGGAGGGACCTTGTATGAAACTCTCAGATTCCTCCTGCTATCCTAGTTTGTCTGGCAGTATGAATTATAGGCTCTATGTCTAAAATCCATATATGAATGAGTACATAACATGTTCCTGTTTTGTGACTGTGACTCATACAGGATGGTTTCTTCAACTTCCATCCATTTGCCTGCCAATTTCAAGGTCCCACTGTTTTTATACACAGAGTAGTATTGCATTGTGTAAATTGCCACATCTTCTTTATCCTTCAGTTGAGAGGCATCTAGGTTGCTTCCATGTTCTTACTATTACAAATAATGCTGCTATGAACATAGTTGAACAGATGTTTTTGTTGCATGGACATGGATCATTTGGGTATATGCCTAAGAGTGGTTTGGCGGCTTCTGTGGTAGATTGAATCCAATTTTCATGATACATTGCCATACTAATCTCCAAAATGGCTGTACAAGTTTGCACACCCACCAGCAGTATAGGAGTGTTCCCCTTTCTCCACATACTCTCCAGCATAGTTGCCATTGATGTTTCTAATTTTGGCCATTCTGGCTGAGTAAAATGGTATCTCAGAGTTGTGAGAAAGAGATAACATAACAGGGGGAGCCATTATAGGTTCAAAGAGAAACATGACTCTTGAGAAATGTCCAGAGATCTACAAGACTGGCCCCAACTAACAATTTGAGTAACAGTGGAAAGGCTACCATAAATGCCCTTCCATGATAAGGAGACTGACAACTAACTTATCTACTATCATAGAACCCTCATCTAGTAGCTGATGGAAACAGAAGCAGATACCCACAGTTAAACACTGAGCTGAAGTGGAACCCAGATGCAGAGAGGGAGGACAAGATTAGGCTACAGAAAACCCCAGAGACCACTGACATGGACAAGGAGGGCCAATGGGCCCCCAGACTGATAACAGGGAATCCAGCTTTGGACCTATTCAGACCCCCTTAACATGGTTCTCAGTTAGAAGACCTGAGCAATCTAAAAGATCTCTGACAGTGGAACCAGGATGTATCACTGATGCACAAAATTACTTTGGGAGCACATTTCCCATGGAGGGATACTCCCTTAACCTAGAGGCAGGATGGATGGCCTAGTTCCTACTCCAAATGACCCCTTTTGGAAGGCCTCACCCTACTTGTGGAGTGTGTGGGATGGGATGGAAGGGTGGTCCAGGAACATCGGAGAATAAGAGAAAGGGAGGGAGGTAGAGGGAACTGGGACCGATATGTAAAATAAGAAGAAAAAAGTATTACCTAAGAACTTTGTAATCCAGAACATTATGAGCTAATCACACACTTATGACCATTAGTGATAACCACTGTTAATGTTTTGGTTTTCCTTTAATTGTAACTGTGCCCCTGCTATTCCATCTGAGAGTAGGGATATATTGAAGTATTTTTTACAGGTGCTCAGAGTTGAGAGTCTTTGGACTTTTGAAGAGACTTTGGATATTTTAAAGAGGCTGAACATTTAAATGTGTTTAAATTTTTGATTATGGAGGGTCTTTTAAAGTAATATAAATTTTATTTAATGAGTTTCATAAAAGTTCTAGTGAATAAAAATAAAAGCATGGTTATGGTTTAATGATACAGGTGTATCAAATCAAGAGCAGAACATTTGTGTTGAATAGGAATTTGTCAACTTGATATAATCTAGTGTCATTTGGAAAGAAGGAACCTTGATGGAGAAAATGGTTCCATTAGGTTGGCCTGTAGGCATGATTATGGAGCATTTTCTTATTTATTAGTGTAAAAGGATAAAACTATTAGATCTTTGGTCATTTCTTCTGAGTTGCATAAAAAAGCAAGCTGAATGAGCTATGGGGAGATAGCCATGGCCTCTGTGTCAATTCCTGCCTCTGGGCTCCTTCCTGGACTTCAAAGCCATAAGCTGAAATATATCTTTTCCTGAAAAAGTTGCTAAGGTCATATTATTTCTTCAAAGCAATAAAGTATCCGGGGAATGTGATTGTGAACAACCTTCTAGTGAGCACTATCAACAGTTTAACAGCCAAGCTGTTGAGCAATCATCCCATCTGAGCTAGGCCTGGTGCAATGGAGTCGTCACATGAAGACATGATTCTAGCAGAAGTCACACAGAAAAGTGAATTCAGGAGCTGTATGATCAGAATTGTGAGAGAATTACAAACAAAATTGGAGTTCTGTGAAGATCATCGTGCAAATTTGGTGAACTATCTGCATATCCACAAAGAGGCATTGGACTGTACCGGTCCAATTGAGGTCCATTTGGGTTTGAAAAGATTCTGAGATTCTGCTAGGGCAGCCAGTGTAGGATCCAGTAGACAGGGTTAGGTACAATACTGTGAGATTCTTTATAGATGAAAGGGCCAAGCTGTTATGAAATTGGGCAACAGGTGCTAGACCACTAGATTGGTGAATGTGGTGATGAGGTTGGAATCTAGGATTTGGGGTAGCATCATCAGGCTAGCTAATTTGATATCTATGTTCTATAAATGTGACTTAGATATGGAGGTAGTTCATATGTGCTTGGTTTGGAGGAACTCACCAAGGAAAGATAGTGCAGGTACAGTGTGACCTGAGGCAGGGGTGGGAGTATGGAGATGGCCTGGCCTGAGAAGGTATATTTGGTTCTGGTAGAATTGAGGAGGAAATGTGGGTGCAGATGCTGTGTGATCAGAGTCACTTCTAGCAGTGTGGGGATGGTACGGGTAAGTGTGTTTAGGTTGAGAATACTTGCAAACTCTGATGCATGATAGATCATCTACACTTAGGACTTAGAGTATGCAGATGGTGCAGAGTCTTGATTCTGGAGGCGTTCAGAAGAGCGAGTCACTGTAGAATTTTTGAAATAATAGGAACTAGTTGTATTATGGACATGGTTCTTGTGAGCATTGTCATACAAGAACAGTGGGCAATCTTTGCATCCAGAGCAAAGACTTGGCAGTGTGGAGATGGCACCAGCAAGCTTGTTAGAAGGCAAAAACAGGGAAAGCTGGTACATGAGCTATGCTATCTGGATTACCCTAGGCATATGGGGTTAGTACTTGTAGACACAGATTGGGTGATCTCACCACTGAGATAGTGTGGAATCTTTTCTTCCATAGCTGGGATTTGAAATGTAGAGATGGAGCATATGGGCTTGGTTTGAAAACACCTCATCAGTAAAACAGGTACAGTAGATGCATGGCAAGAGCTCAAACTAAGAGTGTGGTAAAGTGGCTGGAGAATGACACTCAGTGGAGAACATGAGGTAAAGCCAGTGTGCCCTCTAGAAATGGAATGACATTGATGGATAAGGCATGGTGGATTTCAACAGACAATGACAGTTAATCATCCTCACATACAGAGCTAGTCCTGGAAGTGTGCAGATATACTGTTCAGCCACTATAATATAAGAACAGTTCTGTTCTAAGCTGCATGACTAGAGGTAAATCTGATGTTGACAAAAAGGCATGCAAAGGCTTGATTCTGGAAAAACTCATCAATTAAAGATACTGGATAATGGCATGATCAGAGCTAAGCTAGAGAGTGTGGGAATGATAGTGGCAAGTTGGGGTCATGAGGAGCTGAACAGAAATTGATATGCTATTTGTACATCTTGACTATAACTATAGCTACATTATGAGCAGGCTCAGCACTGGAGCTAATTCTCAAGGAAAGATAGTGCAAGAGCTATGCAACCAGAGCAAGTTTGATATTGTTGTGATGATGCTAGTAGGTGAGGTTCTTCTGAGTGTCAAAACCAGGGATACTATGTGCATCTAGAGAAATGTATTTGAGTGACTGGTGGTGCTAGGTAGGTTAATTCTGGGGAAATTGACCAGGAGAAGTCAGAGTAGAAACTTTATGACCATATCTGGGCCCAGTCTTCTTGTTGTTATGGAGCTCTTAGGAAACTTGTGTTGGAGACCACAAAATTAATTTGTTATGAGATATATACATCCAGAACTAGACAGCCATACTGAGGAGTGTGGAGACATGCAAATTGGTGCATGATCTGTGCTTCCAGAACTACCAATTTGGAGTGTGGAGATGGTGCAGGCAAGCCCAGGTCTGGAGAAAGAAGCAGGGAAAACTAGCACAGGAGCTTTTGGATCATAGACATTTATGGTAATATGAGGAAGGCATTTGCCAGTGAGATTTAGTTGAGATTATCAGGTAAATCTGAAGTATGATCTTTGTACCCTCAGCTAAGACTTGTAGAACACAGATGGTTCAGGGAGTCTTAGTTCTGGGGAAATTCAGGAGGCAAAATTAGCTAAAATGCTCACAGTTTAGAACTAAGCCTGGAGCTATGGGAATGCAGTGGGAAAATGAGCTTCATTGGAAACAATTGTACAAATTAGATTCAAGCAGTGAAAGTGAGGAAGATTTCCAAGTGTGGATGAGATCAAGTCAGCTTGGATTGTGGGAAACAATTCAGAAGAGTGAGACCTACATCTGCATGTCTAGTCCTAGGATTGAGAGGACTGGAATAACATTGGTGGAACACTTAGGGGAAATATCATCAGGAAAACTTGTGTGAGTTCTGCACACCCAGAGTTAACCTGGAAAACACATTGAGATAGCTCCAGAAGGATTCTTTTCTGGATGAACTCTTCATGGGGTGACCAAAAGTAGGCCTGTGAGTGTGTGGAATGTGCTAGTACAGATTTATTATTATTATTATTATTTATTATTATTATTATTATTTATATTGATCCCTGTTCTCTCTCCCTCCCTTCAGGTTGGGTGTCAGGTGGAAAGGATGGAGGTTTGTAAAGAGGCATTCCATGTGGAAGGAGAAGGTATGAAAGACAGTTTCCCATGGCTGAGAGAATTGGGAAGTGTCACTGCAGCCTGCAATCATAGGCATCTCCAGGACTCAGGGAGGAAGCCATCTAGTTGGTTGTGACCACAATCAGCTGGGGTCAGGGACTTAACCTGATTAAAACAAGAGAAGGGTTCAGTGCCACTTACCCTCGCTTTTATAGAAGCCACAAGGCAAGGATGAAAATCAAGCTCCAGGAGGAAGGGTCTCATCTACAGAAGAGTATCAGGGAATAGGATCACAAAAGGCATGAGGACCTAAAGGAGCTATGGGATAACAGGCAGTTCCAGAAGGAAGGTGGGAGAAACAATAGGTAGGAAGAGAAACAATAACCTGGTTTGGCCTAAGGAAACTGCAAGATTCCAACTCCAAGAGGGGTAGGATGTGGTCAGGTGAAGAGGACGAGCTGTTGCCTTGAAGACTGTGCCTGGGGTATCTAAACCTCCAAGAATAAAGAGGGGTGCTGGACACTCAACAATCACTTCCTCAGACTCAGGAAAATGTTTACACTGAAAAACAGGGCAAATTACCTAACTGCAGCTGGTGGGTGGAGTGCTGAGTGACCAGTGAGGCAGAAGGTGAGTCTGTTCAGTTAGATCACTCAACAACCCATCCACCAGCAGTCCTTAATTAAGTTTCCCTTAAACTACGAGGGGAAAGGCAGGCACTAGAAGAGCCTATCTAAGTAAGGGCACCAATTGTAAGCATTACAGCTGAGATAAAAATGTATCATGTAAGTCAGCAGCCAAGGAATACTACAAAATCACAACTCAAAACAAACCTCACACAAGAGATGTATTGGCAGGGAAAAAACCCAGGAGTGACTGTCTCTGTTTGGGTGATAAACAGCACCAAACTGAACAGGATACAGGGCTTACATAGTTTCTTGGGAAAGGGGTGGGACTTTTGATGGTGGAGATAGCTAGAAATTCATGTCCAGACCTTGGGCTATTTACTGTTTAGGATGGGGAAAATGTCCAGCATTTAGCGTAATTAGAGTATTCTGTGGGTGAACCTGGCAATTAGTGGGAGGGCACTGGCCACTTGTGTGGCTTGAGGTGCTTACACTTCTGTTAGTATCATGCCCACATTTCCTGGCCCTGCTCTGGTGACACAGCTCTTTTCCTGTCTATTTCTGTTTAGTACACTGAAAATTGATGTGGCCCCATGACCTCTACACTCTGAGACCTAACACTGGATGACCACATTCCTTAGAATATTAGCCTAAAAGGAAGATGCTCTTTTGTCAGAGAGAAAACTGTACTCTGGAGTCTAACTGTAGTCAGACAGTTTCTGCACCAGCTTTGTTCTAAGAGTCCACAAAACCATGTAGAGCTGTGCCATCTCCTCAGTTCAGGTCCTAGTTATGAATGCAGAGGTCACACATTGGCTTTCCCTAATTCATTCCTCCAACCCCTCAAAGCTAGCACAGTTTTCACTGTCCTGGTAATAGCTCTCTGTCAAGGATCCCTGCAGAAAAATTCCCAGGTGAATTTCCAAAGAATTAAACAAACCTGCATCATCTGCCCATTATGAGGTCTGGCTGTAGTCATTCACCTCCTCGACCAGTTTGTCCTGGTGAGTTCCTGTAGAACCAAGCCCATTAGCACCAACTGCATAATGCCCTGCTCCATTTTGGGTGCACAGATTACACACTAGCTTTGTCTGCTGCGTTCCATGAGCCTTTGCCACCAGATCTTCCCCCTAACTTCCAGGCCTACCTCTATGTAGGTAGCTAGTACCTGACTTTGCCTTATGATATCCTCAAAATGTCAACCTACAGCTTCATAATCACAATCCCTGTCCTACTTCTGGTAAATAACCTACTGTGCCTGTTTTCATTGCTGAGTTTTTCTGAAAACCAATTTCACTTGCATCATCTCTACTTATTAATTTATGTTGTGGTTGCATATATCTAACACTGGCTTTTCCTTGTGAGCTCTCTGAAACGTTTTGTGGCAACACAATTCCCATATTCCCAGTCCTAGCTGTCACCACTAAGATTTCCTTGATGCATTTCCCAGAGCCAAGCATTCCTGCACCACATACACTATCCCAGACAACACATAAGCTATGCCTGAGGAAATAAACAGAATCTCACCTTCCACTGTCACCCCACACTCCCTACACTATTGTTCTGTCTCTAGATACACAGTTCACATAACAACTTTGCTTTGTGATTTCCAAAGCATCTTGCCTGATAACACATTCACTGCACTTTTAGGACCAGCTCTGGTCATGCAAGTCCAATAATGGCCTTCCTTGTCAAATACCCCCAGAACAGAAATACTTAAAAACAGATATGTATGAATTCTTGTCAGTTCCTTTGAACCTAGGCAGCCCCTACCATTTTCACTTTCTTGTGCCTAAATCTAGCTCTTGCAGTGTCTTCCCCTGGCAAATTACCCCAGAATCAAACTGATCTGTATTTTCTTTATACTCTGGGGCATAACTGCAATCATGAAGCTCAGGCACTCCTTTTCCTAATGAACCCTTTACTTCAACACTAATAATATAGCCTGCATGCCCCAATTGAATAAACTCAAGCCTGACTCTGAATGAGAAGATGCTGTATTTTCTTTATCTAATGAGAACCATAGAAACTCCTTCAGAGCCCTTCCCACACACCCAGCTCCTTCATTGTTTGTTTGTTTTTGAGAGCACTACCGCAAACAATCCTGCTAGGGGTATCTAAACATTCTCATGCTTAGTTCTGGATGCTATAGTTCTCACATCTGGAAAGATTTTACCTTTGTCTTCCATGAATGCTATCGCAGTACTGACTCCCAAGTCTAGAAATAGCCATGCAGCTCCTGTATCAACTTTTTCTTCTTGGTTACCAGAACCCAGCCAGCCTAAGCCACACCCATGTTTGCAGGCACAGCTCCCTTTTATTGTTTGTGATAAGTTTGCAGAATAATTTCTACAAAAGTTTGTATGCCATCCTCATTCCCAGAGCCCAGTCCTAGCTCCTGTCTTGCAACTCCTTAGTTGGCTTGTCTCCTGAATACCCTTATAACTGAGCCTTCTTTTTCCATCTGTACTCTCTAAAGCCTTTCTGTAGAGGCACAAATCAAGGAGCAGATCTGTTTAATGAACTAAACCTACCCTGACCCTACAGTACCTTCCTGCACTCTCAGGACAAGCCCCACTGGTAAAACATTTGCTGTACTAGTATACCTGGGTCATTCCCAGAATCAAGAGCCTGCCATTGCTAACCCCAACACCTCCCAGTCCTAGATCTGGGAGTAGAGAACATGTACTTATTTTCATGGTGGTTTTCCCTAGACCTTTCCTGCATGAGCCATACCCATAAACCCAGGCCTTGCTTTGGAGCCACTGCAGCTTCTTTAGGATTCTCTGTTGAGTATCTGTGGTGAGGTTTTGTTTATGATCTAACAAATATAGTTTTCTTGGAGATCAGATTGCAAAACTAGCCACACTAGTCAACAATGGAAAATGGACCATGGTAGTGCACACCATTAATCCCAGCACTAAAAGGGAAGATAAGTTAGGTGGTGACATGACTCCAGTATATTCCAGTCTGCCATCATGCTGAGGACAGGATCACCCTATGGTCTGAGTCTTGGTAGAGATAAGAACTCTGTAGTAGCTTGGCTCCTTTATGTCTCTGATCTTTCAGCTCCCCCTACCCAATATCTGTCTCTGGGCTTTTATTATACATGTTACAAGTATCTCCAGAACTGAGCCTGACCTGGTGTTTCTATACTATAGATACCCACATTGCTTAGCCATATTGTCCTGATGAGCTGAAAAATATCATTGTCTGTCACAGCTGTGTATACACAAAGGACTAGCAGAATAACACAATAGCTTTGACCAACCAATGACCACAGAACCATATATATCAGCTCCATCTCCCAGCCTAGGATCTGGATTTGAATGCAAAGGTTTGATAGCATTCTGCCCTCTGAGGTCTGGCTCCATACATATACTTACTACACTGCTCTTGCCTGGTAAGTTCTTCCATATCCAAGCCCACCTGTTCCATCTGCATACTGCCCAACCCTGTTTGGGATGCACAGATCATGCACTGTCCTTGTATGTTGAGCTCCCTGACCCTTGCCCACCAGACCCTTTCCCTTAATTCCAAGCCCACCTTTGGCTAGGCAAATAGAACACTGGCTTTGTCTGGTAAGAATGATAATCTCATCCTAGAGCCCCTTAATCACACTACCAATCCTACTTGTCTTCACAAAACTTCTATAGCAGATTTGAGAAGTGGGTTCTTCCAAAATAAAAATCACCTTTGTTAGCTCAACACTAAGTCTTTACTGTGATTGCATTGATGCAAAAATAACTTTTCTTGGTGAGCTATTACAAAACCATCTGACCTAGCCCCACCTGCCTGATCTCTGAACCCTACCACTGGTCCTCTGCTGGAGCTTCTGGCCCCAGCCAGGAATCTGCCTTTCCCTGTGGGACCATACTGAGTACCTGCCTGCTGGATCTTTGACCCCCATTGCAGGGCCTCTGCTGGAGGCAAATATGGGACCAGTTCAGGTTGAAGCCCCTCCACACCCTTTCCTGGGAACTCACTGGAGTGGCCCAGTGGAACATTACAGAAGAACTTCGGGTGACTGACCAGGCAATGTATTGTCTCTGTCATTTCTAGAGTTTATCTATTATCCTTCTGTGGTCTTTGAAGGAATTGAAGACAGATAGTTATGGTTATAATTTTCCTTAGTTAGGATTAAAGATAAGTTACATATAGGACTTTAGACTCACAAAGATAGGATAGATGATATTTTCTTAAAGTCTTACAAAATGTTAATGGACTAAATATTGTTTACTATGATTCTTATTTGATAACTATTGTATGTTATATTTTGCTATGTTAAGGTTAAACCCCTTCTTTTACTTTAGACAGAAAAGAGGAGATGATGGGAGATGTGATTCTGTATATATGTTTCTCATACTGTTAATAAAGCCCTGTGGCCAATAGAAAACTAGATAGGTGGGGCTAGGAGACTAGGAGGAGGAAGAGGAAGTAGTAGGTGGAGTCAAGATGTAGCCGGGGAAGGAGCAGGAAGCCTGCCGCGCGGCTCCGGATAAGACGACCACGTGGAAATACTTAGATAAGTAAAAATGGGTTAATAATTAAGGCAGAGCTAGCCCATTAACAATAATGGTAACTGGCCAACAGGATTGTATCAAATACAGAGTCTCTGAGTGTTATTTGGGGCACACGTGGTTGCAGGACAATGGCGGCAGGACCAGCGGCAGCCGGTGGGGAGACCTGCTGTAACATAATGGTGTCAGAAGCGGGATTGAGAACTTTCATTTAAAACTTAACAAAAGCTTAAGAAATGTTTTAGAAACAAAGGAACAGAGACTAGCAAGACTTCTTAGTAGCAGCATTTTCTCCGTTGGATTTGTTTTGTTGTAGACAGAGATTTGCGCGGCTCCTTTAAGAGAGGTTTCCAAAATTAGCATAAGCGGCAAAAACCGCCTTGCTTTTAAAGAGCTCTGCTAACAATTCCTTGGTGTGTAGGAGAGCTGCAATAAAGGTTTACACTGTGTTTTTAAAAATACGCTGGCTTGGGAGAGAAAAAGAAACAGGATACAATGGTTTAAAAAAGAAAAAAGGAAATAGAATTAATCCTAGTACTCGGCAGACAGAGGCAAGCAGATCTCTGTGATTTCAAAGTAAACCAGGTATGCATTGAATTCCAGGACAGATAAAAGTTACACAGAGAAACCCTGTCTCAAAATATGTAAAAATAGAAGTAGAAGAAATAGAATAATAAAAAAGCCACGTAAAGATGGAAAACACAGAGAAATTTTGGATACTATACGTGCTTCTGTTGTCTTTAAATTATTTGATTGCTGAGAAAACAACTACTAATAAAAGAAATGCTGCTAGATTAATTCAATTTATATATTTTAAAAATGCTTTGACTCAAAAATTCAAGCCTAAGGACAAGTTACTGGGGGAAAAGGATTTCTATTTTTGTTTCCACAGAAAATGAAAAGCTACAGATTCTTTACAGACTTATATGGTTTGATCAAGCCAGACCCCCTGAAACAACTCCCCAGGTGATCCAACATTCAAAGCAATTGAGACAAAGCCTTGCAGACTACTGCGAAGATTTCTGCATCTTCTTTGGACCCCCATGACAGCGCCCTCTACCAGCAGGAAGTAGTTTGGAAAGAACGACGCCCAAATTCCCAAATATTATTTATAAATGTTTGTTTTCATTTAAATGGGCTTGGTTATAAATGGCTATAACCACAAGCAATCTTTTAAAGGTAAAAAGGGAATTATGGTATAGATATGAATACTTTGCTTTGGAATGGATTTTCTTTTATTGATATAATTTAAGGTCAATTTTATGATATGTATATTTCTCCTCTTGTTTAGGTATTGTGTTTATATAGCTCATTGGAAAATGTAATGTATAATTTAATACAGATTATAGAGAGTTACCTATGATAGTTAAAACTTGGAGTTAAGTTAGTTAAGATTTCTAGATATGCAGAGATGTATTTGAGATGAATAGGCATTCTTCAAACCTTTCAAAGACCTACAGAATATGGCATTTAAAATGGTTTAGGGTTTTTCTTGATAATGAGGCACAACTGCTCCTGGTAACACCACCTGTATCAAAAAGGAAGATGGACATTGAAGAAACTCGTTATGAAGTTTGCTTCTAATATGGCAAGACTAGCCATTTGAGCAAGGTACTTCTCTTGTCTAGACTGTTTGACTTTATGCTGTAGAAACTGGACATGCAGGACCCACAATAAGGTGACTGCTGATGCAAGATGGACATTGCTACGGGATTCCTGCTTCATGGAAGAGGCTGCCAGACAGCCAGACAGTCTACAGGACACAGAGAAAAAGTTTCCTGCCTTGTTGAGGAGTCTGGACACACACTATGGCCTATGGGCTGAAGATGGAACATTACAGAAGAACTTCGGGTGACTGACCAGGCAATGTATTGTCTCTGTCATTTCTAGAGTTTATCTATTATCCTTCTGTGGTCTTTGAAGGAATTGAAGACAGATAGTTATGGTTATAATTTTCCTTAGTTAGGATTAAAGATAAGTTACATATAGGACTTTAGACTCACAAAGATAGGATAGATGATATTTTCTTAAAGTCTTACAAAATGTTAATGGACTAAATATTGTTTACTATGATTCTTATTTGATAACTATTGTATGTTATATTTTGCTATGTTAAGGTTAAACCCCTTCTTTTACTTTAGACAGAAAAGAGGAGATGATGGGAGATGTGATTCTGTATATATGTTTCTCATACTGTTAATAAAGCCCTGTGGCCAATAGAAAACTAGATAGGTGGGGCTAGGAGACTAGGAGGAGGAAGAGGAAGTAGTAGGTGGAGTCGAGATGTAGCCCAGGGAAGGAGCAGGACGCCTGCCACGCAGCTCCCCGATAAGACGACCATGTGGAAATACTTAGATAAGTAGAAATGGGTTAATAATTAAGACAGAGCTAGCCCATAAACAGTAATGGTAATTGGCCAACAGGATTGTATCAAATACAGAGTCTCTGAGTGTTATTTGGGGCTGGCGCGGCTGTGGGCCCACGTGGCGGCAGGACCGGGAGGCTGGAGGGGAGACCTGCCGTAACAGCCCAGAATCTCCCTGTCCTCTGTGTCCTATCCCCAGTGAGAGGTCTCCTGGTATTCTGAATACACAATCCCACCACCACCCAGCAGAGAGTCTGCCCTCCCCCGACCCTGTGCCCTATCTAGCCACTGACACAGTGCTCTAGAATTGAAACAGACATCAAATCCAGCAATCCTGACACCTCCTGGGAATTTTCTGGAGCTGCTCTGAGAACACTAGACATGCCTATCTACACAGGACCACCCTGAGTCCCTGCCTGCATGATCTCTGACCCCCCCCACCGCCAGTCCTCTGCTAAAGTTTCAAGCCCAGGTCAGAGATCCGCCTATCCTTTTGGAACCATCCTGAGCCTCTGGATCTTTGACCCATATCACAGATCCTATGCTGGAGGATGTAGCTTGTCTGTTTTCTGCCAGCCCCAAATAACATGCAGAGATGCTGTATTTGATACAATCCTTTTGGCCAGTTACCATTATTGTTTATGGGCTAGCTCTGTCTTAATTATTAACCCATTTCTACTTATCTAAGTATTTCTATGTGGTCATCTTATCTGAGCACGGTGGCCAGCATCTTGCTTCCTCCATGCTCTACATGCTGACTCCTCCTTACTCCTTACTTTTTCCTCCTTGTCTCCTAACCCTGCTTATCTTGCTTTCTCATTGGCCACAGTGCTTTATTAATTAAAAATTAATTAATATTAATAGTATGAGAAACATATTTACAGAATAACATCTCCTATCAGGAGGAGTCTGATCTTTGACCCCCATCCCTGGGCCCTGCCTAAGGAGAGACCTCCAAGAAAGCTTGGACCACCTAGAGCTACAGATATCAAACTTCTGACCCACCTAAGCCCATCTGGGGAATATCATAGAGAGAGAGGAACCCCACCTGCACCAACGAGAAGAAGCGGTGGGAAGACAGCAATAAAATAAAACACCTAAAAATAGCAAGATAAGTATGACACCACCAGATGCTATGGACTCTACACCAACTAAACCTGAATTCCACAAAGACAAATGAAGCAGAAGAGAACGAGTTAAGAAATATTTTCATAAAATGATAGAGGCCTTCAAAGACAAAGTGGGAAAATCCCTTAAAGAAATGGAAAAAAACAAACAAAATATTGCATGAAATGAACAAATTTTTTAATGAACATAAGGAGAGCCATGAAAAAACAGTTCAAGACTTGAAAACTGAAATAGAGACAAAAAAGAAAACACAAAGTGAAGGAATGCTGGAAATAGAAAAACTGGGCAAAGTATCAGGAACTATAGATGTAAGCATAACCAATAGAATACAAGAGATGGAAGAGAGAATCTCAGGCTCTGAAGATAAACTAGAGGAACTACATTCACTGACCAAAGAAAATCTTAAGTTCACAAAATCCTTAACATAAAACATCCAGGAAATGTGGCACACAGTGAAAAGGCGAAACCTAAGAATAATAGGCACAGATGAAGGCAAAGAAGCCCAACTCAAAGGTGAAGAAAACATATCCAGCAAAATCATTGAAGAAAGCTTTCCAAATCTGAAGAATAACATATCCATGAAAGCACAAGAAGCATACCAAACACCAAATAGACCGAACTAAAGAAAACAGATCCCTTGACACATAATAATTGTTGTTCTTTTGCTGCAGCTATTGCCTAAGAAACACAAACACGAGACTCAGCACCCACGTGGAGTTGATTGAGAGAGGGGAGAGAAAGGGGGGAGGTAGGTGGTGGCCAACCGAAAGCAGAGGAGGGGGTCAAAGATAGAGAGAAGGGGCCCCAGAGACAGAGAGAGTGAGAGATTCGCTTGGTGCACTTGCTTTAAAAGAGGGCCTTGTGCATGCATAACTGGTTCCCCTGTGCAGCCAGGTAAAGGCTTGAATAGCCAGGTAAAGCCTTACATAGTGATGACATGGCCATGAGCGTCCCACCCATCATCAGGGGCAGAGTCAGGAGACTGCATGTTCCAACATTCCTGCCTCTTATTGTTATTAAAAAGGTGGGGGTTGGGCATGGAAGGTTAGGGAATAATGATGTTGAGTTCTCAAAAGGCTGCTTCCTGCTGACTTGGGGAATTGATCGTCTTTTGGGGGATCCGAGAAAGCTGGGGTGCTGCCACATCCTGGTAATGCATTGTTTCATCTCAGTCCTGACAGTATGGAGCTCTGGAGTCTCTCTGAGACCTGGCAAGATGTCAGTAGAGCAGAGGAAAAGGTTAGGTTTAGAAAACAAAAGATTTTTTTAGGTCCTGGTACATGAGGGAAGAATTCTAAGATGAGGGAGGGGTTCCCAAGGTGAGGAAAGAAAGTCCTGGGACCAGGGAAAGGTTGAATATTTGTTTGGAGTGAATTTGAATCTGACCTGTTTGGATGGGTTCAATTTTCTCCCTAGAACTTACAAGAATCCTTTGAGTTTGTGAAAACATAAATATTAAGACACATTAGCAGCATACTCATGTTATGTTAGAAATGGTTTGGCTGAAAGAATTAACAAATACAACTGACAGATTTTTAACACAATGAAAAGCACCTTAATTTTGAGCTAATAGTTACAGTTATGATCATATAGTGGCATAGTATGGTATTTAGTACTCTGTCAGAATTGGATTAGTAGCTCATTAAAACTTTATTGATTAATGTTAAGACTACAAACAGTAGCAACCTTAAAATATCCATTTCTGAAATCTGTTTTGTAACAATTGGAACCTTGGATGCTGCTTTAAGCTGACAAAGCTACCAGACATCAAAAGCATCAGAGTTCTTGAGAAGGATAAAATTTTACCTGAATGATTAGAGAGTAACAGAGATTCACTAGGTGGCAGCACGGACAGCCACCTCCAGGTCCTTCACAGTTGTTATGGTTAGAGGCTTTAAGGACATCTGCCTTCTGCTGATGGCACACGACCTGTGGATTAGGAGCTTTTGGAAGACTTACCTACCATTGGCCCAAGCAATGTGGAGAATGTTGATTCCACTGTCCTTTTGTCCACGGTCCTTAGAGCCCTTCGCAGCAGTTGAGATGAAAGGCAGGATTGTTCAATGGCTAGCATTGCCACTTTTGTGGGTGGAGCTTCTTTGGTGTCCATCAATCTTCTTGGAAGAAATGGGTGGTGCCAGCAGCTGGCCTGTCTCTCTGTTATAAAAGCTTTTTAATGAAACATTTTAAATGCCATATTCTCTAGATCTCTGAGTATTTGAGGGCTGTCTGGCTGTTTAGTATACCTTAGTGTACAACATTTTTCTTTAGTTACTTGCCTTAAACACATAGGTGGCTAGGTGAGGGTTCATTCCTATAATTAATTAATCTGTCTGGAAAACTGGATCCAAGCTGAGAGGCTGTGGAGGGATGTTGTACTCAGCCTTCCAGCCTGACTGTAAATGATTTACCTTAGTAGGTTAGGCTTACACTTGTAAAGGACAAAGAGGTAGAGACAAAAGAACAACATTGGTGCCAAAACTCGATCAGGCTATCCTTGAGAACTCAGCGGCTAGCCAGAGACACACAGGGACCCTGATTCCAAAACAGCAGTTCTCTTCCATCACCCGTTTGCTGCAAATACCATTCCACATGAGCTACAATTTGGTAATGTACTCTTTTTCATTGTAACTCGTTTCCTTAGTGTCTGGGACATTTCCCACAGGTGAGTTAAGATTCCGGCTTCAAGCCTTCCTGCCTTCGGACTGCTGAGTCCTTATTGGGTGCTTTGCCCTTGGCCACATTCTTGAGCTGATGAGTTCCAAAAGTGATTGGCCAATTTTTACTTTACCCATGGGAAATAAACCAGCCTATATATCCCCTACAAAATAAGTCAAATTGGCAAAAATTACTGCCAGAGAACAGGTAGATGGAAGGAGTTTTTTCTTCCTGTCTGCTAAACAATATCTTTCCCTAAACTTGTTTCTGTTCTCTTCCCACAACTCTAAAACTCTCCTGCCCGCCACAGCTGCAGCCTGTCGTAGGGCAGTGGGCTGGGCTGAGGCAGCACCTGCTCAAGATACTCTGAGAGTTTTTCCATTTTTCCCCACAAATGAGGTGTTTGGATTTTGTGCTAGGCCTAGCACCACTCATGCTGACTGGTGCATTCGTTTCTCAGACCCACGAGGGGTCTCTCAGGTTTTATACCCTAGCACTGCCCTCACACTGGTACATACATTTCTCAGACCTACAGTGGTCTTTTTGGATGTTGTACCCCTTGGACTCCGGTGTCCTGTTAGTTTCGCAAATCCTTCTGCCTCACTCATGGAGAGAAAAAGCCAACAAAATTATATCTCAAAACTTTGTAATTCCTGCCAGCTGTTGTAAATGTGTTTATGGCAGCTGCCATCTTGACCATGTGGCCTAGTCTCACCCTCCATGTTTCTTTCCTCTGCTACACCAGACACCTAAGCAGAGGGACAGTCTAGCCACCAACAGAACCTGTAATTCATTTACCTTTTGCTTTTTATTCTTTGTCTCTAATATCTTTTTTCACTGAATATGTTATATCTGTACATGTGATTTAAATTTAACTTTATATAAAAATGTAAGCTAACTATACAACTTAAATTCAACTGTACTAAGTCAAATATTTCTAAATTATTATGTATCTTTAAATGGTGGCAAACATTTAAGGTTATAAATGTCTATTTCAAACTAATAAAATATTTATGCCACCCAGTTCTTCCTCCAAGCTGTTTATAAAGGTTAAGCCTCTATTATCAAAGGGAGGTTTTCTCTAATTCTTTGCCCTTTACAAGTGTAAGTCTAACCTACTAAGTTAAAACCAGTTACAGTCAGGCTGGAGGGCTCTGAGTATAATATCACTTCACAGCCTCTCAGCTTGGATCCAGTTTTCTAGACAGATTAATTAATTACAGGAATGAACCCTCACCTAGCCACCTTTGTGTTTAAGGCAAGTAACTAAAGAAATATTTTGTACACTAAGGTATACTAAACAGTCAGACAGCGCTCAAATGCTCAGAGATCTAGAGAGTATGGCATTTAAAATGTTTCATTAAAAAGCTTTTATATCAGAGAGACAGGCCAGCTGCTGGCACCACCCATTTCCTCCAAGAAGATTGATGGACACCAAAGAAGCTCCACCCACAAAAGTGGCAATGCTAGCCACTGAGCAATCCTGCCTTTCATCTCAACTGCTGCAAAGGGCTCTAAGGACTGTGGACAAAAGGGGCAGTGGAATCGACTGCAGGTTCCCAACAATAATCAAAACACCTAACATACAAAATAAAGAAAGAATATTAATAGCAGCAAAGGAAAAAGTACAGGTAACATAAAGGTAGACCTATCAAATTTACACCTGGCTTCTCCATGGTAACTCTCAAGGCCAGTAGGTCCTGGATAGATGCTCTACAACTACTACGAGTCCAAGGATGCAGTCCCAGGCCACTATTACCTGCAAAACTCTCAGTCACTATAGACGAGAAAACAAGATATTTAATGACAAAGTCAGATTTTCACAATATATATACATCTACAAATCCAGCCCTACAGAATGTTCTGGAAAGAGAACTCCAACCCATGGAAGGTAACTACGATAATAAAATCATAGGCAATGGATAATCCCACTTCACCAGAATCCAAGGTTAAAGCAGGGCAAGTATATCCACAATATACAACAAACAACAAATAAAACAAAACAAAACAAAAAATCCAAGCATTAACAATCAATGGTCCTTGTATTCCTTCAACATTAATGGTCTTAACTCACCTATAAAAAGACACAGGCTATCAGAATGGATACAAAACCAGAATCCATCCTTCTACTGCATACAAAAAAAAAACCGAAACAAAACAAAAAGAAAAAGAAAAAAAACCATCTAATCTTCAAAGAAGACATTACCTCAGGGTAAAGGGTTGAGAAAAGATTCTCCAGTTAAAGGGACCCAAGAAGCAAGCAGGTGTGGCTCTCCTAATATCTAACCTGTCAGACTTCAAATGAAAATCAAAGGGATGAAGATGGTCAGTCATTTCATATTTATCATAGCAGAAATCCATCAGCACAAAGTCTCGATTCTGAAAATCTATACCCCAAATAGAAAGGCACCCACACTCATAAAAGAAACGTTACTAAAACTCAAAGCTCACATAAAACCTCACACACTCATTGTGGGAGACTTCAAAACTCCACTCTCACTAATTGACAGGACCACAAGACAGAAACTTAACAAAAAAGAAAAAAATTAATAGAACTAATGTCTCAATTGTGTTTAACAGACAACTACAGAACATCCCATCCAAACACAAAAGGTTATACCTTCTTCAATGCTCCACATGGAACTTTCTCTAAAATCGACCACATACTCAGTGACATAACAAACTTCAACAGATAAAAAAAATGAATTGAAATAGTATGTTGTAGCTTATCAGACCACCATACTTTAAAGGTGGAATTCAACAATGCAAATCTCAGAAAACCTACAAACTCATAGAAATTGAACAATGCACAATTGTATCATTCTTGAGTGAAAAAATAAATAAGAAATTGAGGACTTCCTAAATTCAACAAGAATGAGGACACCACGTGCCCAAACTCATGGTACACCTTGAAAGCAATATTAAGAGAAAAGTTCATTGTATTAAGTGCCCATATGAAGAAAACAGAGGATAGTCACATTACAGAATTAACAGCACAACTAAAAGACTTAGAACAAAAAGAAGCAGACTCAACCCAGAGGAGTAGAAATGAGGAAATAATCAATTTGAGGGCTGAAAACAATAAAGTAGAAACCAGGAAAACAATACAAAAAAATCAATGCAATAAAGAGTTGGTCATTTGAGAAATTAAACAAGAGAGACAAACCTTTTTCCAAGCTAACCAAACAGCAGAGGGAGAACATGCAAGTGAACAGAATCAGAGATGAAAAGGGGGACATAACAAGGGACACTGAGGAAATCCAGACAATTTTCTGGTCACAATTTGAAAACCAGTACTCCACAGAATTGGAAAATTCAAAGGAAGTGGGCAAATATCTGGATAACTGTCATTTACAAAATTAAATCCAGAACAGATAAACAATTTAAATAGACCTATATCCCCTAAGGAACTAGAGTAGTTATTGAAAGCCTCCCAACCAAAAAAAAGTCTTGGGTCAGATAGATTCAGAGCAGAATTCTACCAGAAATTCAAGGAAGAGCTCATACCAATACTCTTCATCTTGTTGCACAAAGACATAACTAAGAAAGAAATCTACAGACCAATATCCCTGATGAACATTGATGCAAAAATACTCAATTAAATACTGGCAAACGGAATCCAAGTACACATCAGAGAAATCATTTGCCATGACCAAGTAGGCTTCATCCCTGTGTTGCAGGGATGGTTCAACATACAATAATCTATCAACGCGATCCACCATATAAACAAACTGAAAAACAAAACTACATGATCATCTCAGTAGATACTGATAAGTCCTTTGACAAAATTCAACACCCTTTCATGATAATGGTCCTTGAGAGATCAGGGATAACAGAAACATACATAAACATAAGAGCAATATACAGTAAACCAACAGCCAACATCAAACTGAATGGAGAGAAGCTTAAGGTGATCCTCTAAAATCAGGAACTAGAAAAGGCTGCCCTCTCTCCATATCTGTTCAGTATTGCAATTGAAATTCTAGTTAAAGCAATAAGACATCAAAAACAGATCAAGGGGATACAAATTGGAAAGGAAGAAGTCAGACTTTCACTATTTATAGATGATAGGATTGTTTGCATAAGCAACCTGATAAACTTATCAGGGAAGTCCTACAGCTGATAAACACCTTCAACAAACTAGCAGGATATAAGATAAACTCAAAATAATCATTAGCCCAACTATATACAGACTACAAAGGGGCTTAGAAAGAATTCAGAGAAACACCACCCTTTAAAATAGCCACAAACAACATAAAGTATCTTGAAGTAACCCTTGCCAAACAAGTTAAAGACCTATGAAGCAAGAATTTTTGTCTTTAAAGAAAGAAATTAAAGAAGATACCAGAAAATGGAAAGGTCTCCAAGGCTCTTGGATAGGTAAGATAAGCATAGTAAAAATGGCAATATTGCCAAAAGCAATCTGCAGATTCAATGCAATCCACATTAAAAACCTTTCACAACTCTTCACCATCCCTGACTTTATGCTCTACTACAGAGCTATAGTCCTGAAAACAACCTGGTATTGGCACAAAAATAGACAAGTAGACCAATGGAATGGAATTTAAATTCATGACATTATCCCACACACATGCAAACACCTGATTTTGAAAAGTGGCTAAAAGTATACAATGGGGAGGAGGAAAGCATCTTCAACAAATGGTGCTGTCACAACTGGATGATGGTGTGTAGAAGACTACTGATAGACCCATGTGTATTGCCATGCACAAAACTCAAGTGCAAAATGAATCAAAGACTTCAACATAAATCCAGCCACACTGAACCTCTTAGAAAAGATATTGGGAGGGACCCTTGAAGAAATTGGTACAGAAGACCATCAGAGAAAGTAAGATACACGGATGATTCTAAGATATTCATGTATGGTCCCTCACAGAATGGGAAAGGGACAAGATCTCTTGAGCACATTGGTAGTGGGGGGCAGTGAGTGGAGAGGGAGCTAGGAGAAAGAGAAAGGGAAGAGAGAAAATCACGTGGAACTAGAAAGATTGAGCCAGGGGATGAATAAACAAGAGGAGAGAGAGAGAGACAGAGAGACAGACAGACAGACAGACAGACAGAGAGAGAGAGAGAGAGAGAGAGAGAGAGAGAGAGAGAGAGAGAGACCATAAAAGAGGGGAACCATTATAAGATTGAAGAGAAAACTGAACCTAAAGAAATGTCCAGAGACCTACAAGACTGACCCCAACTAACAATTTGAGAAACAGTGGAATGACTACCATAAATGTCCTTCCCTGATCATGAGTATGATGACTAACTTATCCACCATCATGGAGCCCTCATCTAGTAGCTGATAGAAACAGAAGTGGACACCCACATCTGAACACTGATCTGAACTGAAATCCAGATTCAGAGAGGGAGGACAAGACCATACTGTAGAAACACATAGAGACAGCTGACCTGAACAAGGGGGAGCTAATGGGCCCCCAGACTGATAGCTGAGGATCCAGCATAGGACTGACTCAGGCACCCTGAACATGGGTCTCAGCTATAAGGCCTGAGCAGTCTAAGGGACCTCTGACAGTGGAACCAGGATGTATTCCTGGTGCATGAAAGGACTTTGGGAGCACATTCCCCATGTAGGGATACTCCCTTTACATAGAGTCAGGAGAGAAGGCATAGTACCTACTCCAAATGACTTGAAATATTTCTATGAACTCTCTTTGAGGCCATCAACCTATATGGGGAGTGGGGGATGTGAAGGGAGGGTGTTCAGGATGCATGGGCATGTGGGAGAGAGGGAAACAGAGAAGCAGGGAAGGAGAGAGGAAAGGAGGGAGGGACAGAGAAAGAACTGGGTTGAATATAAAATATTGAACTGGGTTCAAAATAAAAAATATGAAAAATGTAATGCAAAGAAGGTGGAAAAGCTTTTAAAGGTACTTCCTATCTACATCCAGAGAAACAGTTGGATAACCACAACTAGAGATGGGAGTGCAAAAATGGCCATTCTGGATTAAATTCTGTATCACCAATCCAAAAATCACAAACAGCCATTACTCATACTTGGTCAGGAATTCTTTCCTGAAGTTGGGGCATGCAAGCTGTTGTCTAAGTGGGAGTAGGAGGAAATCACTAGGAAGAGAAAGCATCTGAGCTGTGTGACTGCAGATAAGACTAATAGTGTACAAGGCATGGATTACCTTGATTCTGTGCTAATGTGGTATGTGAAGTAGAAAAAGATCTAGACAACCAGATCTAAGCCAAGGACCGTGGGAGTGAAAAGGGATGCAAAGGTTCAAGAGGTCATTTGTCTATCTGAATTGAGAATCACAAGTTACACCTGGGGTTGTGTATTTGACATGAGCAGGCTATGTTCTGGGAATATTTAGAAGGTACAACCACTGGGGGAACCTGCATTCGTTGGGCTAGCTCTGGGTTGTGAAAAAGCTGCATGTAGGAAATTTTTTTCATACTCATAGAGCAAATCTGTTATGCAATCTGCAAACTCAGAGCTTACATATTAGACAAGGAAGTATGACAGCTTCTGGGTAGTTCCAGCAGGCTCAGCCATATAATTTCTGTGCATTTGGAGATAGGCATTGGATATAGTGGAGATGTTGCAGAAATTCTTTCTTGGGAACTGATCAGGGAAATCAATTGAAGAATCTTCATCTCCATAGCTAGGCCTGAGAATGTGGTGAAGGCACTGGTACACGGGACTGAGACGTCACACCAGGCCAATGATGTGTTTGATCCCAGAAAAATTTTAGAGACAGCATTAACTTGTTTTTCTCTTTGATATGCCCTTCATTCTGTGGACACCAAGAATGATAAAATTATATCTTTGTCTGAAAAGTAGTATGATTGGGTTTAGTGGGATTGCCCAGCAGTATGTATGTTTGCTATCACACATAATGGGAGTTGGAATTCAGTGCTACACAAAGTAAAACAAGAAAAATGAGTCAGACCTGAACTGGCAATGAACACAGATATTTCCTCCTGAGTAGTTTGGGTCTGCAGTGGTCACAATCAACTAGGAGCCAACCCAGTGCCATATGTATCATCATACCAAATTCTCCTCTAATTCTGTAGGCACTCACAGGAGAGAGGAAAGGAATCATCTCCAAGGCATCCTGATAGGAGATGTCATTCTGTAAACATGTTTCTCATATTGGATAATGAATAAAGCACAGTTAGCCAATAGGAAAGCAAAATAGGCAGGGCTATGATACAAAGAGAGTGCAGGAAGAAGTAGGGAGAAATTTCAATATGTAGTACCAACAGGGTAGAATTCCGGGCTCTTTCTCTTCGGTAAGATAAGACCATGTGGAAATACTTAGATAGAAATGGGTTACTATTTAGGATAGAGCTATTAAATAAGAAATGCTAGTACCAGGCTAACAGTTTTATATCCAATACAGTGTCTTTTTGTGTTATTTGGGGCTGGTGCGGAACTGAGACCAGAGTGGCCAAAAAACATACTCACAACATGGCTAATAAGAACTTCCACTTGAAACTTAACAAAACCTTAAAAATGGTTTTAGAAAAAAATAAAAAGAAAAAACAAAACAAAGACAAGCAAGGCTTCTTGGTAGCAGCATTTTTCTCGGTAGGACTCTTTTGCTAGAGACAAACAGAAATTTGTGCTGCTCTTTTAAGGGAGGTTTCCTGACTCAGCATAAGAAGCAAAAACTGCAAGGCTTCTAAAGAGCTCTTCAAACAACTTAATGGTGTGTGTGAGAGTGCTGGCAATTGCAGTGACCACATCTCCAAGCCAGCAGCATGCTGCTGGATTGCAGCATAGACCAAGGCAGTGAACACAGGTTTCAGTTCTGGCAGTAGTACCTACTGCCATCTTGGAGAGACCATGGCTAATAAAGATATGGCTTTCATTTGACCAGTCTTGTTTACCAGATAAAGACTCGTGACAAGAAAAAGATAAAGATTTACATTAAAGACAGATTCAGATATGAGTATGTTTTCTAGTTGCCTAGTTCCAGAGCTGTGTCAGTCCCGAAGAATACAAAGAGACACTGTTTTAGATGTAAATCTGTTGGAATGTTACTATCATTACTTATTGGCAAGCTCTGTCTTAAATATTAACCCATTTATATTAATCTAAGTATTTCCAAGTGGTTTTTTTACTGGAGAGAGGGGCCTGAGTTCTGCTTCTCCATCCTCCATCTTGAATCTCCTCCCTATTCCTTCCTCTCTCCTCCTAGTCCCACCTATCTTGCTTTCCTATTGGCCAAGAGTGCTTTATTAATTAACCAATACGAGAAACATATTTCCAGAATGACATCTCCTATCATCATCCCTTTAGCTGGGGCGGGAAGTATTCTACCAACCACCATCTGTGACTCAACCCAGTACCCTGGCTCACAGTGATGGGGCACCATTGTTGTGAGAGAGTATAGGGTAGGGAGGTAGAAGAGAGGGAGAGGCAGAATGGTTTGTGGGCTGGAGAGAGAGGCAATTTTGGAGAGTTGAGGGTGGTGAGGAACAGGCTGATATGAATGATCAGCTGCCACCTGGGTCCAGAGAGAGGTGTGCGCCTGGGCTATGGCCAAGTATTCAATCTTGATCTGGGACCTAGAACAGCCAACAGGGACTGTGCTAATGTCTGTAATTCCTCATTACTGGGGGCTATGCAAGAGTATATGGTCTTAGCTTTTATCTGGAGTCATGTTGACATCCAAGGGCCATGGTGCTACCAACAATATGGGTGGCCTGTACAGCAACCTGAGGCATGGTGACAATTTATCCCTCTCTGATGCCTAGGTGAATGTCTTGGTACCAATTTTGCCAGAATGTGTGTTGCTGTCCCTGGCCTATGTTACCATCAGGGCCTATGTTCATGCCCAGTGTATATGCCACAATATTTAACCTTGCTGGTGTCCAAGAGCTGTGGCAATGTTGGTGCCAGGTGAATTTGGGTTTGGCAGGACTGTCAACTGGGGCCATGGTATTGTCTGGACCAGGGCTGTGGCCAAGGGACATGTATGGGTCCATGATCCTACTGTAATCAGGAGCTACATTGATGCCCTTGGCAAGTGATACTCCTAAAGGCCTAATGAAACCTAGAATCTTGGCAGTAACATGTGGCCATGAGTGAGTTCAAGAGCCATGGTGCCACCGGGAAACTTCTGACCTGAGTATTCTCTGCTTTAACCCAGGGCCATGGTGTCTTCCAGGCCATTGCTGCTGCAGGGTGCTATGTCTTTGTCTATGACCCTTCAGCAGCTTGGGTGTCAGTTGCTGTCTGGGGCTCTTAATTTTCCAGAGGACTATGAGGATATCCAGTCTGATCAGCCACCTCAGACAATGTCAGTGACATATGAAAGTCTAAACACCCAACAACATGCTGATTTAAGAGGCCTGTGCTGCCTCCTGGATCCATGGAAACATCCAGGTACAAGGTGCTGCCTAGAGCCATGTATGGGTCTAGATTTTGGGAACCTGTTCCTATGCTGAGTTGCCTAGGCCCAGCCTAGATGCAAGGGAAGAAAATTGATCCTAGCTCAACTTGATGTGCCATGTTTGGTTGATGCCTATTGAAGGCCATACCCTTTCTGAATGGAGCCTGAGGAGTAGAGGGTGAGGTAGAGGGAAGTCGAGGGGTGGAGAATAAGTGGAAGGGAGCAGCAAGGGGAAACTGTGATCAGGGTATATAATTAATGAATAAATTTCATTCATGATAAAAAAGAAGTCCAGGTCTGCCCTCATTAGAAATTAGTACATAAGGGTCTCCAGATAGAATTGTGGTTACTTTTCTTTGATTAGGAGTCAGCCTCCTTAAAAATGTGCTTTCACTTGATATTTGTCATGCTTATTTTGCACCAGGTGTTGGATTATAGTGCATTTTAGGCTGCAGCTCACAATGCCCTCATACCTCTCTAAGATCATCACAATGGGGAGAATGATATTTTCAGCAGGACTGCCTTTCTCTGCCTAATCTTATTTGAATTCTATCTCTAGGCTCACATACCTCATTTAGAGGATAACTTAACACAGAGCACCTGCAAACTCTGTATGACTATGCTTAAGTGCCTTTTGTTCTTCCCATGTGCCCTGGTATTTGAATTGGTGCATCATGAATGTTTATCTATCTTCAAAATTTTCCACATATGCAAATAAAATTGTTTTTGACTCAGCTATATAAGCTCATCAGTCCCATTGCTTCAATAAATGAGCTGTCTCTATGAAGCTGACTACTTGTAGTTCTCTCCACCATGCACATAGCTATTCCAAACATGCTTGCTGCTTCTGTTCCCTTTGCCCTCAAGGACCTGTGACCAAGGACTGCCAAAGTAAAGAAAGACCCAAAACATACTAGTCACCATTATTTTACCTTCTACTGCTTATGGAAATATCTGAACACATAATCATGGCTTTCAGAGCTCAACGCGTGAAACCATTCAAAGAAAGGAATACTTTAGCAAGATAGAGGATGAAGTAATTAAGAAACACTCAGTGAATCAAGTTGATGCTTTACTTAGAATGAGTTGATAACTACAGGAGTTTTGTGTGAGAGTAGGAAATTTCTTCAAAATACTTCTGACCCATGCTGCAAATGAAGGAGTCCTCACTTCAGGACTCTTGATTGGCCACTATGCAAACACGCTAAGCCTTCACCAAACTCTAGTTTCAGTGAGATTATCTCAGAGAGAAAGGAGATCACACCAAAGAGCGACATGATGACTGTCAGAACCCCTACAGGGAACACAGCAGTATGGTGCTTTTCTATCAAGGCTTCTTTTTTGACTGGAAAGTCAGGTGGAAAGTCAAGAGTGGTTTGTCCATAATGATCTACAATGTGGTTCCAGGTCACAGAAACAAATGTGAAGAGGCTGCTAACACACAGAATAAAGGCAGAGACCTTGTAGCAATATATCTTCAGTTCCACAAATGGGTCTCTCATGCAGCTGATCTTAATAGCGATTGCCCCAAAACAGGACTACGAGCTTCCTCAAAACGGCCCACACTATCAGGGTTTGTGCACACCGAAATTCAGGTGAAATGGTCCAGGTGGAATTGATAGGGGTATGCACCAGCATCTTAACTACAGTCCCTGAAACATTAAACTCTTTAGGGTAATGAGCTTCCCACAGGCCAAGAAACACGAAGACCTCGTTGTCAGATTCCCACAGGTGCCAGCATTGGCTGTTTGCAATGACTATTTCAAGCACCAGTGCTGATATGCTGCTAAGGAGTTTGTACAGCTTATAGATGCACTCCATTTTGATGGTAAATCTGAAGATGAGATTGAATAAACCTATTGTCAAATAAGGAACACAAGGGAAATTGGAAAATCAAAATAAGTCCTGTTATACAAAGTATTCAGCTCTCATAGCTTCTCCTTGCCATAACAGAGTTGTGTTCAAGTAGTCTATCTGTATATTAGGTTCATCATACTACAGACGAGCATAGAAGAAGCTCTGTATTCCATGAATGAAGCAAAGGTTCTCTCTAAAGAGGTTTTGGTTACCAATTTCACTATACTGTCAAATTTGAAATGTTTTTCTTATTTTTCACATCCCTATTTTTTAAATAATTAATTAAACTAAAAATGAGTAATACCTCTGACTTTTTCCATTCATACATGTGGTGGACTTTGTGTCTATTTCAACATTTATTACCTCTTTTAACCAAGAATGAATATTTAGCCCAAGTAACAACACTGTGTTTATTTTGTTCACCCTTCATATTTTAAGATTGATGTGATAAGGCTTCAGAGATGGCCTAACAGTTAAGAACACTGGGTTCAATTCCCATGCACCTATGGCAGCTCATAACTGTCTATAATTGTTGTCCTATGAGACCCAATGTCCTCATCTGGTGTGCTCATGCAGACAAATCTTCATATAAAATCAATCAATAATATATTTTAAAAGGTCTATGTGAGATAGATGGTGGCAGCACAAGCCTTTAATCCCAGTACTTATGAGGCAGAGGCAGGCACATCTATTTGAATTTTAGTATAGCCTGGTCCACATTGAGTTCCAGGATAGCCAGGCTGCAATGAGAAACCCTGTCTTGAAAAACAAGCAAGAAAAAAAGAAAAAAGATCTATGTTGTGTTTCTTTTGCCTTTTGGTTTTTGATAGGCAGTTTGCTTATAATGCAATATGTTAGTGGAAAGGCAATGCAAATTATTTTATTTAATATATTAATCAAACTGACTCAGATGTGCATTAATAAAATTTATGCTTTCTGAGTAATACTGAATCATTATCTTTTAAAGACAACTCTATTTCCTTAAGAACATTTTCTAATGAATAAGGATCATATGTGGATTTATTGAGCCTTGAAATATGAAGTCTTCGTTTAAATAAAAATGGAAGTTGTAGGAAGAAAAATGGGTCAGTGGATGAAGTCATCTAACCTTCTATGTGTCTGAAAACCTGGACCCACATGTTGGATTAAAAGGACCACAAGGCAAGATATTCTCTGACTTCTATTGCATGCTATGGCACATGTAAATAATTAAATTTACACACAAAAAATTAAAGTGATATAATTTTAAAAGAACTTTTAATGAGGATTTTCATGTTGAAAATAATTATTTCACTATCTCTTAGTATTTAGCCTTCCTTCGTCCTGGGGCAAACTGAACACAGAAACTACATTCAAACTGCCATCTCATTAAAAGATGCCTTTTAATATAACCTGCTGAGAAACACAAAAGTCATCAATTTTAAAACATTCCAAGTAAACATTCCAATCTATTTTCCTAAGCATCCTCACTAAACTGTAAAAAGAGCAAGGAGAGCTACTCAAAACTCATTTCAGAAAACACACCCTATGAGAATATAATTATTTACTTTTTTCTTTAAATCTCTTTCCTAAGCATCTGAACTGGATTAATTATTCAACATTTTTCAGTTAAAGCTGTGTAACCCTGTAGCTACCACTACACACATCTCTACCTAATCACAGGATTATCTTTCCAAAGAAATAGATCAAAGCTTTATTTCCTTGTGGGTATCTGAAAATAAAATCCAAATTAAATCAACTTCTCAGCACTTTCTCATCAAGCCTTAAACAGTTGGTTCAAGAAAAATAAGAACCAACTTATGTTGTCATAACTAATGTCAGTCAGTAAAAGAAGAAAAACACCCATTGTATTTCTCTCTTAACAGTTAAGTGTGAAAGATAAATAACAAAAAACTGTTTGTGGAAACAATCAACAGTGTTCAGAATACAATCATACTCAAGTTGCAACTTTGATAAAAAGTAAGGAACCATAAAGGACAGCAAGACATTTGCTTATGTATCTGCTAAAATCAACTCAGCCATTGCATTTCAACTCTTTATAAATTACAAAGAGATTTTTAAATCACCACTGCTAGCTTTGCTGAAAGTTCATTCTAAACTAGACAATGCAATATTTTTAGTTGCAGCTCAAACTAGGAAGACGACCTTCCAAATTGCAGAACTTGGATTTTTTTATTTAAATTGTAAACAACCTTATTTTATATATCAACCCCAGTTCCTTCTCCCTCCCATTCTTCCATGTCTCCAACCGACCCTGGATTTAACAATTATAAAATGAATATTTACTTTAACAATTATGAAAACATACTCAGATCCTAAAAAGTAAACATATAACCCTGGTATGAAGTAGAAGTTTGCCTGCATCTATATTTGTGTCACTGGATGCTATTTCTTCCTGGTGCTTGAAACTGATGCTCTGTGAATTCTTAGATTTTGTTTATTTATTTATTTATTTATTTATTTATTTATTTATTTATTTATTTATTATGTATGCAGTGTTCTGTCTGTATGCCAGAGGAGGGCACCAAATATCATTATAGATGGTTGTGAGCCACCAATTGTTGCTGGGAATTGAAATCAGGAATTCTCAAAGATCTCACTATCAAGGAAGGGCATTTATGGTAGCCTTTCAATGGTTGCTCGAAATATTAGGTGGAGTCGGTCCAGTCTTGTAGTTCTCTAGACATCTCTTTAGGTTCAGTTTTCTCTTCAAACCAATAATGGCTCCCACTTTTATGTCCCCCTCCTCTCTCACCTTGACACAATATATCTAGTCACATGTGTTTTACTCTCCTCTCCTTCTCTATCTCCGAGTTCTCTCTCCATTCAATGCCCCCCATTTCCCATGTGCTCTGGGGGACATGTCCCTTCCCCCTTTTGTGAGGAACCATATATGAACCTCTTAGAATGCACCTTGTATCCCACTTCTTCTGGTGGTGTGTATTATAGACTGGTGATTCTTTGCTCTAGGTCTAAAACCCATATATGAGAGAGTACATACCCTGTTCCTCTTTTTGTGACTGGGTTACCCCATTTAGAATGGTTGCTTCAAGTTACATCCACTTGCTTGCAAATTTCAAGATTCCCTTATTTTTTTCTGCAGAGTAGTATACCATTGTGTAGATGTGCCACATCTTCTTTATCCATTCTTCAGTTGAGGGGCATCTAGGTTGCTTCCATGTTCTTGCTATTACAAATAATGCTGCTGTGAACATAGTTGAGCACATGTCTTTGTTGCATGGATGTGGGTCATTTGGGTATATACACAAGAGTGGAATTGCTAGGTCCTGTGGTAAGCTAATTCCCATTTTCCTGAGGAACCGCCATACTGATCTCTAAAATGGCTGTACAAGTTTACATTCCTACCAGCAGTAAAGGAGTGTTCCCCTTTCTTTGCATCCTCTACAGCATAAGTTGTCATTGGTGTTTCTAATTTTAGCCATTCTGGCAGGAGTAAGATGGTATCTCAAAGTTGTTTTCATTTGCATTTCCCTGACAGCTAAGGATGCTGAACATTTTCTTTTGTGTCTTTCAGCCTCTTTGATTTCCTCTATTGAGAATGCTTTCTTTAATTCTGTACCCCATTTTTTAATAGGGCTATTTGGCACTTTGTTGACTAGTTTCGTGAGTTCTTTGTATATTTGGAGATCAGCGCTTTGTCAGATGTAGGATTGGTAAAATATTTTTTCCCAGTCTGTGGGATGCCGTTTGGTCTTGTCAACTGTGTCCTTTGCCTTACAGAATCTTCTAATTTGAGGAAGTCCCATTTTTTAATTGTTGATCTCAGTGTCTGTGCTATTGGAGTTATGTTCAGGAAGCGGTCTCCTATACCAATTTGTTCAAGGGTACCTACTACTTTCTCTTGTAAGAGGTTCAGTGTGGCTGGATTTAAGTTGAGGGCTTTGATCCATTTGCACATGAGATTTTTGCATGGTGATAGACATGGGTCTATCTGCAGTCTTCTACACACCATCATCCTGTTATGCCAGCACCATTTGTTGAAGATGCTTTCTTTCCCCCATTGTATTTTTTAGCTGTTTTGTTGAAAATCAGGTGTTTGTAGGTGTGTGGATTAATATCGGGATTTTCTTTTCGATTCCATTGGTCTACCTGTCTTTTTTGTGCCAATATCAGGCTGTTTTCAGGACTATAGCTCTGTAGTAGAGCTTAAAGTCAGGGGTGGTGATGCCTCCTGAAGTTCTTTTATTGTACAGGGTTGTTTTGGCTATCCTGGGTCTTTTGTTTTTCCATGTAAAGTTGATTATTATCCTTTCAAGGTCAGTGAAGAATTGTGCTGGGATTTTACTGGGGATTGCATTGAATCTGTAGATTGCTTTTGGCAAGATTGTTATGTTTACTATATTTATCCTTCCAATCCAAGAGAATGGGAGATCTTTCTATTTTCTTGTATCTTCTTTAATTTCTTTCTTTAAGGCACAAAGTTCTTTACATGTTTGGTAAGCATTACCCAGAGATATTTTATTTTGTTTGTGGCTATAGTAAAGGGTGATCTTTCTCTGAATTCTTTCTCAGCCTCATTGTCGTCTGAATTAAATAGGGCTACTGATTTTTTTTGAGTTTATCTTGTATCCTGTTAGTTTGGATGAAGGTGTTTGTCAGCTGTAAGAGTTCCCTGGTATAGTTTATTGTGTCACTTATTTAAACTATCATATCATCTGCAAATAGAGACAGTTTGACTTCTTCCTTTCCAATTTGGAGCCCCTTGATCTCCTTTTGTTGTCATATAGCTATAGCTAGAACTTCAAGTAGAATATTGAAGAGATATGTAGAGAGAGCACAGCCTTGTCTTTCTCCTGATTTTAGAGGAATTACCTTAAGCTTCTCTCCATTCAGTTTGATGTTGGCTGTTGGTTTACGGTACATTGCTTTTATTATGTTTAGGTATATTCCTGTTATCCCTGATCTCTCCGAGACCTTTATCATGAAAGGGTGTTAAATTTTGTTGAAGGCGTTTTCAGCATCTTGGGAAATGATCATATGGCTTTTCTTTTTCAGTTTGCTTATATGGTCCATCATGTTGATAGATTTCTGTATGTTAAACTATCCTTGCAACCCAGGGATGAAGCCTACTTGATCGTGGTGGATGATTTCTCTCATGTATTTTGGATTCGGTTTGACAGTATTTTCTTGAGTGTTTTTGCATCGATGTTCATCAGGGATATTGGTCTGTAATTTTCTTTCTTAGTTGTATCTTTGTGAGGCTTGGGTACCAAGGTGATTTGGCATCATAGAAAGAGTTTGTTAATGTGCCTTCTGTCTCTATTGTGTGGAACAATTTGAGGAGTATTGAAATTAGCTCTTCCTTGAATTTCTGGTAGAATTCTGCACTGAAGCCATCTGGCCCTGGGCTTTTTTTGGTTGGAAGGCTTTCGATGACTGTTTTGATTTCATTGGTGGTTATAGGTCTATTTAAGTTGTTTGTCTGTTCTTGGTTTAATTTTGGTAAATAATTGTTGTCCAGAAATTTGTCCTTTTCCTTTGGATTTTCAAATTTTGTAGAGTACAAGTTTTCAAAGTATGACCTGAAAGTTGTCTGGATTTCCTTTGTGTTCGTTGTTATGTCCCCCATTTCATTTCTGATTTTGTTAATTTGCATCACCTCTCTCTGCTTTTTCGTTAGTTTGGATAAAGGTTTGTCTATCTTATTGATTTTCTCAAAAAAACACAACTCTTTGTTGCATTGATTTTTGTACTGTTTTCTTGTTGCTATTTTATTGATTTCAGCCCTCAAATTGATTATTTCCTGGCATCTACTCATCCTGGGTGAGGTTGCTTCTTTTTGTTCTAAGGTTTTCAGTTGTGCTGTTAATTCTCTAATGTGACTATCCTCTATTTTCTTCATATGGGCACTCAGTGCAATGATCTTCCCTCATAACACTGCTTTCAAGGTATCCCCTAAGTTCGGATACGTCATGTCCTCATTCTCATTGAATTTTATGAAGTCCTTAATTTCTTTCTTTATTTCTTCTTTGACCCAGGTGTGGTGCAATTGCCCATTGTTCATTTTCCATGAGTTTGTAGGGTTCCTGTGATTTGTGTTGTTGTTGAATTCCAATTTTAAAGCGTGGTAGTCTGATAAGATACAGGGGAATATTCCAATTCTTTTGTGTCTGTTGAGGTTTGTTATGCCACCTAGTATGTGGTTGATTTTAGAGAAGTTTCCATGTGGAGCAGAGAAGAAGGTATATTCTTTTGTGTTTTGATGGAATGTTCTATAGATGTCTGTTAAACCCAGTTGAGACATAACTTTTTTTAGTTATTTTGTTTCTTTGTTGAGTTTCTGATTGGTGGTCCTGTCTAGTGGTGAGAGCATTGTGTTGAAGTCTCCTAATGTAAGCGTGTGAGGTTTTATGTGAGCTTTGGTTTTAATAGCATTTCTTTTACAAATGTGGGTGCCTTTGTATTTGGGGCATAGATGTTCAGAAATGAGACTTTTAGCTGATGGATTTCTCCTGCAATGAATATGAAATGACCCTGTTCATCTCTTTTGATTAATTATGGTTTGAAGTCTAACTTGTTAGATGTTAGGATAGACACACCTGCTTGCTTCTTGGGTCCATTTGATTGGAAGATCTTTTCCTAGCCCTTTACCCTGAGGTAATGTCTATCTTTGTGGCTTACATGTGTTTCTTGTATGCAGCAGACTGATGAGTTCTGTCCTCATATCCTTTCTGTTAGCCTGTGTCTTTTTATAGTTGAGTTTAGACCATTAATGTTGAGTAAGGAGAGTAAGGAACATTGATTGTTAATGTTTGTTTGTTTTAGATTTGCTTTTGGCAGTGGTATTGGAATTTATTTGTCCTTCTTTACCCTTGGTTTCTGGTGAAGTGGGACTATCTGTTTCCTAAGTCTTTGTGAGTGTAGTAAACTTCCTTGGGTTGGAGTTTGCCTTCCAAAGCTTTCTGTAGGGCTGGATTTGTAAGATACCTGTTGTGAAAATCTGGCTTTCTCATTAAATATCTTGTTTTCTCCATCTATAGTGATTAAGACTTTTGCTGAGTATAGTAGTCTGCGTTGGCATCTGTGGACTCTTTGTACTTATAGAACATCTATCCAGGACCTTCTGGCCTTGAGGGTTTCCATGGAGAAATCAGGCATAATTTTGGTAGGTCTGCCTTTATATGTTACCTGTCCTTTTTCCTTCGCTGCTCTTAATATTCTTTCTTTTCTCTGTATGTTAGGCATTTTGTTTATTATATGCCGAGGGGGTCTTTTTTCTTTGGTCCAGTCTATTTGGTGTTTGAGATACTTCTTGTACTTTTATGGGTATGTCTTTCTTCAGATTGGGTAAGTTTTCCTGGATGGTTTTGTTGAATACGTTTTCGGCCCCTTTGAGCTGGGCTTCCTTACCTTCCTCTATGCCTATTAGTCTTAGGTTTGGCCTTTTCACAGTGTCCCACATTTCCTGGATGTTTTGTGTTATTAATTTGTTGGATTTACAATTTTCTTTGGTCAATGAATCTATTTCCTGTTTTTTATCTTCAGCACCTGAGATTCTGTCTTCCATCTCTTGAATTCTGTTGTTTATGCTTGCATCTGCAGTTCCTGATCATTTGCCCAGTTTTTCTATTTCCAAAATTCCTTTGGTTTGTGTTTTCTTTATTGTCTCCATTTCCGTTTTCAAGTCTTGAACCTATTTTTTTTCTTGGCTTTCTGTACTTTCTTTAAGTATTTTATTCATTTCTTTTGTTTGTTTTATCTTCCATTTCTTGAAGGGATTTTCTTAGATCTTCTTTCAGGGCCTCTATCATTTTTATGACGATAATTTTTAGATTGTTCTCTTCTGATTGATTTGCTTTGTTGTGTTCTGGTCTAGTTGATTGATTTGCTTTGTTGTGTTCTGGTCTAGTTGATGTAGCTTTCCTAGATTCTAGTGGTGTTATGCCTGTCTTTCTGATGTTAGGTGTTTTCTTGTATTGCCGTCTTCCCATAGCTTCTTCCAGTAGGTGTTGGTGGGGTTTTTCCCTCTCTCTATTGATTTAGGTGGGTCAGAGTTTCAATGTCTGTAGTTCTGGGTGGTCCAAGCTCTCTAGGAGGTCTCTCCTTAGGCTGGGGCCTGACGATGGGGATCTAAGTTCAGGCTCCAGCAGAGCAGAGCTGAGTCCTTTTTAGCAGAGTCTAGCCCGAAGGATGTTTCCTCAGGGATAGTGGGGTCTAGCTCTAGCCAAGGCCTCTAGCCAAGGTCTGGTGTTGGGGGACAAAGGCTGGACCGATACTCACAATGTTTTCCCACCAACACGCAAGTCTAAATGGCACTCTCCAACTGAGTAGTTCCTTTTTAGCAGAGGTCCTGTGATGGGGTTCAAGGATCCACCCTGCAGGAACTCAGGGTGGACTCTTAGAGATAGGCGGATTTCTGGGAGGGGCCCAGAACTCCAGTAGAAGACCAGTGGTGGGGGTCAGAGACCAGGCAGGAGGAAATTACGGGTGGTCCCACATGGATAGGCTGGTCTATTGTGCTCAGATAGGCTCCAGGAATTTCCCCGAAGGTGGCTGGTTTGTTGGCTCAACCCTCTGTCTCAGTGCTCAACTGGAGCAGTGGGACAATGGGCAGGGTAGGGAAGAGCACAGGGGGAGTGCAAGCTTTCAGTGGGGATGGGTGGGGATATATATCTGAGCTCCAAGAGCACTCTCATGGGGACCGGAAGCAGGGGCAGGTAGATCCAGGACCCACCCAGGAATTTCCCAGGGAGGGTGTTGGGGAGAATCTATTGCCCCAAGGGGATTAGACCCAAACTCACATGTAGCTGAGGCCTGGAGACAGGGAAAAAGGCTGGGCTGATACTCAGGTCATTTCTGCACTGATAGCCCCCTTGTAGTTTTAATATATTCCTTACCTCTATACATTTAATGTTTTGATTATTTTGTATCATGGAAAGTTTCTCTTATGGTTCTATTTTGTGTAGTGTATGCTTCTTGTTCCTTGATAAGCATCTCTTTCTTCATGTGGGGAAATTTTCATCTATGGTTTTATTAAAAATACTTTCTGTGGGTTTTGGTATTGTGTTTTTTGTTTTGTTTTGTTTTTATTTGTTTGTTGTTTGGTTTTTCAAGACAGAGTTTCTTTGTATAACAATGCTTGCTGTCCCGGAACTCACTCTGTACACCAGGCTGTCCTAAAATGCAGAGATCAGCCTGCCTCTCTGCCTCCTAAGTGTTTGGATTAGATGCATGTGCTACCAACACCTGGCAGACTGGTGTTTTTTCTTCTTTATCCATAACTGTCATTCATAGGATTTGTCTTTTCACAGTGTCCCAGATTTGCTTGATGTTTTGTGACTGTAGTTTTTACTTTTGTTTTAAAATTTGACTGGTCTATGCATTACTTCTACTATGTCATCGAGCTTTCATGTCCTTTTATCTGTTGGTGATACATTCCCCCAAGTTTGCATGACATGCTGAAATTTTCATTTTCATTTAACACATTTTATTTTATTTTTGGTTTCCTTTAGCTATCCTATTTCTTTGGTAAAGTCTATTTTCATTCCTTGAATAGGTTTTATACCTTCATTCAACTGTTAGTTTGTGATGTCATGGCCTTCATTAATGCATTTAATCACATCCTCTTTAATGTCTTTCAACATATCACAAATAGATATTTTGAAATCGCTGACTTGTGCTTAAGCTAAATTGTTTTCATCAGGGCTATTGCAATAAGGTTGTTGACTTTTGGAAGAGGCATTTGTCTTGGGTGTTTTCAAATATCTGGGTATCTGCACTCATGATGTTTGAAGTATTTCTTGGTGTGGATATGTAATCTTGTGTTTGTTAGGTGTTTTTCTGTTATTTGATTGCTTTTGTCTGTTATGGGTCCTAGACATTTGTTCTGGCTGTATCTTCCCTGAATCCCAGTCAAAAGCAGTGCCTGTGGGGTCAGGACTGTGCCCATCTAATATGGTGGCTCTAGGGTCCTTCATAGAGAGCTATTCTTCCAGTAAGTGTGAGGTTCCAAGTAAAGGAGATAAGTTAGTAGGCTGATTGGAATGTTTGGGAACAAGTCTGCAGCAAGAAGTCAAATCTCTGTGGAATGGAGTGGGACTGTCAGAGGAGCTTCTGTAGGCATGCTACAGTAGAACAAAGAGTGAGTATGGATAGGCCAGAATGGAAAATAAAAGTCACCTACATGAGTCGTAATCTAGTGTGGTAGTTGTGGTTCTCCGTTAGAGAGCAGTTCTTCAGGCCTGTGCAGTTACAAAAAGTGGAATTGGACTAGTAGGAAAGGGTAAGAATTGGTGGTAGGTGTTGTACTTTTGCTGCAGCTACACAAACACAAGACACAGTACCCACATGGAGTTTTTTGATAGAGGGGAGAGAAAGGGGGTTAGCTGGTAACCAAGCAAACACAGGGGAGAGAGAGAAAGAGCAAGAGAGAGATAGAAAGTGCAAGAGAGAGAAAGAAGGAGCAGGATCAAGAGAGAAAGAGAAAGAGCAATAGAGAGGCATGCTTGCTTTAAAAGGGAAACTTGTCCATGCATAAATGAGTCCCGTGGCTGACAGGTAAATCTTGAGCAGCCAGGTAAGTCATGATGTAGAGAAAACATGGCCATGGGCTTCCTGCCCACAATCAGGGGGCTGGGTCAGCAGACTGCTAGGTCCCAACAGTGGGGGAGAATGAATTTCTTTCATTTTATGAATTAATAAAGCTCTCTATTGTACAGATGCCATGATTTCTTAATCCATTTACCTGGTGTTAGATACCAGATCTGATCCCTTTACTTGGATGTTGTGAGCAGTGATTCAATAAAAATGGATATGCCAGTATCTCTTTGGTAGCCTAACATAGTATACTTGGTGTGTATAGTGAGAAGTCCTGTATCTGGATGAGATGGGAGCTCCATTTTTAATTTTGGGAAGAATTCTATACAGATGTTCAAAGGGAATGCACTCACTTTCAATTTTATATCTGGCATTCCCTTCCTCTGGATCACTTCAAGTGTTTATTGTTGCTTAACATTTCAGTCAATTTCCCTTGAGTGACATAAAGTCATGATGTAGTTCCAAGAGGCATTTCCTGTATGACTAATGATGGTGGACTTAACTTATTGGCCATTTATACTCCATCTTTTTTCAACTGTTTGTTCATTTCAGTAGTCTGTTTTGTGTAGGCATTTGAATGCTTCATTTTTAAATTAACACATATATATTTCATATATATATGTGTATGTATGTGTATATATATATATAAAATACAAATTACACAGATACTAATCACCTACCAAAGAAATTCGCCCATTATACAAGCATGCTATAATTCAGTTATAGAATCTGCTTATTGTTGTACAATATCTTTCAAATTTAATTCAGTACTATTTGACAAGTTTTAGTGTTCTATCCTGATCTCATGGTATCCTATTCAGAAAGTCCTTGACTGAGCTTATGTTTGTGTTTTCCAGAAACAGTTTCAGATTTTTTATTGCATTTTTACATAGTATTATCTCTAATTTAAAACTCAATTACAAAGTAATTTCTCCCTTCACTTTTCTCCTTCCCATCCTTTCCATGTACCCTGCCTTGTCTACTCTCTAATTCATGACCTCCTCTTTTTCTTTAACTGTACTTACACATATATTAACACATAAAGACATAAATCCTCCTGTGGCATCCTCTTGAGTGTTCCTTCTATGTGTATAATTTCAGGGATAAACACATGGTTTTTAATAACCACTTAGGGTTTTTATTACTGGGGAACACTATTTTCCTATTCTCAGTTTCCCATAGCTATCTGTAGTTCTTTGCCTAGGGGTGAAGATCCCTGGGATTTCTTTGTGTGGGGACAGGTGTGGATGTAACTGGTTGGTACCAGTGCTGGGGTCCCAGACACCAAGTCTCTCTCTTACTTCCTGGTCAGAGACAGAGAACATCTGGGGCCATCCTTGAAGCGGGAACCCGGGTGGTCATCTCTTTCTGGCATAAGTGATTTCTCACCGAATAAGCATCCATCACCCTGTATTGGATCCCAGAATCTGATTTCCCTCTCAACATTTCTTCCTTCCGTGTTAACATGTCTATAGGTAGTATACTTGCTCAGCTTATGCCTAGACACACCTATTGCTAAGGTGCCATGAGTGAAGTGTCTCTGTCCTTTTTAGGAAGACACATTCTCACTGTAGACTTCCAGATACTTTGGCTTTTACAATCTTTCCACTGCTCTTCCTTGATGTTTCCTGAGACTCAGGTATCAGTATCAGTCATTCATTGTATTTTGAATAGTTATGGTATTTTGTAATGGTCCCTCTAGGCTGCAAAGATTACATTCTTAAAGCTTAAAGATTACATTCTCAATGTCTATTCCATTATTTAGCCACTTCCCCAACCTGAGGCTGACTACCAAGGTGCAGCAAAGAAAAGCCAGTCCCCATTGGGTCACCTAATTAACATGACCAATTAAAATTAAATACCTCATCCTAACACAGGGTTTCCCCTTTTCCTTAATAAACCACCATTTGCCTATGTGCTACATCTGTCTCCCCTCTATCCAGAGACACTCTTTTGTCCTCCAGGACAAATGCCCCTTCTCCTCTTTCCCTTCGCCCTTACTCCTTCTCCCATCCTTTCTTATCCTTGATCTCCTTTACCACCATATCCTGGCTCATTCTAACACAGACCTACCATTTCAGCTTAAAACATATACCTGCAATGTCATTTGCTGCATCTTTTCTGACACTTAAATTTTTTTCTCTGCCTGATAAAAAATCTTTCTGTGAAAACAGGAAGTGTTTGGGTGTAGGTCTTTCTTAATCTAGGGTACCGAAGGGGACATGTGTCTCCTTCCTTCCCTGCTGAAACAAGAAAGAACTTAAGGCTTGAACCTTCATATCTGTGCCCTAAAATGACAGCCTTCAAAAAAGGTCACTTCCAGTCTTATCAGCCATCCCAACCCCCCCCCCCATATTCTAGACTTGGAACAAGAACCATCTCATGGAGTCCAACATAGGCACCATTTTTCTGCCTGATTCACTCCACAAATGTCATTTCTAACCTCTCTACCTCAATCTGCTAACACATCTTCTCTTCGATGACAAAAAGATACAATAAAAGAAATCCACAGGGCCACATTTCCGCACAAACCACCAACAGTTGGAAAGATCAAGCCAGTACTTCCTCTCCAAATTTCAGCAGTCCTGTAGAGATATGCACACCAAAGAGAATTACATAAATTCACAAATTTCAGGACACACAAGTTAAATAACAATCATAAACTTCATAAAATAATTCAAGGAGTTCAGAGAGAACACAAAGAAACAGCTCAATAAAATTAAGGAGAAGACACTGAAGGATGGTAAACGCCTGAGTGATGCCTCCGAAAACACACATACAACACAGTCAGAGATGACAAAGACAATCCAAGCCTTGATATCACAAACCAGTAAGTATGTACCAATATGCAGGCTCGACCTAAATACCAATATGCAGGCTCGACCTAAATATATGGACTCAAAGGTAGAGTAAAGGATCTTGACCAAATAAGCAAATAATGAGAAAAGTAAGTAAAAAAATCACATTTCCAAGTTCCCCAACCTATAAGCCTATTGGATTTTAAATTCTTCTGGAAGATCTCCTATTTGTTTGTTTGGTTGTTTGCTTCCTTTGTTGCTTACTTATATTTTTTATTATTATTTAACCAGGATTTCTCTATGAAGCTTACAGGCCTGGAAATCACTCTGTAGACCAGGATTCCTGCATTGAATTTAAAAATCCACTTATGTTTGCCTCAGGAGTATGGGGATTAGAGGGGAGCTACACCACATACCTTGGGGCAATGTTTATGCATTCTCATCATTGAATTATACATCAACTTTGTATTTTGAGGACACATGAATACTCTATAATATTCCTTTACATGAAACACAAGAGTCTCAGGTCCAGCACTCTGAATTCTGGGGAATGCATTGCTTCTGTATCCTCTGGAAAACCCGGGTTTGAAGGTGCTTTCTGCTCTTGGGAGCCTGGTATTGACTTTTCAGTTCACCCTCCATGCCTCTCCTCTGAGGATGTGGATATGGGGACTGTGTCATGGTGACTAATGAGAGACAGGCACCTGAGGAAGGGCCACACTACCAAGGAGCAGTGGAAGCAGAGAAGCTGCCTGAGGCAGACAGCCAGAGGGAGCAGCATATGACAAGCCTCCTTTGTGACTGAAAAGCAAGTGCTGGGGTATGGGGAGCCATTTCACATACTTTGATGCAGATCACATACACCCCAAGCTCATTGTGGCATCAGTGGCTCCTCCATTCTTACTGGGATAGACTTCATTCTGGTCCCTGACATGGAAGAGGGTGTCAAGGAGATCACAAATCCTTTTCTTCACAGAGTAGCCAAGATGCTGATGCTGGCCACTGCAGAGCTGTAACCATGGCTACCATGAGATGATTTAAATTCAGGAGAAAAATGACTCACACATGAGTAGTGCATTTTGTAGATGTCAGTGGGACACTGTGTTTCATATAGGAACTCTGGTAGTTTTGCCTTTAAGATCTGGACATTGCATCCTCACTAAGGAGATGTCAATGAGACATGAGCACAGACCAGTCAAATATATGGGAGACTGCAAGCAATGCTGTGTGCACATGAATGGAGGTCCCTGAGAGGATGTCCCTGAGTTATGGGGTATTACCTATGCCTTTGGCACATTGGGAACCCAATGCTAGGAATTTTATGTGGATTTTCTTTCCTGCCAGCAAGTTCCCAGTTAACCACACAGACTATTAATTACAAGTGCTCAGGCTTGTTACTAGCTACCTCTTAATGTTTTAAATTAACCCATATTTCTTATCTACACTCTGCCATGTGGTTCAGTACCTGGTTCTCAGTACAGCAAGTTCATCTCCTGCTTCCTCTGCATCTTCTCCTGACTCCACAGATTCCTTCTTCTCTTCATTGCACTCTCTTTTTGTCTGTCAGTCCTGCCTAACCTCAACCTGTCCTGCTCTTGGCCAGTAAGCTTTTTGATCAGAGTGACATATATCCACACACTGTAAAGAAATATTCCACATTTCCCCGTTTTTATCTAATTAAAAGGAAGGTTTTTAACTTTAACGAGGTAAAATTATGTACAAAAAAGTTATCTAATAAGAATTATAAGTACAATATTAAGTCCATTTTCATTTGACAAATTTAGAGACAATACTATGTTATCTTTATGAGTCTAATTTTTTACCTAATATAGGTTTTTATTACAATGAAGGAGAACATTAAGTCTAATGATTTAGTCTTTAATTTCCTCAAAATCTCCAGAAGGGTGTAATATTACTGAATGAGAAGGGCATATAGCTGCCAGGAGAGTCACTCAAAGTTCTTCTGTAATGTTGGGATGTCCAGCTTTGGCTTATAGGCATAGTATATCTGACAGGCATTTTTGAGAATCAGGAAATTTAGAACAACTGTCCTACCTTCTCTTGGCCAGTTTGTCAGTCACTTTCTTTTGTTTCCTTCTGGTACAGTTTGTGCAGTATACTGTCTGCAATTGAGGCAAGAGCAGAGTTTTGCACAAATGGCTACCTCATGCCATGAAGAAAGCGAACTCCATATGGGAGGTTCTCTGATGCCCATCATCTTCTTGTGAAGTAAATTGGTGCTGGCAGGAGCAGACGTGTCTCACTGTTATGAAAAGCCTTAGATTATTAAACATATTAAATACCATATTATGTATGTATTTGACGTGTTTGAAGAAAATCTATCTATAAAATTGTGTGTGTGTTTAACACTGAAAATTCATAATCCAACTAAAAGCTTGGAGATTAATGATGGCTGACTTGTAATGTGTATTTTGTAAGTATGCGTTATATTTTTAATGAGGTGCATAAATACAATACCCCAAAGAAGAACAGAAGCTTAAAAGCAGTATAACAAAATTAACTTTGAATTTGTATCAAGAAACCAAAGTCCAAAATAGTATAAAATGTTTTGAGCTTGATATTTGTATTTTGGATTAAAGTAGATTCAATAATCAACCCTTTAATCTTATCATTCCCATACCATATCCTTCTTTTTTCATCTGGAGTGAACCATTTGAACTAAAGTGCCACGTGGAAAAGCATAGAGAAGAAACATTGGGTAATTTAAGGGTTAGCCAGTAACAAGCCTGAGCTATCAGCTGGGCATTTATACTGAATAACAATTCTCTGTGTGGTTATTTGGGAACTGGCTGATGGGAAATAAAAGCCTACCTACAAGGACTGTATCACAGACCTTCATATAGTGAAACACTTTCTTTTCATCCTTTAGACATGGCTTGAGCAGTCAGGGATAACTTTGTAGCTGAAGAAAAACATACTCTACATTCTGGATAAATATTTTCAGTGAGACTTCCATGAAGAAATGGAGGTTTCTGGAAATGAGGACCCTGGTGAGGGTCACGGCAACAACACAGACCACAGACAGAAAGGACAAAGCACCAATAGATACAGCAAGGCAAGTTGGTGTGGCCCTAGTCTCAAACTGTGGTTGTATCTGAGAAGGGACATGTGGAGGGAGAGCTGTTGTATGCCAACTATTTTCATGGGAGACAGAATGCATGCCTCTACTCACCACAGATAGAAAGGCCAGAAGGTCAAATTAGAGATAGCACCAATGTTGGGGTTACTTACAGGCCTATGGGAGACAGGTTATTTACAGAAGCAAAAATGAGTCAGAGGCACAGGTGTTTGCACAAATCCCACCCAGCATGGGTGACTGACTGCTTACACAAGGATGGGAATCTGGAACACACTGCCAGCCTTTGGCTTAATAGAAGCTCAGGAAGAGTTCTTTCTAGGGGACTTGGTTGACCTAAACCTCTTCCAGGCAGCATGACTGATCTCTGCTCCTTCCAGTAAGAGTCTATCTAAGAGGCTTCTTTGGGGTAGGCTAATCTGAGAGTGACTCACAGAAGTCTTTATTGCTCCCTCTTGGTAGGGAGGGGCATGGTGAATCTGGTCACTTTCGGGAACTTCTTGAAGCTATCTTGGGTTGTGTAATTCTGGCTTAAGGAGCTTTCCTGCAAGATGAGATTTTTTTCAATCTAAGGGGAACTGTTAAATAAAAAGAGCTGGGTTGTGTTTGGATTGTGGCATGAACCAAAGATGAGGACCACATGGCAGTAAGACAGGCAGGCATACAGTGATTCTAAGGTTTGTGGCTTGGGAAACAGGCTGGAAGATTGTCTGGGGAAGTGTTTTAGATCTCAGGCAAAGGAGGAAAAGGGAACTGTGTAGCAACATGAGGACCAGGAGTGAAGTTGTAAAAGATCTCAGAAGTCTTCGGTACGTTTTCTTAGAGTACCAAGAGGAGATTCCAAGGACAGTGAGATACATGGGTCCAGTGACCAAGAAAAGCAAAGGCATACTTGACAAGCAGCTGTTTGTGGGCCAGCATATATCTCCAAAGGGTCATTTTTCCTACAGAGGTATTTGTGGGTGGGTGCAAGAGTGAGTTTTCTTCATTGTCTGGGTTGTGCTGTTAGATACAGTCACAGACACTAGTTGCAGAATAGAAATTATACTTCAGTGAAACTAACCAAAAAGGGGAACATAGCCCCAAACACATTTATTTCCAAGATCAGTTGTCTTTGAGTAGAAAGTTATAAAATAAAGGAGAGGGGAAAATGGTGTGTGTAAACAGACATTCTATGTCAGCAGACTGGAAGACTGCGGGACTAAACACCATTCTTCCTGATTTGGTCTTTGTTTTCAACTCATTCCAATGAAAAATCTATATTGGGAGAATACCTCGTCTTCATTTTTAAAAATAGAATTCAACTGTCCAAGCCAAGAAGCAGGCATTGAAATAGAGGAAAAGCAATGTGTGAAGTTGACATGCTCCTTGGATACAGGCTCATTTGCATGGAAACAATGTGTGGTGATTGTGCCCCTGCAGGCCATGGGAAACTGCCTTTCCACAGTTAGTCACACAAAACAGGGCTCCTCCTTTCTGTCACCACTCTGAGTGAGCCTTGATTTCAGAATAAAAATTTACATCTTTTGAAATATTACTGGGACCATTTGTGTCTATTTTCATGTGAATGTTTTTTTGTTAGTGTTTTCTATACTCAGCCTTTCACTGAAGTAAAAATGAGAACATGTGCAACATGTGTCCAATTGTTAGGAAATTTAAATAACATGACCACTGTTTTAGACATATAGCTGAAATGACTCGGGGAAATACAGAACTTTTAAGTGACCAACAGCAATCACACTTTGGGGAACAATTTCCCCAAAGAATTCAATAGTAAAATGAACACTAAATCTCAAGCTCACCAAACCAGTGAAGAGAAATCTTAGCTGGGAAAACTCAGTAATATGTAAATCATGGGATATGTCATGGTCAAAGGCTTATCATTAACCAAAACATATCCCACCCACTGAGTTAGCTCAATATAATATGGAAATTTTCTCAGCCAAGAGTAAATAATAAAAGTGATAAGTCTCCAGCTACTTTCATATATGAAGCTTTTCATATCTCTAAGAAGAGAAAGGGACTTTCTTTTCTCCATAAATAAGTTAAAAATCATAACAGGCCTGAGATGCAGCTCAGTGGGAGAGCTTTGCCTGCATGTACTACGCACTGGGTTCCAACACCAACACCAATATCGCAACAAACCAACAAAGAGAAAACTGCAATATTGTACACATCAGTGACATAGTAAGAGCTGTCCATGTGAAAGTGAGCAATAGTTCCTTTTGGCAATTACTTTGTCCGTGTTTATTCCCCCAATGAGAAGAATACTTGACCTGTATGGTCATAGAGGAAGAAATAAATTTGCCATTATTCATACTGTCATTGCTAATTTGATTATAGTAGAAGAAATATAATGTATGTATAATTATTAATGTACATTTACTCAGTTGGAGGCATAGCTCAGTGGTCAAGTGTCTGCCTGGTATATATAAGGCCCTAGGTTCAAACCCCAGCATTGCAATAAATGTCAAACAGGGCAACTTCACTCAGGACTTTTCTGCAACCTACCATATTTATTCTGGTCCCACACTCAGCAAACCAGTACAGCCTAGGCTGGCCTTCCTACTTTCACTGCAGAAGAGCTCTTGCTCAAGCACAATCCTGATTACCTACTCACCAAATCCTAGTGCTCTCTCATATATCCACCATTTCCACTCAGACCCATATACTTCTACACTCTCATATTGGAACAGGAAAACATCCTGTGTACCATCCCAGTACCCTATGTCCATCTGAATCCACCCCAAAGTCATTTCCAACTTCTAGACCTACCACAACAACTCATCTTCCCTTTGCCACTACCCTGCTACATCCTTCACAAACTCAGAACTAACAAAGGAAGTGCACATGCCCAGATATTATCTTTATCATGAACAATATAAAAGATAAAGCCAGTATCTTCTCCCCACAACCTAATGGTCTTAAAAATGCTTACCAATGAGAATCACATAGGACACAAAAGTTGAAAGAAGAATCATAAGCCTTCTTAAAAACTTCAAGGCATCGAGAACACACAAAGAAAGATCTCAAAGAATTCAAGGACAATGAGCTTAAAGATAAATCACAAAACCTGGGAACATGGCAAATCTTTAAAAATGGAGCAGTAGGAAAGTATGAACAAAAGCATATATGAGAGGGAACAACGGCAAGCCAATGACATAGACCAGACATTCAAAAAGTTCATAGATAACTTCCTCAATCTAAGAACAGGTAAGAATAGGTAACCCATCCAAACCCATTGAAAACACTGTACTCCAAATAGAGAAAACTAGAAGGAAAATGCCAAGAGTGTGTTGTAGATAAACCATTTAGTATACACAACAAAGAATGTATACTGAAAGTTGTAAGAGAAAACATGCATACCACATATGAAGGAAAATGTATCACATTGGCAGCTATTTCTCAATGGAAATAATGGAGGAGTTTGAGGAAGACACAAAATACTATGGCAGCCAACAGACAATAATATACACAGCAATATTACTCGACATGATTAAAAGAGAAAGAAAACTTGCCTCTAGAGATGCTAACAGTCTAAACTAGTTATGTCCAACAAACCAAACATAAAGAAAGTGGAGAAATCATTATTTAAGAATTAAACATGGAGTGACCATAGCAAAAAAAAAAATTGGAATGAAACGCAATTCCATATTTGTGAAGACACAAATTACCACCATGGGCACACACAATAACAACAAAATCAACAATATGATGAACAGTTACTGCAGAAAAATTAAAACAAGAGATGACACTTGGGTGGGTTAAACTGCCAGTATAATCCTAAACTGATAATGACATTGTTGGGGTCAAAGTTACAAAGAGCATTTAGTGTAGTGGGATCCCCACTCTTCTCACAGATTATTCCTGTAAACCAACAGTGAAAATAAAATGGCAGTCCCAAATCTAAGAAAACCTACATAGGTACAACCAAAATCAGATTTATCAGAAGCAAAGATGACGAAGAGCAAGGAAGAGAGTAAATGAGACATTCTTATTACCCCTGCAAACTATCATACAGATAGAGAATTAACACGTTTAGATTGGCAAGTCACAGGGCAATGCATCCTAGAGGAAAGAAAATGTTCAAAGCAGTTTTGAAAATGGATGCAGACTAAAAGAAAGTTAAGTTTCTCATGCTTTTTATCCTATCAGGACTTTATTCTTACCTGCTTCTGGGAAGCAACGTCCAAATCTGCAAGGAAACCTTATTCAAGATAACAGACAGTATGTTTTCAGTATGTTAGCACTAAAATGAGAAGATGATAGATATGTTAACTGACTTCATTGCACATGTATCAAAATTCACATTTCTTATCCGTATATGCAGTACAATTTGTAGTCAAATATTACTTCTGATTTATTATAGATTGCATGAAGATTCAGAAAAGAAAGCTGGCCACAAGCCACAGAAGCCGGGCACACAACTTCAATTGCAGCAGCCAGAAGTTAGGAGGTTGTGGTACACACCTAGTCCCAGGACTCAGGTTACAACGATTTTGAGATATCAGTTGTGGTATTTTATAATGGTCTTTCTCTGCTGCAAAGAGAAACTCCTTCTTTGAAGGTTGAGAGACACAGTGACCCAAGGGAATACACATGAATATTTAAAATACAGTTAGGAATTATTCTGGGTTAGTAGAGAGGTCACACAATGTCTTTCTCTATGCTACATGACTTCACTAGCCCTGCGAACTTGATTGGGTCTCTATTATGGGTGTGATTTCCTTCCTGTTGAAGAGGACCAAAGTCTAATTAGATTGCTGTTATTTATTGTGAAGATATAATGTTACTATTGCACTTTTAGTGAATACCATCATGCTGATCACTTTTGTGGTTTATAGGTGTCACTGATGGATAGGACTACTGGTTGCTTCCCTCCCTTGTCAGCTTGCATAGCACCTCTGATATTATTAAAGTTAGTGTTCAGGGGAGGCTGTGTGCTCAAAGGACCACTTAGAGCAGTTGAATCTCCCCGGATGTAATTCACCAGGCTTGACAGCAAATGCCCTCACCTGCTGTGCCTTCCTATCACCTGGGCTTAATTTTGATCTTTCATTTTTTTTAAAATTCTGAGTTTTGCCAGGTCATGGTAGTGCATGTCTTCAGGACAGATGCAGCTCAAGCCCTGAGTTCTGCGTCTGAAGTGCCTGATGTTTTCAGGGATAGGAATTTACCTTAAATCCTTAGGAGGCAACTAAGTGTTACAGCAATGATCCATGTTGTTTTGAGAGCTTCTTGAACACTCTCAATCTACATCTTGAAAGGGAGTTTTTCATGCCTAATGTTGGAGATTTGTTAGTCTGTGACTCTTGAATGCATCATCATCATCTCAAATATTACAGATTATATACATATATACACGAGTATACACATATACACACACACAGTTATATAAAATATATAAGTTCTGAGACCAACAAAAACAGCTGACCACAAATGCTGGAGAGGAAGGAGGGGGAACCATCATTCACTCTCAGTAGGATAGCAAACTGCTGTATCTACTTTGAAAACCAGGTGGAGAATACCAAAAAAAAATTAATCTAGCACTTGATCCAAGTACAACACTCAGACATTTGTGCAAAGGACTTGACATCGTGATCCAAAGACACTTGCTCAGTCAAGATCATTGCAACTCACTTCACAAAGATAGGAAGTGGAAACCATCTAAATCCTCGTCAACTGACTAATGGATACTGACAAGGTGATACATATACACTATGTAATAATACTTTTTAGCTCTAAAGATAAGTCATAAAGTTTTCAGGCTGTTAATATTTTGGAAATGTGTCCTGCTGCTGCAATCATTGCATACAGTTTTGCTAGGTAAGTTATTTTAAGTCATAGTCTTTTAGGTCTAAAGTGCATTGCTCCAAGCCCTTCTGTTGTTTCCATTGAGAAATCAGCTATTATTCTGATAGTGTTTCCTTTATTTGTGATGTGTAGTTTTTCTCTTACAACTTTCAATATAGGATCCTTGCTGTATATACTTAGTGGTTTAACTCTGATGTATCATGGGGATTTTCCTTTCTGCTCTCGTCTATTGTTGTCTGTTCTCATTGTATTTGGGTGGGTGTGTCTTTTCTTAATTTGGGAAAGATTTCTTACATGAGCTTGTTGAAGACCTGGTCTATGTCTTTGGCTCTACATAATATCTGGCTAAGGTATATTCATCTGCTTGCATAACTTGCTGGGCAAAGCCTCCCTGATGAAAATTGAGCTAGGCCCTAATTTATGAATATAGCAGAACATCATTAGAAATCAACTGAGTTTTATTTCATTTTATTTATATATTTATTTGTTTGTTTATTTAAATAGCTTTTGGTCAGTCATAATTGGTTCTATCCTAGGTCTCTGTGCTATCCAGCCTGTGGTTTAGACTATAGGTTCCAAGGTTCCTAGGAAGTAGAATTGGGCTCTCTCTCATTGTGTGGTCCTCAAGTTGGACCAGTCATTGGTTGGCCACTCTCCAATGTTCTGTGCCACCTTTATCCCAATACATATAACTGTTGGACAGACTGGATTGAAGGTTTGTGGCTGGATTTGTGTCCCAGTCCCACCAATGCCTCCTTAAGGAAGGAGGCCACATCAGGCCTCTGTACCCCACATTAGTAGGAGTCCTCTTAAGGCTCACCCTCATAGGTTTCAGGTAGTTTGTACTGCACAGGTTTCCACACTGTCCACCAAATGCTCCCCATTTCCAAATGTCTCTCCCTACACTCTTTCCTTCTGTCTCTCGCTCCTCCATCTGATACCTCCTGTTCTCATCCCCACCTGTCCCCAATTCACCTGCAAATGCTGTTCTATTTCCCCTTCCCAGGGAGATCCATGCTTCCCCCTTTATCCCTGCTTATTACCTAGCCTGTCTGGGTCTGTGAATTTTAGAACGGTTATCCCTTACTTTACAGCTAATATCCACTTACGAGTGAGTACATTCAATGTTTGTCTTTGTGGGTCTGAGATAACTCACTCAGGATGGCTTATTTTTTCTAGTCCCATCCATTTGCCTGTAGTTTTTAATATGTCATTTGATGTAAAGAGGCTGAGTAATACTTCATTGTGTAAATGTACCACAATTTTTATGCCTATTCTTCACTTGGGAGACATGGAGACTGTTTTCAATTTCTGACTACTGTGAATACAGCCCCTATGAACATAGTCAAGAAAGTGTCTATTGGCAATGTGCCATGCATTTTGGGTATATGCCCAATAGTGGGATAGCTGGGTCTTGAGGTAATTCAACTCCCAAGTTTCTGAGAAGCTGTCAAACTGATTACAGTAGTGGCTGTGTAAGTTTGCATCCTCAACAGCAATGGACAAGTGTGCCTCTTGTTCCACATACTCAACAGCATGAGTTGTCACTTCTATTATTGACCTTAACCTTACTGACAAGTATAAGATGGAATCTCAAAGTTGTTTTGATTTGCATTTCCCTGAAGGCCAAGGATGCTGATCATTTATGTGTTCTCAGCCATTTAAGACTCTTCTGTTGAGAATTCTCTGTTTAGATCTCTACCCCATTTTTCAAATTAGATCATTTGGCTTGTTGATGTCTAGTTTCTTTACTTCTTTATTCATTTCTGATGATACACTTTGTCAGATGTGGGGATGACGACAACACTTTTTCAGTCTATACATATCTATTCTGTCCTACTGACTGTGTCCTTTGCCTTACAGGTGATTTTCAGTTTCATGATGTCCCATTTATTATTTTTTGATCCTAGCACCTGCATTATTGGAGCTATGCTTTGCAAGTTGTCTCCTGTGTAGGCTATTCCCCACTTTCTCTTCTGTCATGTTCAGAATATCTGGTTTGATGTTGAGGCTTTGTTCCAATTGAACTTGAGTTGTCTTCAGGTTATTGGATCTCTGTAGTGTGTATGTTTTCCACCAGCCCACCTGGTCCCATTGCAGCGCCAGCCCCAAATAACATGTACAGACTCTGTATTTGATACAAGCTGTTGGCCACTTATTATCATTGTTTATCGGCTAGCTTTGTCTTAATGATTAACCCATTTCTATTATTCTAAGTATTTCCACGTGGCTCATCTTACTGGAGAGCAGCTGGCCAGCATCTTGTGTTCTCTATGCTCTACATGATGGCTCCTCCTTCCTACTTCCTCTTTCCTCCTTGTCTCCTAGCCCTGACTATCTTGCTTTCCCATTAGCCCAACAATGCCTTATTCATTAACCAGTATTAGAAACATATTTACAGAATAACATCTCCCATAATCTTCTCTTTTCTGTATAAAATAAAAAGAAGGGTTTTAACCTTAACATAGCAATATATATCACATAATAGTTATCAATTAAGAATCACAGTTAACAATATTTAGTCCATTAACATTTTGTAAGACTTAAAGAAAATATCATCTATCCTATCTTTGTGAGTCTAAGTCCTATATGTAACTTATCTTTAATCCAAACTAAGGAAATCTATAACCATAACTATCTGTGTTCAATTCCTTCAAAGACCACAGAAACTCTAGAAATGACAGAGACAACTCACTGCCTGGACAGTAACCTGAAGTTCTTTTATAACATTCCATCTTCAGCCCATAGGCCATAGTGTGTCTGGCAGACACTTTCATGAAGCAGGAACCCTGTAACACTGTCCATCTTGTTTTAGCAGTCATTTTTCTGTGGGTCCTGCATGTCAACTTTATACAGCATAAAGTCAGACAGTCCAAAAGAGCAGTACCTTGCCCAAATGAATAGGCCAGCCATATTAGACACAAACTCCATAATGTGTTTCTTCAATTTCCATCTTCCTTTCTGATGCAGGTGTTGTTACCAGGGGCAGTTGTGCCTCATTGTCAAGAAAAACCCTAAACCATTTTAAATGCCATATACTGTAGGTCTTTGAAAAGTTTGAAGAATGCCTATTCATCTCAAATACATCTCTGTATATCTAGAAATCCTAAGTAACTTAACTGTAAGTTTTAACTATCATAGGTAACACTCTAATCTGTACTAAATTATGCATCACTTTTTCCTATGAGCTATATAAACACAATACCTAAACAAGAGGAGAAATATACATATCACAAGATTGACCTTAAATTGTATCAATAAATGAAAATCCATTCCAAAGCAAAATATTCATATCTATAACATAATTCCCTTTTTACCTTTAAAAAGATTGCTTGTGGTCATTAACCATTTATAACCAAGCCCACTTAAATGAAAACAAACATTTATAAAAAATATTTGGGAATTTGGGCATCGTCGTTCTTTCCAAACTACTTCCTGCTGGTAGGGAGCGCTGTCATGGGGGATCCTAAGAAAATGCAGAAATCTTGGCTGTAGTGGTCTGCAAGGCTGCATTGTCCTATTGACATTGCTTCAGGGGGTCTTGCTTGATCAAACCACATTAGTCTGGAAGGAATCCACAGCTTTTCATTTTCTGTGGAAACAAAATTAGAAATCCTTTTCCCCAGTAACTTGTCCTTGAATTTAAATTTGGAGTCAAAGTATTTTTAAAATATATAAATTGAATTAATCCAGCAACATTTTTTGTCAGTAGTTGTGATTTTCTCAGCATTCAGTACAATATCCAAAGATTCTCTGTGCTTTCCATCTTTATGTGGCTTTTTTATTACTCTATTTCTTCTACTTCTATTTTTACATATTTTGAGACAGGGATTCTCTGTGTAATATTTATCTGTTGTAGAATTTACTTTGCATATGATGATTACTTTGAAATCACAGAGATCTGCTGGCCTCTGTCTCCTGAGTGCTGGGATTAAAGGTGTGTGCCACCATGCCCAGTTACTGTACTTCATTAATTCTTTTATAAACCATTGTATCCTGTTTCTTTTTGTCTCCCAAGCCAACGTACATTTTAAAACACATTATAAACCTTCATTGCCAGCTCTCCTACACATCAACGAATTGTTAGCAGAGATCTTTAAAATGTGTGCGTTTTTTGGGCGGGGTTGGGTTTTTTTTTTTTTTTTTTTTTTTTTTTTTTGCTGCTTTTGCTGAGTCAGGAAACCTCCCCTTAAAGGAGCTGCGCAAATCTTTGTCTCTCACAAAACAGAGTCCAACCCAGAAAAATGCTGCTACCAAGAAGCCTTGCTTGTCCATGTTCTTTTGTTTCTAAAAACTATTTTTAAGTTTTTGTTAAGTTTTAAGTGAAAGTTCTCAAACACACTTCTGACACAAGATTATGCAGTTTAATAAGGATCAGGATGAACAAATAGGCCAAATAGATGTTTATTCAGGGAGAAATAAGTCACAATATAGGCAGATGAATGCGGCAGGTTCCACATAATCTTAAACCTTCCAGCATCCACCACCAAGAGAGCAGCTCCGACCCTTCCTCAGCCTTTTCCCCCAGGTCACATTTGGCATTGTCTCCACCCACAATGGTCATGGTCTAAGCCACAGGTTCAGAAAAGGTGAATATCTCACTACAATTCCACTTTTAGCCTAAAGAAAAGATTTGGGCTTGATACAAAACTATATACAAAACAGTGAATAACAAGTGTGCTCTAAGAAAAGGAAAATCGAGAACAAAATGACCTGCATATCTACTCCTAGGGTGAAGGCATAACAGAGTTTACAATAGAGTTATTCTAAGCTGGAAAGCTTAAGTCTAGTACCTAATATGTCTAACTAGGAAGAGAGAATAATAGTTGTGATAGTTTAATCTACAACCTCATCAAGACCAGAGAAGGAAAATAATGATACGAGGGTAGACAGAAAGTGTGGATGGGCAACTTACAAAAGATGCAGCGAGGACAGAAACAGCAAGCTACCTGGACAGTCACCCAAGGTCTCACAGTAAAGTTGGTACAGCCAGTTTTGGCTAAGGCCAAGAGTACTTGACAGACCATAACCTGACTTGGCAAGGTTCAGCAGTCTTCTATGTTTGTCTCCTGCAAGCACATAGGACTGCATGTCCAGATCAGTGGTCAAGGTTGGGGCAGTTCTGTAGAGAGCTGCAAAGTGCCGCACCTTAAAGACGGCGCTGGCTTCCACCTTCCACCTTCCCAATGGTGAGTGCTCTCTGGCGTAAATAAGTCCTTATTTGGTTAAGCCTGTTCAGCCTGTTTGCTTCTGTGTTATAGTAGCCTAACACAGTTAGGGTCCACCTAGCTATTTGGGGTTGGTCAGCAAAAGAGGATTTAAGCCTGTGCCGGTTTTCCCCCAGCATCAGAAGAAGTTTGTTCAATGATCCTGAATAAACTGCATGAAGAAGATCTCCCCGGAGTTGCGTCTTCCTTGCTGGTCGAGGTTGGGTGCGTACACAGTTCCTTGCCCAAGAGTCCATAGCTGAAGCGAGGATGAACTCCAGAAGGAGCAACAACAGTGTCCAACATATTTTTGGGAAAGTGCACGGTGCTGTCAGGAGCAACAGTGTCTCATGTCAACAGAGTACTAATATAAAAACATTTAAATGCCATGTTCTGCAGGTCTATGAAGTGATTAAAGATTAAGCATCTATGTCTGACTAATCTCATAGGCAAAGGAAACATGGGTGAGGATAATCTGTAATACTCAGGAACTTGGCTAACAAACCTCAATAAAACTTCCTTGAGTAAAGCAAGGATAAATACCTATACAATATAACTACTATATATATATATATATATATATATATCTGCACATGTAAATTCCTAAAGTAGAGGTAGAGTAAAAAATGTCTAAACAAGATGTAGAGCTCTAAAGGGCAGCAAGACAAATATCCCAAATTGTATCAAAATACAAAATTTCTTGAACACAAGCAAAAGTATACATACATAGAATATAGCAAGTATAATGTGCATAAAACATCATAAATGGAAAGATTTCACACAATATAACAAATATAAGATACAATTCTTACAGGAAGGGAATAAACTTAATTTTACATAGGTTACCACAAATAAGAATATATAACAATGTAAGCTGTAATACTAATGTCTCACTCTTACTAAATAATTTACAAGAAAATAGGCTAATCTACCTATATCCATTCTGAACCATACCTTTCCAACCATACCCTATTCCTGCCTAAAAGAGATAACCAAGTCTAAGTATCACCTTCCATATCCAACCCCAAGTAACTTAGACCAACCCTATAAAGATGAATATTATTCCTAAATTCCAAGAGTGGGGAAAGGGGGCATCATTATCTTAAGTTTACTTCCTGCTGAAATGGGATGATGATTACTCCATGGGATCCTGTTGGAAGAAAATTTTAAGCAACCAAATTTCTTAACAGAACTGGCTGTAACATATGTAGGTAGTCATTGTGTGGCAGAAAATGCTTGACTGGAATTCTACTTGAAACTCTGGTCAGGTTGTAATGAGAAGGTGCAGCAATACAGCTAGCTAGTCATTGAGAAAAGCAGTCTCAAACCGGTTTAGGGTGAAGTTTGTAGTCCAGATGCATCAGGTTGAGTCAAGTGGAAATGTCCAATTGGGGCCCCATCTTCTTTCCAGAGTGTTCAAAGATTGCTGTTGAGAACTGTTATATTCCTTGTAGTAAACTTAAATATCAATATCAAGGTAAAATTTTTAATTTTACAGTATGCATTAAAGAAAGGCAACAATAAACATTAAAATGTAAATGAGAAAATTAGGATTTCAGAGATAAAATTGCGAATAAGTGAATAAGTCCTTAGATTTTGTTTTCTTCTGCCTTACACCAATTGGCTTCTTGATGTAAGGCAGAAACTGTGAATTTAATCTTAACAACATGCTTGAATTTAGAGAAGCAAAGCCAAATCCAACTCCAAAGCCAGCATTTGTTTACATGAATTGGGACTACAGAAATAGTAGATAGTAAAGAGAAATAGATTTCAATATAGAAACAGTTTACTAGACTTAAATATTTTTTACCATAAATCATATTCCTCTTCATTAAGTGATTCTTCTGGAGAGCTGTCTTCTCTTCTGTAGGTACCTACATGTTCATTGTCTCTTGGCTGTTTGAAGATAGGTGTTCTCTGTTTTCCTGTAAGGACAAGAACAGAACACTTCCTCTACCTTTGAGAAGTCTCTGCACATCTCATGGGACCTCATTTATTGGATGACTTGTCATTTCTCTTCATTAAGATGTTACTCTTGTTCAACTAGGATCTTCATTAACTTAGATGGTATCCATAGCTTTTCTTCTCCTGTAGATACAAATGCAAAACCCCTACCCCAACGTAACACATTGACCTCCATTCTGAGGTCAATACATCCTTGAAGTGCACCGGCTGATTTAGTTCAGAAGTTTTTTCTATTGTCCAGTGTCTTCTGCAGCTGTATTTCCTTTTTCATCAGCATTAAGAAAGTTTAATGTTAATAAAGCAATATGTAATCTGTGTTTGAGTTTATTGGTTCCTCCTGCCTGTTTAAAGAGCATTTCCTTTAAAGTACGATTAGATCTCTCAACTACTGCTTGTCCTGTAGGATTGTGTGGTATACCAGTTATGTGTTTTATGTTATAATACTCAAAAAACTGTTTCAATTTGCTGGAAATATATGTCAGAGCATTGTCAGTTTTTATTTGTGCAGGTATGTTCAAAATGGCCATTACCTCTAAAAGGTGTGTAATAACAGAATCAGCCTTTTCAGAGCTCAGAACAGTAGCCCATTGAAACCCTGAAAATGTATCTATAGTGTGATGTACGTATTTTAATTTTCCAAATTCTGCAAAATGAAACACATCCATTTGCCATATTTAATTTGTATTTATACCTTTAGGATTACTGCCTGGTGGTAAAGGAGTTTGGTTATAGAATGAGCAAGTAGGACATTTCCTTACTATTTCCTTGGCTTGTTGCCAAGTGACAGAAAAATCCTTTTTCAATCCTTTGCTGTTCACAGGGTGTTTCTTACGAAACTCTGAGGCTTCACACTTCCTATCAATAACCAATCAATTTCATCATTGCCTTGTGCTAGAGGACCTGGAAGACCCATATGGGATCTGATGTGTGTTATATATATATAGGATGAATCCTCTTTCTGATAGTATCTTGGAAGTGTATAAACAATGAAATTAATTCTGGATCATCAGGAATAAATTCTGCAGTCTCGATGTGTAAGACTACTCTCTCTGCATATTGAGAGTCAGTAACTATATTGAGGGGTTCTTTAAAATCCATAAGTTCCATGAGAATTTCTCATTGGCCCAACGGTGCTTTATTAATTAACCAGTATGAGAAACATATTTACAGAATAACATCTCCCATCATTATACTAGTGTTGATTTTCTTTAAAATTCCCTTGACACATTAAACATTTTTGAGAAGCAAATTTGTATACAATTGTACAAGAAAGCTTACCTTCTATGTATTCTAGAACATTGACTATGCTCTTCAGTATTATGGTCTTCCCAACTGTAGCCTAAAACATAATACCAGAAAATATATGATCTATTAATGAAAATTGTTCACAATTTAAGTTAAAATCTTCATGGAAACTTAGAACTATTACTTAGTCACATAATTTTTTCTTTTCTCAAATAAAATGACAGGATATTATCAATAACCAAGAAACATTTGCCCCTTATTTTCAAACATAAAAGATTTCCAGACTTTCCTATAGTAGGGAGGTTTCTGTAGGTGTCCGATATCACATCTTTGTACATATTCTTCTGGGAAGGATTCACCAGAACCCACTCTTCCAGAGTCGCTGCATCGTATAATAACCCATATGTGTGTGTAACAGGAAAATTGATACTACCATGGTAAATGTATGCTCTGCTGACAATATAGGCATACAATTGTGGTGCTTACCACACTTATTTCATGACATGAACATTATAATGCATTCACACAGTCCCTTTAGAAGGAAACTGAGGAAGAGGTTTACATGTACTATTTCAGGGCCCTGTAAGTAGCATACAGCCCTGAGAAAAAAATCACCATGAATAGACATAAAGGGAGAGGGAAGTTAGCAGATAAACACTACTGAGGACACATCAGAAATAAATTGTATGATAGGGCCAGCCTAAACAGAAATAGTTTAGAATTCAGTTAATCATAACCATGGAAGGGGCATGACAGTGTGTAGGCAGATGTGACGCTGAAATTTAGAGTCCTTAGATCTTAAGTCAGAGGCAACAAGAAATTAAAGACATCTTGGGCAGAAACCTGAGTATAAGAAACCTGACCCCACTAAACCCCACTCCAATAAAGCCAAACTCTTAGTACTGTCACTAGTGGGAGCTCACAGAGTATGGACTGACAGCTGGGGAAACTTCATGGCACCAAAGTAGACCCTGTGAGTGTTAGTGAAACTTATGTGACTTGATCTGTTAGGCGTACTGTGGCAGCAAAATCAGGGCCCATTCCAGGTACATGACTGACGTTTGGGAGCCCACACCCTATGTTGTGGTACCTTGCTTAGTCTTGATACAGCATGGAGTGGTTTGGTCCTTCCTCCATTTTGTGTGTCAGACATTATTCACTCCCAACAGAAGGCCTTACAGCCTAAGGGGATTAGATGGGGTATGGGAAGGGAGAGAGCTAGGGAGAGAAAGATGGAGAAGGAAGGTACTGGCTGATATTGGTATGTAAAATGAAAACATAATTTTGAAAATAAATTTGAAAAGAAACAGTGTATGATTTGTATCATGGACCAAAACTGGCTGGTTTTGTTCTCATTGCTGTATTAGTAAAAATAATTTTGAAAACAAGTTCATCCCAATTTTTCATATATATAATTTGTGTGTGAGAGGGAAATTCCCTTGGTTTACATGTGACTTACCAGAGAAGTAGGTGTCAGATTCCTTGCATTTTGGTATCAAATAGTTATGAACCTCCAAATGTGGGTGTTGGGACCTGAGAAGAATATGAGCTGAGCCAACTGCCAAGCCTCGTAGTACATTTTTAGAAAAAAAAAACTGTAAATGTCTTTCACAGTTTAACAAAATCAAGCATAAAAGAGACTAAATAAATGAATAAATACATATATAATCATTGGGAACTTGATGCATCAATATTTTTTCCATATCCCCAACCCCCATTCTACATGTAGGGTTATGCTATCCAGGTGGGTTGATGCCTCCATATTAAGATACCAGACCAGGTAAATTTACAATGTGAATCGAATACAATACACAGAAAATATCCAACACCCTATAGCAGAATTCCAAAAGTATATGCAAATTGGAAACATATTTCTCAAGAGGATTACAAAAAACAGTAGACACTTTGACAGGGTGTGACTTCTATACTTACAACAAATCTACAGTGATTGAGAAAGTGCACAATATTTAAGAAAGAATAAAGGGTATGGAGAAAAAAAGCCAAGAACTAAAGCAGAATAATGTAATGAACTTGTCATCAACAACCAAGGGAATCTCAACCAGTTGAACTGTGGTCTTGACCAATGTTTCTGAGCTACTCACGAGTTCAGAAATTACATAAACAGACTTTTTAACTCCAAGAAATTCAACTCAAAAGGACCTTTAAACTGTTCTGTGTCTGACCCTCCACATACTGATATTTCTTCCAGAGATGCCACATGGTCTAGAGGTCTCTATTCAAATCGGGGTAATTTCTTGCTGTGGTTCTGCAAATTCATGGCCCTTCTGGTTTGACACAAACCCAGACCTCTTGGTGCCCACACAGAAAATAATGTAGAATGATTTATTGTCTGCTTCCTGCAATGTGTGTCATAATACAGCATGAAGAAATTGCATTGCCCACCCATCCAACACCGTGCACACTTGAGAAAGTTATGCAGATCACTTATATGTCTTCTTTGCTGTACATATCAAATGAGTAATACAACAGTCCTGTCAGGCAGGGTCACAACATAGTACACACATATTCACCTTTGGTTGAACTGGTATAACTACAAAATGATATGATAAAATCAGTCATTTATCCAGGTTATAATTGGCCATTGTCTGTGGGACCCCAAGAAAATAAATGGCCATTCAGACATTTTATATCCATTATCTAAAACTTACTACAACACTCCACACTGCTAATTTCTACCACTGCAGAGAAGAAAATTGTTCATGTTCCTTCTTTCTCCCCTTTATTTCTGTACCCTGCCATCACCACCTTAAAATTTCTTAAGTCAACTCATTTCATTCATGTTCCTCTCTTCATTTGTAGACCCACGTAACAGCCATAGTGTTTGGTGAACAGTCATTATTAATAGTCTATATTTACTTTTCAATGACCAGTCTAATGGGAGATATCATTCTGTAAATATGTTTCTCTTATTGGTTAATGAATAAAGCACTGTTGGCCAATAGGAAAGCAAGATAGGAGAGAGTAGGAGACAAGGAGGATTCTGGAAGGAGTGGAGGGAGTCGACATGTAGAGTCTTGAGAGAACAGAGGTCCTGGCCCTCTCTCTGGTAAGATGAGACCACGTGGCAGTACTTACTTAGATTAATAGAAATGGGTTAATAATGTTTAAGACAGAACTAGCCAATAAAAAAAAACAGTAACTGGCCAATAGCATTATACCAAATACAGAGTCTCAGTGTATTTATTTGGGGCTGGCATGGCAGTGGGACAAACCCTGCTCATAATACCAGTGAAAGCCATATATTTAAGGAATTGCAAGACTGTGTTCCAAGAATTGGATAGCAGAGGCAGAATTAGCTATGCTCACAGCAATTCTCAACTACATAGCTGGGGGCCATGACCGAGCTCAATATAACCTTCCCAAATTGTGAACCTACATATCTGGTTTGTTTTCATTTACCTGACATGAATTAATACACCCTGATTATTTAAAGAAGAAAATTAATGAATCTGCCTGTCTTAATTAAGATTTTTATTGTTTTGAACAAACACGAAGACCACCACAACTCTTGCAAAGAAAATACTTACTTGACGTGGCTCAATTACACTTTCAGAGGTTCAGTTCCTTGTCATCATACTGGAGAGCATGATTTGAAGGGGAATGTTTTGCTGGCTACATTTTCATATGTAGGCCACAGGAAGTCATTTGATACACTTGCCTATGTATGAAACCTCAAGCCCATCACCTCCAATTATACACTTCTTCCCAAAATTCAAAGTAGCTATGGCAAAGTCATGCCTTCTAATAGCACCATGCCCTATGAGATAAAAGGGCCCGCCACATGTAGACCATCACATGGTCCCAATCAGGTCATTTTTCATAATGGTGACTCAAGCAGCTAATTTCTTACAGTATTCTTTCTTGCAGTGTACTCAATAATCTATTTTTTTCTACTACAGACTGAAGGCAGCAAGCATACTCCAAATGCAAACCCCTTTCCAGTGAGTACAATGGGCCATCAATTTTGTGGCTCAAATGGATGATTTTAAAACAGAAATCATATTTTTTTTTTACCTTGTGGTCATTTTAGATAATTTGTGATGTAGGAGTGGATTGCATTTTAATTCAATATATAGTGTTACAAATGAATGTGTTCTGCAGTATATTCAGTATCTCTGTAAAAATAATTGGTATCCAAAAATAAAGTATTTAAGATGATTGGTGCACAAAACACCCCTGAAGACATACAAGACATACAGTCATTTAATTCAAGAGGGAGTAATCAAGAGGACAGTAAAGATATTGCCCTGGAAAGTTACACCTTTGGACCAAGGCCATTTTTGTCAATATGAGAGATCTTGTCTCAGAAAAATTTTCCTAAAATTATGGAAGTTAAGCTGTTCTAGAATTTGCCTTTCCAATGAGAATTCAACAGATGTAAGAGATTAAAAAAAATGTCTGTATTGACATACTGCATCCAACTCTGGCTAATGCTGAAACAGGAGGGAACATAAAACAGATTTTTTTTTCTGTTTTTCTGTGACAAGTTTTCTTTGTGCAACAGCCTTATTTTTTTATTTTTTATTCATTTTTTAATTTTTTAATTTTATATATATAAGACCCAGTTTCCTCTTCTTCCTTCCTTCCCTATGTTCCTTCCTCCCTCTGTTTCTCCTTCCCTCCCATGCCTGCAACCACTCTCCCATCCCATTCACCATCCCACTCTACATGGAGGATGATTCCTTCCAGTAGCGATCAACAAAATCTGTTAGTTTATTTGGAATAGGGTCTAGGACATCCCTCATTCTTCTAGGTTAAGGGAGGATCACTCCCTGGGGAGTGTGCTCCAAAAGTACTTTTGTGTACCAGGGATACATCCTGGTTCCACTGTAAGAGGTCACTTATACTATCCAGACCTTCTAAGTGAGAACCATGATCAGGGGGTCTGATCATGCTAGTTTCCCAGCTATACATCTGGGGGTCCATTAGCTCCCTCTATTTCAGAACAGTTATCTCAGTGGGTTACTGTAGCCTAGTCTTGTCCTACCTCTCTGCATCTAGATTCAAGTTCTGCACAGTGTTTAGCTGTGGATGTTTGCTTCTGTTTCCATCAGCTACTAGATGATGGCTCTATAATGGTGGGTAAGGTAGACATCAATCTCATTGTCAGGGAAGAGCATTTAAGGAAGTCTTTCCAGTGTTGCTCAAATTATTAGTTGGGGTTGGGCTTGTTGGTCTCTGGAAATTTTTATAGAGTAAGTTTTCTCTTCAAACCTATAATGGCTTCCTCTTATATGGTAGCTATCTTTTTTTCTCTCTCATCTCTTCCTCCCCTGACTCAATCTTCAATGAAAAAGCCACATTTTCACAATATGTATCTACAAATCCAGCTCTACAGTAAGTTCTGGAAGGAAATCTCCAACTCAAGCATATTAACTATGCCTCACAGAGGCAATTGATAATCCCACTTCACCAGAAATGAAAGGATAAGGCAGTAAAAGTATATTCAAATACCACTACCAACAACAAATCTAATACAAACATGAATTAACAATCACTGGTCCTTACATTTTCTCAACATTAATGGTCTTAACTTGCCTATAAAAAGACAAAGGCTAACAGAATGGATACAAGACTGAACCATCTTTCTCCTGCATACAAGAAAAACACACCTAAGTTACAAATATTAACTCATGGTAAATGGTTGTGAAAAGATCTTCCAATAACACAGATCTAAGAAACAAGCAGTCATAGCTATGCTAATATCTAACAAGTGAGAATTCAAAACAAAATTAATCAAAAGCATGAAGATGGTCATTTCATATACATCACAGGAGAAATCCATCAGCACAATGTCTCAATTCTGAACAGCTATGCCCCAAATACAAAGGCACCCACTTCAGTAAAATAAATGCTACTAAATTCAAAGCTCACATAAAAACTCACACAATCATAGGGAGGGACCTCAACACTCCACTCTCATGACTATACAGGGCCACCAGGCAGAAACTTAACAAAGACAGAAAAGAAGTAACAGAAGATATGTCCCAATTGGTTTTAACAGACATCTATAGAGCATTCCATCCAAACACAAAAGATTATACTTTTTTTCAAAGCTGCACATGGAACCTTCTCTAAAATCGAATATATACTAGACAACATAACAAACCTCAACAGATACAAAAAAATGGAACATTCCCCTGAGTCTTATCAGAGCACCATGCTTTTAAGTTGAAATTCAACAACACAAATGACAGAAACCTTGTAAACTCCTGTAACCTGAACCATGTGCAATTGCACAATACCTGGGTAAAGGAAGATATAAGAAATTAAACATCCTAGAATTCAACTAGAAGGAAGAAAGAACTTACCCAACTTCTGGGACACTTTAAAAGCCCTATTTATCTTTGGACTACCTATGTAGACTTAGCTCGCCTCAAAATCAAAATGCCTATCTTTGACACCATAGGGTTGGGATTAAAGGAGTACACTCCCACACCTTGGATCCAAAACAGATTTTGCATTCCACATATACTATAATCTTTAAGTTCTTTAAGGTTAAGACACTACCTCACAGATTGTAGATTTTAAATAAGGATAGAGAATTACAAGTCTGGTCAGTTAAAAATATACAAGTCTTCAACACAATAGATAATTCCATAATTATTTCACAGTATAGGGATAACATGAAACAGCAGGACACATTTTACTGATAGCTCCTGAGGTAGGAGGGACAGAAGATGAGTAAGATAGGATAGGCAGAACAAAGTAAAGATAAAAGGTGGGGCTGGGTGGTCTCATTTAAGAGATTTCTTAACCTTAAAAATCTTCTCAAGAGGTATGGCTTCCTGTATACTTCCTCCAGAGGAAAATGGAAGAAAATTGGATACTTCTAGGAAGTCAGCAGAAACGGTCATGTAATGGGACAAACTCAGGGGAAGGCTATTCAAACAATGCAGTATAAGGGGAGCACAGCACATTCCAAGAAAATTATTAACAAAGCATACAGTGGCCTTGGCACTGACAACCACAGCTCTATGTGGAGGGAAGATTTTTGTTCTCAGAATGTGAAGCATACCCTCCACAAGGGCCCTGGTTCCAGACCATTACATTCTATACCAATCATCTTCCTTGTTTTAAAGAAGAGCTCTATTTTATTCTTGATAGCTCAGGGCCTGATGGAAAACTCCTAAGGCACGCCCCCCAGGGTGTTACTGGCTCTGTCAAGCATGTTCCTGTAATTCAGCAGGAGCTAGGTTCCTTCTTCCTGAGTGGGGAATTAAACTCATGTTTGCCAGTCCAACACTCAACACAACAGTATTTTTGTTTTCGCACTGTTGTCACCGGGCTCATCTTGATTACCTTGCAGAATCATGGTTTTCCCTAAAACAAAACTGGAATTTTCTGGCACCCTGGACCCTAATGTTTACTTTAACCCAGTAATTCCCCTGAGAAGCTTGTAAAAGCAGTGTTTTGTCATAAGAGCATGGGCCTGGTAGTTCTTGATAAGTGAGAGGTGTCACCTTTATTATGGTTTGGAGTCAAATGTCTGATCAATCCTGGAAAACAAAAGTGTATTATAACATCCTAATCTCTAAGAGCCTAATTAGCATACTACTTAATTTTTGTTATTTTTGAGATAGCACACCGTCATCAAAATCGTATTTTGTGGGAATAGCTATCCCCTAAAAAATGTTAAATCCTACTCTTTCGTATAACAGTTTAGTACTCGAGTGAAATCAAACATAAGAATGCCATTTATGGATAACTTTGTTGTCCCACACATTTAACACCACACTCCAGAGACAAAACTCTATGAATTTAGTGCTAGACTGCTCTACATAGCCAGTTCCATATGAGGCTCAAAAGCAATACTGAAAAATACTGTCTCAAAAAAAGATAGAGAGAAAAATAAGAAAAATAAATAAATATGAATAATAAATAAAGAAAGCATGCAAACAATTAAGTCCACATGGATTTTACACAGAAATGTTAGATGTGAAGTTTAGAATTTCTAGAAGACAATGGAGAAACTAGGCCTCAACAAGTTTGCCAACTTTCTATTCCTGTGCTCCAAAAGCTCATCAGGGTTGACTACAAAGGTGTTTCTACACAAAACTCTGTGATTGAAATGATTTCCCCTGATGATGCCCACAGTCTAGGTTATTCATAGACCAGAACACTGTTATGGGAGTAGTTTGGACCATAGGGGAACTCACACAACACTGAATGTGGCTGCAAGTTTCCACTCAGCCCCCAGGAGAGGGTGCCACACCATTTCCCATGCCTCCCCATTCAGTTCTCACTATCTTGGTATACTATATTCTCACTCACCATGCTGAGTCTAAACTGCTCATTCATGCTCCCCTCACAGTCCCCCAAAGTAGCACTCACAGCACAGCAAAAATCCACTGGTGCCTATTCTGCTATAAAACAAAGCATGCTGCATTGCTCCTGGAAGTGTATGGCAAGACCAGAGACTGGCTGGTCAGGTCTGAGTCCATGATAGCCTGGTGAGACTTGAGTGATGAAAGCACTCCCTCAAGGCTTTGAGTTTGATTAGAGACACAGCACACAGTCTCATGGCCCTGCCTTCTACATCATACCTGGACCTTTTAGAGGTCAGGATAAACACAAATTTTAATGTCACTTACCCCTGTCTGTAATAATGATCAGGCTCTCTTTCTGCAATACACAGGTTCATCCACTCCTTTTCCCTCCACACAATGTGCAGAACTTGCACAGATGATTACATAATGCAGACTGGAATGATTCTCTTATTCAACAGTTGAAAGGCTTCTGAGAATATGAAAAATGTACAGAGAAAGATTCCAACACAAAAGAAGATGTTTGTTCAGTGGCTTCAGTCTGAGTTCAGGGGAAATGTGGTTACCTTGTACTTTCTAGTACATTCCAGACAACCATGAGAAAAATGCAGAATCCATATCACAAATGAGATGTTATATCTGTCTCCTGCCAGAAGCCTGTATGACAGTTCCATTGCATTAGTTTTATTCCTGAAATTTGTGTGTTAACATCTGGAGAAATGAATGACAATAAAAAAGTGTAGTCTTCATGGTTAGTTGAACACTTTGAGAGGATGGGCCTGGGAAGAATGCCTCTAAGCACTCTATGGTGAGGCAGCACAGCTTCCTCAGTGGGAAGATGAAAAAACGGCTGTATTATTCAATGTTCTCTACTTAAACAGGACTCGGTCCAGGTTCCAAAATCAAGGAAGCCATCATCCAGCCTTCTGATGGGAGAAACACTTTTTTCCTCATTTGAGATCAGAAGGATTCTGCTTTTCCTTCCGAGTTATTTGAAATTCCAATGACATTTAGGAAAAAAGCATGTTCAGTTCATCTGATATCAGCATAAAACTACATAACACACCTGTCATGTGTGTCGTGAAATCTCTTTAGTTGATAGGGCAGGAAGAATCACTTTATGCACATTACATACTGACGTGTGCAAACTAGTTAGCCAGAACCTTCCATCCACCTACATTGTGTCTTACTGGGAACAGTGTCGCGCGCAACCTTTGCCGATAAGGAAGACGCAGCAACCGAAGATGTGTCCAGCAGAATCTTTATTGTAGCGCTCTTTACATGCTGATGGAGAAGGACCCCAAGCCCCGAATACGCACGGCTTAAATAGCCTGCAGGGCGACGTATTCGTCTGTAATTGGTGCTCCGCAAAACGCCCGAATGATATAGCTTCTCTGATAGGGAGAGCTACCATATAGAAATTACCATACAGTGGCGCATGTGCAGTCAGCATAGCTAATGCTGTAAACAAGAACCAGGAAACAGGAAGCCAGCGCCATCTTGTAATGGCGAATGCGGCTCCCGACAGACCAGTGCCACTGGTTTGTTTGAGTACTGGGCCAGAGTGTGGATCCAAATCCCCTCCACATCTGGGTAAATTCCTGGATCTTCTCTGAGAACCCTGGACCTGCCTATCCATGGAGGACAACCATGAGTCCCCACTTGCCTGTCTGATCTTTGACCCATATTTCTGGGCCTCTGACAGAGAAAAGACCTCTGAGAGATCTTGGAACACCCAGATTTACAGACACCAAACTCCTGACCTACCCAAGTCCAGCAGAAAAGCATCATAAATATATATATAGAGACTCCACCTGCACCCACTAGAAGAAGTGATGGAGATAGGGCAATACAAGAAAACACCAACAAAGAGAAAGACAAGCATGACACCACCAGAATCTATGGACTCTACACCAAGTGGAATTGAATACACCATAGCAGACAAAGCAGAAAGAAACGGCTTAAAAATTAACTTCATAAAAATGATAGAGGCCTTCAAGGATGCTATGAGAAAATCTCTTAAAGAAATTGAAGAAAGATAAACAAAATATTGGAGTAAATGAACAAATCCCTTAAAGAAAGTAAGGAAAGCTAAGAAAAAAACAATAAAGAGATGGAGGAAACAACTCAAAGTGTTCAAAACTTGAAAACTGAAATAGAAATAATAATAATTAAAAAATCACAAACTGTGGGAATGCTGGAAATAGAAAAACTGGGCAAATGATCAGGTACTACAGATACAAGCATAACCAACAGAATAAGATTGAAGACAGAATCTCAGGCGAAATAGTTTCTCAGAGAAATAAAATCTCAGAGGAAATTGATTAATTGACCAAAGAAAATCTTAAATTCAACAAATTCTTAACACAAAATATCCAGAAAATGTGGAACATTGTGAAAAGTCCAAATCTAAGAATAATAGGCATAGAAGAAGTTGAAAGGCCGAGGTCAAATGTGCAGATAACATATTCAACAAAATCATTGAAGAAAATGTTCCCAATCTGAAGAAGGACATGCCCATGAAAGTACAAGAAGCATACCGAACAGCAAATAGACTGGACCAAAGAAAATAGACCCCTCTAAACATAATAATTAAAATACCTAACATACAGAAAGAATATTAAGAGCAGTCAAGGAAAAATACTAGGTAACATAAAAAGGCAGACCAATCAAAATTACACCTGACTCCATCATGGAAGCCATGAAGGACAAAAGGTCCTGAATAGATGTTCTACAAGTACTAAGAGTCCACGGATGCCAGCCCAGGATACTATACCCAGCAAAACTCTCGTTCATTACTGATGAAGAAAACAAGATATTCAACGACAAAGCCCAGTTTTCACAATATGTATTTACACACCATTCCTACAGAATGTTCTTGAAGAAGAACTCCAACTATGTTCCCAAAGACATAGGCAATTAGATAATCACACGTCACCAGAACAAAAAGGATAAACAGGTGTTACAGCAGGTTTCCCCGCCGGCTGCCGCTGGTTCTGCCGCCATTGTCCTGCAACCACGTGTGCCCCAAATAACACTCAGAGACTCTGTATTTGATACAATCCTGTTGGCCAATTACCATTACTGTTTATGGGCTAGCTCTGTCTTAATCATTAACCCATTTCTACTTATCTAAGTATTTCCACGTGGTCGTCTTATCGGGGAGCCGCGCGGCAGGCTTCCTGCTTCTTCCCAGGCTACATCTCGACTCCACCTACTACTTCCTCTTCCTCCTCCTAGTCTCCTAGCCCCGCCTATCTAGTTTTCTATTGGCCACAGTGCTTTATTAACCCGTATGAGAAACATATATACAGAATAACATCTCCCATCATCTCCTCTTTTCTGTCTAAAGTAAAAGAAGGGGTTTAACCTTAACATAGCAAAATATATCATACAACAGTTATCAAATAAGAATCACAGTTAACAATATTTAGTCCATTAACATTTTGTAAGACTTAAAGAAAATATCATCTATCCTATCTTTGTGAGTCTAAATTCCTATATGTAACTTATCTTTAATCCTAACTAAGGAAAACTGTAACCATAACTGCCTGTCTTCAACTCCATCAAAGACCACAGAAGGATAATATATAAATTCTAGAAATGACAGAGACAATGCATTGCCTGGTCAGTCACCCGAAGTTCTTCTGTAATGTTCCATCTTCAGCCCATAGGCCATAGTGTGTGTCCAGACTCCTCAACAAGGCAGGAAACTTTTCTCTGTGTCCTGGAGACTGTCTGGCTGTCTGGTAGCCTCTTCCATGAAGCAGGAACCCTGTAGCAATGTCTATCTTGCATCAGCAGTCATCTTTTTGTGGGTCCTGCATGTCCAGTTTCTACAACATAAAGTCAAACAGTCTAGACAAGAGAAGTACCTTGCTCAAATGGCTAGTCTTGCCATATTAGAAGCAAACTTCATAACGAGTTTCTTCGATGTCCATCTTCCTTTCTTCTGTAGGTGATGTTACCAGGAGCAGTTGTGCCTCCTTGTCAAGAAAATCCCTAAACCATTTTAAATGCCATATTCTGTAGGTCTTTGAAAGGTGTGAAGAATGCCTATTCATCTCAAATACATCTCTGCATATCTAGAAATCCTAACTAACTTAACTCCAAGTTTTGACTATCATAGGTAACTCTCTAATCTGTACTAAATTATACATTACATTTTCCAATGAGCTATATAAACACAATACCTAAACAAGAGGAGAAATATACATATCATAAAAATTGACCTTAAATTGTATCAATAAAAGAAAATCCATTCCAAAGCAAAATATTCATTTCCATACCATAATTCCCCTTTTCCCTTTAAAATGATTGCTTGTGGTCATTAACCATTTATAACCAAGCCCATATAAATGAAAACAAACATTTATAAACAATATTTGGGAATTTGGGCGTCGTTCTTTCCAAACTATTTCCTGCTGGTAGAGGGCACTGTCATGGGGGTCCAAAGAAGACGCAGAAATTTTGGCTGTAGTCTTCGAGGCTTTGTCTCAACTGCTTTGAATGTTGGATCAACTGGGGCACTGTTTCAGGGGGTCTGGCTTGATCAAACCACATAAGTCTGGAAAAAATCCATAGCTTTTCATTTTCTGTGGAAACAAAAATAGAAATCCTTTTCCCAAGTAACTTGTCCTTAAACTTAAATTTTTGAGTCAAAGCATTTTTAAAATATATAAATTGAGTTAATCCAGCATCATTTCTTTTATCAGTAGTTATTTTCTCAGCAATCAAATAATTTAAAGACAACAGAATTGCGTATAGTATCCAAAATTTTTCTGTGCTTTCCATCTTTACGTGGCTTTTTTATTACTCTATTTATTCTACTTCTATTTTTATATATTTTGAGACAGGGTTTCTCTGTGTAATTTTTATCTGTCCTGGAATTCACTGCATACCAGGTTTGCTTTGAAATCACAGAGATCTACTTGCCTCTGTCTCCCTAGTGCTGGGATTAATGGCGTGTGCCACCATAGCCATCCATTTAATTCCTTTTTTCTTTTTAAACCATTGTATCCGGTTTCTTTTTCTCTCCCAAGCCAGCGTATTTTTTAAAACACAGTGTAAACCTTCATTGTAGCTCTCCTACACACCAACGAATTGTTAGCAGAGCTCTTTAAAAGCAAGGCCGCTTTTGTGCCGCTTATGCTAATTGGAAACCTCCCTTAAAGGAGCCGTGCAACTCTTTGTCTACAGCAAAACAAATCCAACCGAGAATATGCTGCTACTAAGAAGTCTTGCTAGTCTCTGTTCCCTTGTTTCTAAAAACTATTTTTTAAACTTTTGTTAAGTTTTAAGCGAAAGTTCTCAGTCCCGCTTCTGACACCAATATGTTACAGCAGGTTCCCCGCCGGCTGCCGCTGGTTCTGCCGCCATTGTCCTGCAACCACGTGTGCCCCAAATAACACTCAGAGACTCTGTATTTGATACAATCCTGTTGGCCAATTACCATTACTGTTTATGGGCTAGCTCTGTCTTAATCATTAACCCATTTCTACTTATCTAAGTATTTCCACGTGGTCGTCTTATCGGGGAGCCGCGCGGCAGGCTTCCTGCTTCTTCCCAGGCTACATCTCGACTCCACCTACTACTTCCTCTTCCTCCTCCTAGTCTCCTAGCCCCGCCTATCTAGTTTTCTATTGGCCACAGTGCTTTATTAACCCGTATGAGAAACATATATACAGAATAACATCTCCCATCAAACAGGTAAATATATTCAAAATATCACTGCCAACAACTTTAAAACAAATAAGAATTAACAATCAATGGTTCTTACTTTCTCTAAATATTAATGATCTTAACTTCCTCATAAAAAGACACAGGATAAAAGAATGAATATTAAGGTATAATCCATCCATCCACTGCATACAAGAAATAGATCAAAGTATTAAAGACAAACATTGCTGTAGGGTAAAGTGTTGGGAAAGATCTTCCAATCAATGGACCCAAGAAATTAATAGGTGTAGTTCTCCTAATATCTAGTAAGTTAAACTTCAAGACAAACAAAAAAGAGTAAGAAGGTCACTTTGTATTCATCACAGGATAAATCCATTAATATATAGTCTCAGTTCTGAACATCTGTGCCCAAAGTACAAAGGCACCAACATTCATTAAAAAATGCTACTAAATCTCAAAGCTCATAAAAAATAAAACACTCATAGTGGGTGGTTTTAACACCCGAGAGTCACCAATAGACAGGACCACCAGACAGAATACTAACAAAGAAACCAAAAAGAAAATAAAAGAAAAAAACAGAATTTTCTCCCACTTGGGTTTTACAGACCTCATAAAACATTCCATTCAGGCACAATACCTTCTTCTGAGCTCCACATGGAACCTTCTCTAAAATCACCGATGCATAAGGCCACATAACAATCCTCAACAGATACAAAATAAAACTAGAATCATCCTTTGTATCTTATCAGACCACTATACAATAAAGTTGGAATTCAACAACAACACAAATTTCAGAAAACCTACGAACTCATGGAAATTGAACAATATACAATTGGAAAATACCTGGGTCAAAGAAGAAATGAAGAAAGAAGTTAAAGTCTTCCTAGACTTCAACGAGAATGAAGACACAGCATACCCAAACTTGTCGGACAATTTGAAAGCAGTACGATGAAGAAATTTCATTGCACTAAGTGCCCATTTGAAGAAAACGGAGGCTTGTCACATTAGATAATTAACTGCACAACTAAAAGACTTTTTAAAAAGCCATCTCACTCCAGGGAAGTAGAAGTGTAGAAGTCAGGAAATAATCAATTTGAGGGCTGAAATCCATAAAGTATGAACCAGGAAAACAATAGAAAAAAATCAATGTAACAAAGAGTTGGTTTTTCAAGAAAGTAAACACTACAGACAAAGCTTTACCCAAACCAACAAAAATGCAGAGAAAGAACATAGAAATTAACAAAATTAGAAATGAAAGAAAGGGCATAACAACAGACACTGGTGAATCTCAGACAAATTTCAGGTAACATTTTGAAAACCTGTACTGTCCACAACCTTCCCTGTAAACTCCCTGGATTAGTCCATAATCTTGCTCCCCTCTGTGTCATGTTCCCAGTGCCACCCCCTGCCTTGGAGAGTCTGCTCTCCTCCCACCCTATGCCATACTGTGCCGACTGTCCCACCACGCTGGTTGAGCACTGGACCCAACAAATCCATCACCTTTGGGAACTTACTGGCGCTGCTCTGAGCACACTAAATCCTCAATCTCCACCTACCTGATACCGTAACCATATCATTGGTCCTCTGCCAGAGTTCTGGGCCCCAGTCAGAGATCCATCTAACCTCGTGGGATCATCCTGAGTCCCTGAATGCTGGATCTTTAAACTCCCCTGCTGAGCCTTTGCAGGAGTCCTCGGCTAGAGCCTGATCTTTGACCCCCATCACCAGGCCCTTGCTTGAGGAGAGACCTCCTAGAGAGATTGGACCACCCAGGGCTATAGACACTGAACATGTGACACACCTAAGCTCTCCGGGGGAATATCATAGAGAGAAAAAGAACCCACCTGTGCTCACTGGAAGAAGAGATTGAAAGACAGCAGTACAAGAAAACACCTAACAATTGAAAGACAACCATGACACCACCAGAATCTAGGGACTCTACACCAATAGGAACTGAACATCCCAAAGCAGATGAAACAGAAGAGACCAACTTAAAAAAATCTTCATAAAAATAATAGAGGCCTTCAAAGAGGAACTGAGAAAATCTCTTAAAGAGATGGTATAAAAAACAAACAAAAAATTGAAGAAAATAACAGATTTCTTAAAGAAAGTAAGGAAAACGAAGAAAAACATATTTAAATATGTGAAGAAAACAGTTCAAGGCTTGGAAACTAAAATAAGACAATAAAGAAAACACAAACGAAAGGAATGCTGGAAATAATAAAACAGGGCAAACTACCAGGAACTACAGACAGAAGCATAACAAACATAATACAAGAGATAGAAGAGATAATCTCAGGCACTGAAGATAAACTAGAGGAAATAAACTCATTGACCAAAGAAAATCTTAAATTCAACAAAAACTTAACACAAAACATCCAGAAAATGTGTGATACTGTAAAAAGACCAAAAGTAATGATAATAAGCATAAAGGGAGGCAAAGAATCCCAGGTCAAAGGTGCGGATAACAGTCAATAAAATCAATGAAGAAAACTTTCTCAATCCGAAGAAGGACATGCCCATGAAACTACAAGAAGCATACTGAGCACGAAGTAGACTGGACCAAAGGAAAAAGACCCCTCAACACATAATAGTAAAGACATCTAACATACAAAATAAAGAGAGAATATTATGAGCAGTGAAGGAATTAACAATAGGTAACATATGAAGGCAGACTTATCAAGATTCTACCTGATTTCCTCAAGAAAACCCTCAAGGCCAGAAGGTCCTAGATAGATGTTCTACACGTAGATAGAGTCAACAGATGCCAGCCCAGGCTACTACACCCAGCAAAATTTTAATCATTGTAGATGGAGAAAACAAGATATTTGATGACAAATCCAGATTTTTACAATATGCATCTACAAATACAGCCAGAAAGAAAATTCTGTAAGGAAAATTCCAACCCAAGGAAGTTAACTGTGCTCATAAAGACATAGTCAATAGATAATTCCACTTTTTCTATTTTACCTGAACCCAAGGGTAAAGCAGGGCAAATATATTCACAATACCACCACTAACAACAAATCTAAAACAAACAAGCATTAACAATCTATGTTCCTTACTTTCCCCTCAATATTATGTTTTCTCTCTCTCTTTTTTTCTCTCTCTCTCTGTCTCTCTATCTCTCTCTCTCTCCCATCCCTACTTCTGACAGAGTGCTGATCTCCAAAATATACAAAGAACTCAAGCACCTCATCAACAAAACACCAAATAACCCTATTGAAAATGGGGTAAGGAATTGAACAGAGAACTCTCAATAGAGTAAATAAAAAAGGCTGAAGGACACTTAAGAAAGTACTCAACATCCTTAGCTAGCAGGAAAAGGCAAATCAAAACAACTTTGAGATACCATATTACTCTGGCAAGAATGGCTAAAATTAGAAACATCAATGAAAACTTATGCTTGAGCGATGTGGAAAAAAGGGAACAATCCTGCACTGCTGGTTGGAGTGCAAACTTGTACAGCCATTTTAGAGATCAGTATGGGGGTTCCTCAGGAAAATGAGAATCAGTCTACCAAAACACCCACCAATCCCCCTCTTAGGCATACACTCAAATGATCCACATCCATGCAACCAAGATATGTGCTCAACTATGTTCATAGAAGCATTATTTGTAGTACCAAAAACCTGGAAGTAACTAGATGCCCATCAACTGAAGCATGAACAAAGAAGATGTGGCACATTTACACCATGAAATACTACTCTGTAGAAAAAAACAATGAAATATTGAAATTCAAAGGCAAGTGGAACTTGAAGATACCACTCTGAATGAGGTAACCCAGTCACATAAAGAGGGACATGGTATGTACTCATTCATATATGGATTTTAGATATAGAGCAAAGGATCACAAACCTATAATTCACACAGCCATAGAAACTAGGATACAAGGAGGATTCTAAGAGATTCATATAATGTCCTTCACAGAAGGGGGAAGTGAAAAGATCTCCTGAGCATATAAGAAGTAGGGGCCATGGAGTGACGAGGGAATAGAAGAAAGAGAAGAGGAGGAGAGGAAAGCATGTGAGACTAGGAAGTTTGAGTAACATGAGTAATAGATGAGAGAAAAGGGTGAGAGAGACACAGAGACACAGAAAGAGAAAGACCATAAAAGAGGAAGCCATTTTAGGGTTAAAGAGAAAACTGAATGTAGAAAAATGTCCATAGACATACAGGACTGGCCCCAACTAACAATTTGAGCAACAGTGAAAAGGCTATCATAAATGCCCTTCCCTGATAATGAGATCAACTACTAACTTATCCAACATCATTGACCCCTCATCTAATAACTGGTGGAAATAGAAGCAAACACCCATGAATAAACAGAGCTGGACTGGCGTCCAGATGCAGAGAGGGAGGACAATACCTGGGTCCAGAAACATAGAGACAGCTGACCTAAACATGGATGAGCTAATGGGCCCCCGTACTGATAGCTGGGAAACTAACATGGGACTGACTCATGGGTCTCAGCTGAAGGGCCTGGGCAATCTAAGGGACCTTGGTCAGTGGAACCAGGATATATCTCTGTTGCACAAAAGGACTTTGGGGGCACACCCCCATAGAGAGATACTCGCTTAACCTAGAGACAGGAGAAAAGGCCTAGTCCCTATTCCAAATCACTTGGCAGATTTTTTTGAGCCCTCCTTGATGGTATCACTGTCCCTGTGGAGTGTGGGGAAAAGGGATGGGAGGGGATTTGGAGGGGCATGGGAGGGAGGGAAGGAGATGGAACTGGGATTGATATGCAAAATAAGAAGAAAATTAATGAATATAAAAGGTAATATAGCATATTTGGTGTACTTGTAACTGACAAACGACTTTTATGAAATTTTATACTTCAGCTGAATGACAAAGGTGAGAGGTTATGTTTCTCCTCTTTTAATCAAAAGAGCAAGGAATAACACACATATATTCTTTAGTGCTCAGATTCTAATAAGTAGATAGTCATTACTTGATATAGAGCTGATGCTGCTAATCTTTTCTCAACAAATGAAATGTCACCTCCCAAAGAGACTAGTTTTCAGTGGTCAATAAAAGCAGAATGGCAAAGCCAGTGACAAAGTTACTTACAGTCTTAATTGAATCTCAGTGTTGTGTAGAATGTTCAACACACTCTTTTCATTAATGTTATTATAGTTTCAAGGGCTTTGCTTATGTCATTCACATCTTATGGATGAAGAAATTGAAGCTTTAAGGGTTTTATAACACACCCAAATATATATCAATAGGAACTTTGGATTTTCTTCCACATAGACTGAAGTTTGCAGTAAAATAATATTTTACAAAAATATTAGTTGGATAGGTGTCTCAATATATGGCTTTGGCTTATGACAACCTTTTTTTTTTTTAACCAGTCTCCCTATCCTGTCCTTCTCCATTCCATCATTCCATCTCACCTCATTTCTTTCTTAACTTCCTTTCCTTTCTTCTTGCTTTACTTTCCTTTTTCTTTTACATCTATGTTAAGTCCTGTACTATAATTTTGTAGGCCTTTTGTAAACACTCATACATACACTAACACACATACCAGCAAACATATATATATATATATATATATATATATATATATATATATATATAGAGAGAGAGAGAGAGAGAGAGAGAGAGGGTGGCAGCAACCATACATTTTACCTACCTTAGCAGGAACAGAAAATTAAGCCATATAAGAAGAATTCCTCTATCTTCTAACGTGTCTCTCTCTTTCAACCCTAGGATGACCATCATAACTGTTGCTGTTATCTCATGGGGACTCTTTATGAGTTCTACAGAAATAGATTTTTATACAGTAAATATACAAAGCATAAAAACAGACACCACCACAGCCAGACACACCCAGAGCCCCAGAGAGAGAGAGAGAGAGAGAGAGAGAGAGAGAGAGAGAGAGAGAGAGAGAGAGAGATTATAGAGATTATAGGATCCTAGATAATACCATGTGTTGATTTCTGAATCCTCTGTAAGTATAGGAACAGCTGATATAATGAGATGATACCTAGCCAGTGCAGAGTTGGACAATGGTTTATTTTACATTGAACCCTTGGATTTATCCCTGGGTTTAAGGAAATATGATCTAGGGGAAAAAAGGATTATGTAACCTGCATGGGTGCCCTGCTTTACAAATAGGAAGCCTGTCAAGGGTAGTGGCAGCAGTGACACCTGGCCTTTCAGGGATGATAACTAAAGGCTGGTCTGGTATCATTGGTGACCATTGAGTTCACAAAATTCTGAAAATTGCTATTTGGATTCACCCTGAACCACCACACTGGATCTTGAGTTTCATACCCTTATTTTATATAAAATCGGGTTGCATATGATCATGAGGGTGGTGCCCCCAGATACCTTGTATGGTTCTTGGGTTGTATCTCAGGACCAGAAGCCTTTTTTTTTACAGGTCATTATTGCTGAAATGCACCTACAACACAGCTCAAGAAGAATGCCATGCTTAAAAAAACCAAAGGAAAGCCAGAAAGAAGGCCTGGCAGGTGAGAAAGAAAAACTGTGCTAAGAAAAGAGTTAATGGTATGGCATATATTTAGCCACACTATCTGCTTTGTGCTGAGACCCTGAGAAAAGCTGAGAGAAGCTGGGCAGTGTATGTGTTTTTCAGAAATGTGCCATTGGTGCAACTGAGGAAGATTGGAAAAACCAAGGTGTTTCTCTGGGTGGCCTTGTGCATAATGTATGAGATGGTGGACTGAAAAGTCCTCATATCAAGCCAGATACAACCCAAGATGCAGCATCCCTGCAAGGATCTCCTATAATTCTGCCACAAAATGCAGACCTAGGATCTAGGAGCCTGAATTTCCAGTAAACAAGCAGGGAAAGTTAAAGATACCCAGCTTTGGTCACCAGGATATTGATCCTTGCAGGCCTTCCCTGACACAGACTGCTCAGTGGTTAGCAGGTCTGCATGGAAACCAAGACTTGGATAACCAGGTCAGGAGTGGCTTCGGCGTGACAGACAGACACAAACACACTTGAGGAGGTTTGCAAACTGCTGCAATATATACTTCAAAATATTGGGTTTTTATACAGAAAGTTCAAAGAGCAGATCTTTGGTCACAGTTTAACGATAAACAGACATTCTATAGATGTCAGCAATTCCCTTTGAAGTATGAGATCATAAATACATCTAAGCAAGTGCATAACTGGGAACCTCTGTTTATTTTGGCTTGCATGTGGTCAGTGTTTCAAAGGCCATAAAATCCCAAGTTAGAGTTTTGTAGTAATTCCCACAGTAGCCTTGCTGGAGGTAGACGGATTATAGGCAAGGTCACATTGTGGGTTGCTTTCTACAGCTTTAGATTCAATTGTTTTTAGGCCTTGGGCTGACACCTGGCACTATGGGTTTTGGCTAACAGTGGAGCTTACAGACCAAAGCACCCATGATCAAAAAGCATTATTGTTATAGCACAAAACACATCTAGCACCCGTTCCAAACAGCCAGCCAAGCAAACACCTGCAGTGAACTGGGCCACTTTTCCCCAGGAGGTGTAACCACGTGTGGTGTGAACCTCTAGACAGGTAGTCATTGAGATTTCTCTGAGCCATTGCTACACTGTCTCCACTGGGGCTGGTGCAGCACTTCCCTGGGTCAAAGGTACTGCATGAATTCCACTTATGTTCTGGGGGATAGCAGAAGTATCCTGTCCCTGAACAGCCTGTAGCCTTGTCCAGAGGGGTTATGCTGGAAGGAAACACTAAACCATTCTACTTGACAGCAGTAGTGCACTGAGAATGCCATCTTCCAAGGTCATGAGTGGAGTTAATCACCAATTTCCAAAGCAACAAAACCCATGACAGCCTTCTATTATGCTCCCAAATAGCCACCAACCATTTTGAAAAATGGGCTCAAGATGGGTCCTAGATTTGATGCAAGGGGTGAATTCCAAAGATGTGGATGATGAACAGTGGGGTGGAAAAATGGTCTTCACAGACATCATGTGGTTCTCCACTGCACTGCCTCAGGACACACTTTTTTTTTTATCCGCCAGTCCATTAAATGCCACTTGTAGGGCACAGGGGGACTCAATGGAAAGGCTGCAGAAGATCCTAAGGAAGCCTACAGGAACCTCATGCCAATCTGGACCAAAATGAAGGAATCTAGTACTGAATTCATGGAACTGAGAACTAGGGGCTAAGTGTTGTCCTCTCACTGCCAAGCTAAATTATGTTGAATGTGAACTCCCACTACATCCAGAAATCTAGCAGTTATCAACTTGTCTTTGGAGACCCAGGTGACTACCCTAGCTACCAGGCTGGCCTTGTGTATGCTGGCATCTTGCACCCTGGGTGAAACCAAAGGAGACATGCAAGACAGAGACTTGGAGGCTGACCCAGAGCTGGTAAGGCAGCAGGAGAGTGGTGTCCCAGAGCACAGGCCACAAGGGAATAGGGACAGATGACAGAGAGGTTGAGTTCATAAACCTAAGCCCAGCACTGACTTTCAACCTAGCATAAGCCTGGTCTGGGCTGGACACAGGGAAAAGGGCAGGGAGCTGTGTGTACTTGGGAGCAATCCAGCTTTTAAGGACAGAGGTCTCATGGGTATCATGATCTGATAAGGGAGTAAGGCTTCAGGAAACCTTGGCCTTCATGCCCATAGTGGCCAGCCATCTGGGTTCACTTGGATGCTGCCCAATATTATCTGTAGCTGTGGACACTGTGGGACCTGGGATAGTGGATATCCATGATTTGGAGTTGACTCCTCCTGGAAAGAATAAGCATTCCAACTCAATTTTCTTCTTGCATACATGTCCCTGGGCCTAGAACCATAACTAAACTATCTACTTGGTGTTACAGTTCAACCATTCTGAGCTATCTACAGCTCTGGCATGTGTTGATAAAAAAAGAACCCTATGAAAGATATTGGGGTTCAACTTTTAAGTTGCTTATCAGAGATATAAAGTATTCAAGGCACTAAATCTTACTTCTACTCAGATGAAATTGCAGTCCTGTCTCCAGGGATACTGAGTGGAAAGAAACTCTCAGATTACATCTCATTCTCCTTATATAACTTTTCTCCTCCTATCCATATCACACTGATTTCCACATCATTATTTCTTGGATTATAGGCATGAGATCAAAAGTGCAGAGATCACATATGTGAGAGCTATATCTAAATCAATATCTTAGAGTCAGTATGACCCTAACATAACATAGATCCATCTTAATCTTGAGTTCTGGGTATGTACCACCACCACATAGAATCTAAATAAAATATATGCTTGCTTTGTTCTTTTGATTTCCAGTGGCTTTCATAAATTTTATACACTGTATCTCAACCACCACAATCCCTCTCCTCTCAAAATCCCTCGATCCTCTATCACTATCAGGCACCACTCAAGAAATTCTGATTTCTCAAAAGTCTACAATTTCCCCTCAGACATAGAAATCTCCTTATCATCTGTGGACATGCATCTACATGTAGCCAGGTCAAGAGCGCAGGGGAATCAGAGATCTCTGAAGAGATTCATGCTGACAGAGTAAGGGAATCTACACATCGAGGAAGGATAAGCAATACCAGCTTGTCATATCAGGAGGCCTGCAGCACATATACAATCCCATTATCCTCAGGGTCTTCCCACCAAATTACATGTGTCCTCACAGAAAACCAAAAGGTGCCTTCATCCTTTCCCTCCAGCACCCCAGACACATGGAACAGAAACAAGTGTACATAGACAGAAAGGGACACCATATTACCCTGCATGCAAAAAGACAATTCCACACAAAAACAACTAAGGTGTAAAATCTCACTTTGTCTAATCACATATCTAAGTGTCTTCCTAAAGATCTACCTCCTCCTCTGTGTGTGTCACCCTCTATCCCTGGCTCCTATGTATAGTCCAATGAATGATATCCAGTACAGCTAAGACTCTCAGAATCCAGATGATATATTGTATTCAGGGAAATGCCTTTCAGTACCTTGATGAGAGCTGGTCTCTTGAGAAATCTTAGTGACTTCCTGCAAAAGTCTGAGATCTTTCAAGTAGGCCCCTAGAAGAAAACCACTCCTCTGTGCCTGGAGACCACCTTGTATAATCTCTTCCAACTCTAACATTCCACAAAGCCTCCTGGTGCATCTGCTCTGAGGCTAAATAGTGAGTTCTCTAGGGGTGTTGTGAGAAGATGTTTGATGAGTTTTAAATTCCTAGATGTGATAGACTGGCAAAAAAATGCAGTGTTCTGCCATGTCCTATATGTTTTCTACAGAGTGGACTGATTCATCAAACTACAAGTATAGACAACACACACACACACACACACACACACACACACACACACACACACACACACACACTTCATGAGCTCAAAAGACATTGTCCTGTCCTTATTTGGGTCTAAAGCATTGAGCCCTATAAGGTTTGCCCTACATGCCAACTAATCATCCCTTTCAAGCTGCAGTTGACAATAACAACTATTGCACACTGTCATCACTCTGAGACTCCTTATTGGCTCTCCATGTGTCCATGGAACACCCCATGAATAAACTCAGACAAAACACAACTGTAAACACACACACACACACACACACACACACACACACACAGAGAGAGAGAGAGAGAGAGACAGAGAGAGAGAGAGAGAGAGAGAGAGAGAGAAGGAAAATGAGACAGACAGAATGAGAGATGGAAAGAGTGAAGAACAGAGATATATTCTGAGACCCCACAGAGTTAACTGTGTTAACTTCAGAACCTTCTCTAAGTATTGAAATAGTTCAATGATACCTATACAGGGCAGAGCAGGACAATGGGCATTTCAGAATTTTACCCTGGGGGTTCCTTCGGGGTTTTATATCAATGTGAGGTAGTTAGGAAAACACAGGAGTATGGCACCTACTTTGGTGTACTGTGTAGCAGAGAGGAAGCATGCTGGGGCAGGTAAGGTCAATGAACCCTGTTCTGGCCTGGATGGTACCTACAGGGCTGCCTAATATCATTTGGGCACCTTTCACTCAACAGCATACTCAGTCTGCTTCTACTCAGATTCACCCTGAGCCATCTCATTTGCTTGAGCTCAGAACTTACTAGGTAAGCAAAACCAGGTTCCATAGGTTCAGGAGTCTGGTACCCCCAGACCACTTGTAGGGTTCTGGGGATATGACGTTAGAGTAGAAACATTTCCTAATAGGTCCCAGTCCCTGAATTACACCTGCAGGCCAGCTAAAGGAGAAAGAAAACTGATGGGAGATGTCATTTTTTAAATATGTTTCTCTTATAGGTTAATGAGTAAAGCACTGTTGACCAATAGAAAAGGAGGATAGGCAGGATTAGGAGACAAAGAGGATTCCAGAAATGGTAGGAAAAAGATCCAAAATGGAGGACAGAGAGAAGAATGTCAGCCCCACTCTCTAAGTACTTAGATTAATAGAAATGGGTTTATAATTAAGACAGAGCTATCCAGTAAGAAACTAGTAACTGGCCAATGGCATTATATCTAATAAAGAGTCTCTGTGTGTTATTTGGGCCTGGCATGGCAGTGGAATTGACAGAAAACTACTCATAACAGATGGTGTTCAATGTGGGGCTAAAAACTTTCAGTTAAAACTTGATAAACAAAAGAAAAGAAACAAGAAAGACTTCTTGGTAGCAGCATTTTTCTCAGTTGGACTGTTTTGCTAGAGAAAAACATATTTGCATGACTCCTTTAAGGGAGGTTTCCTGACTCAGCATAAGTGGCAAAAACCTCAAGGCATTTAAAGAGCTCTTCTAACAACTGAATGGTGTGTACGAGAGCTGGCAATGACAGTGACCTCATGTCTAAGCTGGCAGCATGCTGCTGGGTGGCAGTGTAGACCAAGGTAGTGAGCACAGCTCTCAGTTCTGGTGGTAAAATTAACTGGCACCATCTTTCATAGACTGCGATTAACTCAGTTATGCCTTCTATTTTATCAATGTTGTTTAGCAGATAAAAGACTCGTGGCCAGAAAAAGATAAAGATGTACAGTAAAGACAGATTCACATCAAGGAAAATTACTAAATGTTTACAGTGTGTTCTTAAACATAGGTAGGCTTGAGAGAGAAAAGGAATAAAATGGTTTTAAAAAGACAAGAGAGTTGCTGGGTATGGTGGCACAGGAGACACCTTTAATTCCAGCACTCAGGAGACAGAGGCAAGCAGATCTCTATGATTTCAAAGTAAACCTGGTGTACAGAGTTAATTCCTGGACAGAAGAACTTCTTGTGACTGACCAGGCAAGTTGTCTCTGTCATTTCTAGAGTTTATATATTATCCTTCTGTGGTCTTTGAAGAAGTTGAAAACAGATGGTTATAGTTTTTCTTGGTTAGCATTAAAGATAAGTTACATATAGGACTTTGGACTAACACAGATAGTATAGATGATAGAATATTTTCTTTAAATATTACTAAATGTTAATGGACTAAATATTGTTAACTGTGATGCTTATTTGATAACTTTTGTGTGATATATTTTGGTATGTTAAAGTTAAAACCCTTCTTATTATGTTAGACAGAAAAGAAGAGATGATATGAGATGTCATTCTGTAAATATGTTTCTCTTATTGGTTAATGAATAAAGCACTGTTGACTAATAGGAAAAGAAGATAGGTGGGACTAGGAGACAAGGATGATTCTGGAAATGGTAGGGAAGTGATCCAAGATGAAGGATGGAGAGAAGAATGCCAGCCCTGCTCTCCAGTTTGATGTGGCCATGTGGAAGTAGTTAGATTAATAGAAATGGGTTAATAAGACAGAACTAGCTGATAAGAAACTAGTAACTGGCCAATAGCATTATATCAATTAGAGAATCTTTGTCTTATTTGGGGCTGATGCAGCTTTGGAAATGGCAGAAAACTACTCATAACACAAAAGTATGCCAGAGAGGAGGCCTTACTTATGAGGATAAGTAAGGCAGGTAGTGTAGGAGTTCAATAGTTCAATAGGCACAAAAATTGCCACAATGGCTACCTTGCACTGAGACACTGATCACATGTTATAGAAGATGGACAGTGTGAGTGGTTCCTGGAGGTGAGTTGTGGGTGTTACTGGGGATACTCAGGCAAAAGCTAGAGTGTCTCTGTGTATACAATGTGGGTGGTTGGCTAGGCAAGTTCCCATATCAAGCCAGATGTAACTGTGGATACAGAATCCTATAGACAGTTTTTGTGATTCTGCAAGATATAGCAGCTCTAGGACCCTAGATGTTGAGATTTCTGTGCCCAGAAAGACAAGCCCATGGTACCCAGTTCAGGGCACCTGGATGCCACTTCCTCCCAATCCTCTATTGGTCCAAGGATTAAGCAGGAGAAACATTTCGCTACTGTGGGGCCAGCACTGGGAGCCTGTCTTTACACAGTCTGTAGCAATATCTAGATAGTCACAGGTACATGCTGGCAAGATCTGCAAAACCATTCAGCTTCATGGAAGTAGTGCACTGAGAATAAAAACTTTCATGAGTCATTGGTGTATACTCCCTTAGTCCTTTCCAAATCAACAATAATCTCCACCCTATGACACTATGCTCTGTTTCTAAGTTACCTTCTGTCGTAACTAAGAAAAACTGTAACTATAACTATCTAGTCTTCAACTCTATCAAAGATTCCATAAGAATATAGTATTTCCTGAGTATACAGGAAATGTAGTCTAAGTAAGGCACTTCCAAAACTTTAGAAACAACAGAGACAGCTGGTGGCCTGAATAGTCAACCAAAGTTCCTCTGCAATGTTGGGGCATCCATTTTTGTGCAGCAGGCCTAGAATATCTGGCATATTTTTCTGTGAAGCGGGAATTTTGAAGGACTGTTCCAACTTTTTTTGGCAGGGTTCAGCAAACTTTTTCATTACATCCTGCTGTTCTGGACTGCATAGCATACTATCAGCAGTCAAGGCAAGAGTTTCTTGCCCAAATGACTAGTTTTTACACAATGAAAGCAAACTGCATATGGAGGTTCTTCTATACCCATAATCCTCTTATGAATTATAGTGGTGCTGCTTGGAGAAGACATGTCTCACTCTAATGAAAACACTTAGGTTATTAAACATCTTAAATGCAGTATTCTGTAGGTCTATCTAAATATACCTGTTTAACCTTGAAAACTTACCTAATGTGACTACATGCTAGATTATTATAGATGACTCACTAGTAACATGCACTTCTTAATTACACATTCATTTGTAAATAAGCTACATAAGTGCAATACCTTAAACAAGAGTAGAAAAATACATCCAGTACAACAAAACAACTTTACATTTGCATCAATATACCAAAGCCCATATCAATGTAAAATATTTGAGGTTAGTATTCCTTTTACTCTTATATTCCCCCTAAATGAAGACAAACATCCATAGTGCTTCAAATAACAACAAAAAATACCCATTCCAACTCTTGTGAATAGGAATGTTTTATTTTCTAGACTACTTTCTATTGCCTGTGGGTAAAGACATCTTGAGGATACCCTCCTGATTTTTTTTACAATAATTTTCCAGGATTCCAGAGTAAGCTCTTCATTCTTGTTGTATGGAAGCTCTGTGAGCATGGCTGTTTCTTAGCATAACTGCCATTTTGTGTCTAATGTGTTTGTGTTTGTGTATTTATTTCTCTTTTTGCCTTTGTGCACTACTACAATTATTCTCTCACCTATTTTCTCCCCATATTTGCATCTATACCATATGGTATGAGAATGTAGAGAAGCTCATTTTCATTTTAGTAAATAAAAATTGATTAAAGTAGAGGCCATTAATGGTATTGTCTCCATTTGGGAAATAAGTAAATTGAAGTATAGGAAATATGTTTAAATACTCACCAATATAGTTGAATGGCTTAATGAAGCTTTCTTTCATTTTCATGTGTAAATCACTATAAGCATGTATTTGGTTTATAGAAGGGAAAATAAGTATAACTCAAAAAAGAGCCTTGCATTTTTGGGACAAAAATCTGTGAAGCTATATGGTTAGTCCATTAGTGTGTGTGTGCTTATTTCAGATTGTGGGATGTGTACTAGAATGTGACAGAATGTTGGATCATAAATGTTGCCTGGTAACCCTGTTGGAATTCTACATTCTGGTATCATGGGACAAGATCCAGAGAGAAGATATTACATAAGATTACATAAACTATCATTGGATAGTTTAGTCTCCCAAGATAAGGATCTCATAAAACTGTTAATGATGGCATTTGTAAAATTGATTCTCCCAACCAAGTCATAGCCAAATCCCTAGAAGTTGGCCTACAGCTATTAATATTACCTAATTCAAGATTACATAACATCAAGGAACATAGTTTGTGGAGAAACAGTTCAAAGGCTTTTATTAAAAAATGTCATCTTCCCTAAGAAGTAAAAGCATAGATTAAGAAGATAAAAAGGTTCACAATTCTTCAAGAAAAAGTTAGTTTTTCATTGTTAACTCCATTCAGGAAGGTGTTAATCCATTTGTTAGATTAGACCAAGGGATAATTGGATAGCAGTTCATGTATAATTAGGCAGCTTTCCAGCATCATATATCTGATATTTTCTTAAACCCTGGATATACCATAACATTTAATCATTTACACATTTTACTACTCAAATCTGTGATTAATAATGGGCGATCCAATGAGTTTGGCAAAATCTTGTCAGAGTCATGTAAGAGACAACTTGTGAGTGTCGAGTAAGGCAAACCATTTCATCCTGATTATGTTATTATTTAATTACTAAAATAGGCCATTAAATAATCTATGATCAGTGGAGTTTTGCACCACATTGTGAGAGACAAGTATGCAAGACCATCTACTTATTTAATTATGCAATTAAATTATTTAATTTAATGATGACAACATTGTTCATTAGTCTGGTTTGGAGCCACTATGGGGAAGAAGGTATTGTGATATCTACTTGTTATTTGCTTATTTAGTTATATAAAATAATGATTTTATCATCCATGATACCTGGAGTTTGGTGCCACCTTGTGGAATCAAGTATGCCAGATCATATAATTACATAATTAAGTTATTTAAATTGATGATAGGAGTTAATATGCAAGGTCATATAATTTGTTGTATAATTATTCCATGAAGAGTCCAGTCAATCTCTATCTTGGGGAGTTAAGTATGCACTATCATCACATTGTTCTTACTAATGGTTTAAATCAATGATGATGTCATCCTTTATGACTGGAGTCTAGCCATTCTTTGCTACCAGTTAAATGCCACATGACCTATTTATTTATCGTGAGAGTTAGCTATTACTGATTTACTTAATTAAATGATGATGACATCATTTGATGGGAGATGTTATTTTGTAAATATGTTTCTCATACAGGTTTATGAATAAAGCACTGTTGGCCAATAGGAAAGCAAGATAGGTGGGCCTAGGAGACTAGGAGGAAAGAAGAAGTAGGAAGGAGGAATCAACATGTAGAGGCCAGAGAGAACAGAGGTCCTGGCTCGCTGTCTGGTAAGATGAGACAATGTGGAAACACTTAGATTAATAGAAATGAGTTAATCATTAAGACAGAGCTAGCTGATAAGAAAGAAGTAACAGGTCAACAGAATTATATCTGATACAGCATCTCAGTGTGTTAATTGGGGCTGGATTGGTGGTGAGACAAGACCAGCAGGAAAAAACCTGCTCATAACAATCATTGATTACTGCTGGGGTGTAGTTATCTCTCAGGGACAGGGTTAGAGATTTCAAAGTTGCAGTCATAAGCCCAGCTGACTCTGAATGACATATGCATCACCCAGAGTGTTGGGGAAGTTGGAAGATGTCCAGAAGATTTCATGGTGCCCACCTAGAAGAAGTACAAGGACTCCACCAAGGTAAGAATGGTGGTCAGGGTTTTTGCCTCTCTGCTCTTTCTTCCTCCACATCCTCCCATTCATTGTGCTCTACTCTGAAAAGGATAAACAAGAGGTATGGCACCATCATAGCAGCCTTGCCAGGAATGATGTCCTAGAACAGGGATCACCTGCTCTCATTCAGCTCTGCTGGTGACACCCCTGCTGCTGCCATCTTTGTAGCTGATACCATGATAGTAGACACTTCTGCTACCCCAAGTATGGGCCCATCATCACAGCTACTGTGTCACCACAGCAGAGATTCAGTGGCTCATGGTGAAGTCAACACATAACAGATTTCATCAGGTAAGACAGTCCGATTATCTGATTAATATATTTTTGAATTTTAAAAATTCATGATAACAGGCCTGGAATGTACTCCTGGGAATTGATTATGTAAAACTATCCAAATATTTAAATAGTTAATTGTTTAATTATTAAAATGGTTCATTACATTATCAGTGATTACTGAAATTAGGTGCCACCTATGGGAGTCAAGGGTGCCAGACTAACTAAACAGCTTATTATTTCATTATTCAAATCTGACTATATGTACTTGAGGAAGAGTGGAGTCTGGATCAACCTTGATGGAGTAAACTGTGGCATGTCATTTCATTATTTAATTACTTAAATCAATGATGATATTATTTTGTTATCTCTCCGGGGTGAATTATGACACATTATTATTTTATTGTTAAAATCGATTAAATAATCAATATCTCATGAGTTTTGCCCAATCTTGTAGGTGTTAAGTATAAAACATCATCCAATTATTGAAAATTTTAACCATTTAATTTTTAAAATCTATCAACATTTATTACTGAATAAATAATCACTGGAGGTTGGAGCCTCCTTGTGGAAATAAAATATGCCAGAATATCACATCACCTGATGTTATACTTATTTAACTGTAAAATTAGGCTATTAAATAATCAATGATAACTGGAGTTTGGTTACACCATGTGGGATCAATATGCCAGGTCATCTAATTATTTAATTAATTTATTTAAACCATGACTTTAGCACAAGTTAGGTATGGAATCAGATTATGGGAGTTGATGATGTGACATCCTCTCATTTCTTGGTTATTTGGTCATTTAAATAGATCATTACATCAGTCATGATACTTGAGTTGGGTGTCACCTTTTAGGAGTTAATACTCAAGGCCATCTAATTATCTATTTTTTCATTTAATCATTTAAATAAATCATTATTGTAGGAAGAGTTCAGTCTGACTTCACTATGTGGTATTTAAGCATGCAACATCATCTCGTTCAATTATTTCATAATTATATATTAATTATTTAAATCAATGTTGATGTCATCCTTCATGACTGGAATCTGGCCAGTCCTTCCTGGGAGTAAATTGTGTGACATTATTTAATTATCTACATAGTACTTCCTTGCCAATCACTGGAGTTTGGTTCCATCTTGTGGAAGTTAAGCATGTAGAACCATAAAATTATTTACATCCTTTATGGGTTTGGCTACTGTGAGATGAATATAGCATCATTGGTGCCAGAGTAGCGCCCAAAGCATAAGGGACACTGGAGTATTTAATGATTACTGATTATAAAATAATAGATTTTAATGATTACATGATTAAATAATTTTTAAAAACTGGACAGTTTTCCATCATCTATTCTTGAGTGGATGCACCAGAACCGACCCATGAATGACAGTCATCACAGATTTTAAAAATTCAATAATTTAATAATCAGATGATCAGAGGACCTTGTCTAATGAATGCTGTGATGACACTCCACCAAGTCACTACAGTCATGATGAGGCTGCTGTGGTGCCTTAGACCACAGCAGCAGAGACCGTGTCAGCAGTCACAGAGGTGCATTCACCTGCAGAGCCAAGAGAGAGCAACTCCTTATTGTCTTAATGTCATCCCCAGCAATGATGCCTTGGTGACCACTATGATGCTGCCTGTTCCTCTGGCGCTGTTGCTCGTTCTTCTCATAGTAGAGGGCAGTGACGGCTAAGACGCAGAAAAATGTGACACCTGTGACTGCCACACTCCACATTTTCCTTGGTCATATTATGATACTTCCTCTAGGTGAGACGATGGACTCTTCTGGACTTGCTCTCATATTTGGGGAATATATCATCTCATGAGAGAGAGAGAGACAGAGAGGAGAGAGAGAGAGAGAGAGAGAGAGAGAGAGAGAGAGAGAGAGAGAGAGAGAGAGAGTATCTTTGTGTCTGACATATCTAGGAGCTCATAGCTCCACATAACTCCACCCAATAGACCCACAGAGGGCCCTTTGTAGATTCCTCAGGATGCTTTGGAGAGAATAGAGAGAGACAATTGGAAGAGATTAGACAGTATTGTCTTCACGAGGCTGTGGAAGTGGTCTTCATCTTGCAGTTTTCTTAGAAGTTGGGCTTCTGTAGTCTGTCGGTGTTCATAGGAGACCAGCTCTCTGTTTTGGACTGAAAAACACTTCCCTTCTGAATATGGTATATCATCTGGGTCCAGACAGGCCTAGCTACACTGGATGTTGTGGATAGGAGTTTATATAGGAGCCAATGAAGGGACCCAGTGAGGGTCCTCATCCCAAATTCCCACTACACTTGGCTCCAGCACATATGCCTTGGGATCTACACTTTGCATCAAGTATAGAGACCTATCTCTGGTGAGTCTTAGCAAAAGGTTGTTTGGTGGTATTCTTGGAGCATAGTGCCACAGGTTGTTATTTTGGATAGGGCTGAGGGAGTGTACACAAATGACTCATGGAACTTGGCATTATCAGTGCACTACTGCTATCAAGTAGATTGGTTTTGCAAATCCTCTCTGCATATCCCTCCTTACTTTTCCTCATAAGCATGGGCTCCTTCCTGGCTTTACATTGGTTTCTTTTAGACATGACTTTCTCCTTGAGCTGGGCTGCAGATGTAATTCAGAGACTGGAATCCTTTACAAAAGATTTCCCCAAATCCCTAAAAGTAATCTGGAAGGCACCAACCTCCTGATCTCAGGAAACCTTGTTTGGTATACCTAGTAGGTTTGGAACTAAAGCAAGTGTGATGCTGAGTAGAAGCAGCCAGAATATGGTGGGGACATAAGGATGCCCCAAATATATCAGGCAGTCCTGTAGGTACCATTCAGGCCAGGCCAGGTTTTACTGACCCTACCTCACCCAGAAGCCTTCCTATCTGCTATACAGTGCACCCAAGTAGGTGGCATTTTTCTTTTGCATTTTTTTAAGTGGCCCACAATCCCTTAAACCCTGGAAGAACCAAAGGTGCAAAGTTCTAAAATTTCATTTCCCTGCCCTGCCCTGTACAGATATCATCTCAGCTGTTACAATACTTAGAGAATGTTGTGAAATCAACACAAGGCTCTATCTTCTCTCTATCTCTCTCTGTCTCTCTGTCTCTCTGTCTGTCTCTGTCTCTGTGTGTGTGTGTGTGTGTATTTATCATTGTGTTTGTGTATGAGTTTATTCTCTGTGTGTTTCCTGGACAGGAAGCTACTTCTTGGAGAGATTATAAGCAGTCTTAAAGAGATAAAAATGTGTCAAAGTATGGTGGTAAAATGAATACTGAAGGGGATGACAAGTTCACATGTAGGATAAAACTTATAGGTCACCTTAAGCACAACCTCAGGTCGAGACAATGTCTGGTGACGTTCTGCCCTGTGTGTGTATGTGGGGTGTGTGTGTGTCTGTGTTGTGTGTGTGTGTGTGTGTGTGTGTGTGTGTGTGTGTGTGTGTGTGTGTGTATGCATGTGTGTGCTGTCTGTACTTGGGGCTTGCTGGATCATTCCATTTTGAGGGAACTATATGGGAGTTGACAGGACCAAAGTTTGTAGTGGCCACTCTGGCACATCTCAGAATTCAATGCTTCATATTACACACCCAGGTAGCTCCCTTTGTAACTTCAGAGCAGATGCCTCAAGATTTGTCAGAAGGCAAAGTTGGCAGATTACACAAGGTTGTGTCCAATAGTCAGGGGTTGTTGCTTCCTCATATAGGCAATCTTGGAATACCTAAACATTGTTGATGATGGCCTCTATAGTTTCCAAGTGTTCACAGGAGACCAACTCCCTGTTGTGAACTGAAAAGCATTTCCCTACTAAATATGGTATGTAATATGGATACAGACAGGTCCAGTTGAACTAGATGCCATGGATTGGAGTGTAAACCAGAGTCAGGTATAGCTCGAGACACAGAGAGGAAAAATTAGACCTATATGTAGATACATGACCAGACCATATGAGATATGCTGGTGAGCACCAGTGTTCAACTGTGGTTGTTTTTGTGTGGGATGATGTCTGTTCATAAAGGCCAATGTGTTGTCTCATCCTGTCTGTATACACTTGTTTCTGTTCCTTATGTCTGGGTCCTTGGATGGAAAGGATGATGTCACTTTGAGAGTTTCCCATGATGACACCTGGATTTAGTAGGATGTCACTGAGGAGGAATATGGTATGTGCTGTAGGTACCTTGGTGTACAAACAAGTATTTCTTATTTTCCCTAGGGGTTTATGTTGTCTGTCCTTTGGCCAATTGAATCTTTTCTGAGACCTCTGTGTCCCACAGGTAGATAGATATCCACAGAGAATACAGAAAGTTCCATGTCTTAGGGAAAATTGGGGATTTGGGGGAAATGGGTGTTTCCTCAGTGAGGCCTTTTAGGTGGTAGAAGGTGGAAGTATGTGGAGAAGAGGGAGATTATGGTGTTGGAGATACATTATGATTTATGAAAGCCACTGGAAATCAAAATATCCAAGCATTCATATTTTTTATCTGTAGATTCTAGGTGTAGGTAGTACACAACTTTACTCCAAGGAGTCAGGATTTGGAGGTAGACGGATTTTGGTTAGTTCAAAGCCACACTGATGCTAAGGCACTGATCCTATTTTAAAAGAAACATCACTGAGAAAGTTGATTTCTGCACCTTGGATCACATGCTTATAACTCAAGAACTAGGAACTTGGAGATAGGAGTGATATGGCTTGTTGGAGAAAGATATATAAGGAGGAACTAAATCTGACAGCCTGCTCCTCTGAAGGTCTCTGTACACCATACTGCCATTTCATCTGAGTAGAAGTAAGATCTACTGGCTGGCTTGGCTCTTTTGGATATCTGATTTGCATCTTGAAAGTTGAACCCCAATATCTGTCTCTGGGCATTTTACTTTTTGGTGCTACATGTGACAGATTGGGGAGACAGCTCAAAATGTTTTCATGGTGATGGCTAGGAGATGGCTAGGGTGTGGGCACAGACCTAGGTAAATGGGAAAGTTTGATGGAATGGTTATTGTTTCCATGTGTTCTTGACCTCACAACAAGCTTCATAGTGGCCTGCCTCCTGGGAGCATGCCATGGATGCCACAGGTCCCTTAGTGTCCCCTGCTGAAAATAATGGCATAGCATCCACCTGAATTTAGATGGCTTGGTGCTGTGAGCATGAAGCCCAAGGTATCTTGTGGCCTTTATCCTTCCTTATCAGAAAATCACACCCATTAGACCACTGTTCTGTAACGCTGGATCCATCACATGTTCACACAGCTCCCTGTCCTGTGCACTATGTCCAGCATGGACATGACTTCTGACAAGTGGAAAGTTATATCTGGGATTCAGGTGTTACAGCAGGTCTCCCCGCCGGCCTCCCGGTCCTGGAGCCAGGTGGGCCCACAGCCGCGCCAGCCCCAAATAACACTCAGAGACTCTGTATTTGATACAATCCTGTTGGCCAGTTACCATTACTGTTTATGGGCTAGCTCTGTCTTACTTATTAACCCATTTCTACTTATCTAAGTATTTCCACGTGGTCCTCTTATCGGGGAGCCGCGGCTGGCGTCCTCTCTCCTTCCTGGGCTACATCTCGACCCACCTACCCACTTCCTATTTCCTTCTCCTAGTCTCCTAGCCCCGCCTATCTTGCTATCTCATTGGCCACAGAGCTTTATTAACCAGTATGAGAAACATATATACAGAATAACATCTCCCATCATTCAGGTCCTATTTAATTGAGTGATCCTAACACCTATGTCATCTGCTCACCTTCCCTTGTTCCCTGTGATCTACGACACCACTATCCTGCTGCCCTATTTGCCCTGGGTCAGCCTGGTAGACACCTTATGATCTGTCTGCTTTGACAAATAAGGCTTGCTTTTCTCGGTGTGCAAGATGCAAACATACAAAACGCCAGCCTGGATGCTGGAGTAGAAAGGAGATCACTTTTCTGGTAGTGAATGTGGTAGGAGGTGGACATCAGAGTAACCTTACTGGGCAACACACAGACCCTGGTTCCTATTTCCACGAGTTTGGTTCTGAGGCTAGCACCTGTGTGAAGTTTAGGTCTTCTTGTGTGAGGTGGTGATTTTACATGCAGGTTATTGTGCCAAACTTCTCTGTCTCTGGATACTTGTTTCTGTTACATGGGTCTGGGACCCTGGTGGGAAATGATGAAGGCATCATGCAGGTTTCCTGTGAGGACACCTGGAATTTTTTGTAAAGTTGCTGAGTAGGACAAGGGCGGGTTTGTTTTGCAAGCAACATGGTGTGAAAAGTGAGAATTAAATATTCTTCCTCAATTTCTAGGTTGCCTTACCTCAGTCCACTTGAATCTCTTCAGAGGCCCCTCAGTCCATTTTGTGCTTAGGCTAATCTATAGGTAGTTGTTTCAAAAATTTCCACGTTGAGGGAGACTGGAGAACTTGGAAAGCAGTAAGATAAGTTTCCTAAATAGTGGCTGGTGAGAGGTGTGGATACAAGGCTGTGGGCTGGAGATAGATTGTGAGAGCACTGGAGGTAGCTCACAATGGTTGCCTGGTGATCCTTAGGATATGGTTAGGTTGGTGGTCTGGGCCCAAGCCCTGGTCAGCAAGGGGGCAGATTTGATGGAATAGTTTTTATTTACATGTTTCCTTGTCCCCACATTTACAGAACTAGGTGGCTTTCTTCCTTGGACGAGGTCATGGATGTTACCACCACTTAGTGTACCCTGATGTATATGATGTGTTACAACATCCACTTGAACTCAGATGGAGGGGTTCTGTTGTCTGGAAGAGCAAGGGTTCCACTAGCCTTTCACCTTTCTCTTCTAAATATCAGATGCAATGGGAACATTGTCTCTTAAATATCAACTCCTCATAAGTGCACACAGTTGCCTATTCCTGGATTGGCATTCTGCCAGGTGTGATGCCAGTACTTGGGCTAGAACCACATTGAAGTGGATTGTCCTCTGTGTCATCTGCCCACCTCCTGTGCCCTGAGTTCAGTGACACCATCACCTCACTGCCCTTCCAGCCATGGGTCACCCTGGGATGCTGCTTCTTGGCTGGCTATCTTGACATGCAAATATGGTTTTGGTTTGTTGCAAGGTTCCAGCAGACCCAAAGCAGGCCTGGCAGATGGAGTGGTCACCTTGGTGGCCAGGCTCAAGTAGATAGCTCCTGCTGTCAAAATAAGTTCAGCCTCCACACCACAAGTCCATGAGTTTGATTCTAAAGCTTCTCCATTATGCTGCAGATTGTTGTGAGTTTTCTGAGCATTTACTAAGGGTTGCCTCAGGCTTGTTAGAGTGCTCGTCTGTGCTCTCACAAGAAGGCACTACGGGGCTTTCATGTGGTTACCTTGTGCCCAAATCTGAATGACTAGGGGCCATGAAGTAGAGGAAACCATGAGATCTGTGACCCCATCCACTTCACCACCCAGCACTTTCCACAACTCCTGGAATCCATGTATTGCAGCAGGCCTAGAGACCCAAATCTGGCAAGTCTTGGCCTTAAAGCTTGTTTGTGGCCATATTGGAGCTTGATTCCATTGGATATATTTTTCTTTGGAAAGGACTGAGTAAGAGCACCATGGACTATGGAAATTGACATTCTCTGTGCACTACTGCTTCTAAGCCAAATACTTTTGTGAATCAGGACAGAATGTCCCCATGCTTGTCTGTATATAGCTGCTGGTTGCCTAGAGAAAGGCTCTCTGTGATGGCCCCACAGGGTTGAAGCTATTCGAAAGCCCTGGTCTTCCACTAATAATGAAGGGCTTGTGAGAAATATCTCTCAAGGGTTCATAATCCTCTACTCCATTACCCAATTCTAAATTCTGCAATTCCTCTCTAATTAACTTGCACTGAAGAAGTCCCCTTAACTCCAAAACTATTCTGAATTCTAATAGCCAAGCATGCCTCTGATCTACAACAATACCCATGGAAGAATACCTTTATGCAAAAAAGGACTATACTCATGAGTAAGATCATGATGCATTCACAACATATGGGGACCTTGGATATATCAACTTTTTCCAAAGGCATCACAAATCTCTTTAGCTCCACAAAATCTTTGGAGAAAGATAATTCAGATACTTAAGTATGTTAAGCATCCCATTTTTCTAATATTGACTAAAGATATGCCACGTTTCATAAGAATTAAACAGTTCCCCCAATGAAAAATTTTTTCACATATATTTTATGTATGTTTCTGTGGGCAATACACTTATAAATATTATGTCATAGAGTTACATGCTTTCCTATTTTAACCTAAGGGATTCTATCCTGCTGTATCTTAATACAGGATAATCTCCAGAAGAGCCTTTGGTGAAAAATATCTCCAGTGCAAGTTTTCATCTTATTTGGATTCTTCTTGCTGTCTCCACCTAAAACAGAGTTACCTGTCATTCCTTCCACCACAAGCAGCCCCCAGGCAACTGAAGGTTAAATACACCAGGGCCCAGTTATATCAAGTAGAGCCTGGAACTGAATTTTACTGTTTATGGTGAATAAGAATGGTGTGGATTCCATTATTAATACCTACATCTTAACAGCTGAATGTAAATTTGAGGAAGTGATTCATCTAACAAGGATGAAGACATCTTGAGGGCATCTTGTAGAGACAACTGGAATTTTGTTAGAAGTCCCATGAAGGACATCCGAGGATATATACTGTAACCATCCTGTTGTGACAACTGAGAATTATGTATTTTTCCCCACATGTCTGGTTAGTCTTTCCCCGGAGTGCTTGACAATCTTGTGCCTATGCCTAGACACAGATAGGTGGATTTCTACATAATATTCAAAAAGTCGCATTGTGTGAGGGTCTTAATGACTTTGCAGAAAGAAAAGAGAAGTTTCCTAAGTAGTGTCTGATGAAAGGTTCAGAGTGGAATGCTGTGGACAGAAGATAGATTGTAACAGACCTGAAAGTATCTAACAATGGTGGCCTGGTGATGCCTAGGACATGGGTAGGTTGGGGAACTTGAGCCAGCCCTTGGTAAGCAAGAGGGCAGGTGAGATGGAATGTATATTCTTTTAATGTGTCCTTGTGTCTACATCTAGGGAACTGGGCAACCTTCTTCCTGGGACAAGATCATGGATGTTTCCAGCCCCTTGGTGGTTCCTGCCACAGATGATATGGGGCAGCATTCCACTTGAATACTGATAGATGGGTACCATGGGAACAAAGACCAAGTGATCTAGTGGCCATTCTCCTTTATTATCTGTACATCATGAAACTAGGTCCATCATAGTTGCACACATCTGCCTACAATTTGGCTTGTGTCCATTACAGATCAGACTTCTACCAGTTGGGAAGCCAGTGCTGAGCTTAGGGACCCATGGAGGTGAATTGTCCTCACTCCTATGTGACCTGCCCACCTACACGTGTGCCAAGGGACAGCACAACCCTGCTGCCCCACCAGTCCGGTATCTGCCTGGGAGCCCTCTTCTTGGCTGACTGCCTTGATGTGTAATTTTTGTTTTCTCCCACGTGCAAGATTACAGAAGACCTAAGTCCAGCCTGGCAACTGAGGTCATCACTTCGGATAGTCATAACCATAGTAGATAGCTACTGGGTCTCTTCATGTAGTTGGGTGTGGCTTTCAGAGTAACCTGGCTGGGAAGTTAGGGCTAACACTCAGACCCCGATATCCATATCCAATAGTTCAGCTCTGGAGCTCTTTCCTCATCATCCAGATTGCATGAGCTTTCTGTAGCTTCCCTAATGGTGGTATGTAGGCTTGCCAGTGAGTCTCTCTGTGCTCTTTCTTGCTACCTTCTCAGTACTGGAATGGGACAGATCTGATTGTGTCAGGACAGTGTAGTAGAGAGATTTCTGTGAGTCCGATCTCCCCACACCACCTTAAACTTCCATACCCAATGGATTACATCCCATGCAGCAGTTCCAGGGATTCATTTCTATACTGCCTTGGCCTGGATGGCTGTTTGGTGGATATATTGTATTGTGATGCAAAAGTTTTTGTTTGATTGTTTTTTTGCTTCTTGGTTTGTTTGTGCACATGGTGTAGACTGAAGGGTGCCCAAAAGAGGTCAGGCATTCCCCTAGGTACCAGACATACCAGGACTTGTTTCACTGACACTACCTCCTCCTCTTTATGCTAAACAGGGCTACCAAGCAGGTGGCATACTACTGAGTTTTTCTAACTAGCTCACCTTTACTTAAATCCAGGAAACCCCACAGGATCAAAGGTGGAAAAGAACACTGTCCTACACTTCCCTGCATTACTATCATCTCAGCTGTGAAAATATTTAGAAATGGTTCTCAAATTAACACAAGGAACTGTCTGGGGTATCAGAATCTACATCTCTCCTTTCTTTCATTCTCTCTCTCTCTCTCTTACTCTATCTCTGTGTTTGTGTGTGTGGTTGGATTTTTGTCTGGGTTTAATCTCTGTGTGTTCTTTGGACAGAAAGCTAGTTCTGGGAAAGCAGTCTCAGTGAGATAACAGTGTTAACAGTTATTTTGGTCAAATGAAGATTAAAGAAGATGACTAGTTGGCATTTAGGGGTAGCCTTATTGGGCTCCATGTTCTAACTGTAGTTCAGGCAAAGGCGACGTATTGTGACAACCTCTGTGTGTGTGTGTGTGTGTGTGTGTGTGTGTGTGTGTGTGTGTGTGTGTGTGTGTGGTGTCTGTATTTGTAATTTGATGGATCAGTCTGCTGTGTGGGATGGGATGTGACAGAACTATCCTTTGTATTGGCCAGTCTGGCACATCTAGGAATTCAAAGCTCCTCACATATCTTCAAACAACACCCCCAGGAGATAGTTCTGTAGCCTCAGAGCAGATGAACCAGAAGGCTTTGTGTAAAGGCAGAGTTGGAAAAGATTAGGCAAGGTGGCCTACAGGCACAGTGGGAGTGTTTTTCTTCTAGGGGCCATCTTAGAAGATCTCAGTGTTGTTCAGAATGGCCTCTGTAGTCCCAAAGTTTTCTGAGGATACCAGCTCTTTTTGGCATACAGAAAAGTATTTCCCTGTTGAATATTATATATCATCTGCTTTGAAAGAGTTGCAGTGGATGCCATGCACTAGACTGTATAGAAGATCCATGGTTAGGGGGAGACATGGACAGAAGAGGAGGTAGACTCTAGAAAGACAGATTGATGATATATGATTAGACAACATGAGATTTGTTGGTGAGCATCAGTCTACAATTTTGTTTGTTTTTGTGACAGATTATATTTTTCATGCAAGGTGATATGTTGTCCCATTCTGTCTATGTACACTTGTTCCATGTGTCTGTGTCTTTGAAGGGAAATGATGAAGGCATGTTGAGGTTTACTGTAGGGACACTTGGGATTTTGTGGGAAATCCTGAGGATAATGTGAGTGAGTATGTTGTGAATGCCTCCTGATATGGCAAGCTGATATTGCTTATTTCCTCATGTCTAGGTTGTCTGTACTCTCATTTCAGAGATATTTGAATCTCCTGCACAGTAGACATGGATACAAGTAGATACAACTCCACATATGATACAGAAAGTTCTGTGTCTGAGGGGAAAATGGGAACATTTGAGATATAGGAGTTTCTTCAGTAGGGCCTCCTAGGTGTAGAGGGAGAAGTAATTTTGACAGGAGAGAGATTGATGTGGTTGAGTTGCATTGTTCATAATTCATGAAAGACCCTGGAAATGAAAATAGCAAAGCAACCATACCTTTTACCTGTAGATTTTATGTGATGGTGATATACACTTTAATGACAAGACTCAAGATTAAGGGAGATCTCTGTTAGTTCAAAGTCACACTAACTCTAAGATAATGATCAAGTCTTAAAAGAAAAAAAAAATCTTTCACATATGTAATCTCTGCATATTGGAGCTCATGCTTATACTCCAAGAATTAGTGATGTGGGAAAGGTGTGATATGGATGGGTGGAGAAAAGAACATAAGGATGATCAGATAGAATCTGAGAGCCTCTTTATACTGAGTATTCCTGGAGACAGGACTACCACTTCATATGAACTAAGGTAATATATACTGCCTTGGATATTTTTCACTGATATGCTACTTGAAAGCTGAACCCCAATATCTGTTTTGGGGTCTTTTTGTTTTGATTTGTTTTGTTTGTTTTGGTTTTTGACCTATGTGACAAAGCTTGAGATAGCTCAGAATGGTTGCCAGGTGATGTCTAAAAGATGATTATGATGTGGGTCATGATCCAGGGTCTGGTATACAATGGGACAATTAAATTGGAATGTTTATTACATCAAGGAAGCCTTGATCCCACTTCATTGTCCATGGTGGCCTGCCTTCTAGGAAGATATATTAGATGTCCTAGGCTCTACAGTGGCCATAACTGCAGAAAAATATGCCCTTTGACTTGTGTACAGCTCAGACCAGCTTTTAGCCAGCTGGTAAGTCAGTGCTGGGCTTATGTAAGTGAACTTAACCCCTTTGTCATCTGTCCCCCTTCCCTTGTGCCCTGTGCTCTGGGACATCACCATCTCACTGAACTACCAGTCCTGGGTCAGTCTGAAAAGTTTTTTCTTGGCTGGCAGCTTTGAACAAAAAGTTTGGTTTTGCCTGGGTGCAAGGTACCAGCATACACAAGGGAAAATTGGTTGCTGGAGTAGTCACGACCTCTGAATGTGGTGGGAGGTCACCATCAAAATAACTAGCTTGGCAGATAGAGCACAACACTAAGTCCCTAGTCTCCAAGCCAATGAATTTGGTTCTAGGCTCCTCTCTTATGGTCCAAATTTGCATAAGGTTCCTGTAAGCTTCCCTGGGGTCTCTTGGCAGTTTCCTGTGTGCCTCCTTGTGCCCTCACAAGTGGCCTTCAATGGACTTGCAGGTGCTAAAAAAAGAGTCCCCAAGATTAATTCCTTGCATCATGTCTCTAGGCCCATTTATATCCAGTTTTGGTCAAGTGGATGTTTGGTGGCTATCTTGGAGCATAAACCAAGCTGGGTAGAGGATTTGTTGCTTTGGAAAGTGCTGAGAGAATCGACTCATGGCCTTGGCAGTTGGTATTCTCAGAGAACTACTGCTGTAAAGTAGAATGGTTTTGTGTTTTCCATCCATCATATTCCCTCTAGACAAGAATGAATTCTGCTCAGGGCCGGGCTAATGCTGCTGGCCCCACAAGACATAAATCATTCTCTTGCAGTACCTTTCAACCAGGGAAGACCTGGGAGAATCAGGGTCCTTGTGACCAGGAAGGATTTCTTGAACTTGTCTTGCTGGGCACAAGTAATTCAGGAACCTTGGTCCTGGACCTGCCATGACAGGCAGAATCAGAAGAAATCTTGGCAGGGATTCTGCATCCTGGAATGAATCTGGCTTGATATGGGAACTTTTCTAGGCCACACTCATGCACACTGTGCACAAGTCCACCCAGGAAAACACTTTAGTTTGCCTAAGCTTCCTGAGCAGCACCAAAGGCTCACTTCTGGAAAACACATACACTACCTATCATCTCTCACCTATTCTCAGTGTCTCAGCAGCAAGCAGCCATTGTGGCTAAATATTTGCCTTTAACTCCTTTCCTGCCATCTTATCTCTTCATCTGCCAGGCATTCTATCTTGAGCTATGCTGCAGGTGTAATTCAGCAAGTGTAACCTGTTCAAAAAATGTATCTGTGTCTGAGCTACATCCCCAGAACCCTACAAATGGTCTGGGACATACCATCCTCATGTTAATATGCAACCTAGTTTTGTATACATCATTTGTAAGGATCCAAAAAGCCAGTGTAATGGCTCAGGTTAAATCTAGATGGAAATTGCCAGAGTTCCTTGTGAAATGAATGGTAACCAAAGGAAGCCAGGTAGTCCTGTAGTTACCATCCCTGCCTGGTGAGGTTTCGCTGCCACATCCACTGACAGGCTTCTCTCTGTAAAGCATGAAACAAATTCAGTTTGCATACGTTTCCCCTCCTAACTAGCTCATATTGCCTGAAACCCAGGGAGAATTCCCAGGGTCAAATATCAAAAAAAATAATGTATATATGAACATATATATATATATATATATATATATATATATATATGTTCTAATACAGAAACATAAATACAGAGAAACAGACACACAATATGTTCCCCATACTTAACACACCCATTGCCAAATAGATTCTATAACATTTGCTAACAGTACAAATGATTATCTACATTAAATAGAAACAACCAATTTCAAATGTCAAATGCTTTTCTTACCACAATACGCATCTCCCCATTCCCAAAGAACTGAACCTGCAGTGGTCACTTACTCATTCTTGAGATTTTTATTCATGTCAAGGGGAATAGACCACCAAAGGGAGCCTTTTTTATTGCTTTTAACTTTTCTCCCTGTTTCAACTGGCTCAGCATATTCAATATAGGTATTCTGTTTAATTCAATTGATTCATCATTCTTCAATCTACAAGGTTTTCATCTAAAGATCTTATCTTCACTCATAAATAACTGTAACTCTGCATTACTTATAATTGATGCCAGCCCAAAAGAAAGACCAATCAACCAACTAACCAAAAAAACAAGCAGAAAACATTACTTCTCAACAGCACATTTTGCTCATTTCTTGTTTGCCAATACTATGACCAGAGAGATTCCAGTTGGTTTCCAGGCAATCAATTGTCATATCTCAATCTATTACAATCTAATACACAATTTCATTTTAAACTGAGTCCCTGTCATTATCCCCTTATATGACAGATTCCTTCATACTCTATGAAGGATTTAAGTCTATAAATTGTAACTCTATTTATCTGTCCTAACCATACCTTCCGAAAATGGTTGCAGTAAAGCTCACTTGCAAGTCAAAGCATAACTATTCCCTTATAGTATATTAGTGAGCACTTAGATATGATTCATAAAATCCAGGTTTCATTTCCCTAGTATATCTGCTATATTCTTGTTCCTCTACCATACCCAGACCCTATTGTCTTACATAAAAAATACCTTCTTTGTTCTGCTGTCTTCAAGGGAACTTGAACTTCTGGTCAATTTGCAAATAAGTGTAGATATTAGGTTAGTAAATAATTCATCCAGAGCACACAGAAATGGATAGACAAATGCACACAGAGCTAAAGGTAAACAAACACACATTTACTGTGTGACAGAGAAACAGAGAAGGAAATTTTGTCTGGATTCTTGGTTAACAGCCTCTTCCAGGAAAATTCATTCAGTAATGAATGAGTCCACATAGGAAACTTTATGACTTTTAAAACATTTTGTCTAGATGCAAATTAGGGAGAAAGTACACAAAGGCACAGAGAAAAAAGCACACACTCACATGTAATTAACACATTGAAACAAAAATCACAGCAATGTTAACAAACACCCAAGCTTGCAGAGATTTCATACAAAAAGAAAGAGGAACAAATAACTCACTCTGGACTTCTGGAAATTTTCCTCTGTCTCTAAGAAATTGCCTTTGATTCCTCAACAGGAAGCATCCACAACAAATAATGGACCTGTGTTGTGTAGAAAACCTCAAGGATTCAAGAATAATAGCCATCGATTTTGCCATAGCCTCATTTAAATAGACAGCTCTTAAGTATGCCATTTCCTGTTGTACAGGGAAAGTATAAGTAATAACAAAACCTTCAAAGAAACACTATATCTCAGCTTCACGTTTCTTTTTGGGGTCTTGATATAAGTGTTGGGAACCAGCAGTCTGCTGCCTCTGCCCCCTTATGATGGCCAGGATGCTCATGGCCATGTTTTCTCTATGTCATGACTTACCTGCCTGCTCAAGCTTTACCTGGTTGCCACGGGACTCAGTTATGCATGTGCATAACTTTTAAACCAAGTGCACCAAGCGAGCTTCTCTCTTGCTCCTTTTTCTTGCTCTTTATCTCTCTCTCTCTCTTGCTCTCTCTCTCTCTCCTGCTTTTTTTGGCCCTCCCCTTTATCAATAAACTCCAAGTGGGTGCTGAGTCTCATGTTTGTGTTTCTTAGGCAATAATAACAAAAAAACAACATTGGTGATGTAACTCAAATCAGGCCCTCCTCAAATGGCCAGTCTGATGCATTCAGGGACCCTGATTACGAACCAGCAGTCTACTTCTATCTACCTGTTCATTGGAAATACCATCCCACACTGGCTACAATTTGATAAGGTACCCTTTTCCATTGTTGCTCATTTCCTTAGGGTCTGGGACATTTCCCACGGGTGAATTAAAATTCCAGCTTCAATCATTTCTGCTTTCGGACTGCTGAGTCCTTATTGGGCACTTTGCCCTTGGCCACATTCTTGGGCTTATGAGTTCCAAAAATGATTGGCCAGTTTTTACTTCACACATGGGAAATAAGCCAGCCTATATATCCCCTACAAAATAAGTCATATTGGCCAAAATTACTGCCAGCAAACAGGTAGATGAAAGGAGTTTTTCTACCTCCCTACTAAACAATCTCTTTCCATAAAATTGTTCCATTCTCTTCCTGCCACACTAAAACTTATGGCATCCACCATCTTAACCATGTGGTCTAGCCTCACCCCTTATGGTTCTTCCCTCTGCTACTTAAGCAGCGGGATAGTCTAGCCAGCTTCTGCCGCCAACAAAACCTGTAATTCATTTGCCTTTTGCCTTTTGCCTTTTATTCTTTGTCTCTAATTTCTTTTTTCACTGATTATGTTACACATAGAGTCACACTTTGGTCCTTTTCAATTTTTACCCAGTCCTGGACATATGATTTAAATTTAATTTTACATTTAAATGTAAGCTAACTCTATACAGCTTAAATTCAACTGTACTAAGTCTCAAATATTTATAAATTGTTATGTGTCTTTAAATGATTTAATTTTATAAAGGTCTATTTCAAGCTAACAAAATATTTATGCCACCCAGTCCTTCCTGTAAGCTGTTTATAAAGGTTAAGCTTCTATTATCAAAGGTAGTTTTTCTCTACCTCTTTGTCCTTTACAGGTATAAATCTAACCTACTAAGTTAAAACCAGTTACAGTCAGGCTGAAGGGCTCTGAGTAAAACATCCCTCTACAGCTTCTCAGCTTGGATCCAGTTTTCTAGACAGATTAATTAATTACAGGAATGAACCCTCACCTACCCACCTATGTGCTTAAGGCACACTAAAGACAAATTTTGTATACCTTTAAGGTATACTAAACAGTCAGACAGCCCTCAGATGCTTAGAGATCTAGAGAATATAGCATTTAAAATGTTTCATTAAAAAGCTTTTTTTAACAGAGAGACAGGCCAGCTGCTGGTACCACCCATTTCCTCGAAGAAGACTGATGGACACTGAAGAAGCTCCATGCACAAAAGTGGCAATGCTAGCCACTGAGAAATCCTGCCCTTCATCTCAACTGCTACAAAGGGCTGTAAAGACCATGGAAAAGGGGGCAGTGGAATCGACTTTCTCCAGGTTGCTTGGGCCAACAGTAGGTAAGTCTTCCAAAAGCCCCTAATACACAGGTCTCATGCTATCAGCAGAAGGCAGATATCCTTAAGGCCTCTAATCTCAACAACTGTGGAGGACCTGGGGGTGACTGTCTATCCTGCCAGCTAGTATCTCCCTGTTAGTCTCTAATCATTCAGGTAAAATTTTATCCTTCTCAAGATCTCTGATGCTTTTGATGACTGATAGTTTTGTCAGTTTAAAGCAGCAGCCACAGTTCCAATTGTTAAAAAAAAAAAACTGATTTCAGAAATGGATATTTTAAGGTTGCTACTGTTTATAGTCTTAACATTAATAAATAAAGTTTGAATGGGCTACTAATCCAATTCTGACAGAGCACTAAACACCATAGTATGCCACTATACAATCATAAGTGTAACTATAAGCTCAAAATTAAGGTGCTTTTCATTATGCTAAAAATCTTCCAGTAGTATGTGTTAATTCTTTCAGTCAAATCATTTCTAACATGAGTATGCTGTTAATGTGTCTTAATATTTATGTTTTCACATACTCAAGGGATTCTTGTAAGTTCCAGGGAGCAGAATTGGACCCATCCCAACAGGTCAGATTCTCTCCAGATAAATATTACTTAACTTTTCCTGGCCTCAGGACGTCCTTCCCTTGTCCTGGGACCCATTTGGGAGCCCTTCCCCCACCTTACACTTCTCCCATTAAGTACTAAGACCTAAGTAAAAAACTTAACCTTGTCCTCTGCTCTGCTGACATTTTGCTAGGTCTCAAAGAGATGCCAGAGCTCCATACTGTAAGGACTACAATGAAACAACCAGCTACCAGGATGTGGCAGCACTCCAGCTTTCTCGGATCCCCCAAAGAGAATCAATGCCCCAAGTCAGCAGAAAGCAGTCTTGAGCACTCAATGTCCTTATTCCCTAACCTGCCACGCTCAACCCCCACCTTTTTAATAACAATAAGAGGTGGGAATGTTGGGAACCAGCAGGCTGCTGAACCCGCCACCAAAGATGAATGCTCATGGCCATGTCATCACTCATCAGGCTTTACCTGGCTGCTCAAGGTTTACCTGGCTATGCAGGGGACTCAGTTACCCATGTGCAAGTCCCCCTTTTAAAGTAAGTGCCCCCACCTCTCTCTCTCTTTCCTGCTTTCAGATGGCCACCAGCTACACCCCTTTCTCTCTCCTCTCTCAATAAACTCACGTGGGTGCTGAGTCTCGTGTTTGTGTTTCATAGACAATAGCTGCACCAAGAGAACATCTATAAGAAGCAAAAATTCCAACTGGTTTTGCATTGGCTCTGGTATGATCTCAAATCCAGGCACAATCAAATATATCCCTCAGTATTTAAAACAAACTACACCCACCTCTGACACTCATTTTGTAACTTAATTACTCCATACTAAGAAAAATAACTTGTGTGGGTTATCATCATTTGCATTTCTCCAACCTCATAACAATCTATTATGCTTGACAAAACAAACATGCAAGTGTAAGTTTCACTATGCCATTATAAATGATTAATGAGCACTTTGACATAGGTCATATTCTCTAGATGTTATTATCAAAAATGAAGACAAAACACCCATGTTTCTTTGCCACATAGAACACAAATTTACTCAAATAATAATAAAAATATCACTAATAATTTTGTATGACCCTCCTATGATTTCTCTCGAATAGCAGCCTAAACACTTCAATTGTCTTATTTTTCATTGGGCACATGGTTCTTAGCCAATGTTCTTATTTGTTTTTACAGAAAAATAGACAAATATGTGACAAGTGAAGATGCCTCTCCTATGCTATCCATGGATTATAATCCGGATTAACCTGGGATTCCAATGAGAGTTGTGTCTGGACTGGACTAGACTGAAGACATATCGTCATCTTTGTTAGTACCTGGAAAAGGCTAGTAATAAGTTTGGTATCCTATATTAAATAATTAAAACAATTTCTCTGATATTTATATTGGAACTTTTAATGCTGTTCTTTATTTATATGTGGAACAGGAAATAATGAATCCTAGTTATTTTATGGTATTTGTTAAGCTATACATGTCATTCATCTTATTTAGACATTGTGGTAGACATTGTTCCACATGTGATTACACTGTCAATTCAGGGAAAAACTGGCATGCTGTGGAATACACTGACTGGACGTTTTTCAAATTACAACCTTGTTATTTTTTTTCAGGGATTTTGGCCAGTTAGGAAGGAAATCCTTCAAACTGTGATTGAGTCATGTACTTCAAAATGTTTAGGTTAACCCCAATGGCAGTGAATGGTAGACACAGCATTCTTTTCATATTTCACTTGTTTAACTGTAAAATGATCACTTAATAGAAAACTCCTTTTCTGTCTCTGTTCACCCTGCTACACTGAGAAAGAAAAAAAAAGTTTTCTGCTATCTGATACTTTGTGCCCAATGGGAATTCCAAATGCCTAATATGCACACCAAACTTCAAATATTGCACCAAAAAGAATTTAAATTTACATGATTGATTCACATTTAGTTTGTTTATGACATACATCTTCAACTATCTGAATGGAGGACTTTTAGAATAAAGGTGAAAGAATTGGACAAATGAAAGGAAATAGAAAACAACAAATGTAGAAGATATATAGAAGGGAAATTAGAAAAATATTGTGTAGAATGGAGGAATAATAAAGTTTGTAAGTGATTCACAATTCAGAAACAAAGAAAAGTGCTGTAATGAAGAAAGTACAAAATATACAAAATATACAAATATACATGTTATGTACTTATTTGGGTTTGTATACTCACACACACACACACACACACACACACACACACCATCTTGTAACAAGAATTACTCATAAAATAGATCATCAATGTGTAAGTAATAGAATATACATGGATATGGTAGCATATTTGAAGCATTTTATTGCAGTACTATTTTATCATAACAAAAAGAATTATGTCATTAAAAAAAGTTCCCAGCATTGGAAAGATTATTTATCTGAGTCTCAACATCCCTAAGTTACTTCAAGATCTTTTTGTACCTTTGCACTCTCTTGCTGTTCTCATCTATATTTTTGACATATCTATTGTCAGGTATTGAAGTTTCTGTTGAATCTTTCATAAATTTTTTTACACTGATATAGTAGAAATATTTTACCAGAGTGCAGAAAACCAGGAATGGTAATTGGAGGTACTGATGTTGAGAATGCAGTGAGAAAATAACTACTATATTCTATCTCTAGATTTTAAAAAGCCTAGACATTTAGGGAAGGATTTTAACTCCATGGGCAGAGACCATAATTTTGAGGACATCTGTTTTTTTGTGGATAGCTGCCAAAGAACAGAAAAAAAACACATCCAAGAATAATCTATACATAGTCAAGATATTGCTTAAAAAATGAAGGCTCCTTGAGATACACTATTGGACAGGTCCATCCCCAGAGGATATACAACCAACAATTCACACCAATAGAACACTGTACCAGACCTGAAGGGAGAATACATTCCCTACTCTTTTCCCTGTCTTTCTGTGTAAAAAAGTTATCATGAATAAAAATCCTGTGAATCCATTCCCTTGAAAGCTGCAGTCTGAAGAATTCCACCAACGTCACAGAATATCTACAGAAACCTTTCATGTAGTTCAGTTCCCTTTTGAATCATATCCAAGCAGACACAGTCATTGTTTTATATTACCACTCCAAATATCTCTTTTTTGAGGTGTAATGTGAGGAAAACTTGTGTTATTCATTGTTTTTTCTCAAGCCACGATACTCTTCCATCTGAGCTGTAACACTTAATAAAACCTAGCTCAAGGCAGGTGACAATGAAAAACACACCATTTTCTGAAGACTTCTAATGCTTTAAAATTTCTTACTTTAGAGACTTACTTCTCAGTAGAGAGGGCAATCACTCAAAACAGACTTGGAAAAGTTGTGCCAGAGACTGTATTCTGTGAGATTATGTAGCTATGACTTGGGTATTATTGCCAGCTTAAAGGGCACTTGCTGAGATTTTGACCATAGCCTCTAACCTATGCTGCCAAAAGGTTTGTAGAAAACATTTGTATGTGATACTAAATCCTGAATAGGAAATGTTATATCTAAGTTGCTCCCACATCTGATGTCCACATAATACCTTACTTGCCACATTCAAAGGAAGTAAATCTTTGTAAGATAACAACCTTTCCTCATTAACCACATGTCTCCATTGTGGCTAGAGCAAGGCACACATGCAAGTAAGAGTTTCACTATGACATTATAGTAGATTGATGAGCACTGTGATACATATCATATTCTTCAGATGCCCTATTCCAGAATGGAGACAAAACCACGAATGATCATTTGCTTTACTGACACTCCCCTAGTAATTACCAGTTGATTAAACCCTATGTGTCAACTTCCTGTGAGATCTCACCAAGACCAGCCTACGAAACTAATTGCCTATAGGGAAACCAAGATACAGGTTGCACACAATCTTGTATTAATAATAAGAGTGAGATTTTTGTGAAGTAATGTTCTCTGACATGAAGGATGTTGGTGAAAAAGATATTTCAAGGTATAAAAATGAAATGAAGAAAGAAAGAGAGAAAGGAGAAGTAACTAAAGAAAATAATAATGGAAAATGCTTGAATATAATTAAAATTAATATGAAGATAAGTGAAAAAAACCTGATTGTGGAAAGAGAGGTAGAAGGGAAGAAGTAAGTAAGGATAAAGTAAACACTGGCAAATTGAACCCAAGAATACATAAGAAAAATCACAAAGCATGACAAAGTAGGATTCATCCCAGTGATTCAGGGATGGCCCAACATATGAAAATATATCAGTGTGACCCACCGTATAAACAAAGTTAAAATGAAGAACCACATGATAATCTCACTAGATGCTGCAAAAGCCCTTGACAGAATCCAACAACTTTTCATGATAAAGAGCGTGAAGAGATTAGGGATAACAAGAACAAACATAATAAAAACAATATACAGTAAACCAGCAGCCAACATCAAACTGAATGGAGGAAAGATTAAGTTGATTCCTCTATAATCAGGAACAAGACAAGGCTTCACACTCTCACCATATCTTTACAATATTGTACTTGAAATTCTAGCTAAAGCAAGAAGACAACAAAGGAGATCAAGGGGATAGATATTGGAAAGGAAGAGGTCAAACTGTCACTATTAACAGATGATATAAGTTACAAGACTGACTCAAAAAACTCTATAACGGATCCCATACAGCTGATAAACATCTTCAGCAAATGAGCAGGATGCAAGATTAACTTAAAAATCACAGATGGTAAAGGAGCTGAGGAAGAAATCAGGGAAACATACCCTTTACAATAGCCACAAAAAACATAAAATATCTTGGAGTAATGCTTACCAAACAAGGGAAAGACCTACACAGTAAGAAATATTTGTCTTTACAGAAAGATATTAAGAATATATAAAACAATGGAAAGGTCTTCTTTGCTTTTTGATAGGTAGAATAAACAAAGTAATAATGGCAATCATGCTGAAAACAATCTACATATGCAAAGCAATCCCCATCAAAATCCTAGCACAATTCTTTATTGACCTTGAAAAGATAATACTTAAATTTATAAGAAAAAAAGGCCCAGGATAGCCAAAACAACCCTGTACAATAAAGAAACTTCAGGGGGCATCACAATTCCTGACTTCAAGTTCCACTATAGACCTGTAGTCCTGAAAATAGTTAGGTATTGGCATAAAAATAGACAGGTAGACAAATCGAATGGATATTAACCCACAGTTATGATCACTTGATTTTTGACCAAACAGCTAAATTGACACAATGGAAGAAATAAAGCATCTTCAACAAATGGTGTTGGAACAACTGGATGATGGTGCATAGAAAACTGCAGATAGGCCCATTTCTATCACCATGAACAAAACTGAAGTCCAAATGGATCAAAGAAATCCACATAAATCCAGACACACTGAACCTCTTGGAAGAGAAATTAGGAAGTACCCTTGACCAAATTGGTACAGTACATAAATCTAGTAGTGCAGACACTGAGATCAACAATTAATAAATGTACCTCCTCAAACTGAGAAGCTTCTGTAAGGCAAAGGACACAGTGGACAAGAACAAACGGCAGCTCACAGACTGGGAAAGATCATCACCAATCCTGCATCTGACAGAGGGCTAATCTCTAAAATACACAAGGCAGTCAAGAGACTAGCCACCACAACACCAAAAATCCTTATTAAAAATGGGGTATAGTATTGAATAGCAAACTCTCAATAGAGAAAACCAAAAAGGCCGAATGACACTTAAGAAAGTGCTCAACATCCTAAGCTATCAAGGAAATGCAAATCAAAAGAACTCTGACATACCATCTTCCTCCTGTCAGAATGATTAAAATTAGAAATACCAAATGACAACTTATGCTGGAGAGGATGTGGAAAAAGAAGAACACTCGAACACTGCTGATGAGAGTGCAAAATTTTTCAGCCATTTTGGAGATCAGTATGGCAGTTCCTCAGGAAAATGGGAATCAGTCTACCACAAGACCTGGCAATTCCATTCTTAGGCATATACCCAAATGTTTCACATCCATGCAACAAAGTTGTCTGTTGAACTATGTTCATGGAAGCATTATCTGTGAGAGCAAGAAGCTGGAATCAATCTATATACCCCTAAACTGTAGCATGGATAATAAAAGATGTGACACAAGGGAAATTCCTGGAGCCAATCTGAGCACAATAGACCTGCCTATCCACATGGAACCACTCGTAATTTCCAACTGCCTTGTCTCTGACCCCCACCAACAGTCTTCTACTGGAGTTCTGGGCCCCTCCCAGAGATCTGCCTATCTCTGCAGGACCACTCTTGAGTTCCTGCGGGCTGGATCCTTGACCCCATCCCAGGGCTTCTGTTAAAGAGGCCTTACTCAGCTAGAGAGTGCCTGCTAGACCTGCCTATCAGTGCAGAAACATCCTGAGTACCAGCTCAGCCTTTGTCCCCCAACACCTGGCCTTGGCTAGTGGCCTTTGCTAGAGCTACAACCGACTATCCCTGAGGAAACATCCTGCAGGCTAGCCTCTGCCAAAGAGGCCTCAGATATCCTCTGCTGGAGCCTAAACTTTGACCCCCATCATCAGGCCCATGCCTATGGAGAGACCTCCTAGAGAGCTTGGACCACACAGAATTACAAACATCGAAACTTTGACCCACCTAAATCCATAGCGAGAGGGAGAAACCCCAACAACATCTACTGGAAGAAGCTATGGCAAGACAACAATACAAGAAATACAACAATACAAGAAAACACCTAACATCAGAATCTAGGGAATCTACACCAACTAGACCAGAACACAACAAAGCAAATGAATCAGAAGAGAACAACCTAAAAATTATCATCATAAAAATGATAGAGGCCCTCAAAGAAGATGAAAGAAAATCCCTTAAAGAAATGGAAGATAAACAAAAAATTTGAAGAAATGAAGACATTTCTTAAAGAAAGTACAGAAAGCCAAGAAAAACATTAAACAGGTGAAGGAAATGGTATAAGACTTGAAAATGGAAATGGAGTGTTAAAGGCAGGTTTTTCCTGCCGGCTGCCTGACCCACTCTTTGTTCCTCCCCAACTGCCTCCCGATCCTGCCACCATGATCCCGCCACCATGTGAGCCTCAAAAAACACGCAGAGACTCTGTATTTGATACAATCCTGTTGGCCAGTTACCATTATTGTTTATGGGCTAGCTCTGTCTTATTAACCCATTTCTACTTATCTAAGTACTTCCACGTGGGCATCTTATCGGAGAGCCGCGGCCTGCGTCTTCCTTCCTCCCCAGTCTACATCTTGACTCCTCCCAACTACTTCCTCCTTCCTCCTAGTTTCTTAGTCCCGCCTATCTTGCTTTTCCATTGGCCCAACAGTGCTTTATTGTTTAACCAGTATGAGAAACATATTTACAGATTAACATCTCCCATCAACGGAGACAATAAAGGAAACAAAAACTGAAGGAATGCTGGAAGAGAAAAACTGGGTAAATGATTAGGAACTGCAGACTCAAGGATAAACAACAGAATTCAAGAGATGGAAGAGAGAATCTCAGGTGCTGAAGATAAACTAGAGGAAATAGATTCATCGACCAAAGAAAATCGTAATTCCAACAAATTCTTAAAACAAAACATCCAGAAAATCTGGGGCACCGTGAAAAGGCCAAAGCTAAGAATAATAGTCATAGAGGAAGGTAAGGAAACCCAGCTCAAAGGGGCCGAAAACATACTCAATAAAATCATTGAGGAAAACATTCCCAATCTGAAGAAGGGCATGCCCATGAAAGTACAAGAAGCATACTGAACACCAAATAGACAGAAATGAATAAAAAAGTCCCCTCGACATATAATAATCAAAACACATAACATACAGACTAAATAAAGAATATTAAGAGCAGCTAAGGAAAAAGGACAAATAACATATAAAAGCAGATCTATCAAAAATTATGCCTGATTTCTCCATGGAAACCCTCAAGGCCAGAAGGTCCTGGATAGATGTTCTCCAAGTACTAAAGAGTCCACGGATGCCAGCCCAGGCTACTATACCCAGCAAAACTCTCAATCACTACAAATGGGGAAAACAAGACATTTAATGACAAAGCCAGATTTTTACAATATGCATCTACAAATCCAACCCTACAGAAAGTTTTGGAAGAAAATCTCCAACCCAAGAAAGTTAACTATGCTCACAAAGACATAGGCAACAGACTAACAGAATGGATACGAAGATAGAATTCATCCTTCTGCTGCATACAAGAAACACATCTAAGATTCAAAGATAGATATTATCTCAGGGTAAAGGGCTAAGTAAAGATCTTCCAATCAAATGGACCCAAGAAGCAAGCAGGTGTGGCTATCTTAATATCTAACAAATTAGACTTCAAAACAAAATTAATCAAAAGAGATGAAGATGGTCATTTCATATTCATCGCAGGGGAAATCCATCAACAAATGTCTCGATTCTGCACATCTATTTCCCAAATACAAAGGCAACCACATTCGTCAAAGAAACACTACTAAAAATCAAAGCTCACATAAAACCTCACACACTTATAATGGGAGATTTCAACACACCACTCTCACCACTAGACAGGACCACCAATCAGAAACTCAACAAAGAAACAAAAGAACTAACAGAGGTTATGTCTCAACTGGGTTTAACAGACATCTATAGAACATTCCATCCAAATACAGAAGAATATACTTTCTTCTCTACTCTGCATGGAACCTTGTCTAAAATCAACCACATACTATGTGGCATAACAAACCTCAACATATACAAAAGAATTGGAATAGTATCGTGCTTTAAAATTGGAATTCAACAATAACACAAATCGCAGAAAACCTACAAATTCATGGAAATTGAACAATGTGCAATTGCACCACACGTGGGTCAAAGAAGAAATAAAGAGAGAAATTAAGGACTTCCTAAAATTCAAGGAGAATGAGGACATGACATATCCGAACTCATGGGACATCTTGAAAGCATTGTTACAAAGGAAGTTCATTGAACTGAGTGCCCATATGAAGAAATCAGAGGATTTTCACATTAGAGAATTAACAGCACAACTGAAAGCCTTAGAACGAAATGATGCAAACTCATCCCGGAGGAGTAGACTCCAGGAAATAATCAAATTGAGGGCTGAAATCAATAAAATAGGAACCAGGAAAACAATATAATAAATCAATGCAACAAAGAGTTGGTTTTTCGAGAAAATCAACAAGATAGACAAACCTTCATCCAAACTAATGCAAAAGCAGAGAGAGATCATGCCAATTAACAAAATAAGAAATGAAAAGGGGGACTTGACAACGGACAACTTTCAGATAATATGTTGAAAATCTGTACTCTACAAAATTTGAAAATTCAAAGGAAATGCACAAGTTTTTGGGTAATTATCACTTATACAAAAATTAAACCAAGAACAGACAAACAACTTAAATAGACCTATAACTCCCAATGAAATAGAAGTGCTCTTCGAAGGCCTTCCAACCAAAATAAGTCCAGGGCCAGATGGCGTCAGTGCAGAATTCTGCCAGAAATTCAAAAAAGAACTAATTCCAATACTCCTCAAGTTGTTCTACAAAATAGAAACAGAAGGTACATTACCAAACTTTTTCAACTAGGCCACAATCACCTTGGTCCCAAAACCTCACAATGATACAACTAAGAAAGAAAACTACAGACAAATATCCCTGAGGAACATAGATGCAAAAATGCTCAATAAAATATTGGCAAACTGAATCCAAGAATACATCAGATAAACCATCCACCATGACCAAGTATGCTTCATCCTTGGGTTGCAAGGATGGTTTAACATATGAAAATGTATCAACGTGATCCTCCATATAAACAAACTGAAAAAGAAAACCATATGATCATTTCCCTAGATGCTGAAAAATACTTCGACAAAATTTACCACCCTTTCATGATAAAGGTCTTCGGGAAATCAGGGATAACAGGAACACACCTAAACATAATAAAAGCAATATACAGTAAACCAACAGCCAACATCAAACTGAATGGAGAGAAGGTTAAGGCAATTCCTCTAAAATCATGAACAAGAAAAGGCTGTCCTCTCTCTCCATATCTCTTCAATATTGTACTTGAAACTCTAGCTAAAGCTATATGACAAGAAAAGGAGATCAAGGGAATCCAAAATGGAATGAAAGAGGTCAAACTGTCTCTATTTGCAGATGATATGATAGTTTACATAAGCGACCCAATAAACTCTATCAGGGAACTCCTACAGCTGATAAACCCCTTCAGAATACTAGTAGGATACATGATAAACTCAAAGAATTAGTAGCCCTACTTTATACAGATGACAAAGAGGGTGAGAAAAAAATCAGAGAAACATCACCCTTTACAATACCCACAAACAATATAAAATATCACGAGGAAATACTTACCAAAAATATGAAACACCTATACAATAAGAACTTTGTGGCTTTAAAGAAAGACATTAAAGAAGATACCAGAAAATGGAAAGATCTCCCATGCTTTTGGAATGGAAGGATAAATATAGTAAAAATGGCAATCTTGCCAAAAGCAATCTACAGATTCAATGCAATCCCCATTAAAATTGCAGCACAATTCTTCACTGACCTTGAAAAGACAATAATCAACTTTGTATAGAAAAAAACAAAGACCCAGGATAGCCAAAACAACCCTTACAATAAAAGAACTTCAGGAGGCATCACGATCTCTGACTTAAAGCTCTACTACAGAGCTATAGTTCTGAAAACAGCCTGGTATTGGCACAAAAATAGACAGGGAAACCAATGGAATCCAATCAAAAATCCCTATATTAATCCACACAACATGAAAAGCTGATTTTCGACCAAACAGCTAAAAAATACAAGGGGAGGAAACCATCTACAACAAATGGTGCTGGCATAATTGGACAATGGTGTGTAGAAGACTGCAGATACACTTATGTCTATTGCCGTGCACAAAACTCAAGTCCAAATGGATGAAAGACCTCAACATAAATCCAGTCACACTGAACCTCTTAGAAGAGAAAGTAGGAGGTACCCTTGAACAAATTGGTATAGGAGACCACTTCCTGAACATAACTCCAGTAGCACAGACACTGAGATCAACAATCTCTAAGTGGGACTTCCTCAAACTTAGAAGCTTCTGTAAGGCAAAGGACACAGTGGACAAGACCAGATGGCAGTCCACAGACTGGACAAAAACTTTACCAATCCTACATCTGACAATTGGCTGATCTCCAAAATATTCAAAGAACTCAAGAAACTAGTCAACAAAACACCAAATAGCCCTATTTTAAAAATGGGGCACAGAATTGAAGAATTCTCAATAGAGGAAATCAAAGAGGATGAATGGCACTCAAGAAAGTGTACAACATTTTTAGCTATCAGGGAAATGCAAATGAAAACAACTTTGAGATACCATCTTACTCTGCCAGAATGGCTAAAATTAGAAACACCAATGACAACATACGCTGGAGAGGATGTGGAGAAAGGGGAACACTCCTTCAATGCTGGTGGGAATGCAAACACGAACAGCCATTTGGGGGATCAGTGTGGCAGTTCCTCAGGAAAATGGTAATTAGCTTACCACAGGACACAGCAATTCCACTCTTAGCTATATACCCAAATGACCCTCATCCATGCAAGAAAGACATGTGCTCAGCTATGTTCATAGCAGCATTATTTGTAACAGCAAGAACATGGAAGCAACCTAGATGCCTCTCAACTGAAGAATGGATAAAGATGTGGCACATCTACACAATGGAATACTACTCTGCAGAAAAAAATAACGGAATATTGAAATTTGCAGGCAAGTGGATGGAACTTGAATAAACCATCCTGAATGATGTAAACCAGTCACAAAAAGAGGAACAGGGTATGTACTTGCTCATATATGGATTTTAGATCTAGAGCAAAGGATCGCCAGCCTATAATTCACACCAACAGAGGAACAAGGATACAAGGTGTATTCTAAGAGATTCATATATAGTCCCTCACAAAATGGGGAAGGGACAAGTCACCCAGAGCACATGGGAAATGGGGGCGCTGTGAATGGAGAGAGAACTAGGAGAAAGAGAAGGGGAGGAGAGGAAAACACGGGTGACAAGATAGGTTGAGTCAGGGTGAGAGAGAGGGGAGCATAAAAGAGTACATTAAACCTTAAGAAAGGCCTAGAGAACTACAAGACTGACTCCAACTAACAACTCGAGCAACCATGGAAATGCTACCATAAATGTCCTTCCCTGATAGTGAGATCATCAACTAAATTATCCACCATTATGGAGCCCTTATCTAGTACCTGTTGGAAACAGAAGCAAACACCCATAACTAAACACTGAGTCAAACTAGTATCCAGATGCAGAGAGAAGAGACAAGACCTGGTTGCAGAAACACACAAACATAGTTTACCTGAACAAGGAGAAGCTAATGCTGCCCCCAGACTGATAGCTGGGAATCCAGTATGGGACTGACTCAGACCCTCTGAATATAGGTCTCAGCTAGAAGGACTGAGGAGTCTGGGGGTCCTCAGACAGTAGAAACAGGATCTATCCCTGGTGCACAAGAAGACTTTGCAGACACATCCCCCATGGAGGGATACCCCCTTAACCTAGAGACAGGAGAGAAGTCCTAGTCCCTACTTCAAATGACTTGACAGATTTACATGACCTAACCTGAATAGCATAGCCCTACAAGAGGAATGAGGGTGGGGGATGGGAGGTGAGGGTGGCCAATGTGCATGTCACAAGGGAAAGAGTGTAAGATGGGAGGAGTGGGGGAAGGAGGGAGGTAGGAAGGGAGAGGAAACTGGGATCGACATGTAAAATTTTTAAATTATATTATTAATAAAAAATAAAATAAAGTTAAAAATGAAAAAAAGATGTGACACATTTAAACAAAGTAATACTACTCAGTGGATAAAAAAGAGAGAGAGAATCTTGAAAATCACAGACATATGGATGAACTTGAAGAAACCTTCCTGAGTGATATAACCCGATAACAAAAAGAGGAACATGATTAAGTGCTCACTCATATATGATGGATTTTAGATATGGAGCAAAGAGTCACCAGCCTGTAATTCACACCAACAGAGAAACTAGGATACATGGAGGAACCTAATTAATATATGCAAGGTCCCTCACAGAAGGGGAATGGAACAAGAACTTCTGTGAATATTGGGATTGGGAGGGCAGTGATTGGAGAGAGAATTAGGAGAAAGAAAAGGCAAAGAGAGGAGAACATTTGGAAACAAAAGATTGAGTTTGGGGGCAAAAAGATGAGAGCAGAAAAAAATAGAGAGGGAGATACCATAATAGAGGGTGCCATTTTAGGTTTGACGAAAAACCTGAATCTAGAGAAATGTCCAGGGACCTACACGGATGACCACATTTAACAATCTGAGCAAAAGTGGATAGGCTACCTTAAATGCCATTCCCTGATAATGAGATATTTTTTACTAACTTATATGCCATCATAGATCCCTCATCTTATAACTGATACAAACAGAAGCAGACACCCCCCCCCAGGTAAACACTGAGCCTAACTCTAGGAATCCAGTTACAGAAAGAGAGAGAGACAGAGAGAGAGAGAGACAGAGAGAGAGAGAGAGAGAGACAGAGACAGAGACAGACACAGACACAGAGAGAGACAGACAGAGAGACAGAGAGAGACAGAGAGAGAAGACACAGAGAGAGAGAGGGAGAGAGAGAGAGAGAGAGAGAGAGAGAGGGGGGGGGGGGAGAGAAGTAACAAAAAAGTGGTCAAGACCAGTGCATAAAAACCCACAGACACAGCAGACCTGAACAATGGGGAGCTACAGACTGATAGCAGGGAAACCAGCATTGGACCAACTCAGACCCCCTGAACATGGTCTCAGTTAGAAAGCTTGGGCATTTTAAGGACCTCTGATGGAGAAACCAGGAAGTATCCCTGGAGCATGAAAGTACTTTTTAACACATTTCCCATGAAATGATACTCCCTTAACCTATATATAGGACAGAGGGTCCAGACTCCCCTCCAAATGACTTGTCAGAACCTGATGATCCTTCCTGGAAGGCATCACCCTCCCTGGTTAGTGGGGAGGATGGGATGGGTGGGAGGGACAGTGGGAAGGGAGGAAATGGAATGGATATGCAAAATAAGAAAAAATAGTGAATATATAAAAATCCTTTTTTGTTTATACAATTTACTGATGCAATAAAAAGCCACATCAGTAATTATGATAATTTAAAAATTCATGTACATATGTATTTATGACCTCCTACATCAGTAATAGTTTTTAAAACCTTAATATATACATTTAAATATTCAGCTCTAAGTCAATATTATCTTCTTGTTTATTTGGCAATGCTGTCCTTTATCCTTCTCTTGTTATTTCTTCTTTTCTATCTTTCCGTGTTCCTCACCATTCTGTCCTTTACTTTTTTTACCGCCCACAAATTTTTAATTTCAAATTTTTTCTTATATATCTTTCTTTTTGTGCCTTGGTTTTATTCATCTTTGGGCAAATATTTCATTTTTTCTTTCATTTTCATTTTTCTTAAATCTTTAAAAACCTCCATCAAGAGAGCTGTATATGAATGACCTGGACAAACTTCATGTCAAATGTATTTTCTGCAAGTAAACAATATGCTCATTATTAACATGTGGTTTGGTTGTCTGTGTAGTGTCTGACTAATAGGCATCTAGTTTTGCTGGTAGAAGTGAAGCATCAAAATGCAGAAGGCTGTTTTTCCTCATTAGCCGACACTGAGAATTCAATGCTGGTAAGAATAGTGTTTCAAACCAGCGAATTAGGAAGAGATCCTTGTGTTCAATTATCATTATGACACTAGATTAACTAGCAAAGGTATATCTTGAAATATCTGACTCACTTTTAAATCTTTGCAGTTCTTTTTAATTTTGTCATAAGCCCTTGGAGTAATGTCATGATCAAAATTCTGTAAGACATTCAGCTATTCCATATGAAACCAATGACATGGAAATTGTAGGTTGAATAATGTTTTTCAACAATAGCAAATATTGGACTTCACAGAGGTAGCACCTTCACTGGCAGCAGCTCGGTGCCCCATTGGTCCATGTACCTGAACCCCGGGGTGGACCAGCAGAAACCTGAGCTGAGATCACCTCCTGGCCCGAGGCTCCTCCTTGCTCCTCCCGCCCCAGCCCTCTGAGGACGCCTGCTGGCTACATGCCACTGCAGAGGCCTCAGGGAGCAAGGTCAAGAGGCTGTGTGGCAGGGCAGTAGACACAGTGGAACTAAGGCCTACTCAGCCACCTCTCAGTACTATTTTCCCTGGCCCCGACTCTGAGCAGGGATGTGGGGAAGTGCCGAGCTTGCCAGCTCTGCAGAAGACGCTAGAGGAAGCCCTTCAACAAAAGCTGAACAAAATTTGCTAGGTGTGTCTTGCCACCGATAAAGATGATAGAACAGCTGAGTGGATGAGACCGTGCAGATGCAGAGGATCTACTAAGTGGGTTCATCAGGCTTGTCTACAACGCTCAGTTAATGAGAAGCAGAGAGGAAACAGCACAGCCAGAGTGGCATGTCCTCAATGCAATGCTGAATACCTAATAGTTTTTCCAAAGTTAGGTCATAGTCCATAAAGAAGGGCTGGATGTTGTACAGCGAGCTGACCATTTACTCGTTTTGAATGTACTTCCTACTATTCCTGCCATGCTGATACTGTGCAATATGATTTGCTGGGAGGACTATGTGCTTAGACCGTGGCACAAATACGCAAATAAACTACGAATTTTGCACAGTATATTTCCAGCGGATGGTTGTCCTGGTCCTCAAATTCCAGATAAAACTAAACTTGCAGCTGATCATGTCTCTGCTCACCGAATTTTGTGTAGAGCCCTTGTCTTTCCTACTATTGTGACAACAGTGAGTAAACTGATGTTCAGTAGTGTTAACTCAAATTTACAAATGACAATCTTGGGTTTAATTACTTTTGTTGCCATAAAAGGAGCATTTGAGGTTTATTTCAAACAGCAGCAATATTTGTGTCAGACACACTGCAAAATCCTAAAATATCCAGAGCAAGAAGAAGCATAAAACTGATTTCTGGTTGTTCTAAAGCCTCTCATTCTAACGAGACTATTGTGTTGTTTTGATTACATCATTAGCTCACTAAAGTAGACTTTTGATAATCTACTGCTGTTATTTTTTAAAGAAATGTAATAAAACATGCAAGGCATGTGATCCTCAATAATTACAGAACTAAGGATACAATTCTACCTGGTTATTTATATGTACTGATTTCAGAAAGTTTGTTCATATTTTTTTCAGGCAAATATATAAAGATAAAACTGTTCAAATATTAAAATGAATATGCTGTTTTATTCTGATGCCTCTTTTGTATGTACCCATGTTCAGAGTTTTCTTAGGACTCAAATAAAATACTTTGAAAACTTTCTGAGTGGCATACTTTGATTAAGTGCTAAACAGGGGCATGTGTTAATATGAGAAAACATAAATTAGTTCTTAATAAATAACAGATCAAAAATATATGTAAGCCTTGAAATTATCATGTGAACTTCACGGGTTCTGTTGCCTTTTTTTAATCCCTATGGCATTTCAGATGTGTAGGATCAGTTCCGAAGGCTTCCAGATCACTTTTTCACTATTACATTTCATATAGACAATGTTGACATCTCATAGTTCATAGTGCAATTTTGACCCATCTAGTTATCACCGTTAGTGTCCGTGAGTGCCTATATGTGTGCCTGGGGGGTTGTTTAGAAAAGGTGGGTGGGGAGAGAAAGAGTGCATTGAAATAAGGAGAAATGAGGCAGAAGGGCCTTTGATTATTTTATTACTTAAATGTTTTAAAAACTGTATTTTAAGAACTTGTAGCTGCCAGTTAGTAATTTAATCAGAGAACAACTTGCAAAAAATTACTGTTTCTTTCATTGGTGTTTGTTAATTGCTTCCCACTTTTTAAGCAAATTAAGGGTGCTGTGAAATACAATAGTGAAAATGACATGTTATTCTAACTCTAACAGACTATGCAGTCTAATAGACAGAACAAGTAGTGAGTGAACCAAAGGGAGATCTTGAGCATACTGTGAATCTCGGTCATTGAAGTAACAATGAAAACAAATCTTTACTGAATATCAAGGTTTTGGTTTTGGGTCCATCCATTTATAGAATAACCAATACTGTTTTGTCTTTCATTAATTGTGTTTTGTTTTTGAGTCAGGGTCTCTCACATAGGCTAGCCTCAAATTTCCTAAGTATCTGAAGATTACTTTGAGCTCCTGATCCTTCCAATCACAGGCGAGTACCATCATACTTGCTGGGGTTTTTTTATGCAATACTAAGGATTAAATCGAGGGCCTTCTGCATGCTAGGTAAACACAACCAACTGAGATGCAAAACCAGCCCTCTTCTTAGATTCTAATTGTCATATTCGGGGGGGGTAGCTCCTTAAAAGTCTTCATTTAGCTAGTTTTCATTGTTCAAAAGCACATAGTAGGTCATGTTTAATAGTGACAATTTTAATGTTCAGCAATCTGTGTGTGCTTTTAGTTATTTTCATTGATTAAAATGAAAAAGAAAGTTAAAAATATTGTTCACAGTATCTGATGCATGACAATAAATAGTGCCCCTTAATGAGAAGTGGACAATTTTGGAGTGTAACAAATATAGGTTGAGCTATGTTAGATTGTAAATAAAGCATAATTTTAGTAAAGACTAGTATCTTTCTGTAGGTTGGATATCTCAGTATCAATGTGAATGACTATGAACATCTAGAGTTGTAATTATATAGAGTACAAGGGACAGTTTGGCTGAGTTAACACTAACACTGCTATTGTTCTCTGTATGGCTCTGGCTATCCTGGGATTGCTCTTTAAAGCAGGCTGGTCTTGAGCTCACAGTGATCCACCTGCCTCTGCCTCTTGAGTGCTGGGATTAATGGCATGCACCACCAACTCCTAGCCAACAGTTTTAAAATACTAATGCAAGTTTTAGTAACTGTACTGTATAACCTACAAATCAAAGTGGCTGCTTGTCCACTGTTATGCTCATTTCTAAAATTATCTGTGAAAGGACAGAGGTACTTTAGGCCTCAATTTAGGCCTCAATTGCTGCTGAAAAGCATTTCTCTGTGTTATAGGACAGGACAGTAATAAAAGAAAGGGGCAGTAGAAAAGAGAGACAGTAGAGACTTTTTGAATATATGAGTATTCTATTCTCAAGTTTATTTTCATATTGTTTTTCTGTTCTTACTAGAAATGTCAGTTTTAAGCCTATTTTTATAAAATTCAATGATTATTAAAATTCTATTGTAGAAGTTAACTCCATATAAGTGGCTGAAAATGATCAAATAACATATAAATAAGTCTAGTAACTTCTTTAGTCGCTGCCTTGCTAATTTTGCTGTATTTTTTAATGTCTTGTTTTTAATATAGAAAACTCAATACTGGCTGGATTAGGTTGAGTAATGAATTTTTATGCAAAAAGTATTGCAAACACTGTAAATCTCAACATGGTTTAGGAAATTTACAGGTTAATCAATAACGAGAATGTGACTGTGCTGTATATATTAATCTCCATCTTTTCTCTACCACTTTCTGATTACTACATAGTATAAGCTATTACGGTATCTTCTGGAGAGCTTACACTCGATTAAGGATGAGGGGAACCTGGCAGAACGACCAACCCAGAAACCACCAAAAACCAGAAGCAGGGTAATCTTTTTAGCCATAATTTAGGCTCTGTTTCATATGTATGATTTGAATAATTCTAATATTTTAGCTCTTATGTCTTTATATTTTGTCTCATTTTTATCATGTAATTTATTAAATAAATGTAGGTAAGTGTGTAAACTACACATTTTTGCAACAAATATATATGTATATATTTATGTATTTTTAAAAGTCCAACATTAATATGCTGGTTAAGGTTTTTATGTAGTTGATGTGTTAAAATAATGACATACTATTTTGCATTATTTGCTCTTGTTCTTTGATATAAAATCAAAATATGTCTGAAAGGTTTGTTTAAAAATTTCATCTTTTCAATTATTATTGTCCATATTTTCTCATTCTGCCATTATTTATTACTGTCACAAGTAGAGAAAAAATCAAAAAAATTACTTGAATTTATTGTGAATTTTCCTATGGGATGAATTCTGCAACAGTGTTCCATCATTGCAGTTGGTGGAGGCATATAGTTCTCCCTCTGATTCCAGGACAAGGAAACACTAGTCTTGGTGATGAGAGGTGACTACTCTGTCCTTAAGAGAGATTTGCTCTCCCTATGTGGGACACAAGTTACATTAGTGGTCCATTAATTTTGGATGAGACCATTAAACTGTGTGCTTCTGGTAGAAATTCTTTATTTTATAATATTTTATATGAGAAACTTCCATGTGTAGGATAGGGACAAGTTAAAACCTTAATGAAGTTTGTATTGTAATGTGGAAACCAGTGTGTTCTGTGGGTAGAACTCTTTAGCTTTGTTTGGCTATCTCCTAGTATTTTCCAACACCTTTTCAAACTTACATGTTTTTCTCCTTATTTTCCGAATATAATTTGTCCCTAAAAACAGAGTTTTTAACAGAACTCAATGATAAAATTCTATGGACACATTGTTTGATATTTTCCCTCTGTTTTTATTTTAATTCTTCTACCACCTATTATCCATGCTATTAATAAACTTTGTTTGTGTTGAAAACAGTTGAACTTTGAAAAATATAAAGATTTCCACAACATTTAATTTCTTTTCTCTTTTGTGGTGGTGGAGCATATAAAAAAATACAGAGGTATGATATAAAAGGGAGTATTCCAATAATAATCCTTGAGTAGTACAGAGAACCCTTGCCTAAATAAAATAGGGACAAAAATAAAAACATGATAAAAACAAGCAACCAGTTCCTCAAATAAAAAAAAACCTTACAGAAACAGATCATAGATCTCTTATGTGTACAATTATGATGTAATATTTAATATTTATATTGATATATGGAGTTAGTAGGATATGAGGATTATATTTCAAGTCCAAATGCATTAAATAGAAACCTAGTCTTGTTATAAAGATAAAAAGAAAACCTGTCACAGTGTCAAACATTTTGGTTGTGTGTATCCATGCACAAAGACATCATTCAGAGGTGTAGGGAGAAAATTCTATGGATGGTAAGTTTAACTATAGCAAATAATCCAGTGGATGATATTCTTTTAAAAGAATGTCATGGTGGTTAGTGGGCACATTGTTGGCACAAGAGTATAATAACATTACAGTGAAGTGGAACTCAGAAGATGTAATAAGACACAGGTTTTTCTGGGTTTCAATTTGTTTACAGGGCAGGCCACTAACTCAGAGATCTGCCCATCTCTGTGAGCCAAATGTTGGGATTAATGGCCTGCAACTAAAACCTGGATCAACAAATGTTTTTCTTTTTCTTAAATTTTTGAGTCTGACTATAAGAAACAATCCATGATGTAATACAACTTACTATGTAGTCCACATAGGCCTTGAAAAGAGATCAGTCTGCTTCTAGGCCCTGCATGCTGAAATAAGTAGCATGCGCAATCCTACCTAGAATACGCAGTCTTAAAAGAAATTAAAAATTAAACCTGGTATTGTGAGAAATTCAATAGGAAATAAGGCAGTGAAGTCTCTCAGTCAAACAATCTCTGCAATAGTATCTTAGGATTTGGAATGAAAATTGGGAGTGTGTTCCAAATAATAGGACTCCTTATAAAAACAATGACAAGGTTCTGGAGATATGGCTCATTGGTTAAGAACACTGAGAGCTCTTGCTAGAGCACACAAATTTGGTTCCTAATTTCCATATGGTAGTTCTCAACATTATAGCTTCATTTCCATGACCCGATGCCCTTTTCTGCATTTCTGGGCATTGTGCACTCATGTGGTGCAAAATGTATGTTGTGGAATAACACATACGCCAAAAATAAAGATATATAATTCACAAGAAAACTATGCATGGTAGAACACTTCATTAATCTCAGTATTTGGGGGGCATCATCAGTGGGATTTATGTTACTGTGAGTCCCATCTGCTCAATAAAGTAAGTTTCAGGAATGCCAGGAATACTCACAAATACTTTGTCTAGAAAAAACTATGTAAGCTTTTAGTTATTGTATCATTATTAATACTGATAATAAAATCACAAAATAGCAATAATAAGTCATGTAAATAAGTCATAGTGGTTTGATGAACAGTATGTTGTCAGTGGAATTTAACCCTGGCTCTGGGAAATGATGAATGGAATAGGGCACGAGAAGGAAGAATTTGATGCATGCCTTGATTATATATGAGATCACACTTCAAAAAACAATAGAGAACTCTGTGTGGTAGCTAACTGGGCTACATGATGCCACAAGAGTATCAACCTAGGTTTCATTCATGGAGAAAAAAAATTTTGCTAAATGCTAAATTGAACTCTATACTGTGTTACAGGTACTATATTCCATGTGGTAGCAGGAGTAGGAAACTGAGCTCTGTCTGGCATGATGGTTTGGTGGCAAGCATGATTTTATTTGTATTTTTTTCTAACAAGCATTCTCAAAAATGCAAGGTATTAGGAGGTTTATCAGTAAGGTCATGGGAGATGTCATTCTGTAAATATGTTTCTGGTACTGGTTAATAAATAAAGCACTGTTGTCCAATAGGAAATCAAGATAGATGGGGAGAAGATAGGAAGAGCAGGGAGGAGATCCAAGATGGAAGATGGAGAGAGCTGAACGCTAGCCCCTTTCTTTGGTAAGTACTTACATTAATAGGAATGGGTTAATATTTAAGACAGAGCTAGCCAATAATAAACTAGTAACTGGCATACAGCTTTATTTCTAATACATCATCTCTGTGTGTTATTTGGGGATGGTTTGGTGGTGGGCCCAGACCGGCAGGGAAAACCTTAATCATAACAGTAAGGTGACATGATTGTCTGCTGAGCAATGTCATCAAAGGCTGCTAAGCCTTGACAGTATACTGACTTTGTCTTGGACAATATAAGGGAAAAGAGAAGAAGAAGAAGATGAAATGGGAAATGCAGGAGAGAAAGGAAGGAAGAAATGGAGGAAGAAAGGGTGGACAGAAGGAACAAACAAACAAACAAACAAACAAGGAGGATAAAGTGATGATGATCTTGGTAGCACATTACTACATCCTTTATTCTCTGCCCATAGTAGGTGTCAGTGTCAGGCTGTGATGATCCAGGAAGTCCTATCTAGCAGAGGAAGATGCATTATCAACAAATCACATATTTTGTAATGTATAATAGAATAATATGTTCAGTAAAAATGTGTAATCTCATAAACTGAAGAGTTATAGTGAAAAAGAAACTTTTAATACTAGGAAATATTTCAACATGTTCATGTTAAATTAAAAAAATAACTCAAAATATTTCAATGCACAATTAACTAGTGTTGCAACCCTGATTTAAAGTCATCCAATTTCTTTGCATTTCCTCGATTTATTACTCTTTGACACAATTAAATATAATTTCTAACACTCGATACTAAGTTTATGTTAGGTACATTTTAAATGATTCAACACTATAATAATTGCTTTATTCATTTCCTTAGGCAGAGAAATAGAATGCATTTTGATTTCATAAATCAGTTCCTGTGGATCTGTCCACTGTGTGTCTTGTATTTTTTATTGGCACGTGGGCCACACTGTGTAAGCTCAGGTGTCTATAACTCAAAGAACATGGAAAATCATGTCTGTCTCCCATGGGTTTATATAATAAATGTACACCAACATCACCTTGATTTTTATGTGTATTGTGGCAACTTAATTTCATGCACTGAACTATCTATGCAGTAAAATAAGAATCCTGAATGATAAAGTCATTCTTCATTTGTTATTTGACATAAAATCATTCTTTCTTCTTTGTGTGTGAGCTTGAATTTCTCTCTCTCTCTCTCTCTCTATATATATATATATATATATATATATATATGTGTGTGTGTGTGTGTGTGTGTGTGTGTGTGTGTGTGTGTGTGTGTGTGTGTGTATCTGAGGATATTAAGTTGTCTGTGATTTTTTAATCTTTAAACTTTGACTCTCTTAATTTTGTTTAAATTTTATAACATCCTATCTTTTTTATACTTGTAAAATATGGCAGGTACAGTGAAACCAAGTACCGTCACTAATGCTTTCCATAATAAAGAAAGTGCTCTTTGAGTGAAATTTTTGAGTGCTTTAAATTCTATGTATTCTAAGTTATAAATGTGTTTTCCTTCTATTGCTATATGTTATGCTTGATATATATACATACATACATACATACACATACACACACACACACATATATACATACATACATATATATATACATTTTTTTTGTTACGGTATCCATTCTTTACCACAAACACACACACACACACACACACACACACACACACACAAACCCTCACACACATTACAATATTTTGAATTTTCAAGTTTTACATATGACTCTGAGTTTATGCCATTGCACATAAAATATCCTTCTGTTTTCATAAATATCATTTACATTTCACATGGCTGAATGTGAAATGTATGAAATTTTTCATACATGAATGCATGAAAAAACATAATGATAAATAATGATATATAGGTAGATTTGTGAATTCTCAGTTATATATAGTCCTATCTTGGAGAAAACATTACAGCAGGAGCACAATCTACATGAATACTCAGATCACAACAATATGCATTAAGCATTGATTATGTGATATTTGTCACCTGACTTTCTATCTTCTTACTACTTGCATTTGTGTGGGTACTTCTTTGAGTTAAAATGGTAGAGTGTAATGGTGGTATACTTAATGTGCTAATAAATGAGCCCATGTACACGCAATCAGAAATCTGTTTTAGTTCCTAATTTCATCACTCTGAGTATTCATTTTCTCTGATAGATTAGGTTCTTGTTGACCCAGATTCCCACTCTTCCAGTTAGACTGGCAATTCAGCAATCTCCTGAAACCACAGAAATGTACTATCACACCTCATATTTTACTTGTATGAATTTGAACTCAAATTCCAATGCTACATCAGCAAACACTTTTATGAACAGAAAATCCTCCTACTTGAATCTTTCTACACTTTTATACACTCTGGACCCAAGGTCACTGGAAGTGTGCCATCCAAACTCAGGATAAATTATTTTGTATACATCTTTCCTCAAAATGCCGTCACAAAAGTGTGTGGTTGAAATTGGTAATTTTAATTAAATTGAAACTGACAATGGAGATAAATTATCACATATATCATTTTCCTATTTGTATCTCGTGATTCCCAACCATCTCAATACACTTCAAAATTGTCCTAATATATGTCTTTTATATATTTTTTAACCAGTTAGAAAGGTTTACCTTGTGTCTGTCATGTACAATAACGTTGGGATGGGTTTTTCTCTTTCCTGACTGGTTATCCTTTCACCATGAAGCAGATATTCTGGTTCACAGAGTTATTAAACTTTAATAAGCAACATACAAGGCTTTTTCAAGCTGTTGCATGTATTCACATTCCCACAGGGTGTGTGTGTGTGTGTGTGTGTGTGTGTGTGTGTGTGTGTGTGTGTGTATGTATGTATGTATGTATGTATGTATGTATGTATGTATGTATGCAGACCAGAAGACAACATTTGTGGGTCTATTCTTTCCACCATTAAATTCAAACATTTAACCTAGGTCCTCTAGACTTGATGTTGAAATTAGTTTTATCCATATTAACTTCCTTAACCTGGCCTGACTGTATCTTGATACTTTGTTAAGTTTATTATTTAATATATTTTAATACAAACATTTGTTTTTGTTTTCATTATGTGAATTGTGTCTTATGAGTGTGTACCATTCATGTGCCTGTCTGCAGAAGCCAGAAGAGGGCACTGGATAGTTGGAGCTGGAGTTATATGCTGCAATAAGCCACAAGACTTGAATACTGGGAAGTGAACTCAGGGCTTTTGGAAGAGATCTAAAGACTCTTTGTATGTCTTATTTGTGTCCCAGCACACACCTGTACATATGTGCTACCACACAGACTTTAGCATCCAAGGATAACTCTCAGGAGTTGGTTCTAGCTTCTTAAACTTTAAATCCCTGAAATTGGAGTCAGGCAGAGATTGTGGGAAGTGTCATTTCCATTTGATCTACCTCAATGGATCTTATTTTTAAATATTAGTTTTAGTTTAAAATACAAAGTACAGGGTTTCATCATGTCATCTTCATATGCATGTGAGTATATGCTATTCTTGTTTGTTTTCTTCCCACACTCTACTCCACTGTTATTCTCGCCATCTGAAGCTGATTCCTTTCTTCTCCCAAGTAATTCTAAAATGTATTTACTAGTCTGTGCAGACTGCTCAGTGGGCAACGGGTCTGTGTGGAGTAGCTTCAGCATGACAGACAGACACAAACATACTTGAAGTTTGTAACTGCTTTATTTTTTTACTTCAGAGCCTCGGGCTTTTATGCAGAAAGTTTAAGGAACAGATCTTTGGCCATTTTTAGCCTGCACTGACCTAATCTTTGAGAAGCATCACCTGCCCATCACCTGAGGTGAGTCTGGCACCAGGACAGGGAGAATCCCCTGAGAACTGCTTGGGTTACCTCCACATCTCGCTCCCCCTATAATGTTGGCCTGAGTGGTTCCATCCTGGTACTCTGGTCCATATACCATATGCCACACAGAGCCTGCATTCCCCTTACCCTTGGTCCTGCTGTACCACTGCTGTGGGTTAGCATTGGGACAGAGCAGGTCCAATACCCCATCAATCTATTGGGAACTCCCTGGGTCAGCTTTGAACATACTGGATGCTCCTATCCACATGGGACCATCCCGAGCCTGTCCTCACCATATCTTTGGGCCCCTATGGCAACCCTCTCCCTGAGACTCTGCTCTGAGCATACTGGATCCACAAATCCAAGCAGAACCACCTTGATCCCACACTCACCTGACCCTTGAGCCCAAATGCGGGCACTCTACCTGAATGATGGAGACTATCCTGAGTCTGGCTTTCCCACATCATAAGCCCTTAAGTAGACTCAGATTGAGAGAACTCCAAGAGAACTCAAATCATCGAGAGTTAAAGACATCGAACTCCTGATCCACTTATAACAACCAAGAGAGAAGTATTTATAGATAGAGAATCCAACTGTACACACTGGAAGGAGAAAGGAGAAGAAGGCAATAAAAGAAAATATCCAAAGATACAAAGACATTACCACCAGAATCTAGAGACCCTACGCAAACTAGACTTGAAAACACCAAAAACAGATGAAATAGAATTTAATAACTTACAAAACAACTTCATAGAAATGATAGAGGCCCTCAAGGAGGATATGAAAAATATTCACTAAAGAAATGGAAGAAAAAACAAACAAAAATGTTAAAGAAATATAGAAAAAGACTAAGCAAAAAATTCAAGAAATGAACAAATCTCTATAAAAGAGTAAAGAAAGCCAAGAAAAAAACAATCAAACAGAATGAGGAAACCATTCAAACAGTTCAAACCTGAAAAGTGAAACAGAGACAATAAAGAAAACACAAATTGAGGGAATACTGGAAAGAGAAAAAATGGGCAAACAATCAAGAATGACAGACGCAAGCATATCCAACAGAATACAAGAGATCAAAACAGAATCTCAGGCACTGAAGATAATATTGAGGAAATAGATTCATGGATGATAGAAAAATATTAAATCCAACAAATCTTTAGCACAAAATATCTAGGAAATGTGGGACACAGTAAAAGACCAAACCTAACAATAATAGGCACAGAAGACGATGAAAAAGGTGCAAAATGTATATTCAACAAAACAAAGAAAACTTTTCACAATCTGAAGAACATGCTACTGAAATAATTAGAAGAATATCAAATACCAAATAGACTGGAAATCAAAGAGAAAAAGAACCCTAGACAGATACTTATCAAAACACATAACTACAGAATAACAAAAGAACACTAAGAGCAGCAAAGGAAAAAGGATAGGTAACATATTAAGGCAGACCTATCAAAATTATGCCTGACTTCTCCATGGAAACACTCAAGGACAGAAAAGTCCTGAATAAGTACTAAGAGTCCACCGATGCCAGCCCAGGATACTATACCCAGCAAACTCTCAATCATTATAGACGGAGAAAACAAGATATTTAATGTCAAAGCCAGATTTTTGCAAAGCATATTTACAAATCCAGCGTTACAGAAAGTTTTGGAAGGAAAACTCCAACCCAAGAAAGTTAACTATGCTCACAAAGACATAGGCAACAGATAATCCCACTTCACTAGGAACCAAGGGTAAAGCAGGACAAATATATTCACAATACCACTGCCAACAACAAATCTAAAACAAACAAGCATTAACAATCAATGCTCCTTACTCTCCCTCAACATTAATGGTCATACCACACCTATTAAAAGACACAGTCTAACAGGATGGATACGAAGACAGAATTCATCCTTCTGCTGCATAAAAGAAACACATCTAAGCTTCAAAGATTATGTTACCTCAGAGTAAAGGGCTAAGAAAAGATCTTCTAATCAAATGGACCCAAGAAGCAAGTAGGTGTGGCTATCCTAATATCTAACAAGTTAGACTTCAAACCAAAATAAATCAAAACAGATGAAGGTGGTCATTTCATATTCATTGCAAGAGAAACCTATGAACACAAAGTCTCGATTCTGAACATCTATGCCCCTAATACAAAAGCACCCACATTCATAAAAGAAATGCTACTAAATATCAAAGCTCACATAAAACCTCACACACTTATAGTGGGAGACTTCAACACAATGCTCTCACCACTAGACAGGACCACCAATCAGAAACTCAGCAAAGAAACAAAAGAACTAACAGAGGTTATGTCTCAACTGGGTTTAACAGACATCTATAGAACATTCCATCCAAATACAGAAGAATATACCTTCTTCTCTGCTCCACATGGAACATTCTCTATAGTCGACCACATACTAGGTGGTATAACAAACCTCAACATATACAAAAGAATTGGAATATTCCCCTGTATCTTATCAGACTACCATGCTTTAAATTTGGAATTCAACAACAACACAAATCTCATAAACCCTACAAACTCATGAAAACTGAACAATGTGCAATTGCACCACACGTGGGTCAAAGAAGAAATAAAGAAAGAAATTAAGGACTTCCAAAAATTCAACAAGAACTGGGACATGACATACCTGTTACAAGGAAAGTCCATTGCAGTTAGTGCCCATATGAAGAAAACAGAGGAGAGTCACATTAGAGGATTAACAGCACACACATTAGAGGATTAACAGACTTAGAACAAAAAGAAGTAAACTCATTCCGGAGGAGTAAACCCCAGGAAATAATCAATTTGAGAGTTGAAATCAATAAAATAGAAACCAGGAAAATAGTACAAAACTTAATGCAACAAAGAGTTGGTTTTGCAAAAAAATCAACAAGATATACAAACCTTCATCCAAACTAATGCAAACGCAGAGAGAGAACATGCCAATTAACAAAATAAGAAACAAAAACGGGGACATAACAACAGACACAGAGGAAATACTGACAACTTTCAGGTCATACTTGGAAACACTGTACTCTACAAAATTTGAAAATTGAAAGGAAATGGACAAATTTCTGGATAACTATCCCTTACCAAGATTAAATCAAGAACAGACGAACAACTTAAATATACCTATAACCCTCAATAAAATAGAAGCTGTACGTGCCTGCCCTCGCCAAAAAGGAAGATGCGACTCCAGGTAAATCTACTTCATGCAGTTTTAATCAGGATCCTTTAAACATGTTCCTTCTGGCCCACAGGGAGTGAGAGAAGGAGAGAGAGGGAGAAGGAGAGAGAGGGAGACAGAGGGGGGGACCCCTGCACAGGCTTAAATACCCTTGAGCTAACCAACCCCAGTGAGCCACGTGGACCCTGCAGATAGGCTACTCTAATGAGGAAGCTGAACAGACTTAACCAATTAAGGGCTTGTTTACCCAGAGAGCCTTCACCAGCTGGAAGGTCTAAGACAGAAGCCAGCACCACTTTAAGGCATGGCACTATGCGGCTTTCTACAAGAAGCAGTCATCGAAATCCTTTCAACTAAAAAAAGCCCAGGGCCAAATGACTTCAGTGCAGAATTCTACCAGACATTCAAGGAAGAGATAGTAACAATACTCATCAATTTTTTCCACGACATAGAAACAGAAGGCACATTACCAAACTCTTTCGATGAGGCCAAAATCACCTTTCTACCAAAGCCTCACAAAGATACAATAAGAAAGAAATCTACAGACCAATATACCTGATTAACATCGATGCAAAAATACTCAATAAAATACTGGCAAACCAAATCCAAGAATACATCAGAGAAATCATCCAACATGACCAAGTAGGCTTCGTTGCTGGTTTGCAGGGATGGACTAACATGATAATCTATCAACATGATCCACCATATAAACAATCTGAAAAAGAAATACCATATGATCATCTTCCTGGATGCTGAAAAAGCCTTCGAAAATTCCACACCATTTCAAGATAAAGGTCTTGCAGATATCAAGGATAACAGGAAGATACCTAAACACAATAAGAGCAATATACAGTAAACCAACAGCCAACGTCAAACTGAATGGAGAGAAGCTTAAGGCAATTTCTCTAAAATCATGAACAATACAAGGCTGTCCTCTCTTTCCAAATCTCTTCAATATTGTACTTGAAGTTCTAGCTAAAGGAGATCAAGGAAATCCATATAGAAAACGAAGAATTCAAACTGTCTCTATTTGCAGATAATATGATAGTTTACATGAGCGATCCAATAAGCTCTACCAGGGAAATCCTACAGCTGATAAACACCTTCAGAAAACTAGCAGGATATATGATAAAATCAAAAAAAATTAGTACCCCTACTTTATTCAGACGACAATGAGGCTGAGAAAGAAATCAGAGAAAGATCACCCTTTACAGTAGCCACAAACAACATAAAGCATCTTGGGGCAATGCTTACCAAACTTGTGAAAGACCTATACAGTAAGAATTTTGTGGCTTTAAAGAAAGAATTAAAGAAGATACCAGAAAATGAAAATATCTCCCACGCTCTTGGATTGGAAAGATAAATATAGTAAATATGGCAATCTTCCCAAAAGCAATCTACAGATTCAATGCAATCCCCATTAAAATACCAGCACAATTTTTCACTGACCTTGAAAGGATAATAATCAACTTTGTATGGAAGAAACAAAAACCGAGGATAGCCAAAACAACCCTATACAATAAAAGAACTTCAGGAGGCATCACCATCCCTGACTTTAAGCTGTACTAAAGAGCTATATTTCTGACCTGTTATTGGCACAAAAATACATAGGTAGATCAATGGAATCAAATCAAAAATCCCAATATTAACTCACAGACCCATGAACACCTGATTTTTGACAAAACAGCTATAAGAATACAATGGGGAGAGGAAAGCATCTTCGTCAAATATTGCTGGCACAATTGGAAGATGGTGTGTAGAGGACTGCAGATAGAGCCATGTCTATCACCGGGCACAAAACTCAAGTCCAAATGGAAGAAACCTCAACATAAATCCAGCCACACTGAACCTCTTAGAAGAGAAAATTAGAGCTACCCTTGAACAAATTGGTATAGAAGACTGCTTCCTGAACATAACTCCAGTAGCACAGACACTGAGATCAACAATCAATAAGTGGGACCTCCTCAAACTTAGAAGCTTCTGTAAGGCAAAGGACACAATGGACAAGACAAAACGGCAGCCTACAGACTGGGAAAAAAACATTTACTAGTCCTACATCAAAGGGTTGATCTCCAAAATATACAAAGAACTCAAGAAACTAGTCAACAAAACACCAAATAACCCTATTAAAATGGGGTACAGAATTGAATAGAGAAGTCTCAATAGAGAAAATCAAAGAGGCTGAAAGAGACTTAAGAATATGGTCTACATCCTTAGCTATCAGGGAAATGCAAATCAAAACAACTTTGAGATAACATCTTACTCTGCCAGAATGGCTAAAATTAGAAACACCAATGACAGGAGAGGATGTGGAGAAAAGGTAACCCACTTAGGGGTTACCATGTTATTCCTTGCCCATGATTCTATTAATTGCTTCACGTATGATGAGTGCATGTCATAAGAGATTACTGCTCCCTTTATAGTTTTTAAATAGTTCATACATATTGGTTTCCACTGATATTCAATGACATCTTTTGGGTATTTTTTCCTTTCTGGTTTTTCATTAATAGATACAGGTAAAACTTCCCTGACCATAAATTCTGTAGAAAAATTTAAGTCTTTTTATGCCCTGTTACCTGTAGTTCTTCATCAGATGTATCAGATTGAAGGTCTTCTAAGGCCTGGAATCTATTCTCTATTGCTTCTTTGAGTGTACGAATTTCTTGAGTCATATAATTTTCTAGAGAATTCATTGCATCAGTCAGTTTCTTACATTCTCCAACTACAAATTATTCCATGTTTTTAATATTCTCATCCTTAGATATTATCTGAAAGGCATGTATATTCCCTTCCAGAAACAATGTTCTATCTACTAGCTTGCCATTATCCCAAAACATGAAAGAGATTCTATCTCTTAGTCTTTCTATCTAATGTTCCAGTTTTGTAACCTTATTAGTAGCTTCATCCGACCAGGAACAAGCTGTTTCTGCTAGCATGTTAAGGCATTGCACTCTTTCTCTTTTGGTTATTGAGGCATGGAACAAATTCTGTTTTCTACTTGGTCATTTTTATGGTCCATGTTTTTTATTCTATCTTTCAGCTCTCTATTGCCATCTTCAATATTTGAATCTTTGTTACTTAGTCTCCTATGGTTTGTAAAAGTTCCTTCTTGTTTGCTCTAATTTCAAACCGTTTTTAACAATATCATATTAATGATGAAACCCATTGCTATTAAGAAAAAAGTGTATATATTGGTAGAGTCATGATTTTCTTCTGCTAAAATTCCTTCTATATATGAAGTAAAAAAATCCCTAAAGTTGTGCATTGCAAATTTATAAGCCATAGGTATAGAATATTTGATCTCAGATATTATATCAACTTAAATTGCAAAGGATATTACAATTACCTTAGGTATATTTCTGCTGTGTTAGAACTTTGATGCTTTTAGTTGTAGATGTCGATTTGTGGTAGATACGCCTGGAGGTATATTACCAAATATTGTCCAGCAGCAGAGGACCTGCCTGATCCCACTTCTTCCTGGAATTTTATTACCAAATAGTGTTCTGCAGCAGATGATCCTTGTGATCCTTTTTATGCCCAGAAGTGTACAACCACATAGTGTCTGGCATCAGACAATCCTGATCACAGTCCCTGTAGAAGAGCTCTTAACTAACTAAGGCAAGTAAAATTTTGTTAAATGAAGGAGTTAAGTGAGCCTTGTGCAAATTGTTGAGACCACAGCGCTAACAGACGTTGTTTGCAAGTGGCACCACCAGGCTGCAAACACACAAACAGGACAGGCCCAGAGGCTGGGATGTGCAAGGAAACATAGGAGCTGGGCTGGCACCACAGGGCTCTGTGCAATTGCAAGTGAGTGAATGGGCAGGAGATGAGCAGTGGTCTCAGGGCCACGGTGGATATAAAGAAGTTGCAGGGCTGACACAAATAACTCACAAGTTGTAGTTTGTCCTCCTGGTTAGGCAAGGCAACTGCCTGTTCAGGGATGGTGAGAGAAGGGAATGGTGTCTGCCACCTGAGTGAAACCCAGGTCCCGTGAAAATCATGATCCCACTTCTGACACCAGATATCCTGGTTTAATAAGGATCAGGATAAATAAATAAGCCAAACAGGTATTTATTCTGGGAAAAATAACTTACAACCTAGACAGATGAACACCAGCAGGTTCCAATGGATGCTTTTCTCTCCATGTCCCACCAGCAAGAGTGCTTTCCCCGGCTCCTCCTCAGACCTAGTTCCACAGGCCATTTCAGTTCCTGGCTCCATCCCCAATGGGTGTGATCAGTGCCAAAGAAACAGATGAAGTGAATATCTCACTACATTGGTCTGCTTTTTTATATTTGTGCCAATACCAAGCTGTTTTTAGGACTTTAGCTTTATAACAGAGCTTGAAGTCAGGAATGATGATGCCCATTGAAGTTCATTTATTGTATAGCATTGTTTTGACTATTTTGGGTCTCTTTTTTTTATATACTATTGAGTATTGTCCTTTCAAGATCAGTAAAGAACTGTACTGGGATTTTGACTGGGACTGCATTGAATCTGTAGATTGCTTTTGGCAACATTGCCATTTTACTATGCTTATCCTATCAATCAAAGAGCATGGGGATCTTTCCATTTTCTAGTATCTTTTTTAATTTTTTTCTTTAAAGACACAAAGTTCTTGCTATAGAGGCCTTTCACTTGTTTGGCTAGAGTTACCCCAAGATATTTTTTGTTGTTTTTCGCTATTGTAAAGGGTGATGACTCTCATCCCCTTTTCTTCTGTATAGGGCAACTGATGTTTTTAGTTAATTTTGTATCCTGTCACTGTCTTGAAGGTGTTTATCCTGTGTAGGAGTTCACTAACAGAGTGTTTTGGGTCATGTATGTAAACTATTATATCATTTTCTAATAGTGACAATTTGACTTCTTTCTTCCCAATTTGTATTCCCTTGATCTTATTTTGTTTTATTTCTCTAGCAAGTAATTCAATCAAAATTTTGAAGAGAGATGAATAGAGTGGACAAACTTGTCTTGTTCCAGGATTTAGAGGAATTGACTTAAGCTACTATCAGCTACACATGGATCCTTCTCTAAAAATCGCCTACATACTATGCAACATAACAAACCTCAACAGATAAAAAAAATTGAATATCCCTTTGTATTTTATCAAATCACCATGCTTTAAAGTTGCAAAACAACCAGAACACAAACTGAAATTGTGGATACCCTGAAAACTCATGTCTATGGAACAATGAGCAATTGCACCATTCCTGCATCAAGGAAGAAAAATTGAAATACATTAAAGATTTGCTAGAATTCAATGAGATGAAGACACAACATACCCAAACTTACGGGACAGTTTGAAGGCAGGGCTACAAATAATTTTATTGTACTAAGTGCTTATATGAAGTAAGCACAGTATAGTCAAATTAGAGAATTAACATCACACCTGAAAGACATAGAAAAAAGTAGCAACCTTATATTTGATGAGTACATGCCATGAAATAATCAATTTGAGGGCTAAAATCATTGAAGTAGAAACATGGAAATCTATACAAAGAATTAATAAAACAAAGAGTTGGTTCTTCGAAAAATAAATAAACAAGATAGACAAACCTTAAGGCAAACTTACCAAAAAGCAGAGAAAGAACATACAAATCAGCAAAATCAGAACTGAAAATGGAGACATATCAACAAAGAGTGAGAAAATACAGAGACTTCTTGACAAACTTTGAAACCCTGTACTATACAAAATTTAAAAGTCTAACAACAATAGACAAATTTCTGCATTGTTTTCAGTTTCCAATTTCTAATCTAGACTAGATAAGCAATTTAAATAGACATAGATCCCCTACTGAAGTCAAAGCATTCATCAAAGGCCACCCCCTCCCAAAACAAAGCCCAGAGCCACTTGGCTACAAGGCAGAGTTCTACCAGAAATTCATGGAAGTGCTAATACCAACACTCCTCAATTTTTTTTCACACAATGGTAGCAAAATGTTCATTACCAAAAACTTTTTATGAGGTTACAATTACCATGATACTCAAGCCACACAAAGACATAACAAAGAAAGAAAACTATATGCAAATATCCCTCATGAACATTGATGCAAAAATATTCAATATAATACTGAAAAATTCTGTATGAGAACACATCAGAAAAATCATCTACAATATTAAGTAGGATTCATCCCAGGAATGCAGGAATTCAATGAGATGAAGACACAAACCAAAAACCATACCTCCCTCCTTCCCTCCCTCTTACCATCTTTTCCCTGTGACATTCACCCTGTCCATACTCCCCTCCAATTCCCCCACCCCCATTCCACTTGTAGGGCTATGCTATCAAGGTTGGGTCATGTAAATCTGTCAAGTCATTTGAAGTAGAAACTAGGATGTATCTCCTGTCTCTAGGTTAAGGGGGTATCCCTCCATGGGGGATGTGTCTGCAAGGTCCTTTTGTGAACCAGGAATACATCCTGTTTCTTCTGTCTGAGGTCCCCCATACTGCTCAGTCCTTCTACCTGAGACCCATATTCAGGGGGTCTGAGTCAGTCCCATGCTGGATTCCCAGCTATCAGACTGGGAGGGGGGCATTAGCTCCTCCTTGTTCAGATCAGCTGTCTTTGTGTGTTTCTGCAACCTGGTCTTGTCTCTTCTCTCTGCATCTGGATTCTAGTTCGACTCAGTATTTAGTTATGGGTATTTACTTCTGTTTCCAACAGGTACTAGATAAGGGCTCCATGATGGTGGATAATTTAGTTGATGATCTCATTATCGGGAAAGTGCATTCATGTTAGTCTTTCCACGGTTGCTCTAATTGTTAGTCAGAAGCAGTCTACAAGACTGCTTGTAGAACTCTAGACCTTTATTTAGGTTCAGTTTTCTCTTCATACCAATAATGGCTCCCTCTTTTATGTTCTCTCTATCTCACACACACACACATTCTCACTCTTTTCAGTCTTCTATTTCTACCCTGACTCAATCTACCTAATTACTTGTGCTTTCCTCTCCTACCCTTCTCTTTCTCCATATATGAATCTCTTAGAATATACCTTGTATCCTAGTTCCTTTGGTGGTGTGAATTATAGGCTGGTGATCCTTTGCTCTAGAACTAAAAACCATATATGAGCGAGTACATACCTTGTTCCTTATTTTGTGACTGAGTTACCAAATTCAGGATGGTTTCTTCAAGTTCCATCCACTTGCCTGCAAATTTCAAAATTTAATTATTTTGTTCTGCTGAGTAGTATTCCATTGTATATGTGTGCAACATCATCTTTATCCATTCGTCAGTTGAGGGGCATCTAGGTTGCTTCCAGGTTCTTGCAGTTACAAATAATGGTGTGATAAATATAGTTGATAACATGTCTTTGTTGCATGGATGTGGGTCATTTGGGTATATACCTAAGTGTAGAATTGCTGGGTCCTGTGATAAACTAATTTCCATTTTCCTGATGAACTGACATACTGATCTCCAAAGTGTCTGTACGAGTTTGCAATCCCACCAGCAGTGGAGGAGTGTAACCCCTAAGGATTGAGATCAATTAATATAAGCTATCCTTGAATTCTCCTCTAAATTAAAATGGAGGGCTTTATGGAGAGACGTATCAAAGGCTCTTGAACGGCAGGGCTTAAAGAAAGGTTATAAAGTTTCCCAAGATAAAATTCTTGGTGAGGGTCTCTATGCTGACCCAGAAATCCTGGCTGTCTATGATGCACATATCTTGTCTCTATGTAGTACAGTAGCTCTGAATGCATGTGATAAGGTTAATGAATTAGGGGAGAGGATAGAATCCTATACCAAGATAATGAACAGACCTAGAGAATGCTTTAGTGTGTTTCTAGAAAGATTATCTAGGGCAGTACAATTAAAGGTAGCAGACATAAATTCTAGGTGAATACTCATAGAATCATTAGAATATGAGAATGCAAATCCACAATGCAAACAAATGCTTTGGCCTTTAAAAATTAGATCTGCGCCCTTGAATGAATGGGTCCTATATACAGGTATCATTGAGTATAATGACAATAAAACTGAAGGTTGGGTAGGAGAAGCCATATCTAAAGGTCTGAAAAGACATCAAGATTAGGTAGGAGAAGCCATCTCCAAAGGTTTGAAAAGATATCAAAATGTCAGATGTTTTAACTGTGGCAAAATAGGACATCTAAAAAGATATTGTAGGCAAAGAATCTCTAGAAATAACACTCTCAGGAATGAATAAAACAGAAGGCCTCGGCCTTCTGGGTTATGTAGAAGGTGTGTCAAAGGCATACACTGTATAACTGAGTGTAGAGTGACCAGAGGCAAGCAAGGAAACCATTTACAATCAGGAAACCCCTTGGGGGCCTCTTGAAGGCCCTCATGTCAAAGATGGCACAAACATTCCCAGTCACAATGGAGGACAATCTCCCACAAGACAATTAGAAAATTCTGTGCCTATTGGAAAAACTCATACCCATCTGGATGACAAACTAGTAATGGAAGTTGAATCAACATGGAAGAAGAAAACAAAACAAAACAACAAATATATATATATATATGAATATATATATATATTGACAACATCTATAAACAGTCAAAGGCCTAGATTGATAGTTAAGATGAATAACAGACTGTTTGAAGATATTGTTGTCAAAGGGGCAGACATAACTATCATAACTAATAAATTTTGGTCTCAAAGTTGGTCCCTGCAATCCTAGGGATTGGAACCCTGTCTCAGGTAAAACAAAGAACGAGATGGATTGAATATATAGGACCAGAAGGACAGAGAGGAAGGTTAAAATCTTATGTGGCTGATATAGTGATAAACTATGGGTTCGTGATCTATTACAACAATGTAATACATGGATTAACATTCCTCCAGTATTAGATAGGAACCATAAACTATATCGTGATTGTGAAAATATATTATAAGTACTATATAAGGCAGACACCAAGTGCCCAGGCTGTACAAAAACAGAATACAAGTGCCAAACAGAGGAACCAAAAGCCCTGCCCTTAAAATGGCTAACAGATGGACCTGTCTTGGTAGGGCAATGGCCTATGACCTCAGAGAAGGTAGAGGCTTTAGAATACCTGGTTCAGGAACAGCTAAATGCTGGACATAACGATGAATCTACCAGCCCTTGGAATTCTCCTGTATTTGTTATAAAAAATAAATCAGATGAATGGAGAATGCTAACAGACCTGAGAGCCATCAAGAAAGTTATCCAGCCAATGGGCTCTCTACAGCCTGGAAGACTCTTGCCTTCTTTGATACCTAAAGAATAGTCTATTATAGTTATTAATGTAAAGGATTGCTTCTTCACTATACTTTTACAAGAACAAGATAAAGAGAAATTTGCCTTCAGGGTACCTAATTACAATAACTTTCATCTGGTGAAGAGATATCAGTGGAAGGTTTTGCAATTGGGAATGCTAAATAGCCCAACCCTTTGCCAATATTTTGAACAAAACCACTGGAAATACTTTGTAAACAGTTTCCACAATCCATAATCTATCATGACATGGATGATATATTGTTAGCTGACTCTAAAGTAGAAATATTAGAAAAAAATTTAGAAAGTATAGGAAGTTTTACTTTGCTTGGGGATTACAAATAGCACCCGAAAACACACACACACACACACACACACACACACACACACACACACACACACACAAAGGGGATTCTATCAACTACTTAAGATACAAAATAGGTCTACAGAAAATTAGATCACAGAAAGTACAGATCAGAAGAGATTGCTACCAGACCCTTAATGAACTTCAAGAATCATTAGGAGAGATTTCTCAACTGCAAACCATTATTGGAGTAGAAGGGTATGATTTGAAAAAATTGAAAATGACCCTTAAAGGTGACAAGGATTTGAATAGTCCTTGAATATTATCAGCTGAAACTGAAAACGAATTAGAATGGGTAGAAAATAGGATACTAGAGGCACATGTGGACTGTGTGGATCCAAAAGTAGCCTGTATTCTGGTTATATTACCATGTACAGAATATTCTTCTTTCATAGAACTGTAGAATTTTGCATTTAAATGTTTTAAAATTAGTACTCCATTGACATGAGACACTGTTGCTCCTGACAGCACCATGCACTGTCCAGAAAATATGTTGGACACTGTTGCTCCTTCTGGTGTCCATCCTTGCTTCAGATAATGGGATAATGGCCTCTTGGGCAAAGAAGTGCCCCCACCTTGACTACTTATTAAGATTGTGATCCAATGTGCTTGCAGGAGACAAACATAAAAGACTGCTGATCCCTTCCAAGTCAGGGTAAGACAGCCTTTTTACCTCTCTGCATTTGTTGTGGTATGTCACATACTCTAGGCCTTAGCCAAATCTGGGTGTACCAACGTTGCTGTGAGACCTTGGGTGACTGTCCAGGTAAACTGCTGTTTCTGTCCTTACTGCACCTTTTGGAAGTTGCCCATTTGCACTTCCTGTCTACCCTAGTATTATTATTTTCTTTCTCAAGTCTTGATGAGTTTGAAGATTAAACTAACACAACCATTATTCCCTCTTCCTAGTTAGATATATTAAGTACTACACTTAATCTTTCCAGCTTAGGGCAACTCTATTGTAAACTCTGTTATGCCTTCACCCTAAAACTAGACATGTAGGTCGTTTTGTTCTTGATTTCCCTTTTCTTAGAACACACTTGTTATTTTGTATATAGTTTTGTATCAAGCGTAAATATTTTTTTAGGCTTAAAGGGGAATTTTAGTGAGAGATTCACTTTGTCTGTTTCTGTGGCACTGACCACGCCCATTTGGGGTGGAGCCAGGGGTGGAAGTGTCCTGTGGAACTATGTCTGAGGAGGAGCCGGGGAATGGTCTCTTGCTGGTGGGACGTGGAGAGGAGAGCATCTGGTGAAACCTACTGGTGTTCATTTGTATAGGTTGTAAGTTATTTATCCCTGAAATAAAACATCAGTTTGGCCTAATTGTTTATCCTGATCATTATTAAACTGCAATAGACCAATGTAATTAAAAATGCTGATATTAACCAACACACATATGAACACCTGATTTTTTGACAATACAGAAAAAATTATACAATGAAAGGTGGAAAGCATCTTCAACATATCGTGCTGGCATAACTGGATGATGGTATGTAGAAGACTATAATTAGACTCATCATGTATTACCATAACACACAACTTTAGAACAAATGAGTCAAAGACATCAATATTAGTCCAGCTACACTGAAACCTCTTATAAGAGAAAGTTGGAGGTACATTTGAAGGAATCGGTTCAGGAGACTTCTTCCATACTAGTAGTAACAACACGTAGATTGAAAATCAATAAATAGAACCTACTAAACCTGAGAAGCTTATGTAAGGCAAAGGACACATTGGACAAGATGAAAAAGCAATCCACAGAGTGAGAAAATACTTTCACCAACCGCACATCTGGCAGAAGTATCGTCTCTAAAATGTAAAAGGAACTCAAGAAACTAGACAACAAAACACCAAATAATTGAATTAAAATGTAAGGTACTGAATAGAGAATTCTCAAGAGAGGAACTCAAAATGGTTGAAAGACACTTAAGAAAGGCTCTACATCCTTAGGCATCTGGGAAATGCAAATCAAAACAATTGTTTGATAACTTCTCACTTTTGTCAGAATAGCTAAAATTAGAAACACCAAGAACAACTTATGCTGAAGAGGATGTGGAGAAAAGTGAACACTCCTCCACTGCTGGTGGGAGTGCAAACTTGTACAGCCATTTTGAAGATCAGTATGGTGGTTCCTCAGGAAAATGGGAATCAGTCTACCACAGGACCTGGCAATTCCCCTCTTAAAAATATATCCAAATGATCTACTCCCATGCAACCAAGACATCTGTTAAACTACTTTCATAGCTGCATTATTTGTAATAACAAGAACCTGGCAGAAACCAACATGCCCCTCTACTGAAGAATGAATAAAGAAGATATGATACATTTACTCAATGAAATAATAATCAATTGGGGAAAATTGGAATTTTGTAATTCTTAGGCAAATGGGTAGAATTTTAAGAACATATCCTCATTGAGGTAACCTCGTCACAAAATAGCAACTTGGTATGTACTCACTCATATGTGGATTTTAGACATAGAGCAAAGTATCATCAGCCTACAATTCACACCACAAGAAAAACTAGGGTACAAGCAGGAAACTAGGGCATTTATACAATTGCCCACACAGAACAAGAAAGAAGGAAGAATTCTTGAGCATATAAAGAACATGAGGTGTCACTGAGTGGAGAGAAGGATAGGACAGAGAATGGGAGGAAAGAAGAACATATGTGACAAGGAAGATTGAGTTGGGGGAGGAATAGACAAGAGCAAGAAAAGAGATATCATAATAGAGAAAGCAATTAAAGGTGGGAAAAGAAAACTGACTCTAGATAAATGTCCAGAGACCTACAAAAATGACCACAACTGACAATCTGAGCAACAGTGGAGAGGCTACTTTATGCGCCCATTCCTGAACATGGGATTGATAACTAAATTATATCCTAGGCCCTTCAGGTAGCAACTATTATAAACAGAATCAGAAATCCAAAGCTTAACCCTGAGTGAACTCCTAGAATCTTTTTGCAGATAGGGAGCAGTGATAAGAAACGGGATCAAGAGCAGACTACATATTTTCATTTCTAATTTTACTTTCTTATATGTCTTTCTTCTTTGTGACTTTCCTTCTTTATTTTGATCAAATAATACTTTCTTGTTTATTTGTCTTCTTCTCTATGCCCCCTACCATAAGAGCTGAGAATGAAGGATGGATCTTCTCAAATGGAGCTCTAACTCAATTTTGTTTAAGAAACATATTTTGTTAAGAAAACAAAATCTCCATTACTTACACTGTGTTTTTTGAATCCATGTATCATTGTGTGATTATTAGGCTTCAAGTTTTGCTAATAGTTGTGATGTGTCAAAAGACAGAAGGTTGCATTTCTTTATGTTGTACATTAGCAGACACTGAGCCCTCCAGGCACTCAAGAATGGTGTTTAAATTCTGTGAAATAGGAAGGGATTCCTGTGTTCTATATTCTTTTTGACATCAGATTAACTAAAAAACATTTATCTTGAAATATCAGACCTGCTTTAATATTTTGACACTTCTTTTTGACTTGGTCACAATCACTTGGAGTAATATCACAATAATAATTTTAAAAGGCTTCCATATTTCATATTCCAAATAAAGTCAGCCTTTTATGGAATGGCATGCAAATCATAGTTTTAATATTTTTTGAGAGTTTCAAATATAGTAAATGTTAACATGGTTCAGGAAATTCCCAGGTTACACATATTAAGCATGTGAATGTGCTATATACACTAAACCCCATCTTTTCACTAACACTTGATTATCCAGAGATATTCTACAGAGCATTCACTTAATTGAGAATGAGGGAAAGCTGGCAGGATGACCAACTCAGCAGTAAGCAAAAACCAGAAGCAGGTTACTGTTTTTACTTATGCCATCATTTAGGCAATTTTACTCTTAGGCATATACTCAAAAGATTCACATCTAATAACAAAAAACATCTGTTCATGTATGTTGATAGCATTATTATTTGTAAAAGCCTTAATCTGGAAGGAAACTAGATAAAGAAATTGTGGTATATTTGCACAATGGAGTACTAGACAGCTTGGTGGAGGGGGGGCAAAGGGAACTTGAAATCCACAGACAAATGGATGGAACCATAAGAAACCTTCCCAAGTGAGGTAACCCAGATACAACAAGATGAGCATGATATGTATAAACTCGTATATTGAATTTAGACAAAGACCAAAAGATCACCAGCCAATAATGCCAACCACCAGGAAGCAGGGTGCCCAATTCCCTATATGTGGATGCAAAGACACATTGAAATAATAAAAAATCCATCTCAACTTCCCCCTTGCCTACCAGGGCTGGAGTACAGGGTCACCAACATAACCATCTCCGAAGCATTACCAGGCAACCATTCTTAGACACTTGCAACTGTGTTAGAATCTATATCCTGTCCATAATATTCTAATACCCACCTCTCAACATGCACTACTCTGAAAACTTCTCTTTCCTTTCTCCAAATTCCCCAAGCCCCACTCATACAGGTAACATCCTGTATCTTCTGTAGAAATCCAACAATTGTGGCCTGGCATAGGCAGAGTTGTCCATGACAAGGTCATAAATGGTCACAGCCCATTTGGTGGTTCCTACTGAAGATGATGTGGAGCAGCATATCCACCTGAACCCTGATGGAGGGTATCCTTGGCAGGAAGACCAAGAGTGTTACGGCAGGTTTCCCCGCCGGCTGCTGCTGGTTCTGCCACCATGGTCCCACAACCACGTGTGCCCCAAATAACACTCAGAGACTCTGTATTTGATACAATCCTGTTGGCCAGTTACCATTACTGTTTATGGGCTAGCTCTGTCTTAATTATTAACCCATTTCTACTTATCTGAGTATTTCCACGTGGTCGTCTTATCGGGGAGCCGCACGGCAGGCGTCCTGCTTTTTCCCTGGGCTACATCTCGACTCCAACTACTTCCTCTCTCCTCCTCCTGGTCTCCTAGCCCCGCCTATCTTGTTATCTCATTGGCCACAGTGCTTTATTAACCAGTATGAGAAACATATATACAGAATCACATCTCCCATCATCTCCTCTTTTCTGTCTAAAGTAAAAGAAGGAGTCCTATATGTAACTTATCTTTAATCCTAAGGAAAATTATAATCATAACTATCTGTCTTCAACTCCATCAAAGACCACAGAAGGATAATATATAAACTCTAGAAATGACAGAGACAATTCATTGCCTGGTCAGTCACCCGAAGTTCTTCTGTAATGTTCCATCTTCAGCCCATAGACCATAGTGTGTGTTCAGACTCCTCAACAAGGCAGGAAACTTTAAACTGTCCACCTGTGCTAGCAGTTTGTCATTTTTCTCTGTGTCCTGTAGACTGTCTGACTGTCTGGCAGCCTCTTCCATGAAGCAGGAATCCTGTAGCAATGTCCATCTTACATCAGCAGTCACCTTTTTGTGGGTCCTGCATGTCCAGTTTCTACAACATAAAGTCAAACAGTCTAGACAAGAGAAGTACCTTGCTCAAATGGCTAGACTTGCCCTATTAGAAGCAAACTTCATAACGAGTTTCTTCAATGTCCATCTTCCTTTCTGATGCAAGTGGTGTTACCAGGAGCAGTTGTGCCTCACTGTCAAGAAAATCCCTAAACCATTTTAAATGCCATATTCTGTAGGTCTTTGAAAGGTTTGAAGAATGCCTATTCATCTCAAATACATCTCTGCATATCTAGAAATCCTAACTAACTTTACTCCAAGTTTTAATTATCATAGGTAACTCTCAATTATACATTACATTTTTAAGTGAGCTATATAAACACAATACCTAAACAAGAGGAGAAATATACATATTACTAAATTGACCTTAAATTGTATCAATAAAAGAAAATCCATTCCAAAGCAAAGTATTCATATCTATACCATAATTCCATTTTTACCTTTAAAAAGATTGTTTGTGGTTATAGCCATTTATAACCAAGTCCATTTAAATGAAAACAAACATTTGTAAACAATATTTGGGAATTTGGGCGTCATTCTTTCCAAACTACTTCCTGATGATAGGGGGCGCTGTCATGGGGGTCCAAAGAAGATGCAGAAATCTTGGCAGTAGTCTGCAAGGCTTTGTCTCAACTTCTTTGAATGTTGGATGATCTGGGGAGCTGTTTCAGGAGGTCTGGCTTGATCAAACCATATAAGTCTGGAAAGAATCCATAGCTTTTCATTTTCTGTGGAAACAAAAATAGAAATCCTTTTCCCCAGTAACTTGTCCTTGGGCTTAAATTTTTGAGTCAAAGCATTTTTAAAATATATAAATTGAATTAATCTAGCAGCATTTCTTTTATCAGTAGTTGTTATTTTCTCAGCAATCAAATAATTTAAAGACAATAGAAGCACGTATAGTATCCAAAATTTCTCTGTGTTTTCCATCTTTATGTGGCTTTTTTATTACTCTATTTATTCTATTTCTATTTTTACATATTTTGAGACAGGGTTTCTCTGTGTAACTTTTATCTGTCCTGGAATTCAGTGCATACCAGGTTTACTTTGAAATCACAGAGATCTACTTGCCTCTGTCTGCCTAGTGCTGGGATTAATGGCATGCACCATCACAATCATCCATTTTAGTTTCTTTTTGCTTTTTAAACCATTGTATCCTGTTTCCTTTTCTCTCCCAAGCCAGAGTATTTTTTAAAACACAGTGTAAACCTTCATTGAAGCTCTTGTACACACCAATGAATTGTTAGCAGAGCTCTTTAAAAGCAAGGCGGCTTTTTTGCTGCTTAGGCTAATTTTGGAACCCTCTCTTAAAGGAGCCGTGCAACTCTCTGTCTACAGCAAAACAAATCCAATCGAGAATATACTACTAAGAAGTCTTGCTAGTCTCTGTTCCCTTGTTTCTAAAAACGATTTTTTAAGCTTTTATTAGTTTTAAGTGAAAGTTCTTATAGCCACGTTGGGCGCCATCTGTAGCTTGTTGTTTTCCGGCCAGCCCACCCGCAGCTGGTCTGGCGCGCCCGCCCCAAATAACATGCAGGAGACTCTATATTTGATACAATCCTGTTGGCCAATTACCATTACTGTTTATGGGCTAGCTCTGTCTTAATTATTAACCCATTTCTACTTATCTGAGTATTTCCACGTGGTCGTCTTATCGGGGAGCCATGCGGCAGGCGTCCTGCTTCTTCCCGGGGGCTACATTTCGACTCCAACTACTTCCTCTCTCCTCCTCCTGGTCTCCTAGCCCCGCCTATCTTGTTATCTCATTGGCCACATTTATTTATTAACCAGTATGAGAAACATATATACAGAATCACATCTCCCATCACAAGAGTTCTAGTGTCCATTCTCCTTTCTCATCTGTACATCACAATAATGGATCCCTCATGAGTGCACACATCTGCCTGCAATTTTGCTTGTGTACATCCCAGACAAGCCTTCCTTCATGTAGGAAGCCAGTGCTGATCTTAAGGCCCCATTGTGGTGGGTTGTCCTCACCTCTATGTCACCTGCTTACCTTATTGTGTGCTTTGAACTCTGGGCACCTGTAAACTGCTGCCCTACCAGCTCTGTGTCAGCCTGAGAGGCCCCTTCCTGGCTAGCTGACTTGACCTGACATTTGTTTTTGTTCAGTTTGCAAGGATCCATATGGTCTTACATTTTTTTGAGGCAGACAAGAAGTTGGTTTTACTCCATATATCTCTGTGTGGGATCAAATTCACTGTACACTAATACACATCTACAATCTCTCCTTCCCTTCCCATTGATCTTAGTCATTCCACTTCTTTCTTACTCTGTCCTGCACCTCTCAGATTCTGTGATAGCACAAGTTTTCAAGCCAAAACACTGCCCTCATAATTATAGGAAACGTTCCAGGTATTCTTACTCTTGTCTGATGGGAGATGTCATTCTGTAAATATGTTTCTCTTATTGGTTAATGAATAAAGCACTGTTGGCCAATAGAAAAGCAAGATAGGTGGAATTAGGAGACTAGGAAGATAGAGGAGTTGTAGGATTCAAGATGGAGGATGGAGAGCGAAAGCCAATAATGTCTCCTGTAAGATAAGACCACATGGAAGTACTTAGATGAACAGAAATGGGTTAATATTTAAGACAGATCTGGCCGATAAGAAATTAGTTACTGGCCAACATCTCTATATCTAATACAGTGTTTGTGTGCTATTTGAGGTTGGCATGGCAGTGGGACCAGAATGACTGGCAGGAAAAACCTGCTCCTAACATAATGGCACCTTCAACATTGCTAATAAGAACTTCCAGTTAAAACTTAACAAAAGTTTAAGAAAGGGTTTTAAAAGCAAAAGAACAGAGCCAAGCAAGACTTCTTGGTAACAGTATTTTTCTCAGTTGGACTCTGTTTTGCTAGAGACAAACAGACTTGCACAGCTCCTTTAAGGGAGATTTCTTTACTCAGCATAAGCGGCAAAAATCTGCAAGGCTTTTAAAGAGTTCTGGTAACAACTGAATGGTGTGTAGAAGAGCTGGCAATGGCAGTGACCATATCTCCAAGATGGCAGCATGCTGATGGATGGCAGCATAGACCAAGACAGTAAGCACAGCTCTCAGTTCTGGTGTTAAAATTACCTGCCACCACCTTTCATAGACCATGGCTAATACAGCTATGGCTTCCATTTTAGTGATGTTGTTGTTTAGTAGATAAAAGACTCATGGCCAGAAGAAGATAAAGATTTACAGTACTTTACATTACGAATAACTGCTAAAGTTTACAGTCTGTTTTCAAATATATGTAGGCTTGGGAGAGAAAAAGAAACAAGATGAAATGGTTAAAGGTTAAAGAAGAAATCATAAAAAGAAAGAGGAGCTGTGTGTGGTGGCATAAGCCATTAATTCCAGCACTCGGGAGACAAAGGCAAGAATATCTCTGTGATTTCAAAGTAAACATGGTATACAGATTTAATTCCAGGGCAGATAAAAGTTATACAGAGAAACCCTGTCTCAAAAAATGAAAAAATAGAGATAGAAAAAATAGAGTAATAAAAAAGCCACATAAAGATGGAAATCACAGAGAGAATCTGGATAATGTATGGTATTATATTATCTTTGTATCATTTGATGGCTAAGGAAATAACAACTATTAAAAGAAAGGCTGCCAGATTATTCCACTTTGTATATTTTAAAAACTCTTTGACTCCAAAATTTGAATCTAAGGACAAATTAATGGGGGAAAGGATTTATATTTTTGTTTCCACAGAAAATAAAAAGCTGTGGATTGCTTCCAGACTAACATGGTTTAATCAAGCATGACCCCCTGAAACAGCATCCCAGGTGATCCAACATTCAAAACAGGTGGGAAAAGCCAGCCTTGCAGACTATAGCCAGTATTTCTTTCACCTCTTAGGATTCCGCATGACAGCGCCCCCTACCAGCAGGAAGCAGTTTGGAAAGGACGATGTCCAAATTCCCAAATATTGTTTATAAATGGTTAATGATCACAACCAATTCTCTTAAATGTAAAAAGGGGATTATGGTATAGATATGAATACTTTGTTTTAAATTGATTTTCATTTATTGATACAATTAGGTCAATTTTATGAATTAGTATATTTATCCTCTTCTTTAGTTATTGTCTTTCTATAGCTCATTTAGAAATATAATGTATAATGTAGCACAGCTCATAGATAATTTAGGAAATTAGTCAGAACATAGAGTTATGTTATTTAGGTTTTCAAATGTATTTGAAATGGATAGGTGTTCTTCAGACCTTTCAAAAACCAACAGAATATGGCATTTAAAATGGTTTGGGGATTTTCTTGACAGTGAGACATAACTGTTCCTGGCAACAACACCATCCATCATCAGAAAGGAAGATGAACATCAAAGAACCTTGTTATGGACTTAACATTTAATATGGCAAGATACTGCTCTTGTCTGGACTATTTGACTTTATGCTGTATAAACTGGACATGCAGGACCCACGGAAAATTGACAGGTGATGCAAGATGGACATCGCTATAGGGTTCCTGCTTCATGTAAGAATCTGACAAACTGCCAATACAGATGGACAGTTTAAAGTTTCCTGATTTGCTGAGGAGTCTGCGAGACACACTATGGCCTATACGCTGAAGCTGGAACATGACAGAAGTACTTCCTGTAACTGACCAATTGTCTTTGTCATTTCTAGAGTATATATATTATCCTTCTGTGGTCTTTGATGAAATTGAAGACAGATAGTTATGGTTATAGTTTTCCTTAGTTAGGGATAAAGTTAAGTTACATATAGGACTTTAAACTCACAAAGATATGATAGATGATAAAATATTTTCTTTAAATCTTGCTAAATGTTAATGAACTAAACATTGTTAACTATGGTTCTTATTTGATAACTATTTTGTTATATATTTTACTATGTTAAGGTTAAAACCCTTTTTTACTTTAGACAGAAAAGAGAGATGATGGGAGATGTCATTCTGTAAATATGTTTCTCTTATTGGTTAAAGAATAAAGCAATGTTGGCTAATGGGAAAGCAAGACGAGCAGGAGTAGGAGACTAGGAGGAGAGAGGTGTAACAGGGAGATGATTCAAGATGGAGGATGGAGAGAGAACACCAGCTCCTAACTCTGGTAAGATAAGACCATGTGGAAGTATTTAGATTAATAGAAATGGCTAATATTAAAACATATCTAGCCAATGAGAAATTATTAATTGGCCAACAGCTCTATATCTAATACAGCATCTGTATGTTATTTGGGGCTGGCATGACGGTGGGACCAGAATAACTGGAAGAAAATACTTCTCCTGAGAGTTGTGTTTCCATATCTTATTTTCTCCCCCTCTGTCTCCTGCTCTCCCTCCCATAGCCATTTTTCCCTCCCCCAAAACTCTCTGCCTTTTCCTTCATCCCCCTGTACTTCTTTAAAGTCTCAGAGTTCCTGTCCTTTTGAGGATATATTACAGAAGCCGATGAGTCTCATATACTCTGTCTCCAACTCAAAATATTGGGATTACAGAAAGGTAAAAAGGAATGAAAAATGGCAGCAATGAAGCCAGGGTTCACCACATTAGTATGTTTTGTTGAAGAAAATGGGGTTTTATTTATTGCCCACAGTGAACAAAATAAATGTCATCTTCAGATGTCTACCCCTCTGTGTGGGCATTCTACCCCTCCCTCTACCCCACAAATGGCCACCATACCACTGTGTAGACATTTATTTGAATTCTATATTTTAAAAAAAAATTCACTCTATATAGCCCAAGAATTTCTGAAATTCACTATTCGTCACTTGGCAGACCACCACATCACAGAAATGGATATTACAAAAAGGTACCCCTGGCCTCTGCATCTTCTCACTCTTTCATCTTATTTCTTTTCTACAAAATAGGATATCCTCTCTCTATTTAGTTCAGAAATAGTTTTGCCATATTTGTTCCAACTAAGTTGTGTTGTACTCATAATACTTTCATCAGTCTCTGGACTAGTTTCACAGCATTACTTGTCAAGGCAAGGTTACTCTATGTTTTCAAGATCCTTGTTTCCTCTTCTAACCTTCACTGAACAGAAATGAGATTACACAACTGTGCCCACAATATGACCACTATTCTTTTAAAGGAATATCACTCAACAGATACTAGGGCATGATTAACATAGACATCCCTAATGTTTCCTGTCTCCCATTCACAATTATGACTTTGTGCATGGATATACACTAAATAACTGTTTGACATTGTATCAGGTTTACTTTTTATTCTTAAATCTAGACAAGGTTTCTCATCAGTGTAGTTGGGCTTGATCATAAAACTCCTACATCCTGCTATTTTCACACTTTAATATAAGAATTACACCATAAACATACACTTTAGGGAAGTATGCTCTGTTTGTTTATTGGTTTGTGTGATATTATTTTGTTTTGAGGAGTTTCTATTGGGACTGATCAGGTTTTCATTTCTGTCCTTGTGTTTCCTTAGTCAAGTTTTCTCTGAATAACTCAGCCTTGATTCTTGGAATGCTCCCTTTTACTCAATAGCCCTGTATTGTTTAAATGCTCTACCAGCACAGAACAGGAAAAATATTTATATTTGATGGAAATCTTTAAATGTTTAAAACTTTTTCTTCCTCACACACCCTGAATTTATGAATAGCTTAAATGGTATTAGTTAGGAGAATTGAATAAAATAAACGGGGGAAATATTGAACAATTTTTGTAAAGAATTTCCATAGTGATTTATGCAAAACTATATAATTCAGTTTTGAGCAATAAGTTAATGGTCAGAAAATAGGAAAAATCATGAGAGATTAAGGATATATTGAAAAATACACAGAAGACCCACAAAGAATGCTAAATAACTCCACCCACAGAACCATGTGTTTTTCACTTTCCAAGACAAACTTCTTTCAGTCTCAAACTTCTGCCTTTTTGACACAAAGAACTATCTCATGTAAAACAAATAATTTCTTCAAAAAGCACACAGTTCAATAGTCTCAGTATTTGCATGCAAAACTATTCTCTCCAAGGAACCAATGAGCCTCCAGAGTGATAGCTGTGAAACCTGCATTGAAGCAACTCAGACCCCCTGATCATGAGTCTCATTAGGAGGTCTAGGCAATCTAAGTGTTCTCTGACAGTAGAACCAGCATGCACAAAAGGACTTTGGGTGCATATTCCCCATGGAGGGATACTCCCTTTAACTAGAGACAGGAGGGAGGGCCTAGTCCCTACTCCAAAGGACTTGACATATTTTTTGACACCTCCTGGAAGGCACCACTCTCCCTGTGGACTGGGAGTATGAGATAGGAGGGTGTTAAGTGGGCATAAGAGGGACAAAAAAAGAGAGGAAGAGTAAAGTGGGATTGATATGTAAAATAAGAAAAAATAAATTAATTAATTAAAGTATCCTTGCCAAAATAATGGGCTACTAATGTCACTCTTTATTTCCTTAGGAAAAAATTCTATTTAGGACTGAGGAACCATTCATCTCCAGTACCTATAAATTTTTTTTGCTGGATTCAGAGTGAGAGCTATGTACCTTGACCTAATCATATTACAGTATACTCTTTTCATAATTAACCTCATTGAAAAATTTGCAATCAAATCAATTTCTTATGATTTTTTCTCTATTTTTATCAATAAGAAATAATGACAGAAGGAGAAAACAAGGACAATGATAACTGAGGATGTGTGAACATTTAAAAAAACCTTTTATAAATAATTTGATTTTTTTATCCATGAAATTGAGTCAATGTATACAAAATAGTAGTTCATATTTTAAAACATGAACTACCAAAAAAACCTTATCCATCATAGATTACTATTTGACCATTAAAGATATGTGTGTGTGTGTACATTTTGTGTGAAAATTTATAACTTATACTTACCTATATTTCTTTAGTAAATTAAATGATAAAAATGAAATAAAATATAAGAAATGTATCATAGTAATAAACAAACAGAAAGAACAGAACCCAAATTATAGCTAAAAAAAAAAGTGTTCCCTGGTTCTGATTCTTGGTGGTTGCTGAGTGGCAATCCTGACAGATTTCCATCATCCTCATTAAATTGTAAGCTTTCCAAAAGCTCCCTGGGTAGCTTACATTATGGAGTAATCAGAAAGTTACAAAGAAAATGTAGGGCTTAATATATATAGCACATTTACATCCTGATTTTTGGTTTATGTGGGACTATCCTAAGCCAGGATAATAATTAGAATCTTTGGAATTTCTGAAAAACATTATTCTACCTACACATTCTATATCATCTCATTGATGGTTGGCTTCATGTGGAATAACAGATATAAGAATTTTGAATTTTGACCATGATATTACTTGAAAGGTTTATGAAACAGTTAAAAATGACTGCTAAATGCTAAAAAAATAAAATTGAGTTAGATATTTCAAGATAGTTGTTTGATAGTTAATCTATAATCATAATGAAAATAGGACCCAGGAATCTCTTCCTATTTCATTGGTTTTAAGCACCATTGTTGCCAGCATTGAAGTCTCAGTGCCAGCTAATGTAAAACATGAGGCAAAAGCCTTCATTTCTTTTATGTTTCACAACTACTGACAAAAAAAATAGATGTCTACTTGTTACACAGTAGTACAGGGACCCCCAAAACACATGTTAACAATGAGGATACTGTTTTCTTGAATAAACTATACTTGGCATTAAGTTGGTATAGGACATAGATATTCTGCTCTGTTGATGGAGGGTTTTTAAAAGATAAAAAGTGGGATAAAAAAAGAGAAGTATTTAAGCAAAGATAAGGGAAAAATGTCACAAATAAGAAAGACATATAAGAAATAAAATTAGAAATGAACAATGTGTAGGAGGTCAATAATAGTAAAGAATAGAATGGTTAGGAATGCAGAAAGAAAAAAAGAATAAACAAGGATGGAAGGACCAAAGGCCTCTAGGACAAGTAACCAAGAAGATAATATTAATTTATCTAGGACTCTGTGTGTGTGTGTGTGTGTGTGTTGTAAAAATAATTACTGATATAAGAAGCCATAAATTTAAAAGTAAAGGAATACATATTGTTATGTTATATAAGCAAAATGCATTTTAATTAAAAGCAAATAGTCTGTGCATTGCGAAAAGGATTTCCCACACTGTCAACATCACTGAGTTCTTCTCTAATGTTTTCTAGTGTGAATACCTCTGATGCTTTCCCACACACATTTCTTAATGCCCTTTCTTAGATATAACCTCCTATTTACCATATCATAATCAGGTTTACTTTGTTATATCTGTAAAATGTTATCAAAGTGAACAGAATAAGCAGAGTTGAGGGGGAAGTGTTGGAAGCAAAGGGGAAATAACAATCATATTCTGATCTCCAAATATAGACATTTTGAGGAATATTTTAAGTCCATATACATAGGCCAGAATAGCAGGAACATTTTATATCTTTAGAGTACATGTGTTAGAATAGGTGTAATAATTGCTGGTGTAGAGAAAAACAATTCAAAATCAATACCTATTTAGTCTAGAAAAGAGGTAAATGCTTTAGGTATCCTGAGGCAATGAATGCCATTCCTTTCCCCTAAGGATTTTTTCCATTACAATGCCTTTATTAATAGAACCAACAGTCAAGAGAAAATGAGAGACTAACACCTCCTCTTTGTTCACTTTGAGTCTCAGCTAAGAAGTATGAACCTGAGCTACACTATTGCTTTTATATTAGAGGTTACACCTGGCCTTGGACTTAAAGTAGAAGTAGAATCAGATATCCATGCAGTGGCATTTGCCATCATAGAGACACTTTCCCCTTTCTTCAAAAATATTTTGCATTGTCTTCTTCCTGAGTGCTGTCTGCGCCAGTGGTAGAGCTGACAGACTAACTGTCCATATTTTGCTGCTGTAATGACAGCAGCAATTAACTTTTTAAATTAACTTTTTAAACCCATTTTAGCGTTTATCTGTTTCTCTGAATCCATATTTGTTGCCACCAGTGAGCCCTCCGCTAAGGAATTTCAATGCTAGTTTCCATCCATAAAACACTAAAACTGTCTTAATGGAGCATACAGGCCCATCCTAATCTATGTGCCACTGGGTATAAGGCCAAAGCTAGGATTAAATTCCCATTATCCCTGCAATGGGAAGCTGCTTCATGAAAAGTCTAACCACTCCCAAAGAAATTCTTTACAAATCCTTGAGTCCTTTCAGTTTTCTTTCAAAGTTACATTTCTGGTTTTATCCCTACCATAACAATTTCTTGTATTGTGAGGTTTACTTTGGAGAATTACGTGACTCCCAAATTCCAAGATAGATTTCCATCTGATTTTTAACATTTAATAAAACACATATGAAGGAAAATAGCAATGCCAAACTCACCATGACTTGTAACTTTGTATTAAAGGACTTTAATACTTTGTTCAGAATTTTAATTTTCCAGGAAGAAGACATCCACCATCCAAAGTCTGTAAAAAGTTATTCCACAGACTGCATTCAATGAGGGGAGGTACAGATGATTTGGGAAATGGTATCACCTGAAGGGCTAATGGCAATATGTTATAATTATTTTTACTTCTCCTATCCTACAGCTACCATTAGTGGCTAAGTACAGAAAACATGCCAGGTAAAGTGTCACTATGCCATTATAATTGAATGTTGAACACTTTGATATAATTTATGTACTCCAGATGTCATTCATGTGGAATGCGGTCAAGACCACACATGTTCCTTTGCCTTATCCAACATCATTTTACACAAATCAAAACAAAACACTAATCCCTATTTGTCATCCTTTACTGATGTCTCTCCAAACCCAGCCTATAGACTTCAATTGTCTTACATGAAACTATACACAATCTCCCCAGCCAATGATATTGTCTGCTATCACAGAAAAATAGACAAGTTTGCTGACAAGTGAAGATGTCCCTCCTAAGTGATCCATGGATTATAAACTTGGTTAACCTAAGTTTCAGATGAGTATGGTGTCTATTCCTGGCCTCCCCTGTAGAGCTGTCTTTATCTAAGCTAATACTTGCTTAGAGCTAGTAGATATATTGTCCTACATTAACTAATCACATGACTCTCTCCAATTGTGTACTGAAACTTTCCATTGTTTTTCTTCCTCCATATGGAATAAACAAATAATGAAATACACCTAGTTATTATATGAGATTTCTGTAGCCAGTCTTGTCATTCATATTATGTAGCCATTATGCTACCTAATGCTGCCCCTGTGATTTTATACTCTTTTTCCAAAGTACATTGGTTTGCTATGATGGGTGGATGGTTTTATAAATTTGGCCCTGATGGTTCTTCAGGTATTTTTTACTAGCTTGGAAGGGCGATCTCAAAATTATGATTGAGGAAGTTATTTCAAGATACAGTTTTTAGGTGATCCACAAAAAATGTAAACTGAACACAGGATTCACTTCCTATTTCACTGGATTAAAAGGAAAAATGTCACCAAATGAAAGTCTCTTGTTCTGCTACTCTTCACTCTCAAAAAAACAAAACCTAAAACCTGTTTTCTGCTTTTTGTCAGTACACACTAAAAGGTAAAATGAGATGCCTAATATACATAACAAGCCTCGGGTATCCCACCCCAAAATATGAATAATGGGAATTATACATGTTTTCATAAACATTGTTTGACATGTAATTCATCTATGACATACATCTTCAGCTATCTTAATGTAATAATTTTAAATTGAAAAAAGAAAAACCTGAAAAAAATAGAAAATGAAATTAAAAATATTAAAAACATATATAAAAATACATTAGAAAAAAATATTCAGAAATTTGAAAAGGTTTTCTGAATATAGAAAGATGTAAGGGAATAATCAAGGAATAAAAGACAAAAGGCAGAAAGAACAGATAACAAATTATTAACAACATATATATATTATATATATCAGAAATTTATGTCATAAAATAATATATATGATTATGTTAAAAATTATATATATGTGTATATACACACACACACACACACACACACACACACACACATATATATATATATATATAAGTTAAATTCCAAATTAAGAGCAATAAGGCAAGAAAAAAGGAAAAACATGCTACAACTTGGAAAAGAATAAGTCAAACGTTCACTATTTTCAGAGGAATGCCAATTAACATGAGTTAGCTGAGAAATTCAATCAGGGAAATTCTAAACCTGATTTAAAAAAAAACCCTTCAGCTATGTTGCAGTATACAAGATTAATGTCCAAAAATCAGTAATAGACTGAGAAAGAAATCAAAGAAATATCACCATTTATTACAGTGACAAACAATATAAAATACCTTGGGGTACCTCTAACCAAACAGGTGAAAATAATCTATAGGAAGAAATTGGAGGCTTCAAAGATGAAATTAAAGAATATACCAGAAAATGAAATTATCTTGGATAGCTAACATCAACATAGTAAAAATAACAACCTTGCCAAAAGCAATGTACAGATTAAATGTAATGCCCATTTTCATCCTAGCACAATTTTTCACAGCTCTTTAAAGAGTAATACTCAAAATTTTATGGAAAACCACAATAAAAGGATAGGCAAAAAGTTTTATAATAAAAGAACTTTCAGAATCATCACCACCCCTGTCTTTAAGATGTATTATAACAATATAGGACTGAAAACTGAATGTTATTGGCACAAAAAATACATGTAGACCAATGGGATCAAATAGTAAACCTAGATATTAACACACATTTTTACAAAGACCTCATTTTTGACAAAGTTATAATTATACAATGTAAAAAAATAAAGTGTATTCAGTAAATAGTGCTAGCATAACTGGATACTGACATGTATAATATTGGAGACATATCCATATCTATTGCCATGCACAAAACATAAGTTCAAGTGTGTCAATAATCTCAAGATAATTGAAGCCACACTGAACCTCTTAGAAGAAAAATTGTAAGGTACCCTTTCATGAAATGGAACAAGAGACTGCTTTCTACACATAAAACCAACATCCCAGACATTGAGATCAATAATTAATACATGGGATCTCATGAAACAGAGACACTTCTTTAAGGCAAAGGACACAGCTGACAAGTAAAAATGGCAGCCATCAGAATGGGAAAAAAATATTCAGCAACTCCATATCGCACAGAGGACAGAGGCCCGAAATGAACTCAAGATACTAGTCACCAAAACATCAAATATTCCAATTAAAAGTGGGGTAGAGTAGGAAAATGAGAATTCTCACTAGAGAAATCTAAAATGATTGAAACACAATTTCCACCAGTGAAATTCAAATAAAACCATCTCTGACATACCATCTTGCTCCTGTCAGAATGGCTAAAATAAAAAATACCAATGGCAGCTTATGCTGACAAGGATGTAGAGAAAGGAGTATGCTTCTACAATAATGATGGGAGGGCAAATTCCTACTGCCACTTTGGAAATCAGTATGGCAATTTCTCAGGAAGATCGGAGACAGTCAACCTCAAAATCCTGCAATACACTCTTAGGCATATACCAGAAATATACACATTCATAATACCAGGACATGTTTTTAATTATATTCAAACCACATTATTGGTAATATCCAGAAACTGGAAGCAACCTAGATATCCTTCAAATGTAGAATGCATAATGAAAATTAGGTAAATTTACACCATTATTTACAATGGGTAAAAAATGGAATCTTGAAATTAGAAGGCAAATGGATCCATCTAGCAGACAGCATTCTGATTAAGTTAACCTAGTCAGAAAAAGACATATATGCTATGTAGTTACTCACATATGGTTATTAGACAGAGACCACAGTATTACCAGCCATGAATCTATTCCATCAAAAAGCTAGGAAACAAGCAGGATCATAACAGAGACTTACATGGTGCCCAAAAGAAGAGAAAAAGGACAGGATTTCCTGAGAAAATAGGAAGCATAGCAGGATGGGAGGGGTAGTTAGGAGAAAGAGAAGGGGTGAAGAGAGGGGGAGAAGAGAACATGATGGAGCAGGAAGACTGAATCATGGGAATAATAGTAGAGAGCAAGAAAACAGATACCTTAATTGAATGAGCCCTCATAGGCTTAAAGAGAAATCTGTCACTAGCAAAATTATCAGAGTTCCAGAAGCATGAACCGAGCTAAGAATCTAAACAATAGTGGAGCTGCTACATTGAATGTCCTTCCCTGATAATGAGATTGATGACTACCTAATATGACATCCTTAATCTTATATCTAGTAGCTGATGGAAGTAGAAACAGACATCCACAGCTAAGCACTCATTTCAGAGAAGGAAGAATGATGAGCAATTTGGAAAGACCAGGCTGAATTGAACAAGGGAAAGCTCAAGAACCTTAGACTGACAGTAGGGAAAGTAGCATAGGCCCAAACAATGCTTCACAAATGTGGGTGTCAGTTAGGAATCCTGTGCTGTCTATGGGTCCTCTGGTATTTAGGGGTCAGTATTTATCCCTAGCATAGAAATGAATTGTGGGGATCCACTCCTCATTGAGAGATACTTTCTCAGCCTAGACACAATCGGTGGGCCAAGGCCCTGTCCTAAATGATGTGACAGAGTTTGATGACACTCCATATAATGCCTCACATTCCCTGAATAGCAGACAGATATGAAATGCAGGATCAGTGGAGGGCATGTGAGGAGGAAAAAGAGAGAAAACAAGGATTGGTATGTAAAATTGTTTCTAATTTTAGAAACTTTCTTTTAAATGTAAAACATGATGATGAGAAAAGGTCAAAAATTGTTTTTGATAGTCAAAATACCTTCCTTCCAAAGTTAAAGATAATATACCTCAATGGAATTAATTTTCATTACAACAGAATATAACCAAATGAGGATTCCTGTAATACATTACAGAAAATGACCAAAATGAAAGCAGTTTGTTTAAACGTTGACTTAATTCTGTTTCACATTCTTACTAAAAGACACAGTCTGGCAGAATCAGTTACTTAAAGGGAATCAAGGTAGTTGTTACCTGCTTAATAAATGAAATTTTGTTCCTAAGAAATAGTATGAAAACTACATGTGGGTTTAAACAAGAATTATCATACTGATACTGCACAATGTAAATTTTAAAATTAAATGAGGAAAGTTACATTAATTTCACAATATATTAACAAGTGACAAATCCAACAAGAGTGCAAAAACACACTTTCTTACAACATTTGTATACCCAAATTTTATAAAAAATAACTAAATATGATATATTATAATTATTTTCAGTATTTCTATACATGATGATTAACAGTAAATAGGTAAACAACACAAAAGGCAAACATTGAAAAAAATCTGTATAAATAATTGGACTCAACTAACATATACACAAAATTTCAAGGATCAGCAGTAGAACACATTCTTAGCAGTAAGTAGCCTATTGTGGTTTAATAAAAATCACGATAAACAAATATATCAAATAGATGTTTATTCAGGGAGAAATAATTTACAACTTAGACAGATGAACACCAGCAGGTTCTACCGTATGCTCTCCTATCCACATCCTGCCAACATGAAAGCACTCCCTGGCTCCTCCTCAGACCCAGTTCCCCAGATCTCTTCTGCCAATGTCTCCACCTTCAATGGGTTTGGTCAGAGCCACAGATGCGGACAAAGAGTAGCCTAAGAATTACTTTTCAAAATGGTAACATTTAATAAAACATAAATCTTCTCAAACACAAGATATAGATATATTTTTTTATTTTTATCACATCAGAGTATAAAACTGTAAAAGGCAGAACAAAAGCAACTGCAAAATGCATACAAATATATGAAGAGTAGAGTCAATAACAAAATAACATAATGTATAAAAATGTAACAAAAGACGTTGGAAAATGAAGTCAATGTCTATTGATGTAAATGTCTATATTAAAAAATAGGAATTGGTAAATTGCTCAGCAGGTAAGGGATCTTTGCATAACAAAGAAGTCCACTATGAGTGAATATGGTAGAAAAAGTTCCATGAGCCCAGTCAGATACTGTCATACTGTGTTAACAGGCAATTTACTGCATTTGGACACCAGAGTGAATGGTATGTATGTGAGTGTACACAAGTATATAAATGATAAAAACATCAAAGGAAATTGAAATATGATTACTCAGAAAGAAACAACTATGACCAAAACTAAAGATAATTATTCCCAAATCTTAACCATTACAACACCAGGGAATAGTACTCATAAAATCAAACTTGAAGTAACCACACAAATGGAATCAATGAAAGAAACACTCAGTTCTATAAGAGGATAACCACAAATGAAAAATATTAGCATATCAAATAAAAATGTTTATTGAATGCATACTAAATTAATGATACTACAGTACTTAACATAGACACAGAATGATAAGTAAGTAAGAAGAAAGGAGAGGAAGGAAAGAAAAGAAGGGAGATGGAGAAGATAAGAAAGGCAAAGAGAGTCTGGTACTAAAGCTTGGCCTTTGACTAAGCAAAATGTTGATACACCTACCCAACTGTTGTTTTGAATCCTTGATAGCAGTGGTCTCAAATGAACCTTGAATATGTATTCTGGGTAAAAAAATTATATCAATTTATGTCTTATGTCACTACACTGGCCACTAGGGACATTAGACCTTAAATGAGCATGGATAGTGAAAACAGAAGGAGCCCTAAAGCAAAAAAAAATATGTATCTCACTTTTGCTTTCATTAGAAAGGCAATTATTTTGTTAACCATGGTAACTCATTGGGCACTCTGTTAGGAAAATGGTTCCAATTTGTTGCCTATCAAATGCACTCATGGAGCCATATCTTATCTTCTGTAGTTCATTTAAAGTTAGATCTTAGGGAATAGGACATCCACTACCAAAACTCTTTGGTCAGCTTACACAGAGAGTTTAGCCAAGGACATAAGTACTTTTGTGAATATAATTGCCTCTAGAATCCAACTTTTGAGAATTGGGCCTGGCTCCATTGAGAGAATCAAAACCTATATATTCTGACTTGGAAGTATACTAAATGCTAGTGATGGGATAGTAAATTATCTGAAATACAACACTATATCTCAGATCATCCCTGCATGTGGGAGCTGTGATGGAGGTCCCCAAGAATCTCACTGTTGTTTCCAGGGATCTATTATCTCATTTGGCAACTGGACCCATTGTAAACTGTGCATCACTTAATGAAATTGCGTATCTCCAAGTTAAACTGAGGCCCTGTTCTCATCTCCCCACATGATTTGTTCATTTATATTCTATTAAATATAAAAGTCTATGGCTTGTAACTGTGTAAGTCTGTTACACATACCTACCTACTGAGGCTGCAGTAAAGCTCCATAAATGAAGTTATAACTATTCACTTATAATAAATTGATGAGCACTCGGATGTGTTTCATAAAACACAGTTTTCATTTACGTAATTTGTAAGGAATACACTTCTTCCTCTTACCTGATTTCATGGGTTATGAGTCAGTATAATTGGTAGTTTCCCAGCTACCAATGTAGGGGTCCATGAACTCCTCCTTTTTCAGGTCAGCTGTCTTTCTGGGTTTCTGTAGCCTGGTATTGAACACATATCTTACCACTCTTCCCTCTCTGCAACTGGATTCCAGGAGTTTGGATCAGTGTTTAGTTGTGGGTGTCTGCTTCTGTTTCCATCAACTACTAGATGACGCCTCTTTGATGGCACATAAGTTAGTTATTAATGTCATTATTAGGGAAGGGCATATAAGGTAGCCTTTCAAATGTTGCACACATTGCTAGTTGGGGTTTTCCTCGTAGACCTTGGGACATTTCTCTAGATCTCTGGAGTCAGTTTTTCTTCAAACCTATAATGACTCCCTCTATTATGGTATCTTTTTTGTTTTGGTTTTAGTTTTGGTTGTTTGTTTGTTTTGTTTGTTTGTTTTTTGCACTCATCTCTTGTTTACCTGATTCACATGTTTTCCTCTCCTTCCCTTTTCTTTCTAATAACTCCCTCTCCACTCATTGCCCCTCACTCCCAATATGCTCAGGAGATCTTGTTCCTTTCTGCAACTGGGAATATTCCTTATTTTGTGACTGGGTGACCTTACTCAGGATGGTTCCTTCAAGTTATATTCATTTGCCTGTGAATTTCAAGATCCCATTTATTTATTCCACTGAGTACTATGCAATAGTATAAAGAAATTTGCCACATTCTCATTCATTCTTTAGTTGAGGGGCATCTAGATTGTTTCCAGGTTCTTTGTATTACAAATAATGCTGCTATGAACATAGCTGAACAGAAGCCTTTGTTGTATGGATGTGGATCATTTCGGTATATGTCTAAGAACAGAATTGCTGAGTCCCATGGTAGAGTGATTTCCATTTTCTAAAGGAACAACCATACTTATCTACAAAATGGCTTACAAGTTTGCACTCCTAGCAGCAGTGGAGGAGTGTTCCTCTTTCTCCACATCCTTTCCAGCATAAATTGTAATTGGTGTTTCTAATTTTAGCCATTCTGGCAGGAGTGAGATGGTATATCAGAGTTGTTTTGATTTGCATTTCCATGATAACAAAGGATGTTGAGCACTTAAGTGTGTTTCAGCCTGATTGATTTCCTATATTGAGAATTCTTTCTTCAGTTCTGTACTCCCTTTTTAAATAGGGTTACTTGGCATTTTGTGACTAGATTCTTTAGTTCTTTGTATATTTTGGAGATTAGCTCTCTTTCAGATGTAGGATTGGTGAAGATTACTTCCCATTCTGTGAGATGCTGTATCTTCTTGCTGACTGTGCGCTTTGCCTTTCAGAACCTTCTGCATTTCAGGAGATCCCATTTATTAATTGTCAATATCAGTGTCTGTGCTATTGGTGTTAAGTTTGGAAGCAGTCTCCAGTATCAATTTGTTCAAGGCTACCTACCCCTTTCTCTTCTAAGAGGTTCAGTGTGGTTGGATTTATGTTGAGGTTTTTGATCCATTTGAATTCAAGTTTTGTGCATGGCAATAGACATGGTTCTATCTGTAGTCTTCTATACAAAATCATCCAGTTGTGCCAGCACCATTTGTTGAAGATGCATTCCTTCTTCCATTGTATAATTTTAATTGTTTTCTCAAAAATCAGGTTGTTGTAGTTGTCTGGGTTAATATAAGTATATTGTATTTATTTCCGTTGGTCTACTTGTGTATTGTGCCATAGATCTATACTATATATAGCTCTATAGTAGAGCTAGAATTCAGAGATAGTGATGACTCCTGAAGTTTCTTTATTGTACAGGGTTATTTTGGCTATCCTGGGCCATTTGTTTTTCCATAAACAGTTGAGGATTATCCTTTCAATGTCAGTGAATAATTGTGCTGGTATTTTCATAGGGGTTCCTTTTAATCTGTGGAATGCTTTTGGCAAAATTGCCATGTTTGTTATGCTTATCCTACCTATCCCAGAGAGTGGGGAATATTTCTGTTATCTAGTGTCTTTTTTAATTTCTTTCTTTAAAGACATACAGATCTTTCAATATAGTTCTTTCACTTGTTTGGTACGTGTTGCCCCAAGACATTCTATGTTGTTTGTGGCTATTGGAAAGGGGGATGTTTCTATGATTTATTTTCAGCCCCCTTATCATCTGTTCATAGTAGGGCTATTGATTTTTTTGAGTTAATCTTGTATATTGCTAATTTGCTGAATGTGTTCATCAGATCTAGGGTTTCCCAGGGAGAGTTTATTGGGACACTTACATAAAATACCATATCATCTGTACATAGTAACAATTTGTCTTATTTCCTTTGAATTTGTATCATCTTGATCACCTTTTGTTGTGTTATGGGTTTAGCTAGAAATTTAAGTACAATATTGATGAGATATATAGAGAGTGGGCAGCATTTTCTTGTCCTGATTTTAGAGGAATTGGTGTTTGCCGGTATGTTATTGAGTACTTTATTTCAATGTTCAGGAGGGATTTGTTGTGTAGTTCTCATTCTTAGGTCTACTTAAATTCCTTATTTCTTCTTAATTTAATTTTAGTAAGTGAAACCTTTCCAGAAATGTGTCTTTTTCCTTTGAATTGCTTTCAAAGGACAGATTATCAAACTATGACCTGAAAATTCTTTGGATTTTCTCAGTGTCAATTGTTTTGTCTCCTTTTCATTTATAATTTTGTTGACTTGCATGTTATCTCTCCTTTTAGGTTAAAACAACTTTGAGATACCATGTTACCCCTTTCAGAATGGCTAAAATCAAGAACACCAATGAAAGTTTTTGCTGGAAAGGATGTGGAGATGGGTATACTCCTCCACTGCTGGTAGGAGTGCAAACTCCTAAATCCCCTATTGGAAATCAGTGGGGATGTTCCTCAGAAAAATGGGAATCTATTTATCTCAAGATCCCACAAATACTTTTATATTTATTTATATTTTTATTTTTATTTTTGATATCGATCCCAGTTCCCTTTCCCTCCCTCCATCCCTTTCTCTCTCTTTCCTTCTCTCTCACCCTGTCATGCCCCCAAGCACCCACCCCAATCATCTCCCCCCCACTCCACATGTAGGGTAATTCCCTCCAGGAGGGGTCATCTAAGTCTGTTGAGTCATTTGGAGTATCCCTCCATGGGGGATGTTCCCCCAAGTCCTTTTGTGCACCATGAAAACATACTGGATCCACTCTACAAAGTACCTTAGACCATTCAGCCCTTCTAGCTGAGACCCGTCTTTAGGAGGTCTGAGTCAGTCCCATGCAACATGGCCAGTTATCAGTCCGGGGGACCATTAGTTCCTCCTAGTTCAGGTCAGCTGTCTCTAGGTACTTCTGAAGCCTGGTCGTGTCCTCTCTCTCTGCACCTGGATTCAATGTCTGCTCAGTGTTTAGTTGTGGATGTTTCATTAATTCTATCAGCAACTAGAGGAGGGCCCCATGATGTTTGAGAAGTTTGTCACCCATCTCACTATCAGGGAAGGGCATTTATTGTAGCGTTTCCACTGTTGCTCAAATTGTTAGTTGTGGTCAGTCTTGTAGGTCTCTTGACATTTCTCTAGGTTCAGTTTTCTCTTAAAACGTATAGAGGCTCCCTCTTTTATGCTCTCTCTCTCTCTCTCTCTCTCTCTCTCTCTCTCTCTCTCTCTCTCACACACACACACACACACACACACTTACTGTCTCACTCACTCTCTCTCTTCTCTTATCTATTCATCTCATAACTCCATCTTCCTAGTCCCCCATGCTTCCCTCTTCTGTCCTTCTCCTAGTTCCCTCTCTATTCACTATTCCCCACTCCCCATGAGCACCGTAGATCTTGTCCCTTTCCCCTTTTGTGATAGACCTCATATGAATCTCTTAGAAAAAAATCTTAAGGCAAATATCTAATAGATGAACGTTCATACATATTTTCTTTTTTGCCTATGAAATTATCATCAATCTTTATTATGTACTTAAAAATACAAAGATGAGGCCACATTTTAAAACTTTTTCAACTCCCAAATATGAAATGATATGGAATCTTAAATATTGAGGATTTTGTAGATTTTTTTTTCCATTTTAAAAATAGAGACAAGAGTTCTAGGTTACCGGGATACTCCACCATGCCCTGCTCAGGAACTACAGACATTATCATCATAGAGGAATTCTTAGTATAAGTTGAGAGTTTAGTTCAAAATGTTTCAAATTTTGAAGCATTTCAGCTGTTTCAGGGATGGTCAATTCTAAAATCTTGAGATATTTCCCTTCTTATCAATTTTAGGTAAGGAATCCACAACCTATTCTAGATGTACCTAATATGTATGGCTAGTACTGTATGTAGTTTAGGACTACAGAGGTTTAGTTTGAATGTAAACAATATACTACTTCTGGAAATGATAAGGAACATAGAAAATAATCTTAAAATATAACAGAAATTTGGGACACAATAGATGGTCTATGGTTAATAGCACTTTTAGCACAGGGTTCTTCTATAGAGGACTCAGGTTTGGTTCTCAGCATAGAGAAACTGGGTTCAGCACTCAGAACGTACATAGTAGCTCACAACCACCCAGAGTATCCAACCCCCTTTTATCTCAGAGGAGTACAGGAATACATGTGTTATACTCACATGGATTTACATACACAGATGCAGCCAAAACATACATATAAGTCTAAAAAATAGCCACACATCTTCAAGTAGAAGTTTCAGGTAAACTTAAGGACTTGAAGTTCCTTACATACAAAACACACACTAATAGTATGTGCAGTACTTTGCATCTAAAACATAGAACATTTTCCAGAAGTTATTTTTAATGTGTGTGCTAAATAAATAACATTTTAGCACAGGATAAAACTATCAGATATTTATCTAATTAAAATGTACAGAGGTTCATTAACAATTCAAATTCTGAAAACAACCAACCATCTTCATAGAAAAAAAACTTGATTAAAAATTTCAATTTAATTATTCCTCCTTAAAAATTTCATTTTAATATTGGACAAAATAGACCAAAATTACCTTCAAAATGAAGTATGGCTTAATTAATTAATTACTTCAACACCATAATGTTTGAATACAGCTTAGTCATCATTCTGATTTAATCATTGTCCTTAACTCAAAATTCAAATGAAACCTACAGGAGATACAAACAAATTCTTCTGCCCCAAGCAAGAAAAGTATTAGCATACTGCTGAGGAAAATCAATTTTAGGATTTAGGTCAAGACAAAAAAACATGAGTCTAATTCAAGGCATAAGAGTTTCAGGGACTACCCATTCCCTTTATGTAGTAGATTATAATTTACAATGGTTCTGATGTGGAGGAATAACCAAAACCAAGCACAACTTCCTATCAAGCATGCAAAATAAAAATCATGCCCCTTTTCCTTTAATTAATCTAGCCAACATCTTTAAAATTTATAAAGTTTAAATGCTTTGCCTGGCAGTGGTGGCACCTTAATCCCTGCATTTGAGGTGGAGGCAGGTGGATCTCTGTGAGTTCGAGGCCAGCCTGGACAGCAAGTTCTAAGACAGGCTTCAAAGCAATACAGAGTAACCGTGTCTCAAAAAAACAAAACCAAATAAACAATCAAAAATCCAAAGGGCGAAGATAAAGAAAAGAAATATTTTCAGTAATAAAAATTATTTTCAGTAATAAAAATTAAGTAGCCCTATGTGTAAGTATGAAAAGCAAATCATTCCAGCAGCAATACTGCTTGAGAGAAAACCCACTTAACAAGCACCCTCAGTTACACACAAGCACTCAATTGTCCTGCAAGTCATCCCACAAATTGCTAATTTTATTTACACTGAGGACAAACACTGCATTTGTCCGTTACAAGTCTACAGGTTTACTTGTTGGTAGTAGTTGAGTCTTTCCAATAGGATTTTTGGGAGAACCTTTGTACAAGACCCTTTCTTTATCTGATGGTTTCCTAAGAACTCTGTATTTTATTTCATGAGAAAAGGCTGTATTATTATTTACAACAAATTTTAATCTATCATGATTAGTGAGATCATCCAAGGGAAACTTGATTTGACCATCAGATTTGTTCTCCTGTTTACAAAGTCTGGTAGTTCCAAGAGAAGCAGGAACAGGATCTGGATGTCTCTTCACTTTTGAGAAAGATTTGGAAGTTAATTCAACACTTGATTTTGAAATTGCATTATTTAACTTATCAAACAAGGACTTCCGTGCTTCAGTACCTAATTCAGTACATGAAACAGAGGAATGTTTTGATGTACTTTCTACAAAAGAGGGAAGAGCACCATCACAGCTCACTGATTTTCCCAGAGGAGAAGCTGCATCACCAAGGATTGCCAACTTCTGCCTCACAGGCTGCCTGCCATACTCCAACAAAGAACTAATTCTTCTGACAGACTGACAGACAGGAGTACGCTGAAATTTCAGAGGTGACTTCACTTTTAGAGGAAGCTTATTAAACCATTGTACGTGATCAGAAACTTTTCCATGCTCATTCATTTGTAAACCTCCAGGAACTGTGTTATTGTGTTTTCCCACAAGTGACCACTGCTTAGCAAGCCTCTGGGGCTGAGGCAGAATTTCAAAGCAGTATTATTTGGAATACTGAATATAGAAGCAACCTTTTTCTCCTAAACAGAAGAATGGATGGAAAATTCGCGTACTACTCAGCAGGAAAAAAACAATGGGATCTTGAAATTCTTGAAATCCCGAGGGAAAAGGATGGAACTAGAAGAAACCATCCTGACTGAGGGGATCCAGTCACAAAAAGACAAACTCGGTATTTAATCCCTCATATATGGATATTAGACATAGAGGAAAGAAATACCAGCCTACAAACCACAACAACAGAAAAGCTTAAATAAAAGTAGTACCCTAAGAGAGAGGGGAAAGGCATTAAAACTCCTGAGAACATTTGGAGTATGGCGGTAGTGAAGAGAAATTTCAGAGAAAGATAAGGGGGGGTGACGAATGAGTCAGAGAAAAAAATATAAGTGAGCAATTAAAGAGATTCCATAATAGATGGATACATTATATGTTTACAGAGAGATATGGCACTAAGAAAATGTCCAGAGCTATACAAGGATGATCCCAACTAACATGGTAAGCAGTTGGGGATAGGCTACATTAAATGTCCTTCCCAGATAATGAGGCTGATGACTACCTGATATGCCATCCTAGAAAATTTATCCAGTAGCTTATGGAAGCAGAAGCACTCCCCAACCCTCTCACTTACATGTCCCATGTGTGAGCACATTTTTAGACAATGTTTATCATAAATGGTTCGCCAAGCTTGAGTAAGTGGGATGGTGTTGGGGATGAAGATTGTAGATGACTCTCATATCCAAGAACCAAAATCCTTCCTCTATAGTGAAAGGTACATCGGCAATGTAAAAACTATTGCATAAAAGAGAGTCTAGAGATCTCAGAATGAATATTGTCAACAATGGGGCATGAGGCAGAACCTAAGACATCTCTGTATCTAACAACAATATCCTAGCATGAACAGTGTGTCATGAGTCACCACTATCTTTAGAAACAAAGTTAAAAGATGACAAAACGCAGTGGATTAAATTGGTCCTGATACAGTGAATATAGACTTTTATACTCTTTCAGATCCACTATGTAGGACAAATACCTAGTTAGAGAAAAACATCTTGCACATGAATTTTAACCTAGAGTAATATATAGCTGGATATCATATTTAATGAATTTACCAATGGAAATCTCAACATTTTGTGGCTATTTCTGAGGCTTAATTTACTATTGCAGCTTTACTATTTAAGAAAGTTGATATCCACCACCAAAAGGCTTTGGGCCACTTTTTTCTCAGATTGTATTTACTGATATTATGTATCTTTCACTGAGTAATTGTGACAGGTAAAATATATTTTTCGTGATCTTGGCCATAATCTGATTGAAGCATCTCCCAACTTGTAACTATTAAATTTTTATAAGACACTTATAAGGAATAGGAAGATATCCAAAGGGAACTCTGCACCTCAGCTGTTTTCTGCTTGTTGGATTCCATGATACATAGAGAAAGCATCACAATATAGAATATAATGGTATGTCAAATTTCCACAAAATGACTCAAACCCAAACGATAATGACCTCACTTTATAACTTTATTTACCTTCTCCTTTAGCACACAAATCTTTCTGTAAATTGTAGTTTTTCTTCTTCTATCTCAAAGTATCTTATATAGTTTCAGTAAGTCACACATATATGTGAAGGCATATATCCCAATGTATGCTTTATTATACCACAATGAAACTTGCTAAACTATGTTCATAGCAATCTTTTCTTAAAAACCCAATATTATAAACAACCCAGATCCCTGCCAATTGAAAAATGGATACATAATATGTGGTAGATTTACACAATAGTGTACTACTTAGTGGTAAAAGCAAAGACATGCTAAAATTTGAAGTCAAATAGACAGAATTAGAAAACATTACTATCCTGAATGAAATGTTCATGAACCAGAAGAACAAATGTAGTATTACTCAATAATAAATTGATACTGACATAAAGCATACTCAAACTGCAAACAGCATCCCCAGAGAAGCTAAGAATCTAAAATCTCTTGTGGATCCAGATAGGTGAATCTGCAAAATCTAGCACTAAACATTTGGCCAAGCTCCTAGAGTACAATCAAATAATATGAGCAAATGTGTAAAGACCATGAAGGGGAAGTGCCCAGAATCAGCTGACATGAGCTAGTGAGAGATCCCTGACTCTGATCTAAAAAATAGGGACCTTGTCCAAACTAGACCAACCTAGAGTCCTTTAAAAAAGGTGACAATGGTGAATAGCAGACAATATATGAGGCATATTGTGTGTCCAAGTTCTAAATTTAATGCACAAACTGACATAGTCGTGGCCAATTTATATGGAGAGATACCATACTCAGTCTAGACAAAGGGTTGTGGGGGATTTATATTTGTCTTTGTTCTGCTCCAATGAGATAATAATACAACTTAGTAGACTTCTTAGATATGTCCTTATCTACTCCAAGGAAATATGAGAGGTGGGGACAGAAGTGGAGGGGGCAGAGGAGAGAAAGGGATGGCGACTGTATTGTAATGTAAAAAATAAATTAACAAAAAAGGAAAAGAAACAGTTAAAAATTACAGGTCATTAACATCCCAAAATATCAATGGACATGATATTCCTACAAAAGACACAGGCTAATAGAATGGATATGAAAAGGGAATCTTTTTTTCTGCTGCATACTTGAAGCACACATAAAGTTCAAAGACAGTAAGTCTTTGACTCAAAGACTCCCTCATAGTAAAAGTTTGGGAAATAAATTTCTAATACAACACACATAAGAAAGAAGCTGGCAAAGCTATCCTCAGAGCCAACAAAACAGACTTTAGAATAAAATTTTAAAATGTGAATTATATTGCATATTCATCGTAGGATAAGTCTACCAAGATGAAGTCTCAGTTCTGAACATTCATGTTCCAAATACTGCATCAACAACAATTGTAAAAGCAACACAACAAATCTTAAATCACAAATCAAAACACACAAACACACTGATACTGGGATACTTTGTAACTCCATTGAACAAATTTCAGTTCTGGCAGAAGAAAATAGAAAAATGTTACTAGCAAGTCCCTGCCCCAACTCCCCTGCAGCCAGGTCTGGTCCCTCTACCACGGCAGACCCAATAACACGCTGAGACTCTGCATTTGATGTAAATACTATTGGCCAGTTCCTAATTCTTTATAGTCTAGCTCTGTCTTAATTATTAACCCATTTCTACTTATCTAAGTATTTCCACTTGGTCATATTATCAGAGAGCGTTAGGCAAGTATCTGTTTTCTTTCCACTCTCCATGTTGACTCCTCATTCCTACTTCCTTTTTCCTCCTTGTCTCCTAGCCCTGCCTATCTTGCTTTGACATTGGCCTAACAGTTCTTTATTCATTAACCAGTATGAGAAACATATTTACAGAATAACATCTCCCATCATCTCCTCTTTTCTGTCTAAAATAAAAGAAGTGTTTAAACTTAGCATAGCAAAATATAACACACAACAGTTATCAAATACGAATCACAGTTCACAATATTCAGTTCATTAACATTTAGTAAGACTTAAAGAAAATAGTCTATCATCTATCCTATCTTTGTGAGTCTAAAGTCTTATATGTAACTTATCTTTAATCCTAACTAAGGAAAACTATAACCATAACCATCTGTCTTCAACTCCTTCAAAGACCACAGAGGGATAATATATAAACTCTAGAAAGGATAGAGACAACTCACTGCCAGGTCAGTCACCCAAAGTTCTTCTGTATTGCTCCATCTTCAGCCCATAGGCCACAGTGTGTCTGGCAGATTCTTTCATGAAGCAGGAAGCCTGCTTGTTTCAGCAGTCACGTTTCTGTGGATCCTGCATGTCCAGTTTATACAGCATAAAGTCAAACAGTCCAGACAAGAGCAGTAACTTGTCCATAAGGATAGTTCTGCCATATTGAAAGCAAACTTCGTAAGGAGTTTCATCAATGTCCATCTTCCTTTCTGACGCAGGTGGTGTTGCCAGGAGCAGTTGTGCCCCACTGTCAAGAAAAACCCTAAACCATTTTAAATGCCATATTCTGTAGGTCTTTGAAAGGTTTGAAGAATGCCTATTTATCTCAAATACATCTCTGCATATCTATAAATCCTAACTAACTTAACTCCAAGTTTTGAGTATCATAGCTAACTTTCTATAATCTGTACTAAATTATACATTACATTTTTCAATGAGCTATATAATCACAATACCTAAACAACAGGAGAAATATACATATCACAAAATTGACCATAAATCTGTATCAATAAATAAAAATCCATTCCAAAACAAAGTATTCATATCTATACCATAATTCCTTTTGTACCTTTAAAAAAATATTGGTTGTGATCATTAACCATTTATAACCAAGCTCACTTAAATGAAAACAAACATTTATAAACAATATTTGGGAATTTGGGTGTCGTTCTTTCCAAACAACTTCCTGCTGGTAAGGGGTGCTGTCATGGGGGAATTCTAAGAAGCCACAGAAATTCTGGCTGTAGTCTGGAAGGCTGCATTGTCCCATTGACGTTGCTTCAGGGGGTCTTGCTTGATCAAACCACATTAGTCTGGAAAGATTCCACAGCTTTTCATTTACTGTGGAAACAAAATTAGAAATCCTTTTTCCCAGTAACTTGTCCTTATACTTAAATTTTGGATTCAAAGCATTATATATAAAATATATATATATAATGTATGTATAATATATATTATGTATATTTTAATGTATATATTAAATATATATAATATATACGTATATATATATATATATATTGACTTAATCCAGCATCATCTTTTATCTGTTGTTGTTATTTCCTCAGCAGTCAAACAATTTAAAGATAACAGAACAGTATACAATATCCATAGTTTCTCTGTGCTTTCCATCTTTATGTGGCTTTTTTATTACCCTATTTCTTCTACTTTTATTTTTACATATTTTGAGACAGGGTTTCTCTGTGTAACTTTTATCTGTCCTGGAATTTATTTTGTATACGAGGTTTCATTTGAAATCACAGAGATCTGTTTGTTTCTACCTCCTGAGTGCTGGGATTAAAGGCATGTGCCACCACACCCAGTCACACTCTGTCTTTTTAAAACCATTTTATTGTTTGTTTGTTTTTTCTCCCAAGCCAATGTATATTTTAAAACACAGTGTAAACCTTCATTGCCAGCTCTCATGTACACCAATGAATTGTTTTCAGAGCTCTTTAAAAGCAAGGCGGTTTTTTGCTGCTTATGCTAATTTTGGAAACCTCCCTTAAAGGATCCGTGCAAATCTCTGTCTCTATCAAAACAAAGTTTAACTGAGAAAAATGCTGATACCAAGAAGTTTTGCTAATTTCTATTATTTTGTTTCTAAAAACTATTTTTTAAGCTTTTGTTAAGTTTTAAGTGAAACTTCTTAGTACCACTTCTGATACCATATTTTTTAAGAGCATGTTTTTCCCCACCGGTTGTCTGGTCTTGCTGCTACCCAGCCTCCAATAACATGCAGAAACTCTGTATTTAACACAATGCTGTTGGCCAGGTACTAGTTTGTTACCGGCTAGCTCTGTCTTTATGATTAACCCATTTCTATTTATCTAAGCATTTCCATGTGGCTCATCTTACCAGCCCGGGAGCCTGGCTGGCCTTCTACCTCTCCGAGCTCTCCATTTTGACTTCTCCTTCCTATTTCCTCTTTCCTCCTTGTCTCCTTGCCCCACCTATCTTACTTTCCCATTGGCCCAACAGTGCTTTATTCATTAACCAGTACAAGAAACATATTTGTAGAATAACATCTCCCATCAGAGAAATAAGGGACAAATCAATATTATGATTCAAATGGACTAAACAACATCTCTAGGACATCCCAACCAAAAACCAAAGAGTCCAATATTTTGACAGCATCTTGTCTCATGGAACCATCTCTAAGACTGTCTAATCATTCAGTATCAAAGGAAACCTCAACAGATACAAAAAATAACAATTACCCGCATAACTTAACTGACCACCATTGTTAAAGTAAGAATTAAAACAACAACACAAATTACAGAAATTCCACAAACTCAAGAAAATTACACAAACAATTACTGATATACACTAGGTAAAGGAAGAAAAAAAATAAAAAGACTCCCTAAAATTCAATATAAAAGTTTATACAACATACATAAGGTCTGTAACTGCCTAGAGAAAGAAGCTAGTGAGGCAATGAAAAGACAATTTCTAGATAATCTTCCTCATGAATATTGTTGCAAAAACACTAAATGAAACACAGGAACATTGAATAAAGAACACATAAAAATGTCATTCAGCATGACAAAATTGGATTCATTCCTTAGACAAAGGGATGGATCAACACAGAAAAATCTGTCAATATAATCCAACAGATGAACAAACTGAAAGAATAAGCACAAATGATCATCACACTTGATGCTGAAATAGCCTTTGACAAAATGCCATACACCTTCATCATAAAACAATAGGAGAGTTCAAGGACACAATATCATACCTTCATATAATAAAAGTAGTGTGAACAAAGCCAACATCAAACTAAATTGAGACAACTCAATCTGATTGCTCTAAAATTAGAAAAAGAAAAAAAAAACTGTTTACTCTCTTCATACCTATTCAACATAGAAATTAAAGTTCTTGCTACACCAATAAGAAAGCACAGAAGATGAAAGTATTACAAATGGAAAATGCAAATTTTTTACTCTTTGCAGAAAATTTGACAGTATACAAAAATGATCCAAAATTCTGCCAGAGAACTCTTACAGCTGACACAAACCTTCTGTAATGTGCCAGCATACAAGATTAACACAGTGAAAGAGGAAGTCGTCTGTAGCTCGATAATACATAGGCAGATAAACTTCACATATCACAATAGGCACAGGCAACATAAAATATCTTGAGGTAAATCTAACTAAACAAATGAAAGACACAGGGGACAAGAGCTTTAAGTATTTGAAGAAAAAATTAAAGAACTAGAAAAAAAATCTCACATGCTCATGGAAAAATAGGATCAATGTAATATATATGGGATTAACACTAAAAGCAACCTACAATTTCAATGCAAAATCCCAGCACAATTCTTCACAGTCCATGACAGAATAATATTTGCCTTTATAACAAAAAGCAAAATGCCAGCACATCCCTATAGAATAAAGGAACTTCCACAGTGATCACATTCACTGATTTTTGACTCTAATATAAAGTTACAGTAATTACAACAGCTTTTTATTTTCATACAAAGAGACAGGAAGACCAATGAAATTAAATTCAAGGCCCTGGTTTAGATCTACAAACCTGTGACCACCTGATTTTTCACAACAGAGCTAAAATCCTGAAAAACTAATTGAAAGCACTTTTAACAATTGCTGTTGGCACAGCTGGATGTTTAATGTAGAAAAATTCAAATGGTTTCATATTTCCATACACAAAATTCTAGTTCAAATGAATCAAAGTCTTCTATTTAAATCCAGCTGTACTGAGCATCATAGAATATTAAATGGTAAATTGCATTGAACACTGTGGCACAAGACACCACTTCCTAAATACAACACAAGTAGTACAGACACTGAAAGCAACAATCAATAAATGTAATCTCCTGAAACTAAGAAGGTTCTGTAAGACAATGAACATAGTGAATAGAACATAAAGGGAGTTTACATAACAGGAAAAGTTTTCAGCAACCCCACTTCAGACATAGGGTTAATCCTGCAAATAAAAGAACTCAAGAAACTAAACATTAAAAATACAAAGTAATCCAATTAGAAAAATGAAATACCAAACTAATCAAAGGTAGCTCTACAGTGGTTCTCAAATGACTGAAGAACATTTTAATCCTTATTCAACATAATTTACCTTCAAGGACATGGAAATAAAAACCATGCTGAGATATTATCTGATGAGATATTATCTTACACATGTCAAAATGATTAAGATAAAAACACTGACGACTTCATATTCTAGAGAAGATGTGGAATGACATGGAAACTTCTCCATTGTTAGTGGGTGATCAAATATGTACAATCACAAGTTAAATCAATATGGCAGTTTCTCAGAAAATCAGTAGTCAATTAACATCAACATCTCAAATACCTCTCTTGGGCAATTAATTACCCACACGATGCTCAATCAGACCAAAAGGACATTTACTCAACTACATTCATAGCATCTTTATTCACAATCAGAAGACTCTTGAAACAACCTAGGTGCCCCACAAGGAAGAATGAATAAATAAAATGTACGTTTACACTATCAAATATTAGTGGCAAAACAATGACATAATAAACTTTTTAGGCAAAAGGAACTAGAAAAGTCAATCCTGAGAGATATAAAGCAGACCCAGAGAGACAATCATGACATATACTCACACATATATGGATATTAGATGTAAAATAAAGCAATGGTGACTAGTGTATTAATCCACAATCTCAGAGTAGTTAAATAACAAGGTGGACCTTAAGAAAGATATGTGAATTTCCCTTTTTAAGGAGAAATGGATAGATCTATTGCATAAACTAGTGATTTAGTGGGAAGGGATAAGAACATAAATTCTCACGATTTTCATTTCGAGGTCAATGAGATAGACACCTTGATAGAGGGCCATTTTTGGATTATGGTATAATCATATACAAGATAACTTAACAGAATACATGTGGATGACCTCATGTAAGACTCCTGCAAATAGTGTAGTGGATGCCATGTCCTGTAATTAGGTGTTGACTACCCTAATTGAAAAAAGAACACCTTTATCAAATAATTGATGAAGCAGATGCAGAAATCCACAGCCAAGCACTTGCCTGAGCACAATGAGTCCCACTGATGAAAGAGGAGGATATTTTGGAGCACAGGTGGAAGGATATCAATGGGGAATCCCATAGATACAGATGAACGTTTGTGATCTCACATATCAGAGACTGACAGCTATGGAGTGAGCATGGGAACAATATAAGGCCTCTAGATATCGATGATTGCTGTGTAGCTTGGTCTGTTTTTGAGATCCATAGCAGTGGAATCAGGACCCATGAGCTGATTTTTTAAACCTATTTCCCATATGATGTAGAGGCATGAGTACTGTCTTTTTGTGATACAGAGGCAGGACTTCCATTGCTGGAAAGATAAAGATTGGATAAGAAATACACAGTAATATAATTGTAAGTGAAGATGATAAAAGGATGGAGTGGAAGCTGTGGTTGGTATAAAAATTAATTATTAATTAAAAGATGAAAATTATGCTTAATTATATAGAGCAAGAAAAATTAATTTAGTTAGTTTCTTTCACTTTCTGCCTTTGCTAAGCAAATCACCTACAAATGAACAGCATATCAAAAATGCTGCCAAGTGTCAGGATAATTCTGACCAGAAATATTTTTCAAGGTATAAACAGTAAAATGATGTTGAGATTGAAGATTGTACATTACCCTCTTTTAAAATAATAGGAGACACTTCTCTAGTAAGAATAGCACTGGATAAATGCACAGAGTCTACATAAATTGGTAGATGAAGAAACCCCAATCTTAGGTATATGGCAATCCAGAATCCTCAGAAGACCTACCTTGAACCAGTGTCCAGATGAAGTGAACAAGACCACTTAATATGCAGAAGAAAAAATATTTATTGATTAGTGCAAGATCCTTAGCAATTATGTGGACTTTAAGGTATAACTATACTGCAGTAAATCAATATTTTCTTTTTATACTATGGACCAAGGCTTCTAGAAGCCATCCAATACACTATATTTTACAGCTACCACATTAGAAAAAAATGACCCATGCTGGGCAGTGGTAGTTCCCACCTTTAAGCCTATCACTTTGGAGACAGTGGCAAGCAGATGTTCAAGCATTTGAGGCTAGCCTTATCTACACAGTGAGTGTCAGGAAATGTTCCAAAGGCACACAGAAAAATCCTTCTTGAAAAACAAAAAGAAAAACAAAAACAAAAACCCCAAACACTCACTTCAACCTCTGCCAAGTCTAAGAATAATGTACCACATAGCTGAAGACTCTTTGCTGGATATCTCTGTAGTTTTAATATCTTAGTTTGGTAGGTTATAGTTTTACTATTTAGAGAAGAGGATATCCACCAACAAAATTATTTGAGTAGGTTTTCCAGATATTATATTCAATGTGATGAAGTACCCTTGAGTTTTGTAACGTTTCCAGCAAAGATGCCAACTTACATGGCTCTGATTGTTTCCTCATTGGGAGTACCATCTTGCACTTGTACTAAAATTCAGAAATGTGCAGATCACATCCTTGGTAGAGTAAAATATACAAAGAAAACTCTGCATCTCAGATGGTTGCTATTGGTGTGCCTATGATATGAGCATAGATAATTCCACTATGATTGTTAGGCAATCATTATGATGTCAAAGACTGTCACATTGTAATACATCTCCTCATGTTAAGCAAATTCCATCCACACATGGATCCTTCTTTTATTCTCATTGCATTCTCCCAAGCACAGGAGTCACTCTCTGAATTGTTTTTGTTTGTTTGTTTGTTTGTTTTGTTTTTTTACTTTTCCTACTCCACAGACACTTACTGTATTTAGAGAAACACATATGCAAAATGTAACTGAGCTAATCCAATGGATGGATGAGCTTATATATAAAATTCATATGCCACAGTTCTCATTTCTAAACAATGGAGACAACACTTTTGTACATCCAACTTTTATATCCCCTTGACACTTAAATGAATACAAAATTTCTTCCCCCTGCTTATTTTTGGCCTGGGGAGTGTGAGAAACTGGATGAACTGTGTGCAGTAAGTATGTGAATAAATAATTCTTCCAAGATACATAGAGAGAAACTAAGACACACACCTTAAAGTACCTCCACATACACAAAATAAAAAATGACAAATGTGTTCATGAATCCCATGGTCACAGAGATTCATGTCACAAGTAACCACAGCAAAGAGTTATCTCTGGAGTCCTGGTAATTTGCTACATTTGTTTGGGAAACAATTTTCATATTCCAAAATAATACTATTTTAATTAATGTGCTTTCAGTAAAACTTATATTTGTTGAGATATTTTTTGTAATATACCTGAAAAAAGACTGCATTTCCAGGCTTGAAAACATCCTCTTGCACTGAGACTGAGTCGGTATAACTTCCTGGGTCTGCCGTGAGCAAACAGCACCCACCTTTCCACAAGAAACACCATTGAGGCCACACTCCCTTGATTTTTGGACACAATCACCTATCTTCTTCTGTATGAGAGACCTACAAGAGAGTTTGGATAATCCAGAGTTGCACACATCAAACTTCTGACACACCTAGACCCACTGAGAATACAGGGAAGAGGAAATCCACCTGCACCCACTTGAAGACGCAATGGGATAGGAAGGTGGAAATACAGGAAAACACACAACACTAGAAAGACCAATATGACCCCACCAGAATCCTGGGACTCTTCACAAACTGGAAATGAACACACCAAAGGAGAGGAAGTAGAAGAGAATGACAATCAGGAACTACAAATGCAAGCATAATAAACAGAATAGAATAGATCAAAGATAGAATCTCTGGTGGAGAAAATAAACTACATGAAAAAGATTCATAGAACAGAGAAAATATTAAATGCAACAAATACTGACCATGAAAATTCATGAAAAAATGGGACACTATGAAAAGGCCAAACCTAAGAATAATAAGCATAGAAGAAAGCAAGAATCCCAAATCAAAGGTCCAGAAAATATATTCAACAAATCATTGAAGAAAACTTCCACAATCTGAAGAAGGACATGCTATGAAAGTATAAGAAGCATACTGTACACCAAATATACTTGACGCCCCAAAAAGTCCCTTTATGACATAATAATCAAAACACCTAAAATACAGAATAAAGAAACACTACTAAAGGCAGCAAAGGAAAATGGCCAGGTAACATATAAACGCAGATATATCAAAATTACAACTGACTTCTCTATGGAAATTTTCATGACCACTAGATTAAGGACAGATGTTTTACAAATACTGAGAGCCACAGATACCAGCAAAACTCTCAATCACTATATACATAGAATATCAGATATTCAATGACAAAACAAGATTTTCATAATATATCTCCACAAATCCAGCCCTACAGAAAGTTCTGGAAGGAAAACTCCAACCCAAGGAAGTTAATTACTCTCACAAAGACATAGGACATATATAATCACACTTTAGAAGAACCCTAAGAAAAAGCTGGACAAATATACTCACTAAAACATCACCACCACCAAATCTAAAACAACAAGAATTAACAATCAATGGCCCCTATTTTTCCTCAGCAATAATGGTCTCTACTCTCCTATTTTAAGTCACTGGCTAACAGAGTGTATACAAAGACAGAGTCCATCCTTCTGCTTCATACAAAAAGAACATCCAAGTTTCAAAGACAAAATTTACATCAGAGGAAATGGTTGGAAAAATACCTTCCAATCAAATGGACGAAAGAAGAAAGCAAGTCAGCTATGCTAATATCTAACAAGTTAGTTTTCAAACCAAAATCAATAAAAATGAATGAAGAATGGCATCTCATATGCTTCACAGGAGAAGTCCTTCAAATGAAATCTCAGTTCAGAACCTCTATATGCACCACATACAAAGGCCACCACAGCAGCTTCATCATGACTGCCGTGACTGCACCCCAACAGAATTCATTACACATGATCATGATCCTCTGATTATCTGATTATTAAATTATTGAATTTTTAAAATCTGTGATGACTGAGTCCTTTATGGGTCAGTTCTGTTGGATTGACTCAGGAATTTAGGATGTAAAATTGTCCAGTTTTTTAAAATTATTTAATCATGTAATCATTAAAATCTATTATTTTGTAATTAGTAATCACTGGATCTCCCAGTGTCCCTCATTCTCTGGGTGCAGCTTGGCTCCAATCTGCTGTGTCCATCACACAGTAGCCAAAACCCTATCGATGGCCACATTATAATATAATTAATCAAATATGTGAATACATAGATGGTCTTGCATAATTAACTTCCATAAGATGGAACCAAACTCCAGTGATTGTCAAGGAAGTAATACTTAGATAACTAAATAATGCCACACAATTAACTCCAAAGGAGGACTGGCCACACCAGCTATGAATGATGATATCTTCATCGATTTAAATAACTAGTATATAGTTAAATAATTAATATATAATTCAAATATAAAATAAGTGAATAATGATATGGTGTTGTATAATTAAATCTCACATGGTGGAGTCACGCTGTACTCTTCCTGAAATAATGATTTATTTAAACAATTAAATATATGAATAATAAGATGGCCTTGCATATTAACTCCTACAAGGTGACACAAAATTGAGGTATCATGGCTGGGGAAGTGATCTGCTTAAATGACTAAACTACCAAATAATGAGATTATGTCATATCATCAACACCCTTTATCTGATGCCAAACCTGACTTTTGGTCCATAAACTCATTGTCAGTTTAAATATATAATTACATAATTAAAATATCTAGCATAATTGATCCCACAAGGAGGCAGCAAACTCCAGTGATCTTCGATTATTTAATGACCTAATTTTATACTTAAGTATAACAACAGATGATGTGATGGTCTGGCATATTTAACTCCCACAAGGAGGCCTCAAACTCTAGTGATCACTGAATAATGATAGATTTTAATAATTAGATGATTAACAAATTAAATAATTTTATGGTGTTCTATCTTGACTCCAACAGAATTGGTACAAACTCAAAAAATCATTGATTACTTGATCATAGATTTAAACAATAAAATGAAATGAAATGAAACAATGAAACAATGAAATGACATGCCACAATCAACTTAAACAAGGTGGATCCAGACTCCAAACTTCCTTGGGTAGATAAAGACACTTTTGAATAATGAAATAATCAGATGTTTAGATGGTCTGGCACTCTTGACTCCCTGAGTATACAAGAAGTGTAGTATAAGCTGCCTGGAAATTTTAGAAACAACAGTCAGCTGGCTGCCTGGACAGTGAACCTAAGTTCCTATGCAATGTTGGGACACCCACTGTTGGCCTGCAGGCCCAGAATATCTGTCAGATTTTTATGTGAAGCTAGAATTTTGAAGGAGTGTCTGATCTTGTTTTGGCAATGTTCAGCAATTTTTTCATTTGCATTCTGCTTGTATGGTTTGTGAAGCATATAGTCATCATACAAGGCAAGATGTTCTTACCCAAATGACTAGTTTTGACACAGTGAAAGCAAACTCCACATGGAGGCTTGTCTATGCCCATCATCCTTTTATGAAGTAAATTGGTGCTGATTGGAGCAGATATATCTCACTCTCATGAAAACTGTTAGCTTATCAAATATCTTAGACACTATATTCTGGATATCTTTGAAGTGCTTGAAGGGCATATATCTAAATATACCTGTTTAACATTGAAAACATGCCTAATATGATTACATATTTGCTTATTATAGATGATGACTAACCTGCATTTCTTAATTTATACATTTAATTTTAAAAGAGTGGCATAAATGCAACACCTTAAACAAGAGTAGAGACATATATATCCAGTTTACATTTTTTATAACTATACTAGAGCCCATACAAATGTAAAATATTTAAAGTTACTATTCCTTTTTACCCTATATTTCCCCTAAATGAGGACAAACATCCATAAGCCATCAAATAACTAATAATCACCCATCCCAACTCATGAGAATATAAATATTACATTCTCTAGACTTTGTCCTGTTGTCTGTAGCAAACAACATCATTAGAAGACCCTCCTGACTTTTTTATAGTAATTTTCAAGGAGCCCAGAGTAAGCTATTTGTTCTTGTTGCATTGAAGCTCTGTGAGCATAGCTGTTTCTTAGCGTGACTGTCATTTTTGTGTTCAATATGTTTGTACGTGTGTATTTATTTCTCTTTTTGCCTTTGTGCATTGCTACAATTATTCATTCACCTGCTTCTCCCCATATTTGCACCCACACCATGTGGTCAAGTGGTCCCAAAGGTAAGAAAATAAGAAAATGTAGAGAAGATATTTTTATTTCAGTAAACATAAAAGGATTAAGGTAGAGGCCATTTATGGTATTATCTCCATTCTGCAAATAAGAAAATAGGAGCACAGAAAACATGTTTAAATACTCATCAATGTAGTTGAATGACATAATGGTGCTTTCATTTCCCGGTGTCTATCACTATAGGCAATTAGTTGTTTGATAGACTTGAAAATAATTATAACTCAAAAAAGAGCCTTACATTTATGGGAGAATATCAGTGAGGCTATAAGGTTGTGCTTATATTAGCATGTGGGAGGTGTACTAGAATGTGGCAGGATGTTGGATCATAAATGTTTCCTGGCAACTCTGCTGGATCTATATTCTGGTATGAAGGGCCAAGAACCAGAGAGTAGCTTAGATGTACTATTATCATTGGATATTTTAGTTCCCAATATAAGTATCTCATAAAATCTTTAATGACAGCATTTGTGAAAATTGATTCTTCTAACCAAGTCATGCCAAAATCCCTGGAAGTTGGCCTGCAGCTATTAATATTACCTAATTCTAGATTACCTAATATCAGGGAATATAGTGTGGAAAAAATTTCAAAGACTATTGTTGATGAATGTCATGTTCCCTAAGAAGTAAATCTATGTATTAAGAAGATAAAAAGACTCCCAATTATTGAACAAAAGGTAAGATTTCCATTGTTAGCTTCAATCGGGTATGTGGTAATCTATTTGTGAGACTAGACTGAGAAATAATTGGATGGCATTCCATCACTAATGAGGCAGCTGCTAAAGATCAGCTATCTGATATCCTCTTAAACTCTGAATACACAATAGCATTTAATCATTTACGCATTTACTACTCAAATCACTGATTAAATAATCGATGATCTGTGGAGTTGTACACAATTTTGTGGGAGTCAAGTAAGAGACAACTTGTGGATGTCGCATATGGCAGACCATCTCATCCTCTGATTATGTAATTATTTAATTATTAAAAGGACATTAGATAATCTAGTGGATTTTTGTACCTTGTTGTGGCAGTCAAGTATGCAGATCATCTAATTATTTAAATGTCCAATTAATTTTTAAATCAATGATGGAAACATAGTTCATGAGTATGTTTTGGAGCCACCTTCAGGAAGTGGATGAAGTGATATCAACTTGGCATTTGATTATTTAGTTATATAAATCAATGAATATATCATCCATGATATCTGGAGTTTGATGCCACCTTGTGGGATCAATTATGCCAGATCATCTAATTACATAATTAAATCATTTAAACTGATGGTAGGAGTTAATATGCAAGATTATCTAAGACATTTAATGTTTGTATAATTATTTAAATAAGTCATACATCTATTCCATGAAAAGTCCAGTCAAACTTCATCTTGGGGAGTTAAGTATGCAAAATCCTGACATTATTTGTTTAAATCAATGATGATATCATCCTTCATGACTGGATACTGGCTAATCTTCCCTGCCAGTTAAATTCCACATCACCTATTTTTTTTTATTGTGAGAGGTAGCATTTACTGAATTATTTAATTATTTATATGATGATGGCATCACAGATTATGGTTAGGGTACAGTTATCTGTCTCAGACAAGGTTAGGGATTTAGAAGTTGCAGCCATGGATACAGCATCATCACAAATGCCTCGCCTGGATGATGTCCCAGAAAATGGATGAGCTGCTCTGTTTTAGCTCTGCTGGTGACACCCCTGTTGCTGCCATCCCCGAAGCTGATGCCAACATTGTAGCCTCTACTGCTACATCAGGCATGGGCCCATTATCACAGCTCCTGCAGCATCAGAGCAGAGAGTCAATGCTTAGCTATGTCAGCCTGACAGAGTTCATCAGGCTAGACAGTCTGATTTTCTGATTATTAAATTATTGAATTTTGAAAATCAATGAAGACTGCTTTCTTCATCATGTATGCTATGTCCTCCCAGGAACTTATGATGCAAAATAGTTCAAGTATTTAAATATTTAATCATTTAATTATTTAAATGGGTCATCACATAATCTGGATCACTGATGATTGGTGCCACCTTGTGAGAGTAAAGGGTGGCAGAACATCTAACCATCTGATTATTTCATGATTCAAGTCTGTCATTATCTACTTGAGAAACAGTGCAATCTGAATCCACCTTGTTGGAGTTAATTGTGGCATGTCATTACATTTTTTAATTATTTAAAGCAATGATGATATCATTTTGTTAACTCCTCAGGGGTGAATTATAAGATATTATCTCATTATTCATTCATTTTATTGTTTATATCTACAATTAAATAATCAATGATCTTCTTAATTTTGTACAATCTTGTAGGAGTCAAGTATGAAACACCATCCAATTATTTAATTTTTATTCATTTAATTATTAAAATCTAGCATTATTTATTCATTGGTAACTGGAGTTTGAAGCTTCGTTGTGGGAGTCATATGTTCCAGATCATCAATCCATCTGATGTTATAGTTATTTATAAAATTAGGTCATTAAATAATCAAAGATCACTAGAGTTTTGTTCCACCTTGTGTAATCAATTATTCCAGATCATCCATTTTTTTAAATTAAATTATTTAAACCAACAATAAAATTATGGACCATAAGTCAGTTTTGAAGTCAGATTGTTGGAGTTGATGATGTGACATCCAGTGATTACTGATTAAATAATAATAGATTTTAATAATTAAATGATTAAATAATTTAAAAACTGGATGGTTTTACATCAATTTTCAAGAGGATGCACCTGAACGGACGACGGTGGCTTTCTACAGAAGATACAGAAAGTTCCATGTACGAGGGGGACCTGAAGACTTTGTAGAAAGGAAAGAGAAGTTTCCTGAATAGTTAATAGTGAGGGGTGGGATTTGAAAGACTGTTGACAAGAGATAGATTGTAACAGAGCTGCAAGTATCTAAGAATACTTCCCTGGTGCTCCCTAGGAGATGGTTCATTTGGGGACCCTGAGCCAGGTTCTATTATTCAAAGGGGAAGGGTGACATGCATTATTTATTCTTTCAATGTATTTATTCTTGTATCCACATCTAGGGATCTGAGCAGTCTGCTTCCTAGGACAAGTTCATGGATGTTGCTAGTCTCTTGGTGGTAGTTTGTTGCAGTTGATATGAGGAAGCATTCCACCTGCACCATGACCATGATGCCCAAGGCTTCTCATGTCCATTCTCCTTTCAAGTCTGTACATCATGAAATTGGATTAATCATGAATGCATGTATATTCCTGTTGGCTTGTGTCCAACCCAGACAAACCTTTTGCCAGTTTGGAAGCCTGTTCTAAGCTTAGGGGCCCAATGAAGTGGAATGTATTCTACCTCATGTCACCTGCCCAAATGCCTGTGTGCCTGTTTTCTGGGACACCAACACCCTACTGCCCTACAAGACCTGTGTCAGCCTGGGAGGCCCATTTTTGGCTAGCTGCACTTACTTGAATTTTTGGTTGTACCAATTGTGCAAGGTGCCAGGAGATCCAAGGCCTGCCTGATATCTAGAGTGGTCTTCTGTGTCTCTAGACTCAAGCAGAGACCTGCTTTATCTTTCAAGGTGGGGGTTGGTGAGAAAACAGTGTGTATCAGTTATTTTTGTCAAATGAGGATTGAAGGGGTCACTAGTAGGTATGTAGGGGAAGCCTTATAGGACTCTATGCTTCAGCTCCAGCTAAGGTAAGGACAAAATATGCTGATGTCCTGACACGTGCATGCTTGCGCCCTCGTGTGTGTGTGTGTGTGTGTGTGTGTGTGTGTGTGTGTGTGTGCGCGCACGCGCATGTGTGTATGTTGTTTGTATTTAGAGTTTGGTGGATTAGTCCACTCTGCAGGAAATAGGGGAAGTGGAAGGACAGTGCGGTTTAGTTGCCATTCTGGCATATCTAGGAATTCAAAACTACTCAAACATCTCCTCACAACACCCCTAGAGAGTTCATTCTGTAGCCTCAGAGCAGAAGTAGCAGGAAGTATTGTGGAAAGGCAGAGTTGGAAGAGAGAAGAATAGGTAAGCTACAGGCACAGTTGAGTGGGTTTCTTCTAAATACCATCTTGAAAGATCTCAGCATTGTGCAGGACGTCCTTTCTAGGCACTAAGATTTCTCAGGAGACCAGATCTCTTCAGGGTACTGAAAAGCATTTCTCTACTGAATATGTCATATTATGTGGATATTGAGAGACTTATCTGTACTGGATGCCATTCATTGAACTGTACATAACAGCCAGGGTTAGAGGGAGACACATACAGAAGAGGAGGTAGATCTTTATGAAGATAGATACATGATTAGACAGAGTAAGAATTTATAATTTAATTGATTTGTGTGGGATGGTATTTTTGCATGAAGGGTAATGTGCTTTTGCTTTATGTCTGTGAACACTTGTTTTACTTCCATGTGTCTGGGGTGCTGAAAGGAAAGGATGAAGGGTTTCCTTGAGGACACTTGGAATTTGGTGGGAAGTCACTTAGTATAACAGGAGTGTGTGTTGCTGTAGGCCTTCTGGCAAGAAAAGCTGGTATTGCTTATTTTCAGTTGATGTATAGATTGCCTTACTCTATCCACTTGAATATCTTCAGAGATCTCTGAAACCCCTGCATCCTAGAACTTGCTAAGGTACATACACATTCACAGATTGCACACATGCAAATTTCTATGTCTGAGGAAAAATTGAGTACTTTTGAGGAATTGGAATCTTTTGAGTGGGGCATGCTGTGGAAAGAGGGTGGAGACATTTAGATAGGAGGGACATTGTGATGGTTAAGATACACTGTTTATAATTTAGAAAAGCCACTTGAAATCAAAGTAGCAAAGCATCCATACATTTTAATTCAGATTCTTTGTTGTGGTGCTGCATAACTTTAGTCCCAGGAATCAAGATTAAGATGGATCTATGTTAAAGCCATACTGACTCTATGATATTGATCCAGAAATACCTGTAAAAATGTGATCACTGCACTTTTTCTTGTGCATATAATCCAAGAACTAGTGATGTGGAAATATGTGTGATATGGATAGGTGGAGAATAAAACATGACGAGAAGATGGACTCTGAGAGCCTCTTTCTGCACATGATCCCAGGAAACAGGAGTGTTATCTTATCTGAGTATAGTAACACCTAGTGCCTTTAATGTTTTGTTTCTCTGACATGAAACTTAAAAGTTAAAGCCTGCTATTTTCTATGGGAGTCTTTTTTTTGTTTTCAACATATGACACAGTTGGAGAAAGCTCTGAACGGTCACCTGGTAATACTTACTATGCAAGTGGTCAATTGAGTTGAAATGTTTATTCTTTCCAGGAGCCATTAACATAAAATCATGGATATCCAATATTCCAGGCAACACAGTGACCACTGCTCCAGATAACATGGGGCAGCATTCAACTGTAACCAGATGGCCAACCTCTATGTGAATGAAGGCCAATGTTTCCAGAAGTCTTACTTCTTATTTAACAAAAAATGAGACAAATAAAACCACTGTTCTGAAAATCTAGATCCCCCACAAGAACACACTTCTGCCCTTTTCCATGTGTCCAGCACATGCCAGCCTTCTGCGAGATGAAAAGTCAGTGCTGGGCTTAGGTGAGTGAACCTAACCCTTCTGTCATCTGTCCACCTCCCTTGTGCCCTGTGCTAACAGAACGCTAAACCTAACCATAACGCTAAAGACAACCAAACCCTACCAGTAACCCTAACACGAAATTAAGCCTAAACCTAATGCTAACCATAAACTACTGCAAACATTAAACAAGACCCTAAAACTAACACTAACCCTAACCCTACCGTAACCATAACCCTAAACCTAAACCTAACCCGACCCTAACTGTAAACCTAAACCTAACCATAAACATAAACCTAAACCTAACCCTAAGCCTAACCCTAACCCAACCCTACCCCTAACAATAACCTTAACCCTAACACTAAGCTAACCCTAAACCTAACTCTAACCTTAATCCTAAACTTAACCCTACCATAAACCTAACCCTAACCATACCCTAAACCTAATCCTAACCTTAAGCCTAACCCTAACCATAACCCTAACCCTAACCTTAACCATAACACAAACCTAACACTAACCCTAAAACTAAACTTAACCCTACCCGTAATCCTAATCATGAACCTTTCCCTAACATAATCCTAACCCTAACCCGAAATTGTACCAGAGCCCTAAACCTAACCGGAACACTAACCCCAACCCTACTATAACCCTAACCATAATCCTAACAATAACCCGAACCCGAACCCTAAACTGAACCCAAACCATAACTCTAAACATACATTAACCTTAAAACTAACCCTAATACTAACCATAACCCTAAAACTAACTCTGAACCTAACAGTAAAACAAACCATAACTGTAACCCTAACCCTAACCGTAAACCTAACCATAACCCCAATCCTAACCCTACCCCTAAACCTAAACATAACCCTAACCCTACCCCTAAACCTAAACATAACCCTAACCCTAACACTAACCTTAACCTACCACTAACCCTAAACCTAAACTAGCACTAACCCAAACCCTAAACCTAAACCTAACCCTAAACATGACCCTAAAACTAACCGTAACATAAATCCAAATTAACCCTAACCATAACCCTAAACCTAACCATAACACAAACACAAACCCTAACCATAACCATAACCCCAAACTTAACCGTAATGTAAACCCAAACCCTAACACTAACCCTAACCCTAACCCAAACCCTAACTCTAACCCTAAACCTAACAGTAATACTAACCCTAAGCCTAACCCTAACAGGAAAACTAACCCTAAACCTAACTCTAACCTAAACCTAATGCTAAATCTAACCATACCCCTAAACATAACCCTAAACCTAGCACTAACCCTAACCCTAACCCAAATCCTAAACCAAACCTTAAATATAACCATAACAATAAACCTAACACTAAACCAAACCCTAGCCCTAACCATAAGCCTAACCCTACCCTAACCCTACCCTAACCCTACCCTCACCCTAAACTTAACCCTAAACACTAACAGTAACCAAACCTTAATCATAACTCTAACACTAAACCTAACACTAACACTAAACATAGCTTTATCCCTAGCCCTACATTACCCTAACACTAACACTAGCCCTATCCCAAACCCTAATATTAAACCTAACCCTCACCATTATCCTAACCCTAAACCTCACCCTAACGTAACCCAAATCCTAAGGCAAACCCGAATCCGAACCATAACCCTAACCAAACGCTAACGCTAACCCTAAAAATTACCCTCACCCTAACCCTAACATAACCCTAACCATAACCAAAATGTAACCCTAACCCTAATATTTACCAAAACCCTAACCGAAACATAACCCAAACCCTAACTTTAAAAATAACATTAACCAGAACCAGAACCCTAAAATTAACCCTAACACTAAACCTAACCCTAACCCTCACCCTAAACGTAGCTGTAACACTACCCTAACTCTAACACTAACCATAAACATAAGCATACCCTACCTGTAACCCTAAACCTAACCCTAACAGTAACCTAAACGTAACCCTAACCTCAACACTAACCCTAACCCTAACCTAAACGTAACCCTAAACATAACACTAAACCTAACCCTAACCCTAACCCAAACCCTAACCCAAAACCTAACCTGAATCCTAACACTAACCAGAACCAGAACCAGAACTTTAACCCTAACCCTAGACCTAACCCTACCCCTAACCCCAACCAAAACACTCAACCTAAACAGAACCCAAACAGTACCCTAACCCTGACCCTAACCCTAAACTTATCCCTACCCTAACTTTAACCCTAAACCTAACCCTAACCATAACCTAAACCTAATCCTATCTATAACACTAACCCAAATGCTTACCTAACCCAAACCCTAACCTAAAGGTAACCCTAACCCTAACACTAACCCTAACTCTAACCCGAACCCGAACCCTAACCAAACCAGAACCCTAAACCTAAACCTAAACCTAACCCAAACCCTAAACCTAACCCTCACTCTAAACATAAGGCTAACACAAACCGTAACCCTAAACCTAACCCTACCCTCAATGTAATCCTAAACCTAACCATAACCATAAACCTAACCCTAACCCAAAACCTAACCATAAAAGTAATCCTAACCCTAACCCTAAACCTATCCCTACCCTAACTGTAACACTAAACCTAACCAAAAACTTAAACCTAATCCTAACCTAAGCCTAACCCTAACCCAAACCCTAACTCTACACCTAACACTAACCCTAACCCTAAACTTAACCCACCATAAACCTAACCCTAAGCATAACCGAAATATAACCCTAACACTAAGCCTAACACTAATCCTAACCATAACCCTAATCCTAACCATAAACCTAACCATAAACCTAACCCTAACCCTAACCTTAACCCTAACACAAACCTAACCCTAACACTGACCCTAACACTAAACCCTAACCCTAATCCTAACCCTGAACCTATCCCTAACCTAATCCTAACCCTAACCCTAACCCTAAATCGTACCCAAACCCTAAACCTAACCCAAACGCTAACCCCAACCCTACCATAACCCTAACCTTAATCCTTACCCTAAACTGAACCCAAACACTAATCTGAACCCTAACCTTAACTCTAAACCTAAATTAACCCTAAACCTAAACTTAATACTAACCATAACTTTAACCCTAACTCTGAACCTAACAGTAAACCAAACCATAACCATAACCCTAACCCTAACGGTAAACGTAAATGTAACCCAACCCTAACCCTACCCCTAAACCTAAACATAGTCCAAACTCTAACACTAACCTTAACCTAACCCTAACCCTAACACTAACCCTAGCCCTAAACCTAAACCTAACCCTAAATGTAACCCTAAAACTAATCATAACATAAACCCAAACCCTAACCCTAACCTAACCCAAACCCTAACTCTAATCCTAACCCTAAACCTAACAGTAACACTAACACTAAACCTAACCCTAATGTGAAAACTAACCCTAAACCTAACCCTAACCTACACCTAATGTTAAACCTAACCATAACCCTAAACATAACCCTAAACCTAGCACTAACCATAACCTGAACGCCTAACCCTAATGCTACCCTAACCCTAACCCAAATCCTAAACCAAACTTTAAACATAACCATAACCATAAATGTAACACTAAACCGAATGTTATATATACCTAACCATAAGCCTAACCATACTCTAACCCTAACCCTCACCCTAAACAAAACCCTAATCACTGACGGTAAAAAAAAAAACTAACCCTAGCTCTAACACTAAACCTAACACTAACACTAAACATAACCCTAACCCTAACCCTAACCCTACCTTACTCTAACACTAACACTAACCCTTTCTCAAACCCTAATATTAAACCTAAACCTAACCGTAATCCTAACCCTAAACCTCATCCTAACCTAACCCTAATCCTAAAGCAAACCCGAATCTGAACCATAACCCTAACCGAATGCTAAGGTTAAACCTAAAAATTACCCTTAACCTTACCCTAACCCTAACCATAACCTAAACTTAACCCTAAACCTAACACTAACCAAAACCCTAGCCCGAAACATAACCCAAACCCTAACCTTAAAAATAACCCTAACCAGAACCAGAACCCTAAAATTAATCCTAACACTAAACCTAACCCTAATCCTAACCCTCACCCTAAACTACACTAACTCTAACACTAACCCTAAACATAAGCCTACCCTACCTGTAACCCTAAACCTAACCCTAACAGTAACCTAAACGTGACCCTAACCTGAACACTAACCCTAACCCTAACCCTAACCCTAACCCTAATCCTAACCCTAACCCAAACCCTAACCCGAATCCTAACTCTACCCCTAACCCAAACCAAAAAACTCACCCTAAATGTAACACAAACACTACCCTAACCTTGACCCTAACCCTAAACCTAACCCTACCCTAACTGTAACCCTAAACCTAACCCTATCCGTAAAGTAAACCTAACACTAACCCTAACCTTGACCTAATCCAAACCCTAACCTAAAGGTAACCCTAACCCAAACACTAACCCTAACTCTAACCCGAACACGAACCCTAACCTGAACCAAAACCCAAACCATTAAACTAACCCTAACCCTAACCCTAACCCTAACCCTAACCCTGAACCTAAACCTAACCATAAATCTAACCCTAACCCCAACCTTAACCCTAACACAAACCTAACCCTAACACTAACCCTAATACTAAACTTAACTCTAACCGTAATCCTAACCCTGAACCTTTCCCTAACATAATCCTAACCCTAACCTGAACCCGAACCCTAATCTGAACCCTAACCGTAACTCTAAACCTAAATTAACCCTAAACTAAACTTAATACTAACCGTAACCATAACACTAACTCTGAACCTAACTGTAAACACAACCCTCAACCTAAACATAAACCGAACCCGAACCCTAACTCTAAACCTAACCCTAAAACTAACCCTACACCAAATGTAATCCTAAACCTAACCATAACTATAAACATAAACTTAAACCTAACCCAAAACATAACAGTAACGGTAACCCTAACCCTAAACCTAACCCTAACCTAACTGTAACCCTAAACCTAACATAAACATCAACCTAACCTTAATACTAACCATAAAACAAACCCTAACCCTATACCTACTCCTAAATAAGCCTAACCCTAACCCTAAGCTAACCCTATATCTAACCCTAACCCTAAACCTAACCCTAACTCTACCATAAACTTATCCCTATGCATAGCCTAAACCTAACCCTAACCCTAGCCCTAACCATAACCATAACCATAACCCAAACCCTAACCCTAAACAGAACCATAAACCTAACCATAACCCTAAACCTAACCTTAACCCTAACACGAACCTACTCCTAACACTAACCCTAATACTAATACTAATACTAATCCTAACCGTAACCATAATCCTAACCCTGAACCTATCCCTAACCTAATCCTAACACTAAACCTAACCCTAAATCGTACACGAACCCTAAACCTAACCCAAACTCTAACCCTAACCCTAATATACCCTAACAACAATCCTAACCCTAATGCTAACCCTTACCCTAACCCTAACCCTAAACATAACCTAACCCTAAATTTAACACTAACTCTACCCTAACCCTAACTGTGAACATGACTCTAACCCCACCCCTAACACAAACACAACACTAAAACTAACCCTAACACAAACACTAACACTAAAACTAACCCTAAACCCAACAGTAACCAGAAACCAAAGCCTAACCCTAAACATATCCCTTACCTGGACCCAACCCATAACCCTAAACATAAATCTACCCTACCCTAACCATAACCATAACAAACACTAACCCTAAAACTAAACCGAATCCTAAACCAAACACTAACACTAACACTAAACCTAACCTGAACTCGAACCCTAACTCTCACCCTAACCCTAACCTTAACCATAACCATAACCCTAAACCTAAACCTAAACCAAATCCTAACCTGAAACCTATCCCTAAACCTAAACCTAACCCTTACCAAACACTAACCCTAACTCTAACTTTAACCCTAACAATAACCCTAATCCTAATCCTAACCCTAACCATAACTGTAACCCTAATCCTAACCCTAACCCTCACACAAACCCTAATCCTAAAACTAACCCTAACTTGAAACAGAAACCTAACCTTAACCCTAAGCCTATACCTACCCCCAAAAATAACCCTCACCCTAAACATAACCCTAACACTAACCCTAAACATAGCACTAAACTTAACCCTAACCCTAACCCTAACCCGAAACATAACCCTAAACCTAACCCTAAACATAACCCTAACCCTAACCATAACCATAACCATAAAAAAACCCAAACCCTAACCCTAAGCCTAACTCTAACTCTAAACCTAACCCTAACACAATGCCAACCCTAATCCTAACCCTAAACTTAACCCAAACTGTAAAACTAACCCTAAATCTAAGACTATCCATAACTGTAATCCTAACCGAAACACTAAAGCTAAACATAAAAATAATCCTAACCGTAACCCTAATCTTAACCCTAACCATAACCCTAACCCTATCCTAAACCCTATTCCTAACCCTAACCCTAACACTAATCCTAACCCTATATCTAAACCTAAACTTATCCTAAACCTAACCATAACCCTAATCGAACGCCTAACACTAACCCTAACACAACCCCTTACTCTAACCAAACCTTACCCTAACCCTAACCATAATCCTAACCCTACCCTAACCATAACCCTAACCCTAAACATAAACCTAACCCAAACCCTAAATGAAAATCTAACCTGAACTCTAATCCGAAACTGAAACATAACCCTAACCCTAAACACAACCCTAACCCGAAACCAAACCCAAACACTAACCCTAACCTTAACCCTATCCCTAACCCTAACCACAACCCTAACCCTAACTTTAACCCTAACCTGAACCCAAACCCTGAACCTAACCCTAACCTAACCCTAATCAAACATCTAACCCTAACCCTACCCCTACCTCTTACCGTAACCTAAACATATCCCTAACCGTAAACCTAACCCTAACCCTAACATGAACACTAACCCTAACCAAAACCCTAATCCTAACCTGAACCCTATTGTTAACCCTAAACCTAAACCTAAACCTAACCCTAACCCCAATCCTAACCCTAACACTTACCCTCACCCTAAATGTAACACTAACACTACCCTAACTCTAAACCTAAACCTAACCCTACCCTAATTGTAACCCTAAACCTAACCCTAACCCTAACCTAAACATAACCCTACCCCTAACACTAACTCTAAGCCTAACCCAAACCGTAACCTGAACCAAAACCCTAAACTTAAATCTAACACTAACCCTAACCCTAACCTTAAACCTAACCCTACCTTAACTGTAACCCTAATCCTAACCCTAACCCTAAATGAAACCCTAAACCTAACCCTAAACCTAACCTTAACCGTAACACTAATTCTAACCCTAACCCTAAACCGTAACCCTAAACATACTTTCGGGAAAGTGCATGGTGCTGTCAGGAGCAACAGTATCTCATGTCATTTAAATGCCGTGTTCTGCAGGTGTATGAAGTGATTGGAGATTAAGCATCTATGTCTGACTAATCTCATAGGTAAAGGAAACATGGGTGAGGAAAATCTGTAATACTCAGTAACTTAGCTAAAAACCCCGATTAAAACTTCCTTGAGTAAAGCAAGGATACATACCTAAACAATATATATCTATCCACATGTAAATTCCTAAAGTATAGGTAGAGTAGAAATTTCTAGGCAAGAGGTAGCTCTAAAGGGCAGCAACATAAATATCCCAAATTGTATCAATATACAAAATTTCTTGAACACAAGCAAAGTATACATACATAGACTATGGCGAGAATAATGTGCATAAAACATAAATGGAAAGATTTCACACAATATGACAAAATATAATATACAATTCTTCCAGTACATAGGTTACCACAGATAAGAATATATAACAATGTAAGCTGTAATACTAATATCTCACTCTTAACTAAATAATTCACAAGAAGATAGGCTAATCTACCTATATCCATTCTGAACCATACCTTTCCCAACCATACCCTATTCCTGTCTAAAAGAGATAACCGAGTCTAAATATCACCTTCCATACCCAACCCCAAGTAACTAAAACCAAGCCTATGAAGATGAATATTATCCCTAAATTCCAAGAGTGGGGAAAGGGGGCATTGTTATCTTAAGATTACTTCCTGCTGAAATGGGATGATGATTGCTCCATGGTATCTTGTAGGAAGAAAATTTTAACAACAAAATTTCTCAACAGAACTGGCTGTGACATATGTAGGTATTCATTGTGTGGCATAAAATGCTTGACTGGAGTTCTATTTGAAACTCCGGCCAGGTTGTAATAAGAAGGTGCACCATTACAGCTAGCTAGTCATGAGTTGTCTCAAGCAAAGCAGTCTCAAACTGGTTATAGGGTGAAGTTTGTAGCTCAGATGCATCAGGTTGAGTAGAGTAGATATGTCCAATTGGGGCCCCATCTTCTTTTTGGAGTGTTCAAAGATTGCTGTTAGGAACTGTTATTATTCCTTGTGGAAAACTTAAATATCAATATCAAAGTAAAATTTTCCAGTTTTACGGTATGCATTAAGGGAAAGGCAACAATAAGTGCCAATTGTAGCTTGTATGTTTTCCGCCAGCCCACCTGGTCCCATCACCATGCTGGCCCCAAATAACATGCAGAGAGTCTATATTTGATACAAGCTGTTGGCCACTTATTATCATTGTTCATCGGCTAGCTTTGTCTTAATGATTAACCCATTTCTATTATTCTAAGTATTTCCATGTGGCTCATCTTACTGGAGAGCGGCGGGCCGACATCTTGCTTTCTCTATGCTCTACATGCTGACTCCTCCTTCCTACTTCCTCTTTCCTCCTTGTCTCTGAGCCCCGCCTATCTTCCTTGGCCCAACAGTGCTTTTTTCTTTAACCAGTATGAGAAACATATTTACAGAATAACATCTCCCATTAGGTCTCCCAGGAAAATTCTTTGCACACACCTTTGGTGATATATGAGTTATGATTTCTTAAAGCTTGCCTGAAGTTTCAGAAACAAATTCAGCTTCAAGCTACATAGAGGTCAAGCAAAGGTAACACACACTTTTAATCTCAGCAGCCAGAAGCTAGGTGGTGGTGGTACACACTTTAATCCTAGGACTCAGGATTAAGAGGTAGATGGATCACTGTGATTCCAAGGCTGGCCAGGGCTATAGATTTATCGAGGCCTAAGAAGAAACAGCTCACACAAAGATGATCTGTGATCACATTCCTTTAATTGTAGCTTGTATGTTTTCCGCCAGCCCACCTGGTCCCATCACCATGCTGGCCCCAAATAACATGCAGAGAAGGTTACACTAGAAGGGTACAAAGATAGGAGCAGGGTCTTCAGTAGTCAGTATCAGGCATTCATTCTCCAGCCAAATTGAGGAAAGATGGACATTGAAATTGCAGGATTCTGCAGCCATGCTGAGGATAGGCTTCAGTCTGAGGTTTGGTGGAGCCAGGAACATATTTAATTCTGAGGAAGAATGAGAGTTGGTGCCAAAATGCTTTGCTTTTCTGATCTTTATCTTGAAGCTTCAACAAAAATATCTGCCTCTTGGTCTTTTATATTTCATGTCACACACACCAGCTCTCCCTTCATGTGTCCACTCATAGATATACTCACATTGCTCCATCTATTGGTGTGTGGTCCTTTACTATGTGTGCTCCATATTTTTACAGTGAGCCTCACAACTGTCACCACCTCATTTCCATAAACCTCCATGTCATCCTTTAAGTCCCACTGGAAAAGCTTATTCAGGAATTTCAGTATACTTTCCTATGCTGCAAAATCATTGCTGACTGCTCAAGTCCTGTCAAAGGATGATTCATTCCAGGAGGAACTCTGATACAACCCCAACTCTGGGTTCCAACTGTGCCAAAGGGATAGGCAATGCCCAGTAACTCAGGGACATCCTCCCGAGGACCTTCATTCATGTGCACACATCATTGCTTGCAGTCTACTGTATATTTGACTGGTCTGTGCTCATCTCTGATTGACATCTGATTAGTGAGAAAGCAATGTGCAGATCCTAAAGGCAAATCTGCCAGAGTTACTATATGAAACATGATGTGCCAACTGACATCTACAGAATTCACTACTCATGCATGAGTCACTCTTCTCCTGAATTAAAATCATCTCATGGTAGCCATGGTGACAGCTCTGCAGTGGCCAGCATCAGCATCCAGGCTACTTTCTGAACAATAGGATGTGTGATTTTCTGGACACCCTCTCCTGTGTCAGAGATCAGCAGGAAGCCTACCACAGTAAGAATGGGGGAGCCACTGATGTCACAATGAGTTTGGGGTGTATGTGATCTGCACCACAGTATGTGAAATGGCTCCCCATACCCCAGGACTTGCTTTTCAGTCACAGAGGAGACTTGTCACATGCTGCTTCTTCTAGTTGTCTGCCTCAGGCAGCTTCTCTGCTTCCACTGCTCCTTGGTAGTGTGGCCCATCCTCAGGTGCCTGTCCTGTCTCTCATTAGTCACCATGACACAGTCCCCATATCCCTAACCTCAGAGAGAGGCATGAAGGGTGAACTGAAAATTCAATACCAGGCTCCTGAGAGCAGAAAGCACCTTCAAACACGGGTTTGCCATAGGATACAGAAGTAACGCATTACCCAGAAATCACAGTGCTGGCAGCTGAGACACTTGTGTTTCATGCAAAGGAGTATTATAGAGTATTTGTGTGTCCTCAGAATACAAAGTTGATGTACAATTCAGTGATGAGAAGGCATTAAACATTGCCCCAAGGTATGTAGTGTAGCTCCCCTGTAATCCCTTCACTCCTGAGGCAAAGATAAGTGGATTTATTAATTTTAGGTGGGAACCCTGGTCTACAGAATGAGTTCCAAGCTAGTGAGGCTTCATAGTGAAATCCTGGTTAAATAAATGAATAAGAAAGTAAAAAAAGAATGAAATAATGGAGGAAGGAAAGAAAGGAAAACAAGGAAAGAAGAAAGAAGGAAGAAAAGAGTTTAATAAGTGGTACATTTTTCAGAAGTAATGAGGATTCTATGGTATTATAAGAGAGGCTCTTCAATAGGATTGGTGACCTTATAATGGTCACAAGGAGGACAGCCTGCTATCCTCTCTCTCTCTGCATTTTGTTCCATGGTGCACTCCTGGGAGAACTTTCACTTGAACACAGCTCTGCTTTTCCCTGATCATAAAGTTAGACCTTCAAGGTTAATGTAGAGTAAAAGTTTTACATATGAAACCTTTTCTATGAATTATTTACAGTAGCACAAGAGCAGATATGGGTGCTATGAGTAACGGTGAGCTATTTGCCTCCGTTGTTTCATTCTGTAAACTTGTAGATCTGCCACACACTTTGAAGCAGCCTTCATACTCCTAAGAAATGCACATTTGCCACATCCTGCAGTTCCCAGAGGCTGACTTACCTGGGGCCAATGTGTAATACAGATTGTGAGACACACAGACACATGCTGAGATCCGTTGCCTGCAATTGGTTTTAGGGAGCACACCCACTGCCACAGCAGCATGAAACACATCACATTTTTTTCATGCATCTGCATGCAGAAGGTGAGTTGTTATTATTATGCAATCTAAAAAGGAGGCAGGTTTAACCAATCTCTGTAGGAGGTCTCTGTAAGGGACCTTAGGGTGCAGTCATCTTAGAGGAGGAAACAGATTGATTGCTAAGCCTGGCTCATCATCACCAGCGGAAGTCAGATATTTGAAAGAAGTTTTGCCATCCCTCTTGCCTGTTCCAAGGAAGGTTTTACCAATCCCTATTGGTGTGAGGCATTGGGCTACTTGATATGACCAAGCTATTTACTCAGGGCTTTTTTCACTCCCCACACAACTTAATGGACATTCAGGGTATGTTTCAGGCACACTTGCTATTCCAAGAATGCCAGGGAAAGGAAGAGCTGACTGCTGTTGGAAATAATTCTTCAAGAGACTACATCGGACTTACAGCCAAAAGACTAACCCATAAGAAAGGATACATGGTTTAAGATTCCCTGAACCAAAACTTTAAAATGCTAAAATGCTTTCCTTATTTCTCAGGGGAAAGGAGGATCCCATATTAAAGATGACTTTTCCTATTGCAGGGATTGAAGAGCTTGCTTAGCAGGAATAAAGCCCAGAGTCCTGTCTCTCTACCACTACTGCCAAAAACAGAAAAAGAAAAGGCTTAAAAAGGTCACCAGGCCTCGGCTACAGGTGAGTTTGGGTCTAATCTTGCTGGGGCTACAGATTCTCCCCTACACACTCCCCCTGGAAATTCCTGGGTGGGTCCTGGTCTCCCTGCCCCTGCATCCTGTCCCCACCAAGAGTGCTCTGGGAGCTCCGATATACACCCACCCACCCCCACCGAGAGCCTACCCCCCCTACCCTCTTCGATACCCTGCCCACTGACCCACCACTCTGGTTGAGCACTGAGCCAGAAGGTGGAGCCAACAATCCAGCCACCTTCGCGGAAATTCCTGGAGCCTATCTGAGCACAATAGACCAGGCTATCCACTTGGGACCACCCGTAATTTCCATCTGCCTGGTCTCTGACCCCCACCACTGGTCTTCTACTGGAGTTCTGGGCCCCTCCCAGAGATCTGCCTATCTCTGTGGGTCCACCCTGAGTTCCTGCAGGCTGGATCCTTGACCCTTATCGCAGGACCTCTGCTAAAGAGGCATTCAGCAAGAGAGTGCCAGGTAGACCTGCCTATCACTGCAGAAACATCCTGAGTATCAGCCCAGCCTTTGTCCCTGTCACTGGCCTAGGCTCCAGGTAAGTTTGGGTCTAATCCCACTGGGGCAATGGATTCTCCCCTACACCCTCCCCGCAAAATTCCTGGGTGGGTCTTGGATCTCCCTGCCCCTGCATCCTGTCCTCACCGAGAGTGCTCTTGGAGCTCCGATATACCCCAACCCACCCCCAATGAGAGCCTGCCCTCCCCCTACCCTCTTCCCTACCCTGCCCACTGTCCCACCACTCTGGTTGAGCACTGAGCCAGAGGGAGGAGCCAACAATCCAACCATCTTCAGGGAAATTCCTGGAGCCTATCTGGGCACAATAGACTGGCCTATCCACGTGGGACCACCCATAATTTTCAAATATCTGGTCTCTGACCCTCAGTACCTGTCTTCTACTGGGGTTCTGGGCCCCTCCCAGAGATCTGCCTATCTCTGTGGGTCCACCCTGAGTTCCTGCAGGCTGGATCCTTGACCCCCATCGCAGGACCTCTGCTAAAGAGGCCCTAATCAGTTGGAGAGTGCCAGCTACACCCGCCTATTGTAGAGAGCCTCTAAGTGCCACACCTTAAAGTGGCCCTGGCTTCTGCCTTACACCTTCCCATTGGTGAGGGCTCTCTGGTGTAAACAAGTCCTTATTTGGTTAAGTCTGTTCAGCCTGTCTGCTTCCGCGTTAGAGTAGCCTATCTTCAGGGTCCACGTGGCTCACTGGGGTTGGTTAGCTCAAGGGTTTTTAAGCCTGTGCAGGGGTCCCCCAGTCTCTCACAGGTCAGAGGAAACATGTTTCAAGGATCCTGATTAAAACTGCATGAAGAAGATCTTCCCGAAGTCGCATCTTCCTTGCTGGCAGGGGTAGGCGCGTACAGCCTATCTGTGTGGAAACATTCTGAGCATCAGCCCAGCCTTTGTCCCCTAACACCAGACCTTGGCTAGAGGCCTTGGCTAGAGCTATACCCGACTATTCCTGAGGAAACATCCTGCGGGGTAGCCTCTGCCAAAGAGGCCTCAGCTCTCCTCTGCTGGAGCCTGATCTTTGACCCCCATCGTCGGGCCCCTGCCTAAGGAGACACCTCCTAGAAAGCTTGGACCACCAAGAACTACAGATGTCGAACCTCTGACCCACCTAAATCCATAGAGAGGGAGAATCCCCACCAACTCCTACTGGAAGAAGCTATGGGAAGACGGCAATACAAGAAAACACCTAACATCAGAAATACAAGCATAATACCACCAGAATCTACGGAAGCTATACCAACTAGACCAGAACACAACAAAGCAAATGATTCAGAAGAGAACGACCTAAAAATTATCATCATAAAAATGATAGAGGCTCTCTAAGAAGATGTGAGAAAATCCCTTAAAGAAGTGGAAGATAAAACAAACAAAAAAATGGAAGAAATGAATAAAATTCTTAAAGAATGTACAGAAAGCCAAGAAAAAAACAATTAAACAGGTTCAAGACTTGAAAATGGAAATGGAGACAATAAAGAAAACACAAACTGAAGGAATGTTGGAAATAGAAAAACTTGGCAAACAATCAGGAACTACAGATGCAAGCATAACCAACAGAATTCAAGAGAAGGAAGAGAGAAATGCAGGTGCTAAAGATAAACTACAGGAAATAGATTCGACCAAAGGAAATCGTAAATCCAACAAATCCTTAACACAAAACATCCAGGAAATGTGGGACACTTTGAAAAGGCCAAACCTAAGAATAATAGGCATAGAGGAAGGTGAGGAAGCCCAGCTCAAAGGGGCCAAAAACATATTCAACAAAATCATCGAGGAAAACTTCCCAATCTGGAGAAGGGCATGCCCATGAAAGTACAAGAAGCATACCGAACACCAAATAGACTGAACCAAAGAAAAAGGACCCCTCAATATATAATAATGAAAATATGCCTATGCATATTTTAAAACACACTGTAAACCCATAGTGGTTTTTCTTAATCTGGCCCTCCTTTACTGTAAATCTTTATTTTTTTGTGGCTACGAGCCTTTATTCGGTAAACAACAACATTGCTAAAATGAAAGCCATAGCTGTATTAGCTGCAGTCTATGCAAGATGGCAGTGGGTACTTTTACTGCCAGAATTGAGGGCTGTGCTCACTGCCTTGGTCTATACTGCCATACAGCAGCATGCTGCTGGCTTGGAGATGTGGTCACTTTCGTTGCCAGGTCTCGTACACACCAATGAATTGTTAGCAGCACTTCTTAAAAGCCATGGGTACTTTTGCCACTTATGCTGAATTAGGAAACCTCCCTTAAAGGAGTCACACACATTTCAGTTTGTCTCTAGCAAAACAGAGTCAAACTGAGAAAAATGCTGTTACCAAGAAGCCTTGCTTGTCTCTGTTCTTTTGATTCTAAAACCATTTTTTAAGCTTTTGTTAAGTTTTAAGTGGAAGTTCTTCAGTCTACGTTGGATGCCGTTATGTTATGAGTAGTTTTTCCAGCAGACTGGAGCCTCCGCCGTGCCAGCCCCAAATAATGTACAGAGACTCTGTATTAGATATAATTCTGTTTGCCTGTTTCTAATGTTTCTTATTGTCTGGCTCTGTCTTAATTATTAAACCATTTCTATTAATCTCAGTGTTTCCACGTGGTCTTATCTTACCAGAAAGAGGGGCTGGCACTCTTCTCTCTCAGTCCACCATCTTGGATCTCTTCCCTACTTCTTCCTTTCTCCTCCTAGTCTCCTAGTCCCATCTATCTTGCTTTCCTATTGGCCAACAGTGCTTTATTCATTACCCAATAAGAGAAACATTTACAGAATGACATCTCCCATCAGTTATGTTCTTCTTTTCATTTCTGATTTTGTTAATTTGCATGTTCTCTCTCTGCCTTTTGGTTCATATAGATAAGGTTTATCTAATTGATTTTCTTAAATAATTGACTCTTTGTATTGTTTTGTTTGTTTCTATCTTATTGATTTCAGCCCTCAATTTGATTATTTTCCAGTGCCTACATCTCCTGGGAGAGTTTGCTTCTTTTTGTTCTAGAGCTTTCAGGTATGCTATTAATTCTGTAGTGTGACTATTCTCCAGTTTCTTCATGTGGACACTTAGTGCTATGAACTTTCCTTTTAGATCTGCTTTCAGAATGTCCCATAGGTTTGGGTGTGTTGTATCTTCATTTTCATTGAATTCTAGGAAGTCTTTGATTTCATTCTTTATTTCTTCCTTGACCCAGGAGTGATGCAATTGAGCATTGTTTAATTTCCCTGAGTTTGTAAAATTTCTGCAATTTGTGTTGATGTTGAATTGTAATTATAAGCCATGATTGTCAGCTAAGATATAGGGTGTTATTCCATATTTTTTGCATCTGTTGAGGTTTGCTTTATTGCCAAGTATATGATCGATTTTATAGAAAGTTCCATGTGATGTTGAGAAGATATATTCTTTTGTGTTTGGATGGAATGTTCTATAGATGTCTGTTAAACCCAATTGGGTTGTAACTTCTGTTAGTTGCTTTATTTCTTTATTAAGTTTCTGTCTGGTACGCTGGTTCAGTGGTGAGAATGAGCTGTTTAAGTCTCCCTCTATAAGTGTGTGGAGTTTAATGCATGATTTGAGTTTTAGTAATGTTTCTTTTATGAATGTGGGTGCCTTTGTATTTATGGCATAGATGTTCAGAATTGAGACTTCATCTTGATGAATTTTCCCTGTGATGAATATGAAATGACCTTATTCATCTCTTTTGATTGATTTTATTTTGAAGTCTAATTTTTTAGGTCTTAGGATAGCTACACCAGCTTGCCTCATAGGGCCATTTGCTTGTAAACATTTTATCTGAGGTAATGTCTGTATTTGAAGTTACAGTGTTTCCTGTATGCAGCAGAAGCATGCATTCTGTCTTCCTACTCATTCTGTTAGCCTGTCTTTTTATAGGTGAGTGAAGACCATTGATGTTGAGGGGTATTAATGACCATTGATTGTTGATTCTTGTTTGTTTTGTATTTGTATTTGGTGGTGGTATGGTGTGTGAATCCCCCTTTTCTGGCTTTTGGTAAAGTAGGATTATCTATTGCCTATGTTTTTGTGAGTGTAGTTAACATTCCTGAGTTGGCGTATTTCTTCCAATACTTTCTGTAGGGCTGAATTAGTGGATATATAGTGTTTGAATCTGGTCATGGAATATCTTGTTTTCTATATCTATAGTGATTGAGAGTTTTTCTGGGTATAGTAGTTTGGGCTGAAATCCATGGTCTCTTAGTGTTTGTAGAACATCTATCCAGGACCTTCTGACTTTCAGAGTTTCCATGGTGAAATCAGGTGTAATTCTGCCTTTATATGTTACTTGGCCCTTGTCCTTTGCTGCTCTTAATATTCTTTCTTTATCTTTATTTTGTATGTTTGGAGTTTTGGTTATTTTGTGTCATGGGGACTTTATTTTTATTATTTATTCATTTAATTTTTTTGGTCCAGTATATTTTGGTGTTCATAAAGCTTCTTGTATGTTCATTGAAATGTCCTTCTTCAGGTTAGTAAGTTTACTTCTATAATTTTGTTGAATATGTTTTCTGGTCCTTTGTGCTGGGCTTCTTCATCTCCTTCTATACCTATCATTCTTAGGTTTGGTTTTTTTATGGTGTCCCTTATTTCCAGGATATTTTCTGTAAAGGACTTGTTGAACTTAAGATTTTCTTTGGTCGATGAATCTATTTCCTCTAGTTTATCTTCAGTGCCTGAGTTTCTTTCTTCAATCTCTTGTGTTCTGTTGGTTTTGCTTGCATCTGTAGTTCCTGATTGTTTATCCACATTTTCTATTTCCAGCATTCCCTCAGTATGCTTTCTTTATTGTCTCTATTTCAGTTTTCAGGTCTTCAACTGTTTGAATTGCCCCCCCCACCCATGGCTTTCTTTGCTTTAAGAGATTTATTGGTTTTGTGTGTGTGTGTGTGTGTGTGTGTGTGTGGTTTATCTTTTCCTTTATTTCTTTCAACTTTTTGTTTTTTCTTCTATTTCTTTAAGGGTTTTCTTATTTCCTCTTTGAGGGCCTCTATAATTTTCATAAAGTTGTTTTTAAGGCCAGTCTCTTCTGCTTCATCTGTGTTGTGATGTTGAGGTCTTGCTGGTGTACAATCCCCAGACTCTGGTGATGTCATACAAGTCTTTCTATTGTTTAATATGTTCTTATACTGTTGGCTTCCCATCACGTCTTCCAGTGGGTACAGGTGGGGTCTCTTACTCTCCTGGTGGGTACAGGTTCAAGTCTCTCTTCTCTCTCTATGGATGGATACAGGTCCAAGACAGGGATAGCAGACAATTCTTGATGCCTCCAGGTCCCACTCTCTCCTGAAGGGTGCAGGGGCAAGATATGAATGGCCACAAGTGCTGGATGTTTTTTTTCTGCCTCCAGATCCATCTGGGGCATTCAGTGGTAGGAAAGTTCTCTATCCTTGCTATTCTTAGGTTTGATCTCTTCATGCTGTCCCAGATTTCTTGGACAATTTGTGTTATGATTTTGTTGGCATTGATTTTTTGACCAATGAATCTATTTCCTCTATCATAGCATCAGTACCTGAGATTCTCTCAATGTCTTGCATTCTACTGATCATGCTTGCATTTGTAGTTTCTGTTCATTTACCCAGATTTTCTATTTCCAGAACTCTTTCTGTTTGTGTTTTCTTTATTGCCCTCATTTCAACTTTCAAGTCTTAGATTTGTTTGATTTTTTGTTTTATCTTAAAGTTTTTCAAAGGACTTTTTGATTTCTTTCAATTTTTTGTTTGTCCTTTCCTCTATTTCTTGTAGGCAATTCTTCAATTTTCATCATCTTGATCAAGTTATTTTAAAGGTCATTTTCTTCTTCTGAATTGGGATGCTCAGGTCTTCCTGATATAGTGCCACTAGTTTCTGGTGTTGCCATATTGCTCTTTAGGTTGTTGATTGTATTTTTGTATTGAGTTCTTCCTGTCTCTTCTACTTGATGAAGGCATTGTCTGTTTCTTGATCCAACCTTCTCGGTCCTCTCTCTCAGACCTCTGTGCAGTAGATGTCTATGTTCCAGGGAAGAGAATAAGTTGCTGGGGATGTGTGAGATTGGAGGCAGAGGCAGGTTTGTAGGTTTCAGGGTGGGGATGTTAGTGTAGCCTGCCTATAGGAATCTTTCTTGATGACCTACTAGTGTGGCTGAGATGGGGGTTGGAAAGGCCTGGCCCATTACCCTGGTGCCTAGGTTCTGGAGGATGTGTGTTGCAGGTGAGAAGCAGGTCACTCACCCCAGTCCACTCTTTGCAGTTGATGACTGTGTCCCAAGGAGTGGCTAAGGTCATCAGATATGGGTGGTATTGGGGATAGAGTGGTGTTTGTAGGCTACAAAGTCCTGTGGGGGCTGTTTGTATAGCCTGCATGCAAGAGTGTTTCCTGCTGAATGCCCTAGAAAGAAAAATCAGGCCACACTATAAGACAAAAGCATAACTTAGGCCCTCAAGAAACTAAAATTCTTATCCAAACAAAAAAAATCAACAAAATGAAAGGGTAGGCTACAAAATGGGAGAAAACCTTGTCAGCTATACATCAGAGAGTGAATTAATGATTACAATACATGAAGCACTCAAAACACTTTTAAAAATCCAGAAAACAAACCCATAAAAAATAGGCTATAAGTTTGAATAAAGAATTCTCAAATAAAAAACTACATATGCCTAATAATCATTTAAAATTGTTTAATATCATTAGCCATCAGAGAAATGCATATTAAATCTCTGCTGAGATTCTAAATCACTACATTCAAAATATTGTAAGCAAGAAAACAAATGTCAACCAATACAGGAGAAGATGTTTGTAACAGAATGGTTACCCACTGTTGGTAGAAGTGCAAACCAATACAACCCATGGCAATTGACATGGAAATTACTCAAAAATCTAGTAATCCACCATAGGCCCAAGCAGTCAATTCCTCGGCATAAACCTAAAGGAATCTATATGCTATGTCAGAGATGATTACACATTCATGCTCAAAAGTGTTAGTTAAGGCAATGAACCCAGATTTTGCATGGGCAATAAAAACATAATACATGTGTACAATAGCATTTTATTTAACTGTGAGAAAAAAATGAAATTATGAAATTTGGAGGTTAATGGATAGAACAGGTAATCTTTATGGTGAGGCAACAAAGGAACAAATGTGGCATTTCCTCCCTCATGTGTGCTTCCTAGATTCAAATCTCTAAGGTAGAAACTAATAATTTTCCATTGATAGGATGGGGAGATAGTGAAATGTATAAAACAGTAAAGTATAGAGAACAGTGGTTGTATGAGAATGGGGTATATGAAAGAGAAAGGAGAGGCAAACCAAAATGAATAGTGCATAAAAAGCCGTGTAGAAACCAACTACTACCTACAGCAAGTAAACATACAGGCTCAAATAAAGTTAAAAATAAAATGTCCTGCATGGCTAAAGAATGCTTTTCTTAGAAGCTATGTGTATTAAGTGAAAAGGTTGAGTGCTGATCCATTCATAAGTAGGACATTTTTACATCCCATTTTATGGTTTATGGAATAGTGCATTATATATGTACAAGGAATTATACATGAACAGATTTGATAATAGTCACTTAAAATCATTGAAGATAGACTATTGCACCCAGGAAAACTACTTATTAAATTTGAAGAAATAAAACCTTAACATGAAAATACAGACTAATGAAATCAAGGTCACTAAGCCTGTGCTACAAAGGATACTAGAGGGCAAATCCCAATTTAAAGAGGTTAAAATGCTCAAGATGTCTTAAGGACCAAATAGCAATACAAGAACAAGTTATTAAAAGACATTTGAGAAAATACCACACAATCAACATGAGGACAGGAAGTGAATTGTGCACATGTCTCAAAAGTGTCTCAAATTTTAGTGATCTCAATTCAACAATAAAGAGTTGTAGACTAATTGAATGGCTCTGAAAGCAGGATTCATCTATTTCTCCTTCTGAGAAACACACCTCATCATCAATGAAAGATACCATTTTGACATAAATGGATGGAAAAGACATTTAAAGCAAAAATATCTAAGGATAAAAATAGGTGTATTTATTCTACTATATACCAAAATATACTTCAAAATAAAATTAGAAGAGATAAAAGGAACAATTCATACTAATTAAGGAAATCAACAACACCTAGAGGACTTGCCACTCTAAACATTTATGCACCCAACTCAGGAGAAATGATAGAGAGTTCCTCCCTGTGCCCTCATTGACAGTATGGACTCTGCTAACATCACAGATAATTTGCAATAAATGAAGAGGACTCTCATGGAGTAGATCACCTACACTGTTATGACACCTTTGCACATTAGATGTGCTTCTTACCTTATTATTGGGGTCACGTGCTCTTGGTCATACTTTGTGTTATCCTAGGAGTGAGCATTTGTTGCTATGGTATAATACTTTTTGTTATGCTCACAGTAGGGAGAAATCACTACACTATTCATCCTACACAGTTTCGGAGAATATAGTATATGATGTGGTCAAAAGTATGTAAAATACAGAAGAGGTAGAGTGTCATGGCACTAGTCCTCTGAACTCTGACTACCCTAGTCTACTATAGTAAATTCCAGGCCAGCCAGAACTACCACAGTGAGACCATCTCTCCAAAGAAAACATAACATAAAACCAATGAAATCAGATTTTGTAAGTCTTTGGTTCTGTGTATGATGATTCAAAGCTCTCAAAGGACACACACAGTAGAGGGCCCATGTTTTTTAAACATATGCAGAATCACTGGCTGCCTGGTTTGGTTCTGGCTTCTCTCCCCTGGTCACTCTTGAGAGGAGACACACAGTTGAGCAGTTGCAAATAATTAATTTGTGATGCCATTGGAAAAAGAACGGCAAATGTCAGAAAGACTGGTTCTTGGCTTACTCGGTACTTTTATGTACAGAAACGCTGTATCACACAAGGGAAATGAAATATGGGAACAAGGTAGTTCTAGTAAGACTGTTAATATGGGAAGTGAGGACCTTATAAACTGTGTCACTGGAATTAACCATTTCATAAGGCCTCTGCATGACATTTCCAAATGACTTCTGGCTATGATCCTGATCCTTCTGCCTGCTTTACTTACAAACTTTGCTAATAATCTCTAAGCAAACCATGACCTGGTGACTTTTGATTGGTGCTCAGTGTGTATGATGTTTGAAGACAAACCCTGCTTTATGTTAACACTGGAGCTTCATATTCTGTTCTCCCTGCTCCAACTTCAACCATAATGTTGTTGTCACTGCTTGTGTTGATGGCCTTGGGACGTGAGTAAATATTTTTACTTGAGTCTGGTTTTGGAGTGTTGCATATAAAGAATGGGTTTGGCTAATGGATGATTAGAATGTTGGCTCTTTGTTGACTCATCTCAGGATATCCACATATTTATGGCTATCAGAATATAAATTTAAGCTGTGTTTCTTAATTCCATGTGGAATTTTATTCCGGTTCTAAATTTTGTTAGCAAGTAATATTATAATCTCACTAAATACCTCTTAGAAAGGAATCAAAATTCATTTCAAGAAACAAGAAAAGAAGTGAACGTGTATTTGTTTTTTACCTTCCACATTTTACCTATGAGTCTCCTTGCCCTCTGTGTATCTCTCAACCCTGAGGCTATTCATTATGACAATATGCATCATTGTCCATTCAGTGTCATATAACTTATTTTTCTTGTATTTAAGAGAACACAGCAGCTGCTCAATATAAAATACCAGGTACTGGTGGGCCTAGCTGCTCTTCATCTCATTCCTCTCATGTCCATTTTTTTTTTTCATTTTCAGCTTCTTATTTTTTACACATGTGTAGATAATTATCAAACAACATTGAAAAGCTTCATTCCTTATTTTAATGTCATTTTGAATCTAGACAAACAGCTTACTTTTCTATGTATTTTTAATATAAGTCTTTAATGTGAACTTTCAGAATTTGGAGAGATAATTCTGTGAATTCACATAAAGGTTTCACTAGCTAAATGACTGGATATATAGCTATATGTAGGAATAAGGGCAACTGTCACTGCAAGGAAGGTAAAGAATTCAGTTCCTGAAGCTGATACAAAAGAATGTGATCTAGATCATATGGCAAGATATTGTGAAATAGGACTGTAGATGAGGCCACACACCTGCAAGGGCCTTTCCTTTGCTGTTTGTACTGTAAAGGATGTCTCTTTCTCTTCTGAAACTGGACAGGAAAAGTGTTGGATTGATGAATTAACCCCATGCCTTCAGGGTTGTAGAGTCTGTGGGTAGAAAGACATGTGAATGTGATTGTTCTGTGCTCATGTTGGGGGCAGAGTCTTGTTTTTCTTTTCTGTCAATGTCATTGCCCATGAAGGGAAGCTTGACATCTTCATGTCTCAGAAAGGACAGCTTCAGAATGAGGCAAGTGAATGTGTATAAGAGAATCACAAAGATATACTCAGAGGTGGGCACATACATTTAATTGATGGTAGGACTCTTGTAAATTTGGTGCTTATATCTCACCTCAAATTCTTATTCCTGGTTTCTACTCCTGTAGATCCAAACCCTGCCGCCAAAGTGCAAAATGTCACTAGTGTTTATTTTTTCAGAGACAGTGATGTGGGTAAGACCATTTCATCTAAGCGTGTTCTTACCAGGGCTTCTGGGTTCTGAGCATTGTTTAAATTCAGGAAGTGAGGTAGGGAGAAAGGGAGAGAGACAACGAGGATGAGGGAGGGACAGAAGAAAGAGAAGTGGAAAGAGGAAGAGAAAAGCTGGATGCACTAAGATAAAAAAAATCCATAATATACTTGCTTTGTCCACATTATTATAATTTTTTGTTTTTCCAATTGACTCTGTAAGAAAATATCAGAGAAGTCAAAATATTTCCCTTTATACTTTGACATTTTAATGACATCACTTTTATAATATGAACATTTTAAAGGTAAATAGTAAAATTAGTAGAAATCAATGGAAATGAAACTGAATGTTGCATTGCACCTGCTAATCTTTCCTTTAATTACTTTTTACTGGATTATTACAAAATTAGAAATAAAATATGGTAAATATTCCTGCAATAATATGTTTTCAGCATTATTCAGGGCGTTTCTGGGAGTTTTCCTATTTTATTTTGTGTTAATGAACGATTTTTTTCTACTCTGAGTTCATTTTCTGTCAAATATTTGACCAATATTATACTGCTTAATATTCTAATATACATCAGGAAGCATGTTATAGAATCCACAGTCTTTTTATTAATATTTACTTTTTCAAACAACTTTTAAATTTAAATATATTTTGTTAATTTTCTTCCTCTCACCTAAGTCCTTCAAGATCTTGTCCAGCTCCTTACCCACCAACTTCAAGTTTTCACAAAAAAGTCATTACAGGAAACAAATGAAGGAAACAAAATAAAATACAACAAAAACCCCACCATGACAACCGACCAGAATGTAACCAATTAAAAACAGAGTAAAAATGTGGAGTCCATTAAATGTTCAACTACTCCTAAACATAAAGCCTGCCCTGTAATGGTTGATGTACCAGTGCCACTCTATGGAAAAAAGTGACAGTCAGTAGTTAGCCTTACACAAATTCTTGGACTTTCATTCATTCATCCATCCATCCATTCATTCATTCATATTAATTTATTCATTTTAATATAACAAAATAATTTGTGGTAAGATAAAACAAAAACAATCATTTCAAAGTTGGATAAGACAAACCACAGAAGGAAAAGTGCCCAAGAGAAGGCACAAAAATCAGACACCCAATCCTTCATACATTCAGCAATTTTATACAAATACTCAACTAGAGGACCTGACATACACTTATATAAGCCCAATCCATGCTGCTTAAGTATTTGTGAATTCTTAAAAATGTACCTCATGTTGCTTTAGATGTCTTGCTTTCTTAATATCCTCTATCCCCTCTGTCTCTTATACTCTTTCTCATTCCTTTTAAACATGGTTCCCTGAGCTCTGAGAGGAAGTATTTAGTTTCAACATCCCATTTAGGGCTGTGTTGTAGTTCTCTCTCCTTCTCCCTCTCCCTCTCCCTCTCCCTCTCCCTCTCCCTCTCCCTCTCCCTCTCCCTCTCCCTCTCTTTCTCTCTCTCTCTCCCTCTCCTGATGTCTATCTGTGAGTCTCTATATGTGTTCCCATTGGCTGATTCCTGCTGAACAAGGTACTGTTATATGAATATGATTAGGAGCCATTTTATCACTGCATTTATTCTTGTTTTACACAACTATTATTTGGTTTTACCCTAGATCCATGAACTGTACTTTCTGGTTCTCAGTCACTCAGGCCATGTCGAGTATGGGTTCCATCTCCTGGAGTGAGCCTTAAGTCAAATCAGTTCTTGGTTGGTTAGTCTGAAAGTCTTTGTACCACCATTGCCCTAGCATATCTTACAGGTAAAACATCTTTGTAGATAAAGGTTTTGTGGCTGGCTTGCTGTTTATGTTTCTCATTTGAGAGAATGTGGAGTTTGTTCCTGTACCAAGGACAATAGAGTAGAGGAGTGAAGACTGTATGTTGGTACCAGATCTACATCTCCATCTTGAAAAAGACTTGTAGCTGTTACCTTCAACAATGGGGCCTGTCTGTCAGTTAGAGGAGAGAAAACTATTGACTTGGCAATAGCCTGGATTATTTGAGGATTCCTGTGGAGACCCTTTGGCCAACAACTCAGCCAAATCTCGGTACTGGAACCTTTGTTTGGTGACATGAGATGGCCAGTTTTGACTGTTTCTCCCATTATTTGGTGATTTCATTTAAATGACCTTCATATATGTATATATTTTATAATGGTTCCACTGTATTTTTTCCATATTACTTCTCAAAGGGCCCTTAATTTTAGTTGATTCTCCCTCTATTTCTTCTCACAACCCTCTTTCTCCTCCCTGTCTCCCTCCCCAATTTATCCTTCCATTCAACTCCCTGATGTCCATCCAAAACTCTGCATTCTATTTCCCTTTCATTACCAGAAGATCTGGTATGGGTCTCTATATTTGTTCCCAACTGCTTCAAGAGGAGCAAGGCACTGATCTGTAAATATCATTAAGAGTCATTTTTTCACTACATGTTTTTCTTATTTTGGACCAGTATAATTTGGTTTTACCATAGGTCCCTAAACTATCCAGTCTCAGGTTCTTGGTCACCCAATCACTGTTATATATATGTTCTATCCTATGGAGTAGGGCTTGAGACAAATATGCTATTGGTTGGTTACTCCCACATGCAATGTACCCCCAAATATATCTACAATAAGCAGAAACTGAAAAAAATCTAGATGTCTCTCAATAGAAAAAATGGACAAATAAAATGAGAAAATTGAGTATTACTCTGCTATTAAAAATGACACCGTGAAATTTTCAGGCAACTTAATGGAAATAGACAAATATTATCCTGAGTGAGGTATCACAGTCTCAGAAATATGAATACATTATTATTCACTTAAATGTGGGTGCTAGCTGTGAAGTCAATGATAACCAACTGCAATCCATACAATCACAGGCAATCCTCAGTCTTACCATAAGTTAAATCTCACAATCACTCCAGAAAATAAACATTGTGAAATCATAGAAATTGGAAATGTATAGTGTGAAATTTGCTCCAGGGAACAGTCCAGGCATGCTGAAAATCCTCTAGAATCCCATTTCCTTAATTGATGTCTGCCCTTCCATGGCATCTTTCTCAGTGATCTCTACTAGGAAGACTCTTGCTGAACACATGGCTATCCTCATATCAGACAAGTTGTTTTCCAGTGTTCCATTGTAGATACAAAAATGAGGCAAAATGACCTCTTTTCTAATTCCTGCAAGTTTATGCTAATTTGGCTCTACTCAAGACTGGGCATCTGAGACTTCTGCATGGAGAATGTGCAGCTGGTCAAAGAGGAAAAATCTCATGTTTCTTTTTAGTGCATTAAATTTTATGGGACTTCACACTTAATTGCCCACTTTCACATTCCAAAGAACAAATACATGTTTTTTCATGTCTAAGATAGTGAACCTTTTGTAACTATGTATTTTGTCTTGTAGTTGTCTTTTAATACATTAAGCATGCTATTGGAAGATAATGAGTGATCTGGTACTTTCTCTTCTTCTTCCAAAAATGTCTCATCCCACACATTTTCTGAAAGTTGGAACAAAGTGGAGAAGACCGAAGTGAAAATACAGTTAGTTCACTGGAACTAACTGCAGGGTTGTGTCGCCCACTAGAAACACTGTTTTTCAGAGAAACCCGGAGGTGATGATTCAGAAACTCTTGTTGAAACATATTGAATTTTAGACACCAGCAGCCTTCCCCACCTCTCCAGGTTGGGGAAGCTATTTTACTGTTTCAGTGGGAACACCTGTTTCCTAACTAAGTGAATCCATGGCATTATTAATGGCTTAGGTATGTTTAATAGAAACTTCTATCCCTCGGAGAGCATTCAAACACTTAAATAATACCCATATCACCATGTGTTCCTCACAGTGATCCATTTGCCCATCAGAGAACACTGGAAATGTTTGGGAATTTCAGATAATCCCATCAACATAGAATACATCAGAATCAGTAAACACTGAGGATTAACTGTCTATCTTCAATACACATTAGGGCTTAAATGTCCCTAAACTGACACATACTTCCATTCCTTGTGTTTTATTTCCCTTTAACAACAGTAGGGTTGGTCCTTAGATTTATGTCACTTTCATTTCACCAGTACTTTTTCCTGCCAAAGGGAGTTGACAATATCTGAACACATCATTTTGCATGAGGAGCTTAGGATGTGAACACCTTTAAATAAGGGGACACATTAGACAGATGAAAACACAAGCTTCAGACACTGCCGGAAAATCGGAGCTATTTTATTTTTAATGAGTGGAACAGTGCAAGAATGTTGTGTAGCATTAGGAAATTAGATTAAGGAGTGAGTATCCTGGCACATTTTGCAAACACCAGAGCTCAGGTTTCAGGCATTTTGACTGGCCTGCTTGGAAGCTCCCTGGGCATTCAGGTTACTCTGTAGTTTCAATGACCTGATCTCAAAGAAGAACATAATCACAGCAAAGAGTGACAGGGCTGTTGTCAGGACCCCTATGGGGAACACATGAGTGTGGTGTTTCTTTATCAGCGCTTCTTTCCTAACTGGAAAGGTAGGTGGAAAGTCAAGAGTGGTTTTGCCATAAAGATCTACTACATGGTTCCAGGTGACAGACAGAACTGTGCAAAGGCTGCTGAGAACCAGAATCAAGACACAGCACTTGTAGCAGAGCATCTGAATCTCGGGGACTGAGGCTTTGATAATGCTAACTCTAATGGTTGCTGAGCTAAAAATCACAACCACAGGTTTGATCAAAATCGCCAGTAAGATCAGGTTCTGCGCACATCGAAATTCAGGTGAAATGGTCCAGCTTGAGTTGACAGGGCTGTGCACCAGAATCTTGGTCACAGAGCCAGAGATATTAAATTCCTGATGGTAATAAACTTCCCAGAGTCCGATGTACACAAGCTTAACAACATTGTTGTCAAATTCCCAGAGGCGCCAGTATCGGCTACTTGCAAGGATTATTGCAAACCCCAAAGAAAAGAGGCTGCAAAGGAAGCCAGTCAGTCTGAAGATCCACTCTTTTACTCCAGCAAATCTGAAGATGAGATTGAGCAAATACAGAGTCAAGCCATGCCCATAAATGAAAAGAGAAAACAGAATAAGTCATGGTTTACAGAGTACTAAATATTCATACCTTGTCCTTTCTGTCTCACTGTTATACTTAAGTATGTACAAGAATCCTTGACATCTATGACTGTGGTAGGAGTTACCACTGCAAGCTGTTTTACACAATAATATCACAGTATGCCTCAAATGCTGATATGTTCCTATTTGTTGACTAGGAATTTAAACACTTGGAGTTAAAGGTGAAATATTATTTTTCAGCATCATTTAAGGTGATGCTGATTGCATCCTTTTTTTTTTTTTTGCAAAACAGTACAATTGTAAATAACTTTAATGAGTTTTCCAAGTAGAATAATCCTCAAGTTATCGTGGTGGATTGTTGTATGAGCCATACAAGAGTATTGTAATCTGTATAGGCCTTGAGAAGAAAGAAACGAAAAGGAAAATAATACATATGGTATGCTCATTTATAGCAAACCAAAACATACCTTGTGGCGATAGATATGCATCCACACCTGTAGCAATGACCATGCCCAAATGTGACCTGTGAAAAGGAAGAGTTTGGGGTACGAAGCCCCATCTGTTCACAGACAGCTTTGTGGCAGAAGGTCTGTTTCCTCAGAGTAGGAAGCCACAAAATTACTGATTGCTTTCTATGTAAGTTATGTACTAATAAACTCTACTTCAATTTACTGGTCTGATGAATCCATATATCCACGCCTTTATCTGGCACTAACAACATGGGTGGGTAGATTCACCTGACCAGCTGAACTGCATGGCCACTCCCCCTGTGCATTCTGTATGCCACTATGCACGGGCTAGTCCAAGCACTAGGGGGAGTAACCACTGAGCACTCTCCAAGCAGTGCATTCAAGCTGCCACTATTAGCACTCAGTCCCCAGCACACACTAGCTTGGTGTCCCCTGTGGTTCCACTGAGCTAGCAGTGGTTTTCTGCAAATCCATCTTGGATTTGCACAGCACCAGTCATTTCTGGCTATGACAACCACCACAGCCATAGCACATCAGAGCCCAAAGCACGCTCTTGCTAGCCCCACCACCACTTCCCTCTTCTCCCCACTGGTGCTTGCTAGCACAGACATGTGCTGGGTGGTTCCTCTGCTCCATGCAGCACCTGAGCTCCCAGGAGCCTGCAGTTTCTGGTGCCTGCTAGCTCTGTTGTTTCTCATTGGTTTCTGTGAGCCTTGTCCTCATCTTTCTAAACATATCTCTGTTGCTTTGAATTTGCTGAGAGTTGCTTAGAATGAATAGAATCTTAACACGTTAGAAACAATTCAGACCTGGAGATGCTGCAGGACTCTAGTTGGCGGCACATGCGCCACCTGCTAGTGGTACATAGTTACTGCAACTTGAGACAAACTAGGACTCCAAAATTCTACAAGGTAAATTTCTGAATCTCTTTCCATTTAAGCTAATACATAAATACATAAATAAACATCACTAACTACTCCCACCAAATGGCAGATAATATTACTATTCAAGAATTTAGAAATCGATTTGTTTCTTACATGGATGAGATATTAGAAGAGGTTGAGGACCTACCTGGAATACACTTTTGATGTGCTGTAGTGTCTATCAGTTTGGTAATCCATATAATATCATTGAAGAAATGGTTTTATAATGGGGCAAAAATGAGAAACTTATACAAATCATACAGTCTTTACACACTGGAAATGAAAACTTAGTAAAAAGTATCCAGACAATAGAAGACAATTCACAGATTGGTAATGAGAGTTTAGTCAAAAAAATGATTCAGACTATCAAAAATAGTAGTGACAATTTGACAAACATAAGATGAAAATGAAATATAGTAATGAATTACTAAAAGGAAAAAGTTGTTCCATGTCAGAAATCAATGACAAGCTTGCTGAAAGAACATTAATTTTGGAAGACAATTTGCATGCCATCCAGATAGCTCTAAGAGTTAGAATATTATATTACTAGGATCATATATGAAATGATGAAATGGGAAATGGGAAAACAAGAAACTGACTGATTTAATGAAATTCTTAGAAGTCTATACAGTTCAAGAAATTCAGACAATCTGAGAAACAGTGGTGAATAGATTACAGGCCATAGAAAACCTTAAAACTGAGACACTAAGAACTGAGGAACAAACTTAAATAGAATAAAAGGGATTTAACATCATCAGTACCTTTCAGAGTCAGAGATGACTTACCGAAGGTCATAACCTTTTCACCTATTATGGTATACCCATTACTGTTACTGAAAAGCCAGCAAATAAGAAACACCTAGAAGAATACATGGAATATCACTGGCAGCCAATATATATGAATGATTTAAAAGACTTTAACGAAGCAGTAGCTTCTTATGGCATGCATTCACCATATGTGACACAATTAGTAGAGTCATGGACTACCAGATATAGGGTAACACCAAAAGGCTGGAGTCAATTAACCTCAGCTGTCCTTGAAATTAGACATCAGACTGAGTGGAAGGCTTTATGGAAGACGTCAAAGCACTTGAACATCTAGGCCAGAAGAAAGGTTATAAAACTCCCCAAGATAAAATTCTTGATGAGGGTCTTTATGCTCATTCAGATACTCAAGCTGAATATTATGAACACAGTGTGTTCCTATGCCATACAGCAGCCTTAAATGCTTGGGATAAGATTCAAGAGTCATGGAAAATATTTGAGCCCTTTACTAAAATATTGCAGACCCTTAATGAAAGTTTTAGTGCATTTTTCAAAGATCGACTAAAGCAGTGCAAATAGGGGTAGCAGACACGGAAGTTAGATGAATACTCATTGAATCTTTAACTTATGAGAATGCTAATTTAGAATACAAAAAGGTGCTTGGACCATTAAAGATCAGATCAGCACTAATGGATGAATGCATCCTGCACACAGTCAATAGTGAGACTTTTGATTATAACACTGAGGCTTGGGTAGGAGAATCCGTCTACAAAGTTATGGGAAAACATCAAAATACCAAATGTTTTATTGTGGTAGAATAGTACATCTGACAAGAAATTGTGGACAAGGCATTCCTAGAAATAATGTTCCTAACTCAAACAGAAAGCCCCAATCTTCTAGATTATGTAGAAGATGCTGCAAATGCTCACACTGGACCAACAAATGTAGATTGATGAGAGACAAGAAAGAAAACCCTTTACAGGAAATTTCTTGGGGGCCCTCTTGAAGAGCCCCATGTCAAACACTGTCAAATCATTCCAAATCGCTATGGAGGAAATCCTCCCCAGAACAATTAGAAACTCTAGTGCCTATCGTAAAATATAATAGCTCTAAATAGTAGATTAGCTTTTGAGAAAGAATGAAATATTTGTGAAGGAAACAAAACACACTTGTGTATTTTGTCAGACCTCTATAAATGACCAATACCAAAACAAATAGTACAGATAAATAACATTATGCCTGAGGGCTTGCTTGATACACGGACAGATATTGTCTTTATAACTCAAGAATATTGGCATCCAAGTTGGACTCTGCAAAAGGTAAACATTCATTCTTAAGGATTGGAACCCTATCTCAAGAATACAACAAAAGCATAAGATGGGTTGAATATATAGGGCCAGAAGGACAAAGAAGATGTCTGAGGCATTATGTGGCTGATAATAGCCATAAATCTATGTGGTCATGATCTATTGCATCAATGGAATGCCCACAATAACATTCCTCCAGTATCAGATATGAACCATAAACAAACTCATAGTTGTGGAAAAAAACTTTGTAAGGCACTATATAAAACAGACACAAACTGTCCAGGCTGTACAAAAAAAAACAGAATACAAGTCCCAGATTAACCAAAAGCCCTTAAAGTGGCTAACTGATATGGGTCTGCAAGGTCCTCTACCATAAGGCAATAATTAAATTGATCATTTATGAATAGGAAGTGTGCTGGAGGCCTTGGAATTTCATTAAAAACACCATGTGAATACCAAAGGTTTAAAAAAGGATTTTTCCATCACTTGGCAACAAGCTAGGGAAATAGTTTTAAAAATGTCCTACTTGTTCCTCCTATAACCAAACTCATTACCAGCAGATAGTAACCCTAAAGGTATATATAGACATGAAATTTGGCAAATGGATGTGTTTCAATTTGCAGAATTTGGAAAATTAAAATGTGTGCACCATACAATAGACACATTTTCAGGATTTCAATGGGCAACTTCTCTGAACTCTGAAAGGGCTGATTCCATTATTACACACTTATTAGAGGTAATGACTATTAAGTGTATAGCTACACAAATAAAAACTGACAGTGTTCCAGTGTATGTCTCCAGCAAATTGAAACATCTTTTAAATATAAGATAAAGCATATTACTGATATACCACACAATCCTACAGGACAAGCAGTTGTTGAGGGTTCTAATCACACATAAAAGGAAATGCTCCATAAACAGGCAGTGGGAACCAAGACCACCCCAAACCGATTACAAAATACTTTATTAACCTTAAGCTTTTTAAGAGCTAATGAGAAAGGAAAAACAGCTACAAAGAGACATTGGACAATAGAAAAAACTTCTGAGATAAGTCAGCCAGTGTTCTTCAAGGATGCATTAACCTCAGCATGGAATCCAGGATATGTGTTGCACTGGGGTAGGGGTTCACCTTTGTTTCTACAGGAGAAGAAAAGCTTTGGATACCATCAAAACTTTGAATACTATCAAGAACCAATTTGAACAGGAGAAACCTCTTGATGAGGAGAAATGATGGGTCATTCACCAAGGTATATTCCCACAAGTTGTGTATGGGGGGAGTATTCTATCTTTGTCTTTATGGAAAAACAGAAAACAAGCATCTTCAAAAAGCCAAAAGACACTGAATGTGTAGATGACAAAAAAAAAAAAAAACAAAAACAGGAAAACAGGATAGCTATCCATAAAGAACCATCAAACAAAGAAAAATCTGACTTATGGTAAAATTTTATACTAAACTTATTTCTTCTTATTTCCCAGTATAATCATATCCCAATTAAAACTGGCTTTGGAGTTGTATTTGGCTTTCCTCCTCTAAATTCAAGCATGTTGTTAAAATAAAATCCAGAGTGTCTGTCTTATATAAAGAAGTCAATTGGTGTAAGACAAAAGAAAACATAATGTAGGGACTGCTATTGTCATAACTCTGATTCTCTAAAAAATAATCCTACTCTTTAATTATTTTCATTCTTATTGTTACCTTTCACTGAATGCTTACATATTAAAATTAAACTTTCTGAGCTGATATTAATGTTTAAGTATTCCACAGTGAACAAAAATTTTCTAACAACAATCTTGGAAATCTCTGGAAAATGATGGGGCCCCACTTCATTGATTCCACTTGATTCAACTTGCTGTCTTTGAAATAATGAACGCCACCCTAAGACTGTTTTGGGATTGTACTGCTCTAGAAAATTCCAGACTAGCTAACTGAAGCAATGGACCTTATTACACCCTGGCCAGAGATTCAGATAAGAACTGCAGTCAACCATCTCCTGCCATGCAGAGACTAGCTACAAATGTTACAGCTAGTCCTTATGAGACTCTTCCTTGCATTATTTTTTTTTCTACAGGATCCTATGGAGTCATCGTTGCCCCATTTCAGCAGAAAATAATCCCAAGAAAATAATACCCCCTTTCTCTACAGTTGGCATTAAGGGTATTTTGGGTTCTTTTTTTCTCATCACTGAAAAAGGGATAATTCAACTAGATTTAAGTTATATAGGGTTGGGTATGAAAGCTGATGGTCAGTCTCAGGTATCTCTCTTAGATAAGTTTGAGGGTATGAATGGAAAGGGTATGGTTAGGATAGGATATAGGTACATTACCATCTTCTTGTGAACTAGTTTTAGCAAACAGTAGTTACAGATAACTTAAATTGTTATATTCTTTTTTAATTTAAATTAGAAAATTGTTAGATTCTTGTGTGTTGACCTAGTAGAGCCTTCTTTCTGTTTACAATTGTTTGCACACACATATACAATTTGGGATATTTTATATTGCACTTTATAGTTCTATCTCTATCCAGACATTTCAGGCCTGTTATTGATATATATATATATATATATATATATATATATATATATATATATATATATACATTTTTGAAGTCTTTGTCCTTGCTAAATTATTTTGGGAAACTTCAAAACTTCAGCCATTGTACAACTGTTTCTGAGAATTATAGTTACCCATGTTTCTTATACCTTTGAAGTTAGTCAGACATGCAGAATATGACATTTAAATGTTTTAATATTAGTACTCCATTGACATAAGACACTATTGCTCCTGACAGCATGAAGCTATTTCCAAAAGTATGTTGGGCACTGATGATATTCCTTCTGGAGTTCATTCTCTCTTCAGCTAATGGCCTCTTGGGCAAAGAACTGTCTCACCTGCTGACTTTGGACATGCTATCCTATTGCTCTTGCAGGAGAAAATCAGAGACCGCAGAACCCTGCCAAGTCAGGGTAAGGCAGTCCTCCAACTTCCATGCTTCTGTGTCAGTCAGTCAGATACTCTAGGCCTTAGCCAAAGCTAGTTGTCCCTATGCTGCTGTGAGTCTTTGAATGACTTTCTAGGTAGTCTGCTGTTTCTGTCTTCACTGTTACCTGTTGGACGTCACTCACCTGCACTTCCTGCCTACCATAGTATTGATACCTTCCTTCTCAGGTCTTTGTTGAGGTTGAAGACTAGACTGTCATTGTTAATGTCCTCTCTTGTTAGCTAGAAATATTAGGTACAATACTTAAACTTTCAAATTTAGGACAACTGTGTAGTAATCTCTATTATACCTTTACTCTGTGACTGGATATGTAGTTCTTGCCAATCACTCTTTGTTTTGTTACTGGCAGTAGGTCTTAATTATGTGTGTTTTTACATTTCCTTCTCCTAGAGCATACTTGATATTTGCCATCATTGTACATAGTTTTGTATCAAGCCCAAACCTTTTTCTTTAGACTAAAATGGGAATTGTATAGACTAATCTGCATCCACACCTGTAGCACTGACCATGCCTTTTGGGTGTAGTTGCAGATGCAGATATGACCTGTCAAAAGGAAGGTTCCTGGGTCCAAATCCCCTTCTTGTCACAGAGCATTAGGAAGGAAGGACTGTCTCTTCAGAACAGGAAGGCCAAGACAGTTACTGATTGCTTTCCATGTAAGTTATTTACTAATGAACTCCACTTCAATTTACTGGTCCAATTAATCTGTATATTCACAATTTTTGTTTTGTTTTATTTGTGTCTTTTTTCAAGACACATATTTTTGTGTGTGTAGCAAGCCTGGCTATTCTGGAACTCACTCTATAGATAAGGCTGATCTTGAACTCATAAAGATCTGTCTGCCTCTCTGGATTGCATACCTGACTTCCTTCAATATCCAAAGGTATACAAAGATAAAAAATGTACAAAGAAAGGCTAAGTAGATCAAGGTGTTAGAACAGATACTGTTATAATTCCTTACATATACTTATTTTCCAAAATGATATTAAATTCCATAGAAAAATATGTGTTATATTTTGTAATTAAAACCAATATTAACATACTTATATGTGTACCATGATGTGGACATAGTACTTATTGTCTAGTATATGTGAGATCCTGAGTTCAATTACCAGGACCAGAAAATTTTAATATGTATGTAGCAAATGAAGAATCATTGTTATGCAATTTTTATATGCTAATATGTTAAATACTGCACCTTGAGAATATTTGTTTTATTTGGGTGCAAAACATAAAGTATCCTGAGGTACTTTGAGTGAGCCAATGGCATCTTTGACATAAAACTTACATTTCATGTTAGTACTATGAAGCAACTTATTAAGATTTTGTTGTCAACTCAGATCTTTGAGTTAATAATAAGAATGAGAAAACAATGCAGCAATTAACAGAAAGGAAGGAGGCAAAGTCCTTCACTGTTTCCAAGATGTGCATATGTCATTGTTAGGGGGCTTATAAATTAAATCTCTTTGCCAGAAAGAATTACCTAGAAGCTACTCACTCCTCCAAAGTTTCTCATGGAATGTGCTTCCTAAAGGATGAAGGTTGTAGACTTGATACTAGGGATATTATATGAACAAAATGAGTTTACAAGTGATGGTGTCATGGGTATCACCTTGAGCTGTTTGTTGCCAAGAGGAGTCTAAGGCTGTGGCAGCTTGAGCAGTATCTCTTTAAAGCAAAAATGAGAACAGAATAAATAATGGTTTATACCAAATGAGCTAGCTTGGCAGGATGTGGTGCTGCCTTTGTCTGAACTCCATGAGTAGATACAAGCATTTTGTATAGAACCAAGTAGAAAGCCTTCATATATCCTACATTATGCTTTTACCTTTTTGTGTTGGGGCTGAAGTGATCCATTTGGAATATGACAATGTCACAAATCTCATAAGTTGCTGGAAATACTGGTCAAAGAAGGATTCACAAACACCTGAGTGAAAGAAGTTGTTAGGCACTTGTTTCTGCTCAGAAGAATGCCTTGCTGCTGTTGGGTTCCCATAAACTTTTGCATTTATACCTCATGTTTTACTTAGTTAGAACTGACTAAATATTTCAGGATATTAGTGGCCCTCCAATGATACCCACACTATTACTATCCTCACTTTATAAATAAGGAAATACCACAGAAAGGCTTATTCCCATGTACAACTTTAGTGAGTAATACAGATATATATAGAAAGTGTAGACTGTGGAGCCTTATTATTCACATGTGGGTCTTACTGTCAATTATGATGTTCAGCAGGATGTCAACATATTACCTAATCAATATGATGGAGGCTTTCTTTGACATTCTGTATCCTAATATAGTGAAGGTAATTAATAAAAACTACATAGAAAATATAAATTTCTTACCATTTTTCATTCTTTCAGGAAATCTAAATGTTCCTGACTGTCAACCTTAAGAGAAGAAACTATACACATTCTTATGTTTCCATGACTACTAGGGATAGGTCATGAACAATGAACGGGTTCCAATAGGCACACATGAAATGCTAGAGTGACCTTTAAAATTAGTTTATTACAAAGTCATACATCAAATAGCCACTGTGACTTAGTAAGACTCTGAAAACTTTCCTTGGTGGTCAACTTAATATCATCTGAAATTAACTAAAACTCAGATGACTGGGAACAAATATGAGGAATATTTTTTAATAAAATCATCTGAAGTGTAAGACCTATTTCTAGTCCAGATCTTCCACATGGGAAGATACAACTCTAACTCTAATACATATCTTTTGAGATGAGAAGATTCACATTTAATCTGGACCACACCATGCTCTGGCAGCCAATATAAACAACATAAAAGCAATCTTGTTTTCTTTGTCTTCTTGCTGTCATTCACTATAAAGTCCATTTCTTCTCTGGAATAAGATCTTACTTCTTCGTGATTTCAACACATACTGAAGACCAACTGTGCTACCCAGTCTCATTAACTTAACAGTTACTGGAATCTTTGCCCTTCTGTTGGTAGATAACAATTTTTGAACTAGCTGGAGAGTAATGCGTAGGTCATTCTAATAAATCACCCTCATAGATAGATAGATAGATAGATAGATAGATAGATAGATAGATAGATAGATAGATATTGTTGACTGACTGACATGGATGTAGATGTATTTATTATAAAAATATATTTTGTAATAACAGATCCTCTAGAGAACTCTGAATATTAAACAGTTTAATACTAGATGCCAATTAGATCCTGTTGTCCTAGGCACTGTCTGCAAGATGAGACTTTCTTCTTAAAATGTTGAGCATTCTTCCATGTCGCACCCATTATTTCTGCCTCTTCTTATTTCCCCAGAATCTGCATTCCCCATTTAACTTCCTGTAAAGATGTGTCTTCCATAATATGGGAACTTTAAGGGGGCTAAATGAGAGATAACTAGACCCTTCCTACGATAAAACGCATACTCAATTTCAGGGGGAAGAATAAACATCATATACAAATCCATTTCTTTATGGGACTGGAGGAAGTTATAGACAACACAAATAACTGTAGATACAGGATATTAAGCAGGAGGAAAGACAGTTCTATTACAGGAGCAGATTGCCAAGCATATGTAGACATATATACCCTATAGAGATGAGATTCTAACAAGTTAAGATTAAAATAGTCCATCTCACCCTATCGCTAGGCCTCTGTTAGAGGTGAGTCTGGGATAATTCAGGTTGAATCCCCCCACACACAAACACACACACCTTTCCCTGTCAATTCCCTGGATTGGCCCTGGATCTTGATATCCCTGTGTCCTGTCCCCAGCCAGAGCACTCCTGGTGCTCTGATACACACCGCCCTCAACAAGAGCATGCCCTCCCCCTACCCTGTGTCCTACCCTGCCCGCTTTGGTTGAACACTGGGATAGAGAGTGGAGCCAAAATCCTGCCTCCTTCAGGAACTTCCTGGAGCTGTTCTGAGCACACTAGACCTGGCTATCCATGCAGACCTGGAATCCTCTGCCTGGTCTCTGACCCCCATCCACAGCCCTGTACTGGAGTTCCAGGCCCCTCTCAGATATCTATCTGTCCCCTCGGGGCAATCCTGAGTCCCTGCAGGCTGGATCCTTGACCCCCATCACCAGGCCTCTGCTAAAGAGGCCTCAGATGGAGAGGGCCAGGCCCAGGCTAGATCGGCAATCAGCTGGGGAAAATTCTGAGTCCCAGCCTACAGGATCTTTGACCCCCATCACCAGCCCTCTGTGAGAGGTGAGTCTGGAACTAATTTGAGTTGAATATCCCCCAAAGCCTTCCCTGGGAACTCCCTGGATTGGCTCCAGATCTTGCTCCCAGTGTCCTGTTCTCAGCCATAGCGCTCCTGGTGCTTTGACACATATCCACCTGATGGGAGATGTCATTCTGTAAATATGTTTCTCTTATTGGTTAATGAATAAAGCACTGTTGGCCAATAGGAAAGGAAGACAGGCAGGGCTAGGAGACAAGGAGGATTCCAGAACGAGTAGGAGAGAGATTCAAGATGGTGTACAGAGAGATAAAAATGCCAACCCCTCTCTCTGATAAGATGAGACAATGTGGAAATACTTAGATTAATAGGAATGGGTTAATATTTAAGACAGATCTAGCAGATCAGAAATAAGTAACTGGCCAATGGCAGTATATCAAATAGAATCTCTGTGTATTGTTTTGGGCTATTGTGGTGGTGGGACCAGACCTGCAAGGAAAAATCACTCCTAATACCAACCCATCCCCACTATGAACTGTCCTTCCCCTACCCTGTGTCCTATAATATCCACTGTCCCACTGCTCTGTTTAAGCACTGGGACACAGGGTGAAGCCAACAAACCTGCCACATTTGGGGAACTTCCTGGAGCTGTTCTGAGCACACTAAACCTGGCTATCCATGTAGGGCCACCTGGAATCCCCACCAGCCTGGTCTCTGACCCCCACTGCCGGTCCTCTACTGGAGTTCCAGGCCTCTCCTAGAGATCTGTGTATCCCCTTGGGGACATCCTGAGTCTCTGCAGACTGGATTCTTGAACCCCATTGCCAGGCCTCTGCTAAAGAGCCCTTAGCTGGAGAGTGCCAGCCTCCAGGTAGATCTGCCTAAAGGTGCTCAAAAACATTCGTGTCCCAGCCTGAAGGATCTTTGACAACCCATTGCAGGTCCTCTCCTCAAGACTGATCTTTGACCCCCATTGCCAGGCCCCAGCCTGAGGAGAGACCTCCTAGAGACTTTGAACCAACAAAAGCTACAGACATTTAACTTATGACCCACCTAAGCTCACCAGGGGAGTGCCAGAGAGAGAGAGAGAGAGAGAGAGAGAGAGAGAGAGAGAGAGAGAGAGAGAGAGAGAGAGAGAGAGAGAGAATCTGCACTTACTGGAAGAAGCAATGGCAAGACAGCAATACAAGAAAACACCTAACATTACAAAGACAAGCATAACACCACCAGAATCTAGGGACTCTACACCAACTAGACCTGAACACCCCAAAGCAGATGAAGCATAAGCAATCGACTTAAAAAAATATTGTCATAAAAATGATAGAGGCCCTCAAACATGATTTGAAAAAAATCCCTTAAAGAAATTGAAGGAAAAACAAACAAAAAATTGGAAGGAATGAACAAATCTCTTCAAGAAAGTAAGGAAATCCAAGAAAAAAAAATTAAACAGGCGAAGAAAATGGTTCAAGACTTGAAAACCAAAATAGAGGCTATAAAAATATCACAAACTGAAGGAATGATGGAAATAGAAAAACTGGGCAAACGATCAGGAACTACAGACACAAGCATAACCAAAAGAATACAAGAGATGGAAGAGAGAATCTCAGGTGCTGAAGATAAAGTAGAGGACCAAAGAAAATTTTAAATCAAACAAATCCTTAACACAAAACATCCAGGAAATGTGGGACTCCGTGAAAATGCCAATCCTAAGAATATTAGGCATAGAAGAAAGCAAAGAAGACCAGCTGAAAGGTGCAGAAAACATGTTGAACAAAATATTGAGGAAAGCTTTCCCAATCTGAAGAAGGACATGCCCATGAAAGTACAAGAAGCATACCGAACACCAAATAGACTGGACCAAAGAAAAAAGACCCCTTGACATATAATAATGAAAACACCTATCATACAGAATAAAGAAAGAATATTAAGAGCAGCTAAGGAAAAAGGCCAAGTAGCATATAAAGGCAGACCTATCAAAATCACACCTGACTTCTGCTTGTAAACTCTCAAGGCCAGAAGGTCTACAAGTACTAAGAGTCCATGGATGCCAGCCCAGGCTACTATACCCAGCAAATCTCTCAACCACTATAGATGGAGAAAACAAGATATTTAATGACAAAGCCATATTTTCACAATACTTATCTACAAATCCAGTCCTACAGAAGGTTCTGGAAGGAAAACTCCAACCCAAGGAAGTTAGCTATGCTTACAAAGATATAGGCAATAGATAATCTCACTTCACCAGGATGCAAGGGTAAAGCAGTACAAATATATTCACAATACCACCAACAACAACAAATCAAAAACAAGCAAGCATTAACAATCAATGGCCTTTACTCTCCTTCAAAATTAATGGTCTTAACTTGCCTATAAAAAGACACAGGCTAACAGAATGGATATGAAGACAGAATCCATCCTTCTGTTGCATATGAGAAACACATCTAAGCTTCAAAGATAGACATTACCTCAGGGAAAAGGGCTGGGAAAATAATTTCCAATCAAATGGACCCAAAACGCAAGCAAGATTATCCTAGTATCTAGCAAGTTAGACTTCAAAACAAAATCAATCAAAGGAGATGAAGTTAATTTCATGTTCATCATAGGAGAAATCTATCAGCACAAAGTCTCAATTCTGAACATTATTCCCCAAATACAAAAGCACCCACATTCGTAAAAGAAATGCTACTAAAACTCAAAACTCACAAAACCTCACACTCTTGTAATAGGAGACTTCAACACTCCTCTCACAGCTAGAATGGACCACCAGACAGAAACTCAAAAAAAGAAAAAAAAAAGAACTAACAAAATATATGTTCCAATTGAGTTTAACGGACATCTATAGAATATTCCAACCAAACACAAAAGAATATACCTTCTTCTCAGCTCCACTTGGAATGTTCTCTAAAATCAACCACATAATAAGCAACATAACAAACCTCAAATATAGAAAAAAATTGCAATAGTCCCCTGTACCTTATCATACCACCATGCTTTAAATTTGGAATTCAGCAACAACACAAATCACAGAAACACTACAATCTCATGGAAACTGAACAATGCACAAGTGTACCATACTTGGGTCAAAGAAGAAATAAAAGAAGATATTAAAGACTTCCTAGAATTCAATGAGAATTAGGACACAAGTACCCAAACTTATGGAACACTTTGAAAGCAGTGCTATGGAGGAAGCTCATTTCAATAAGTGCTAATATGAAAAGAATGAAGGCTAGCCACACAAGAGAATTAACAGCACAACTGAAAGCCTTAAAAAAAAAAAGAAGCAAACTCACAGCAGAGAAGTAGACAACAGGAAACAATAAAATTGAGGGCTGAAATCAATAAACTAGAAACCAGGAAAACAATAAAAAAGCAATGCAATAAAGAGTATTTTTTGAGAAATAAACAAGAGAGACAAACCATTATCCAAACTAATCAAATGGCAGAGAGAGAAAGTGCAAATTAGCAAAGTCAGAAATGAAAAGGGGGATAGAACAATGGATGCTGAGGAAATCGAGACAATTTTCAGTTCCTACTTTCAAAAGCTGTACTCCATAAAATTTGAAAATTCAAAGAAAATGGACAAACTTCTGGAAGCTATCACTTACCCAATATTAAATATATACAGATGGAAAGGGGGCTGAGAAAGAAATCAGAGAAGCATCACCCTTTACAATAGCCACAAACAACATAAAGTATCTTGGGGTAATGCTTACCAAACAAGTGAAAGGCCTATGTAGCAAGAACTTTTTGTCTATAAGGAAAGACACTAAAAATACACCAGAAAATGGAATGATCTCCCATTCTCTTGGATAGGTAGCATGAGCATAGTAAAAAAGTCAATGTTGCCAAAAGCAATTTACAGATTCAATGCAATCCCCATCAAAACCCCAGCACAATAATTCAATGACTTGAAAGGATAGTAATCAAAAAAGAAAAGACCCAGAATAGCCAAAATAACCATGTACAATAAAGGAACTTCAGGAGCCATCGCTATTCCCAACTTCAAGCTGTACTGTAGACCTATAGTCTTGAAAACAGCTTGGTATTAGAACAAAAGTAGACAGGTAGAAAAGAAAATACTGATATTAACCCACACACCTATAATAACCTGATTTTTGAAAAAACAGCAAAAAATATACAAAGGAAGGAGGAAAGAATCTTTAATAAATGATGCTGGCACAACAGGATGATGTGTGTAGAAGAGTGCAGATAGACCCATGTCTATCGCTATGCACAAAACTCAAGTCCAAATGGATCAAAGACCTCAACATAAATATAGCCACACTGAACCTCTTAGAAGAGAAAGCAGGAGGTGCCCTTGAACAAATTGGTACAGGAGACTGCTTCCTGAACATAACTCCAGTAACATGGAGACTAATATCGACAATTTGTAAATGGGACCTATTCAAACTGAGAAACTTCTGTAAGGCAAAGGACACAGTTGACAAGACCAATTGTAGCGCACAGACTGGGAAAAGATAATGACCAAGCCTACATCTGATAGAAGGGTGATCTCTCAATTATAAAAAGAAGTCAAGAAACTAGTCACCTGCCACAGACTGCTCAGTGGGTAGCAGGTCTGTGTGGAGACCAAGACTCAGATGACCAGGTCAGGAGGGGCTTCAGCTTGACAGACAGACACAAACACACTTGAGGAGGTTTGCGAACTGCTGCAAAGTTTACTTCAAAGTATCAGATTTTTATGCAGAAAGTACTGATCTATGGCCACAGTTTAAAGATAAACAAACATTCTATAAAAATGTCCACAATTCCTTTTGAAGTATGAGATCGTAAATAAATCTAAGCAAGTGCATAACTGAGAGCCTCTGTCTATTTTGGCCTGCTTGTGGTCAGTGTAGCAGAGATTTGATTTACTGAGTAAAGAGAAGAATCATTGTCTTTGAACACTAAACTTTTAATAGCAATGATTCAAGGGCCCTAAGATACCAAGTTAGAATTTTGTAGTAACTCCCACAGTAGCTTAGCTGCAGGTAGGCTGATTACAGGCAAGGTCACATTGTGGGCTGCTTCCTTACAGCTTTAGCCCTAATTGTTTATTAGGCCTTGGGCTGACATCTGGCACTGTGGGTTTTATGATTGGGGGCACAGAGGTCAACATCCATCCGCTGAATGTTGGTCTGTATCTCTTTCAGTTCCTGAAACTATATCTAAGCATTTTCTAGGCTTCTCTGAATTAACAGTAGAGCTACAGGCTAAAATGCCCATAATTAAAAAGCATTATTATTATAGCACAAAACACATCTAGCACCCATTCCAAGCAGCCAGTCAAGTAAGCACCTGGAGGGACCTGGACAACTTTTCCCCAGGAGGCATAACCATGTGTGGTGCGAACCTCTGGACAGGTAGCCATTGAGATTTCTCTCAGCCATTGCTACACTGTCTCCACTGGGGCTGGTGTGGCAGTCACCAAAACACCAAATAACACTATTAAAAATTGGGGTACAGAACTGAGGAGAGAATTCTCAATAGAGGAAATCAAAAAGGCTGAAAGACACCTAAGAAAAGAACGTGCTCAATATCTTTAGCTATCAGGGAAATGCAAATAAAAACAGCTCTGAGATACCATCTTACTCCTGCCAGAATGTCTAAAATTAGAAACACCAATGATAACTTATGCTGTAGAGGATATGGAGAAAGTGGAACAATCCTCCACTGCTGATGGGAGTGCAAACTTGTACTGCCATTTTGTAGATCAATATGGCAGTTCCTCAGGAAAATTGCAATTGTTTGGGTCATTTAAGTAAACTATCATATCATCTGCAAATAGTGACAGTTTAACTTCTTCCTTTCCAATTTTATCCCCTTGATCTCATATTGTTGTCTTATTGCTTTAGCTAAAACTTGTAATAAAATATTGAAGGCATATGGAGAAAGAGGTTAGCCTTGTCTTGTTCCTGATTTTAGAAGAATTGACTTAAGCTTCTTTCCATTCCATTTGATGTTGGCTGTTGGTTTACTGTATATTGCTTTTATTATGTTTAGCTACATTCCTGTTATCCCTGATCTCTCCAGGACCTTTATCATGAAAGGGTGTTGAATTTTGTCAAAGGCTTTCCCAACATCTAGTGAGATGATCATGTGGTTATTCTTTTTCAGATTGTTTTATAGTGGATCACATTGATAGAATTTCATATGTAGAACCATCCGTGCAACCCAAGAATGAAGCCTACTTGGTCATGTTGGATGAGTTCTCTGATATCTTCTTGGATTCAATTGCCAGTATTTTATTGAGTATTTTTGCATCAATGTTCATCAGGGATATTGGTCTGTAGTTTTCTTTCTTACTTGTATCATTGATTGGGTACCAAGGTGATTGTGGCCTCATTGAAAGAGTTTGGTAATGAATCTTCTGTTTCTATTGTGTGGAACAATTTGAGGAGTATTGGAATTATCTCTTCCTTAAATTTCTGGTAGAATTCTCCACTGAAGCCATCTGTCCCTGGGCTTTTCTTTCAGTGACAGTTTCGATTTCACTGGGGGTTATAGGTCAATTTAAGTTGTTTGTCTGTTCTTGGTTTAATTTTGGTAAGTGATATTTGCCCAGAAATTTGTTCATTTCCTTTGAATTTTCAAATTTTGTAGAGTACAGGTTTTCAAAGTATGACCTGAAAGTTGTCTGGACTTCCTCTGTGTCTGTTCTTATGTCCCCATTTTCATTTCTGATTTTGTTAATTTGCAATCTCTCTCTCTCTCTCTCTCTCTCTCTCTCTCTCTCTCTCTCTCTCTCTCTCTCTCTCTCTCTCTCTCTCTCTGCTTTTTTGTTAGTTTGGATAAAGTTTTGTCTATCTTGTTGATTTTCTCAAAAAAAACAACTCTTTGTTGCATTGATTTTTGTATTGTTTTCCTTGTTTCTATTTTATTGATTTCAGTCCTCAAATTGATTATTTCCTGGCATCTACTCCTCCGGGGTGTGTTTGCTTTTTTGTGTTCTAACTCTTTCAGTTGTGCTGTTAGTTCTATAGTGTGACTATCCTCTGTTTTCTTCATATGGGCTCTCAGTGCAATAAACGTCCCTTGTAACACTGCTTTGAAGGTTTCCCATAATTTCGGATATGTCGTGTCCTCATTCTCATTGAATTTTAGGCAGTCCTTAATTTCTTTCTGTATTTCTTCTTTGAACCAGGTGTGGTGCAATTGCCCATTGTTCAGTTTTCATGAGTTTGTAGGGTTTCTGCAATTTATGTTGTTGAATTTTAAATTTGAAGCATGGTGGTCTGATAAGATACAGGGGACTATTCCAATTCTTTTGTGTCTGTTGAAGTTTGTTATGCCACTTAGTATGTGGTTGATTTTAGAGAAGGTTCCATGTGGAGCAGAGAAGAAGGTATATTCTTTTGTGTTTTGATGGCATGTTTTATAGATGTCTGTTAAACCCAGTTGAGACATAACATCTGTTAGTTCTTTTATTTCTTTGTTGAGTTTCTGATTGGTGGTCCTCTCTAGTGGTGAGAATGGTGTGTTGAAGTCTCCCACTATAAGTGTGTGAGGTTTTATGTGAAGTTTGAGTTTTAGTAGTGTTTCTTTCATGAATGTGGGTGCCTTTGTATTTGGGGCATATATTTTCAGAATCGAGAATTTTTGTTGATGGATTTCTCCTGCGATGATTATGAAATGACCATCTTCATCTCTTTTGATTAATTTTGGTTTGAAGTCTAACTTGTTACATGTTAGGATAGCCACACCTGCTTGCTTCTTGGGTCCATATGATTGGAAGATCGTTTACCAGCCCTTTACCCTGAGGTAATGTCTATCTTTGTAGCTTAGGTGTGTTTCTTGTATGCTGCAGAAGGATGAGTTCTGTCTTTGTATCCTTTCTGTTAGCCTGTGTCTTTTTATACTCGAGTTTAGACCATTAATGTTGAGGGAGATTATGGACCATGGATTGTTAGTGTTTGTTTGTTTTAGTTTTGCTTTTGGCAGTGGTATTGTGAATTTATTTGTCCTTTATTCTTGGTTTCTGGTGAAGTGGAATTATCTGTTGCCTAAGTCTTTGCGAGTGTAGTAAACTTCCTTGGGTTGGAGTTTTCCTTCCAAAGCTTTCTGTAGGCCTGGATTTGTATATACATATTTTGAAAATCTGGCTTTGTCATTAAATATTTTGTTTTCTCCATCTATAATGACTGAGAGTTTTGCTGGGTATAGTAGCCTGTGCTGGCATCCGTGGACTCTTAGTACTTATAGAACATCTATCCAGGACCTTCTGGCCTTAAGGGTTTCCTTGGAGAAGTCAGGCATAATTTTGATATGTTACCTGTCCTTTTTCCTTTGCTGCTCTTAATATTCTTTCTTTATTTTGTATGTTAGTTGTTTTGATTATTATATGTCAAGGGGTCTTTTTTCTTTGTTCCAGTCTATTTGGTGTTCAGTAAGCTTCTTGTACTTTCATGGGCATGTCCTTCTTCAGATTGGGAAAGTGTTCCTCAATGATTTTGTTGAATATATTTTCGGCCCCTTTGAGCTGGGCTTCCTCACCTTCCTCTGTGCCTATTATTCTTAGGTTTGGCCTTTTCACAGTATCCCACATTTCCTGGATGTTTTGTGTTAAGGGTTTGTTGGATTTATGATTTTCTTTGGTCGATAAATCTATTTTCTCTATTTTATCTTCAGCACCTGAGATTCTCTCTTCTATCTCTTGAATTCTGTTGGTTATACTTGCGTCTGCAGTTCCTGATCGTTTGTCCAGTATTTTTATTCCAATGTTCCTTCAGTTTGTGTTTTCTTTATTGTCTCATTTTCTGTTTTCAAGTCTTGAACCTGTTTAATTGTTTTTTCTTGGCTTTCTGTACTTTCTTTAAGCATTTTATTTATTTCTTCCAATTTTTTGTTTGTTTTATCTTCCATTTCTTGAAGGAATTTTCTCAGATCTTCTTTCAGGGCCTCTATCATTTTTATGACAATAATTTTTAGGTCGTTCTCTTCTGATTCATTTGCTTTGTTGTGTTCTGGACTAGTTGGTGTAGCTTCCCTAGATTCTGGTGGTGTTATGCTTGTCTTTCTGATGTTAGGTGTTTTCTTGTATTGCCGTATTCCCATAGCTTCTTCCAGTCGGTGTTGGTGGGGTTTCTCCCTCTCTCTGTATGTAGCCAAGGCATGGTGACATGGACAAAGGCTGGGCTGATACTCAGGATGTTTCCACACTGATAGCCAGGTTTACCTGGCACTCTCCAGCTGAGTAGGGCCTCTTTAGGGGAGGTCCTGTGATGGGGTCAATGATCCAGCCCCCTGCAGGAACTCAGGGTATACCGGCAGAGATAGGTGGATCTCTAGGAGGTGCCCAGAACTCCTGTAGAAGACCGGTGGTGGGGGTCAGAGCCTGTGTTTTCTTTATGGTTTCCATTTCAATTATTAAGTCTTATACAGTTTATATTGTTTCCTAAACTTATTTGGTTGCTGTTACTTTGCTTTCTTTGTAGGATTTGGTTCTATCTTAAATTTTTTGGTTTGTCTTTTTCTCCACTTCCTGTATTTTTTGTTTGTTTTTTCCATTTCTTTAAGGGATTTTCTCATTTCCATTTTGAGTGTCTCTATCATCTTCATAAATTAGTTTAAAGTCCTCTTCTACTTCATCTGGGTTGGGATGTTCAGGTCTTGCTGGTGTAGAGTCCCTAGATTCTTGTGGTGTTATATGAATGTGTTCTTATATGGGTGTCTTCTCCTCCTTTCTTCCATTGGGTTCAGGTGGGGTCTCTTTTTCTCCTCTCATTTCCTGGTGAGTGTAGGTGGGTCAAGACTTTAATGCCAGAAACTGTTGATCGTATGAGCTCTCTTGGATTTCTCAAGCAGAGGGCATGGGGGGGACAAGACTGCAGTGATGGCAAGCTCCAGATGGTTTGTCATTTGGGGGAAGATGCACTCATTCAGTGAGCATAGGTATAAAGTGAAGAGAGTAGGGGGGACAAGTCTGCAATGAAGGCAGTCTCTGGATGGTCAAGCATGCCAAGGTGGGGAGCTGACCCAGAAAGTTCCAAGGAGAAGATGCAGAGAGTTGTGCCCAAGCAGGCCCCACCCTCAACTCAAATAGAGGGCATCTGGGAAATAAAACTGCCATTTGGGCAGTCTCTGGATGTTCCACCCTGTCAAAACAGGTCCACTACCGCAAAGCCAACCCAGGAAGATTCAAGAGGAGGAGGGAGTTGTTGTGCTTTTGCAGGTTCCATGTCAAGCAGAGGGCATGGAGGAGGGCCAAGACTGTAATGAGGGCAGGCTTAGGGTGCTCTGGCTTGCTGGGGCAAGTTCACTCTAGCCTGCTTTCTTATGGAACTCAGAACTACCAACCAAGAACCACCCATAATGTGATAGGCATTCCCACATCAATCACTAATTAATAAATATCTTAAAAGCTTATATAAATCCTGATCTTATTAGGGCATTTTTTTCTTTTGGGGGAGGTACCAAAATCCTTTATATGAAGAAATGGTACAAATTAAAAAAACATAGACAGATGTTTTTTAGGTGGCTCATAGAAAAGGTGAAGTCAGCCTGACATCTGCGCACTGCCTCGATGATTAGTAGTCACACCTGGTTTTGGTGAAGTCAGCTGAGTTCTCATCACTGTGTCCCAGGGTGTGCTTGTCTAAGAGATTTTCTGCCATGCCAGATTCAGAGTCTCCCATCTTGTGCAAGTTGGTCATGTGATCATCTAGTTCTTTCATGGATTTCACCTTCTCATTCTGTAATTCATGTCTATGAAATCACATAAGTGGGGGTTATTTTTATCATTAACCAGATTGTTCAGTTTCAGTAGTGACTGTTACACACTCTTTTCCAAGTGTCGTGAACACTCCATTGCATTCAGCCCATTTTTCAAGTCATCATGGTCTGGTATTTTTACATTTTGAAAGATTTGGCCACCTCATTGGTTTTGCAGCTTTATTTTTTCTCAGTATGTTCCTTCTCCTCATGTGATTGGTGGGAAAAATATTGGAAAAATTTCTTCAGGGCCACATCATCCCAGTCAAAGTAGCAAGACATAGACTGACATAGGAGTACTATTCAATTTTGAACAGGTGGTAGGTTGCTGAAGTTGATCTGGTGGTTCATGTGGTAGTTCTGGAGAACTTGTGTGAGAGAGACAGTGATCATGATGGCGGTGCAAGGTGTAATGAAGATGCTGAAGCTGCAAAGTGACAAGGTGGCAAAGGGCTCTGGCCCAGAGTGGCCATGTGGAGTCTGAGAGGCCAAGCACAGGGTTCCATTCAAGCACTATTGAAATGGGAAACTATGTAGACTTTGGGCAAGAATGGCAAAGGCATTTTTTAATAAATTTCAAATTGTATTTCTCTCCTCTCAGATGACTCTAGCTCATGTCAAGCACGGATGTGATGAGTTTTTAATATTTTTCTTTCTATGAGGTGTTATAGAACAGACTACAGTGATGATGTAGGAAGAATTTACAATTCCAGATCACACCTATAGAGCCTGGTTTGGAGTGTGTATCTCCACAGAAGAGTTCAGAGCTATGGGTTTCTATAAGTGAATTTCTGTAGCAATTGTGCTGAGTTGTGTGGTATTATGCTCAGTTGCCTCCTCAGTGATCTCACAACATTGAAATCATGCCATGTAGGGAAAGCATGATTAGGAATCTTTAGCCTCAGTAGCAGGCTTAGTGTTTTAGAGTTCTAAAATTTGGGAGAGGGAAGGTTGGGGTTTGTTTCCCAGTGATAGCCCTAGTCATCAGCTGATTACTGAACTCTACTTCAACTTCTTCAACCAAAACATTCACTTTCAATTATATACTCAGTCCTTTGCTGTCAAGCACACTGCTCATTCCAATTTTGTGAGTGTGAATAGAATCTTCTCTTGTTGGTTTCAACTGATTTTCTTGATTCATGCAACCACATGTGCTATGAAACTTAAGGAGGGGCATAATGGCAATATGACTTCTCTGGTAAAGGGGCTTCCTGCCTTTCTGATGTAAGTTCTTCCCCCAAAGATTTGATTGAAAGACAGAATACTAAAAGTTGTCTGATCTCCACATGACCATGCACACATATATTCTATCTGTCTCTTTGTGTGTGTTGCTCTTTCTTTGTCTCTCTCTCACACACACAATGTTAAAAAAAACTAAAAAACATAATTAAGAGATATATATTTCTCATCATGAATCTTATCAATTTCTTCTGAAGGTACATTAACAGAAACTATAAAAATACAACGATCCCAATCTTTGGACCACTGAATATTGAGATGGTAAAATACCGAGTTCATAATTCCACTGGTAACTATTCTGGTAACTCTCAGATGCATAAAAAATCTATTTGTCTACTCATATTTTGAAAATTATCTAGAACATAGGCCAGGCATTGGTGGCACATGCCTTTAATCTCAGCACTTGGAAGGCAGAGGCAGGCAGATCTCTGAGTTAGAGGCCAGCCTGTTCTACAAGAGCTAGTTCCAGGACTGGCTCCAAAGCTATACAGAGAAACCATGTCTTGGAAAAAAATAAATAAAGAAAATTACATAAAACTTAAGATGTTCATTGGTGTGTTGTCTTAATTTGTAACCCAGATGAGCTTAGTGATATTTTGCCCTAATGTTATATGTGAGTTTTTAAAATGGATGTTAATAGTTTTTGTTATCATACATGCCTGCAGGTTTGTCCTTTAACCACATGTACATAGTACCTACCCACTGAGGCCAGAAAAGGAAATTGGATCATTCGAGCTAGAGTTACAGGTGGTTGTGTTTTACTTGTTGTAGGTAATAGGTACAAAACACAAGTGCTATGCATGCACCCTTCACTGTGGAGGTACCTCTCCATCCTCACACTTTGTTTTTCTTATGACCATTTGTTTATATCTTGAAAAGATTAAAATTTTTCATTAACTCCAGAAAAGGATGTTTTTATTGTTCAGTTTAATTGGTTATTATACTATATTGTTCAGTTTAATTTGGTATTATAGCTTTATTCCTTTTTAATCTACCACATATAAATTCCTTTTGGTATTACCTCTGTTTTATAGCCCCAACCTCTCTACAGGAACAACCACTACAACAAAATTATTAGAGAGCTGGTATGTTAAGATCTAGAGCCAAATTGTCTTGTGTTATCCTTAGTCCCTTGTGATGGTTCATATTTCTTTTTAATTTGAGAGGATCTAAGATAATAGTAGAAGACTATGCTCTGGGTATGCTTGTGGAGGATTTTCTAGATTAGACTGAGGAATGAAGACCTACCTAATTGTCAGACAAATTAAAAAGAGAAAGGTATCTGACTAATACCTTTCTTCATTATCTGATTCCTGAATAAAAATTCAAATTGACAGGCTGCCTCAAGTTTGTTGTCAGACATTCCTTGCCAGGTCACACTGGACATTTGAAATGTGAGTCAAAATAAACCCATTCTCCCTTTATATGATTTCTTAGGGTATTTTACCACAGCAATAGAAAAAGTAACTAAGACATTGTCTTAAGGTTTTTGTTGTTGTGAAAATACACCATGACCACAGCAACTCTTACAAAGAAAACCTTTAATTGAGGTCTTTAATTGAGTTTCAGAGGTACATTCAATTATCATGATGGAGAGCATGTCAGTGTGCCGGCATGTATGGCTACATTTTGACCAGATGGCAGCAGGAAGTCCACTGACTGTCACACTGAGAAAAATATCTCAAAGCCTTCCCCCACAGTGACACACTTCCTCCAAGAAGACCACACCTACTCCAACTAGGTAACACTTCCTAATACTGTCACTCCCTTTGGGTGCCATTTTCTTTCAAACCACCAGAGACATCCTATTAATGGTCATTCATTGTCCACCTCTATCTGTGGTGTCTAAATTTGGTTGTCAACCTGATGTGATTTATAATCACCCTGGAAACAAATATGTGGGTACATTTTCTAGACTTAGTTGATTGATGTGGGAAAATCCATCCTAATTGTGGGTGGCATCAGTCCATGTATGGGGATCATGAAAGCATAAAGAGGGAAAGCTACCTAAGAGTCAAATTTCATCCTGCTTTACTTGGTGGCTATGTTATGATTTGACCAGGCAGATTCTGGATTTTTACCACAATATTATATCCATCTGTACTTGACTGTATCCCTACTGAACTATAAGACCAAATAAACCTTTCCTCTGCCAGTTATTCTCCTTTGGAATTTTGTCATAGCAAATATAAGAGTAAGCAATGTTAAAAATTCACATCAAGAACTAGAGTTATTGTGATAAACATGTTTTGTGGTACTTAGATATTTAGAGCTGGTATATGGGAAGAAGGCAGAAGAATTTACACATGGGAGCTACATGGCTCCTAGAATTTTGCAAACAGATCAGAGCTTGGAAGCTATAAAATGTTATAAATATAGAGACTGAATAGAAATACAATTGGGCATTATTAAATGATAAAATAAAAAATAGACCTTATGGATCTTGTCCTTCTGTACATGCAAAAACCATACAGTGTCACAACACTATATTGTAAAGGACAGTAATGGGAGAACACATTATACCAGATACTTGATTTATTGCTGTAATAAATTACCTAACATAGCAACTCAATGAAGGAAATATTTGTTTTAGCACTCAATTTGAAGAAATACTCCTTCATGACTAAGAAATCACTGAAGCATGAACCTAAAGTGTCCAGCTCTACCCTCAGTATGTATAATGACTTGCCTGTTATCACATAATAATTCTTTGCTTATGTGTGTTGAGATGTCAGCTCCCTTATAAAATCCTTTCACCTGGTATTTGTTGTGTTCATTTTTGCAATGTACATTTCACCAGGACTTTTGCAATATCTGAATACATGATCATGACCTTCAGAGTTTTTCATATAGAAGCATTTAAAGACAGATAGAGGAGGACATAATTTAGACAGACCCATAAAACCAAGTTTATGCTTTATTTAGAAAAAGATGATGACTACATGAGTTTTGTGTGTGAATAGGAATTTTCTTCTAGGAACCTTCTGAGAGATATTGTAAATGCAGGAGCCCTCACTTCATACCTCTTCTTTGGGAACTTTGGAAGCACAATTGGCCTTGATCTGACTGTTTGATTTTTAAAGAGCTTATCTCAGAGAGAAAGAAGATCACACCAAATACCGACACGGCAGTTGTTAGGACCCCTAATGGGAACACAGCAGTATAATGTTTGCTTATCAAGGCTTCTTTTTTAACAGGAAAGTCAGGTGGAAAGTCAAGAGTGGTTTGGCCATAATGATCTACAAGATGGTTTGACATCACTGAAACAAATGTGAAGATGCTGCTAATACACAAAACTAAGGCAGAGACCTTATAGCAAAATATCTGCAACTGCACAAATGGGTGTTTCATATAGCTGATCTTAAAGGCCATTGCACTGAAAACTAGAGCTACAGGCTTCATCAAAATAGCCCATACTATCATATTTTGTGCATACTGAAATTCAGGTGAAATGGTCCAGGTGGAATTGATAGGAGTGTGCACCAGAATCTTGGTTATGGTTCCTGAGACATTAAACTTTTGAAGATAATGAGCTTCCCAAAGACCAAATGACACAAACTGTACAATATTGTTGTCGAATTCCCACAGGCGCCAGTATGGATAGCTTGCAATGACTACTTCAAACATGAAAGCAGATAGGCTGCTAAGGAAGCCACTCAGCTTTAAGATGCACTCCTTTCCATTGGGAGATCTGAAGATGAGATTGAACAAATATATAGTCAAGCTAGGAACACAAGGGAAGGTAGGAAACAAACTGAGTCATAGTTTGCAAAGCGCTTAGCTTTCATAACTTGTCCCTGCTGACACATAGTTGTATTTAAGTAGTCTGTGTGTTAAGGCTCTCCATACTACAGGGAAGAATAAAAGAAATCCCAAATTCCATGACTATAGCAGAGGTTCCCCATTGGAGGATTTGATTAGCATTTCTCAAATAGCAGAGGTTCCTCATTGGAGGATTTGATTAGTATATGTCAAATGCTAAAAGGTGCATATTTGTTAACTAAGAATTTTAATACTTCTAGTTAACAGTGGAAAATGAGTTTGAAATATCATAATTAAGGTGATGCTTGTTTCAGCCTTGGTTGCAAAACAAAAATATAATAAATAACTTAAATGAGAATAATAAGCTAAATAATGCACAAAGATCATATCTAAATTATGGTAGTGGGCTTTAATGTGACTATTGCAAACTGGTGTTTGCTGAATGAAGAAGCAAAGTGAAAAATGATCCACATGTTATTCACATTCACATCTAAATTCCATATTGAGTCATGTGTATTTGTGTGTATGTATCCATGCATACACACATTCATATACATATACACACACAGACATAGGCATAAAGACATTGGAACATAAAAACACACCCTGAAAAGGAACTGTAGGTAGATCAAACTAGCAGTGTAGAATGCCCTCTTGAACATTTTTTGAAATGTTCACAGTTTTTAAAAAAGCTATACATATTCTATAATTACATCCACAAATATATAGATATATTGAAATGTATAGATGGCTGGTCTAAGGCTATAGCTAAGTGGAATAGTTTACTGAATGTGTGTGAGACCTTGAATCCATTCCTTAGTGCTAAAACTCAAAATGTTCATGTTAAGCATGAGGATTAGTGGACATTTCCTTCATTGACCAATAACTTATTCAAATGTGAATTTTTTGATAACCAAATTCATTTGACAATTGCATATAAAGAATTGTGGCACTCTGTGTGATACATTCTCTTTCACAAAACCAGGACACCACATTTACTGTGTATACCAGACTACTTAAATCAATTCTCATTTTAAATTATTGGATGTAGTGTTTATGCTTATGGAAAACTATGCACTGAGAGATGCCACTGAGTGTTTAAGAAGAAAGGGAGCAGACAAAGTTTTATAGCCACCAGGTATGTGGGGAATGTCATTGCCACTACACAAAGAGAAATATAGGATATCTCTGCCTATATTTCTTCCATAGACTTGGTCACTGCTTCACAGTCTATGTGGAATATGCGCTCCACTTAGAAATGAAAGTTTCTGTACTACTTGGAAAGTTACATCAGAAAAATAGGTTTTTAATTGATGGTGGATTGCCTAATACCCTGCCCACACCCTCTCTCTCTATCAAGGCAAATTTGAGGCAGTGGACTGAAGGAACAGTGCCTTTTGAAGTACAACTAGTATTAGTGTGGAGAATGTTGTTGTGGATAACAAATGACCTAGTCTGTCTTTATGTTGTTCTGTCCCAGTCTGTATCCCATGGACGAGATAACTGTGCTTTATCTAATTTAAAAGCCTCCATTTAATTCATATTTAGTGTTTACCTTTGTATATCATTGGTTGTGAGGAGATCCATTTGAAAGATGCTGAGATAATATCTTCCAAATTACACGAAGTGTTGACCAGACAGGGAGTTACATAAGAGGTGAATCACATTCAGTAAAAGAAATTCTGTTAGACACATATTTCAACAAACACCAGTGTCTCACTGACAAATCCTTGGTTCTCCAAATTACATGAAGTGTTGACCAGACAGGAAGTCACATAAGAGGTGAATCACCTTCAGTAAAAGAAATTCTGTTAGATACATATTTCAACACACACCAGTGTCTCACTGACCAATCCCTGGGTCACATACCAATTCTTTTCTCTCCTCTGCTTTGCTTCATTGGAGCCTCATTTATACACATCATGGATATTAGTCCATCTAATATTCCTGTCCCTCCAATGAGATACAGACAATCATCACCATTTTATAGACAGAAAAACAACACAGAGACTCTAATTCATACATTCAACTTCAGGAATCCACACAGGTGTAAAAGTCAGTGCAGGCTCCAGAGCCCTCATTTACATCCAGGAATTCCCAGAACTTATGATATTGAGCAGGATTTATGCACATGGGAAAGATGTAAAAAATAGCTGAATCATATGTCAGTGGCCCCTTTGTCATTCTTTGTCCTGTAAAATTGAATGAGTTTAATAAAAACTACATAGAAAACATAGAATACTTGCCTCTGTCTCTTCTATGAAGTTCAAATGTAAGTGATTAGCAAATGTAAGATAAGTTACTCTAGAGATTTTCATGTTTCCATGGCCACCAGAGATGAAAAGGCAATTATGAGCAAAGAATCATTGTCATGACCTATAGTCTTAAAGGGCCAGAGCAGTTAATGTCCCTTTCATATGTTAAAGTTAAAAGGAATAAGTTAATATTTTTAGTTTAAAAATTTCCTCATAAATACAATTGGATCAGGATATACACTATAACTTGACCATGACTTTCCCCTTTACTATCTTTTTTGAAATCATTCTCCAGCTGCATAATTACCCAACTGCATGGACATTTGCTCATGACCCCCACCTTGTGAAAATTCATAAATCTATCAAAAGTATGATAAGATAAAAAGTAAAAAATACTAAAATTGTATTTTTGAGTGATAAAATGATGTCTCTATTCTATTTGCTACTCTTGGTAGACTGAACTACTCTTAGTCATGAGACTTTATCTGGAAAGTAGTGGGTATCTTCAGTGACGTTTTGTTGGAAAAAAAAAAACAACTTTTTTTTCTAGTTGGTGTCAATTGCAATTGTCTCCTTGATTATTGATAGGTCTTTGTGTCCACTACACTGTTACAGTGCCTGAATGTTATCTGGTTTGAACCTGTGAAAGTTTTGTGTATGTACTGTCACATCCTCTCTGAGTTTTCATATTGTATCAGGCATGTTGTGTGTGGATGACCCTATTTCCTCAGAGTCAATCTCTTCTGGCTCATACAATCTTTCCCCTTTTTCTTCTATGTAGATTCTCATGCATGAAGGTAAGGGGCTTGATGAAGAAATATCATTTAGGCCTGTGTCTCTCACATTCTGCACATTCTCTTTTTGTAGGTACTGCCATTTATTATCATCTACTGAAACAATGAGTTTCTATGATGTGGGTTAAGTGATCCAGCCATCCATGTGTATAAAAATATTTCTTTAGGAGTCATTTCATTACACTGTTCATTTATAAATATAATAGTAGTAGGTTTCCCTTAGGTCCATGCATTATCTAATATCAGTTCCTTTCTATAACAGCAGTGGTGCATATGGGATATGGGTTCCATCCCTTGTAGTAGAACTTAAATACAATCCATCCCTTGTAGTAGAACTTAAATACAAAAACAAAACAACAACAACAACAACAAAACCAAAAAAATGATAAAACTGTTGCTGGTTACTCCTATACCTTTGTGACATGGTTAGACCAGTTCATGTTCCAGACCATGTTCATGTTCTAATTTTAAGAATTTAAAGCTATGAGATATTGGTGGTTATGTTTCTCCTCTATTAAATATTTGGGTACCTCAAGACACCATGACCACTAGCCAGGAGAGGTTCAAAGGTATCAAAGGCAAAAATTAATCTAATTCAACTGACAGTACATACTGGAATGTCTGATAGGATAGTAGATCACTTTCATTCATTGAAGTTGGGAGTGAAAAGTTTTATACCCACTATGGAAATTGGAGTGTCTGCTCTCAGAAATCTGAGAGTATATATACCTCAAAGTTCTTGGGCATATACCAAAAGATCTTTACACACTGCTACAGAGATACTTGCTCAAACATGTTCATTTCTGCTCTATTTCAAACATCCAGTGATTTGGAAACATCCTAGATATCCTTCACATGCGGAATGGATAACAAAACTTTGGCATACTTACACCATATAATATTATTCAACTATCAAAAGGAAAAGCAATTATGGTATTCAAAGGTAAATGGATGGAGATAGAAAAACAATGATACTGAGTGAGGTCATTCAGACACAAAAAGACAATGAAATTTTATCTTGTATGTGAATGATAGCTTGTAAGATGTCAATGTATACATTGTGATCTGAATCAATACGGGGGTTATGTAACTAGTAAGGGACTAGTTGTAGGCAGGAAGGATAACTCCAGGAATGGAAAGTAGAATACATTGTTATCTAGAGACAAAGACAAAAGTCAAATAGAAAATATGCATAAGGAGTGGGATAGAAGAGAAGGATTAAGGAGAGAACATGGAAATGGGGCAACTAACAATAAATTCCATTTCAAAACATCCATATGGAAACCAAGTACTCTAACAACTTTATATAATATGTACATATATGAAAGGAATACACATGGAGCCACCATGTAATAGGAGAGACCTTATTGAAACTACATATCTTATAATATTCAGTAGATTTTCCAGTGCCAGCACTGGGTTGCATATTGTTGAGTCATAGAGCACAGGAAGTCTATAGAAACTATAAAACAACAGTGGTTACTCTCCTCAAACTGAGATCAGCATACAATTACTTAAGACAAAGCTTATATATTCCATGAAACATGAAAAGGTTCAAGTACTAAGTCAAATATTCACCCCTACTGAGGAATGTTCATCGTACTGGAAATCTACCAGAAATGAAATTTTGATAGGTCAGTAACTAACTCACTCCACTTCAGAGAAACTTTTCACAGGAGATGGTAATTAACAAAGTCACAAATAGTTGGACAATGTATAATGAGTGAGAGACTTTGGAGCTCTCAACCCTAAAAGGGATTTCTTCATCAAACTCCTACTTTCAAGTCTCAGGTATCTATACAGACTAAGATGCAGGCAATTGTAAGAGCCTGATAGGATTTGGAAGCTCTGCCTTCCAAGTTCACAGAACAGATGCACATATGAACTCACAGAGAATGTGGTGCATGCAGCATGCCTGCACATGGACAGAACAAATGGATTCTGGCACTGGGAATGAGAAGGAGCTCCAATGCAAGAAGAAGCTGTCTATAATTGAAACCCACTTGCAAAAAGAAATCTGTTTTCTGCAGTGGAGTGTTACTGGGTTTATTATTCATACTTCAAGGCAAGCCCCATGAGCAGAAGTGACTGACCAACTAAGATGAATTCAGAAGTAATTTAATATTTTTCATCTTATTTTGCTTTGTTTGTGTAATTTTTGACTTACTGGCTATTGATTTATATTGTTTGCATTCTAATTTTGTGTTTTAGGGAGGTGTGTGTGTGTGTGTGTGTGTGTGTGTGTGTGTGTGTGTGTGTGTGTGAGAGTGAGTGAGTGTGTGTGTTTTAAATAAGAAAGAGAAAAATATAAAATTGGGTGTGTAGGGATGCTTTTAGAATCTGAGGGAAATTGGCGATATAAAAATATGATCAAAAATATCATGTGCAACTTGTTAAATAAAAGACAAATAAATAAATATCAGATGTTTTAGAAACTGCAATAAAGCCTGTTTGCTAATTGTGAGTGATATCTTTAATGTATGGATTTGTTTTACAAGTTTTTTTACTGAGAATTTTCGTCTGTGTTCATCATAGACAGAGGCTTATAGTTTCTTTTTTGTGGAGTTGCTGGTTGGTCTTGCTATTAGAGTAATACTGGTGGTGAAGTCATGTGGCATTGAACCTTTCTATTAATTCAAATAATTTAAGAAGTGTTGGTTGTGAGTCTTATATGAAAGTATGGTAGGGTGCTGCTGTTAATCTATCTGGATGTATTATTATTATTATTATTATTATTATTATTATTATTATTATTATTATCATTATTACTAGAGTCCAAAGGCTTTTTATTTGTGTTGTGTTGGTTTAGTGTGCTATGATCTGTTCAATTTGATAAACTCTTCTTGGTTTAGCTTTGCCTGACTCTACAGTATCATTCATTTCTTCTGGATTTACTTACTTAGTCTAGCATAAGCTATGAAAATATTCTGAATTTCTTTGGTGTATATTGTAACATTTTCTGTTTACCTTTGATTCTGTTTCTGGTAGCCCCTTTATTTTAAAAAAAAAAGTATTACTATGAAGAGGATTTACTGGTCTTCACAAAGAACATTCTCTTCTATTCACTGATTCTTTATACTCTTTATTTTACGTCATTACCATTGTGATTTTTATTTTATCTTCCCATGTACTGAGTTTCCATTTGGCTTGCTGTTTTCTTCAAATTCTTGAAATGCATCATAACATTTTGTTTTTAATTTCTGGAGATTAGAGGTATAAAATTTTGTCTTATGACTACTTTCAATACACCTGAGAGGTTTTATTGTATTTGACTTCATTTTCACTTGTTTCTAGTATACTTTTTATTTCTTTTCTGACTTCTTCTTTAGCCTAATTATCATTTGGTAAGCTGTTTACTGATCTTCACAAGTTTGAGTAAATACTTATTCTCCCTTTGCTGTTGATTTTGAGCACCTATTACATTGTGACTAGGTAAGAGTTATTTATTTTTTCTGAATTTGTTAAGATGTGTTTTGTATTCCCTAATGAGGTTTATTTTAGAAAATTTTCCTTTGGTGCTTCCTTTGTGTCTAAGTAGAATACAAACTAGATATATTTGATCTACATTGTCATTTAATTCTGACATGTATACATGTCTATTGGAGAACATTGAATTTATAGGACTTGAATTTACAAACTACTACTGAGATTGATTTCATCTGTGTCTTTAATTCTAGTGGTAATTAAATCTGAACTTGGGTGTGCCCGTGTTTGCTGCATATCTGTGTAAGATTGCAATGCACTTTTGCTTTACTACTATCTTTATTAAAACAAATTGCTTTTCTTTATCTCTTTTGGTTAGTCTTTGTTTCAAACTCATATTGTTCAACATTAGACCAGTGACATCTATTTGTTTCCTGGTCTTATATTCTTGAAATACATTTTCCATACTTTTATTTATAGTGCTATTTATTTATAGTGACAGTAAAACAAGTTTCTTGTAATCAACCGAAGATAGATTTTGTTTCTTACTCCAAAAATTTTATTCATGTTTTTTGTTTGGGGAGGTGAGAATCTTGGTATTTAAAATTATTATTATTGAAATGTCTTCATTGATTGCTGTCATTTTGTTATTTGTTTTTCCTGTAATTGTGTTCTTATTCTTATTTTGTGCTTCTGTAGTGATGATGTCATTTTGTCACTTGCTTTTGTTTATTCCAGTCCTTGATTTGAAGTCTTGCTTCTAGTTTTCCCTACAAGTCTGGTTTTATGGACATGAGGAATATTAGCATTCTTATTTCATGGAAAGCTTTTGTTTCTCCTTCAAGTACAGCACATTGTTTGGTGGGGAGAGTACTCTGGGATTGCACTCATGCTATCTTAGAATATGAGATACCCATACCCAGACTAGTCTGATTTCTTATATTTTTATTGAGAAAGTAGTAGCTATTATTCTGATGGATATTTATTCAGTTATGTTTTACAGGTTTTCTCCTGAGATTTCAATCTTTTTATTTTATCTGTGTATTTAGTGTTCCTATCATTGAATGCTATTCACAATGCCCCCTTTTTCCTATTTGGTGTTATTTGTGAATGAAGAATTTAAAAATTGGTGTAAGTGTTGCTTTTGGGGATACAGGGCTATGAGAGTGGAGACTACAATGTGTAATCATTTTGGAGAGCTCATCATAGAAAGTCTTTTTCAAACTGTGTGTTTGTGACTAAGACTGTGAGTGTGGCAGTGGCTTATTCAGGAGGAACACACTGAAAGCCAGTACAGGTGCTCAGATCCCCAAACTAGACCTGGCAATATGGACAAGGCACTAGTGTGTGAAGTTCTGAGAACTGCATATAAAAAGCTAGCTTTGGAACTGTGGATACCTCAGTTACAGCATTGTATATACTGAACTTATCTGGAATAGTCAGTGTATTGATGGTATAAGAGGAGATAGGCTAGAAAGAACGGAGATGGTAATGGTCGAAACCTACTAAATAGAAACTTCTTAAAATATATACACATATTAAATAAATAAAATGGAGTCACAAAATAAATGGTGAGAAAACACCTCAACTAGAGATCTTATGAGAGACCATGTGAAACTTTTGATTTAATCTAATTGATTTGTGAGCCAAAGTGGAATTATGGAAATCACCTAATAATCAGGTATTGTCAACGTTTTTGATTTTAATTTACTGATTGGTAGAAATGTTCTAATGCTGAAGACAAAATTTAAATGTCTCATTGAACATTCAGAAATTAAGTTGGTGCCTAAGGGGAGCATTTACTACTCCTAACTGGAGTATGAGATACTGGACTATAGAACTAACAGAAGAACCCAGGTATAAACCTTGTGATCAATGATGGTTACTTGTCTGCATAATTAGTTGTTATACTTCCGCTGTACTAGCAAAACATTGTGGGAGTAAGGGACCACTCTATGATTAGACCTAAATGCCATTTTATGAGATGGAACCCATGTCTCACACTGTTCATGTGGCCAAGAACCTGAGACTAGTTAAGCCTCGGTTCTGGGAGGAAACCTTATACTACTGTTCTGTTTAAGAAATACAGCAATGAGTGGACCCTACCCAGCAGACAAGACCATCTGAAGTCTTCCCACATCACAGTCTAAGTCCACCTAAGCCCTCCACTTGAGGTGAGTGTGGGTTCTGCTCAGGCCCAACTGCTCAAATCCCTTCCTTGGAGCTTTCTGTGTCTTTTCCAAGTGTAGTGGACCCTCCCTGGTAGACTGAACAATCTGGAGTCTGTGCACATCACAGTCTTGGACCCCTGTACAGAATTCTCATAAGTTGAGTGTGGATTCTGCTCGGGCCCAGCTATTCCTATCCACTCTTTGGGGCTTCCTTGTCTGCTCAGCATTTAATAAACCCACCCCAGCAGGCTAGAATATCTGGAGTCTGCTCACATCTCAGTCTTGACACCCCTACACCCTCTGGTTGAGGAAAACAGTGAGAGAAGCTGGACCAACCAGAGTTGCCAACACTGAAGCCTTGGCCTGCCTACACACACCAGGAAATGAGAGAAGAGGAAGGAACCTCACCTGTACATACTGCAAGAAAGGATGTGAAGACAGCAAGATAAGAACATATTCAACAACAGAAAAACCAATATGACACCACCACAACCCAAAGACTCTACGCCAGCAAAAATAAACAACCCAACACAGATGAAGCAGAAGCAAGCAAATGACCTTAAAAACAACTGTATGAAGATGATAGATACCCTCAAAGAGGTAATGAGAAAAACCCCTAAAAGAAATGGAAGAAAAAGCAAGCAAACGGCTATTCATGCAGGACTTACCTGATCTTTGGGCTCCATTAGCTGCCCTCTGCCAAGGGTAATTCTGGGACCAGTTCAGGCTGAATCCCTGCCACATCCTTCCCTGAGAACTTCCTGGGTTTGTACCACATCTCGCTCTCCCTATAACCTTGGCCTGGGTGGTTCAGTCAAGGTAAACTTGTCCATAGAACACCCAGAGCATGCCTTCTCCTCACATTTGGTACTGCTGGTCCCAGTGCTCTGGATGAGTGTTGGACCAGAGTGCAGGCCCAACACTTCCTCCACCTACTTAAAATTTCTTGGGTCAGCTCTGAGCATATTGTACCTGCCTATCCTCACTGGACCACCTTGAACCAATACTTATCCATTGCCTGCATTCTGCCTAAGACCTCAAAGAGGGTTTGGATGATCCAGAGTTACAGATATTGAACTCATGACACACCTACACCCACCAGAAGATCTGAGTAGAAAGAGAGAAACTCCACCTTCACCCACTGGAATAAGCCATGAGAAGACAGCAATACAAGAAAACACCCAACAATAGAAAAACCAGTATGACACCACCAGAATCTAGGGACTCTATACCAACTAGATCTGAACACACAAAAGCAGATGAAGCAGAAGAGAATGACATAAAAAATAATTTCATAAAAATGATAGAGACCCTCAAATATAATATGGGAAAATTCATTAAAGAAATGGAAATAAAAAATAAAAAATTGGAAGAAATAGAGGAAAAGACAAAACAAAAAATACAAGAAATAAGCAAATCTCTTAAAGAAAGTAAGAAAAGCCAAGAAAAACAATCAAACAAATGAAGGAAACAAGTCAAACAGTTCACAACATGAAAACTGAAATAGAGACAATAAAGAAAACACAAACTGAGGAAATGCTGGAAATAGAAAAGCTGAGTAAACAATCAGGAACTACAGATGTAAGATTAAATAACAGAATACAAAAACTGGAAAAGAGAGTCTCAGGTGCTGAAGATAAACTAGAGGAAACAGACTCATTGACTGAAGAAACTCTTAAACCCAACAAATCCTTAACACAAAACATCCAGGAAATGTGAGCCTCTGTGAAAACACCAAACAAAGAATAATAGGCACAGAAGAAGGCAAAGACGCACAGCTCAAATGTGCAAAAAACATATTCAACACAATTACTGTAGAAAACTTTCCCAATCTAAAGTAGGACATGCCTATGAAACAACAAGAAGCATACAGAACACCAAAAATAGACTGGAGCAAAAAAAAATTCTCCTCACCACATAATATTCAAAATACCTAACATACAGAATCAAGAAAGACTATTAAGGGTAGCAAAGGAAAAAGGCAAGATAACATATACAGACAGACCTATCAAAATTACAACTGACTTCTCCATGGAAACTCTCAAGGCCAGAAGGTCATGGATAGATGCTCTACAAATACTAAGAGTCCACAGATGCCATCCCAGGCTACTATACCCAGCAAAACTCGCAATCACTATAGACGAAGAAAACAAAATATTCAATGATAAAGCCAGATTCTTACAATACATAGCCACAAATCCAGCTCTACAGAATGTACTGGAAGAAAAACACTAACCCAAGGAAGTTAACTACACTCACAGAGGCATAGGCAATAGATAATCCCACTTCACCAGAACCCAAAGGTAAAGTAGGGCAAATAATTCACAATACCACTGCCAACAACAACTCAAACAAATAAGCATTAACAATCAATGGTCCTTACTTTCCCTCAACATTGGTGGTTTTAACTAACCTATAGAAAAGACACAGGCTAACAGAATTGATAATAAGAAAGAATCCACCCTTCTTCTGCATACATAAAACACCTCTAAGCTTCAAAGTCAGAAATTGCCTCAGGGCAAAGGGTTGGAAAAAGAACGTCCAATCAAATGGACCCAAGAAGCAAGCAGGTGTAACTATCCTAATATCTAACAAGTTATATTTTAAACAAAAATCAATCAAAAGAGACGAAGAAGGTCATTTCATGTTCATCACAGGAGGAGTCCATCAGTACAATGTTTCAATTCTAAACATATATGACCCAAATTCAAAGGCACACACATTTGTAAAAGAAATGCTACTAAACTCAAACCTCACATAAACCTCACACATTTAGATTGGGAAACTTCAACATCCCACTTTCACCTCTAGACAGGACCACCAGACAGAAACTTAACAAAGAAACAAAAGAAATAACAGAAGTCATGCCCCAATTCAGTTTAACAGATATCTATAGAATATTCCATCCTATCTCAAAAGAATATAATTTCTTCTCAGCTCCACATGGAACAATCTCTAAAATTGTCCACAATCTAGGCAACATAACAAATCTCAACAAATATAAAAAAATTGGAATAGTCCCCTGTATCTTATCAGAGCACCATGCTTTATAGTTGGAATTCATCAACAACACAAATTACAAAACACCTTCAAACATGTGGAAACTGAAGAATGCTCAATTGCATCATTCCTGGGTCAAGGAAAAAATAAAGAAAGAAAGTATAGATTTTCCACTTTTCAACAAGAATGAAGACCCAACATACCCAAACTTATGGAACAATATGAAAGTAGTACTATGAGGAAAGTTCATTGCACTAAGTGCCCATATGAAAAAAATGGAGGATAGTCACATTAGAGAATTAACAGCACAACTGAAAGTCCTAGAACAAAAAGGAGCAAACTTACAGCAGAAGAATAGATGCCAGGAAATAATCAATTTGAGGGCTAAAATCAATAAACTAGAAACTAGGAATACAATACAAAGAATAAATGTAGCAAAGAATTGGTTCTTTCAGAAAATCAACAAGATAGACAAAACTTTATCCAAAATAACCAAAGAAGCAGAGAGAAACCGTGTAAATCAACAAAATCAGAAATGAAAAGGTGGACACAACAACAGACACTGAGGAAATACAGAGAATTTTCAGGTCATACTTTGAAAACCTGTCCTTCATAAAATTAGAAATTTCAAAGGAAATGGACAAATTTATGGATAGCTGTTACTTATGAAAATTAAATCAAGAACAGATACACAATTTAAATAGACCTATAACTCCTAATGAAATAGAACTAGTCATCAAAAGCATCCCAAACAAAACCACCCCAGGACCAGATGGCTTCAGTGCAGAATTCTACCAGAAATTCGAAGAAGAGATAATACCAATGGTCCTCAAATTGTTCCACACAATAGAAGCAGAAGGTTCATTACCAAACTCTTTATGAGAATACAATTACGTAGGTACCCAAGCCACACAAAGACACAAACAAGAAAGAGCACTACAGACCAATATCCCTCATGAAGGTTGATGTAAAAATACTCAATAAAATACTGGCAAATAAAATTCAAGAACACATCAGAGAAATTATCCACCTTCATGAAGTAGACTTCATCCCAACGATGCAGGGATGGTTCAATATATGAAAATCCATCAATGTGATTCACCATATAAACAAACTAAAAAAGAAAAATCATCTCAATAGATCATCTCAATAGATGCTGAAAAACCCTTTGACAAAATCCAAAATCTTTTCATGATAAAGGTCTTGGAAATATCGGAGATAACACAAACATACCTAAACACAATACAAACAAAGTAGTGTAAACCAACAGCCAACATCATAATTAATAGCACGTAAAAGATTAACTAAAAAAATCAGTAGCCCTAATATATACAGACAATAAAGGAGCTGAGAAAGAAATCAGAGAAGTATCACCCTTTATAATCCACACAAAAAACAAAAAGCTTGGATGTAACACAAACCAAACAAGTGAAAGTCATATATAGCATGAACCTTGTGTCTTTAACAAAAGACAATAAAGAAGATACCAATAAATGGAAAGATCTCCCATGCTCTCCGATAGATATGATAAACATAATAAAAATGGCAATCTTGCCAAAAGCAATCTACTCATTCAATGCAATCCCCATCAAAATCCCAGGACAATTCTTCACTGAACTTCTTGAAAGGATAATACTGAAACCTTATATGAAAAAAAAAAACAAAAAAACAAAAGACCCAGAATAGCCGAAACAACCCTGTACTTCAGGAGGAACTTCAGGAGACATCACCAACCCCAACTTCAAGTTGTACTATAGATCTATAGTCCTGAAAACAGCTTGGTATTGGCACAAAACTAGACAAGTAGTCCAATGGAATCAAATAGAAAATACTGATATTAACCCACACACCTAGGAACAATTAATATTTGACAAAACAGGTAAAAGTATACAGTGGAAGGAGGAAAGCATCTTCAACAAATGGTGTTGGCACAACTGGATGATGGTGTGTAGAAGGCTGCAGATAGACCCATGTCTATTGCCATACACAAAACTCAAGTCCAAATGGATCAAAGCCCTCAACATAAATCCAGCCACACTGAACCTCTTAGAAGAGAAAGAGAGAGGTACCCTTGAAGGAATTGCTTCAGGAGAGAGCTTCCTGAACACAACCCCAGTAGCACAAAGACAGAGATCTAAATTTAATAAATGAGACCTCCTGAAACTGAGAAGCTTCTGTAAGACAAAGGACACAGTGGACAAGACCAAATGGCAGACCACAGATCTTCACCAACCCCACATCTCACAGAGGGTTGATCTCCAAAGTATACAAAGAACTCAAGGAAACTAGTCACCAAAACACCAAATAACCCTATTAAAATGTGAGTAGAGAATTCTTAATAGAGGAATCCAAAGTGGCTGAATGACACTTAAGAAAGGGCTGAACAACATCCTTACCCATCAGAGAAACGCAAATCAAAACAACTTTGAAATACCATCTTACTCCTGTCAGAATGCCTAAAAGCAGAAACAACAATAACAGTTTATGGTGGAGATAAAATGTAGAAAGGGAAACACTCCTCCACTGCTGGTGGGAGTGCAAACTTGTACAGCCATTTTGGAGATCACTACTGTAGTTCATCAGGAAAAATAAGAATTAGTCTGCCACAGGACCACAGCAATTTCGCTCCTTGGCATATACCCAAATGATCCAAATCCATGCAACAAGGACATCTATTCAACTATGGTCATAGAAGCATTATTTGTAATAACAAGTATCTGAAGGCAACCTAGATGCCCCACAGCTGACGAATGGATAAGGAAGATATGGTACATTTAAACAGTGGAATACAATTCAGTGGGGAAAAACAATGGAATCTTGAAATTCACTGAAATTCACAGGCAAATGATTGGAACTTGAAGAAACCATCCTGTGTGAGGTAACCCAGTCACAAAATAGGAACATGGTATATACTCATTCATATATGGATTTTAGACATAGAGCAAAGGATCACCAGCATATAATTCAAACTGCCAGAGAAACTAGGATACAAGGAAGACCCTAAGAAATTCATACAAGGTCCTCAACAGAAGGGGAGAGGAACAAGATCTCCTGAGCATATTGGGAATGGGGGGCAGTGAGAGGAGAGGTAGTTAGAAGAAAGAGAAGGGGAGGAGAGGAGAACATGTGGTATATGGCAGATTTTCTCCAGGGTCTAAGAGGTGAGAGAGAAAATAAAGAAATACCATAATAGAGGTATCATAGTTTGAAGAGAAAACTGACTCTAAAAATATGTCTAGTGTCCTACAAGGATGACCCCAAGTAATAATCTGAGCAATAGTGGAGAGGCTACCATAAATGCCCTTCCCTGGTAATGAGATTGATGACTTACTTATCCACCATAATAGAGTCCTTATCTAGTAGCTGATGGAAACAGAAACAAACATGAACAGCTGAACACTGAGTCGAACTCCTGGAATCCAGTTGCAGAAAGGGATGACTAATATGGAAGTGGGTCAAGACTAGGCTACAGAAACCCACAGAGACTGCTGACCTGAACAAGGGGGAATCTCACGAACTCCCAGACTGGTAGCTGGGAAATCAGCATTGGACTGACTCAAAACCCCTGAATGTGGATGTCAGTTAGAAGGGCTGAGCTGTCTAAGGGACCTCTGACAGTGGAACCAGGAGGTATTCCTGGTGCATGAATGGACTTTGGGAGCACATTCCCAAGGCAGGGATAGTCCCTTAGCCTAGAGACTAAAGCAAGGGCCTAGACCCTACTCCAAATGACTTCACAGATTTTGATGATCCCCCCTGAAAGACATCACCTTCTTTGTAGAGTAGGTGGATGGGATTGGAGGGGTGTAGGGGGCATGAGATGTTCAATGTGACTGTATTAGTGTTGAATTCTTTTACCCATTTGGCTTTAAGTTTTGTGCATAGAAATACAGAAGCAAACTCACAAACAAACAAACAAAAACAATTATAAAGAATCAAAGAAACAAAGAGTTGGTTCTTCAAGAAAATCAACAAGATAGAAAAAAAAACTTTAACTAAAAGGCAGAGAAAGAACATACAAATTAACAAAATCAGTAACAGAAAAGGGGACATAACAACACACACTAAAAAATCCATGGAATCTTCAGGTCATTTGAAAACCTGTCCTCCACAAAATTTGAAAGTTCAAAGGAAATGGACAAATTTCTGGATAGCTATTACTTACCAAAATTAAAGAAAGAAGCAAGAAGCAAATTAAATAGACCTATGACACTTAATGTCATCAAAATCCTCCCATTCAAAAAAGTTCAAGGCCAGATAGTTTTAGTGGAGAATTCTTCCAGATATTGAAAGAAGAGCCAATACCAACACTCCTCAAAATGTTCCACACAATAGCAGCAGAAGAGTCACTTCCAAATTCTTTCTAGAAGGCTAAAATTACCTTGGTACCCAAGCCAAACCTTGATGCAAAAATACTCAATAAAATACTGACAAATTGAATCCAAGAAAACAACAGAAAAGTCATCCACCATGACCAAATAGGCTTTCTCTCAGGGATTCAGGGATGGTTCGTCATATGAAAATCCATCAATGTAATCCACCATATAAACAAGTAGAAAAAGAAAAACCACCCTATACAATAAAGACACTTCAGGAGGAATCACCATCCCTGACTTCAAGTTCTATTGTAGAGCTATAGTCCTGAAATCAGCATGGTATTGGAACAAAAGTAGACAAGTAGAATAATGGAATATTTACCAACCTATGAACACCTGATTTTTTGACAAAGAAGCTAAAACCATACAATGGAAAAAATAATGCCTCTTCAACAAGTAGTGCTTGATAACTGGATGCTGACATGTAGAAGACTGCAGAGAGATCCATGTCTATTAACATGCACAAAGCTTAAGTCCAAATATATCAAAGACCTCAGCACAAATCAAGTCACACTAAATCTCTTAGAAGAGAGAGTGGGAGGTACCCTTGAATGAATTGGTACAGGAGACCACTTCCTGAACATAACTCCAGTAGCACAGACACTGAGATAGACAATTAATAAATGGGACCTCCTGAAACTGAGAATGTTCTGTAAGGCAAAGGACACAGTTAACAAGACCAAATGGCAGCTCAAAGACTGGGAACGTTCTTCACCAACTCCACATCTGAAAGAGGGTTGATCTTCAAAATATACAAAGATCTAAAGAAGCTAGTCAATAAAACACCAAATAGTTCAATTTAAAAGTGGGGTACAGAACTAAATAGACAATTCTCAGTAGATGAATCTAAAATTGCTGAAAGACACTTAATAAAGTGTATCCCTGGTGCACAAAAGGACTTTGTGAGCACTTTCCCCATGGAGTGATACTTCTTCCTTAACCTAGAGACAGGAGGGAGGGCCTAGTCCCTATTCTAAATGATTAGACATACTTAGATGACCCCTCCAGGAAGGCATCACCCTACATGTAGAGTGGGAGAGAATGGATGGAAAGGTGGTCAGGGGGCATGGGAGGGTGGAGGAGGGGTAGGGAGGAAGGTACTAAGAGGGAACTGGTATCAATATGTAAAATAAGAAAAATAAATAAATTAATAAAATAAAGAAAGTTCTCAACATCCTTAGCCATCAGGAGAATGCAAATCAAACCAATTTGAGATACCAACTTACTCCTGTCAAAAGCTATCCAAAAATAGCTTATGCTGAAGAGGATGTGGAGAAAAGGGAATAGTCCTCCACTGCTGGTGGAAGTGCAAACTTGTACAGCCACTTTGGAAATCAGTATAATGTTTCTTCATGAAAATAGGAATCAATCTACCACACAATCCAGCAATTCTACTCTTAGGCATAAACCCAAAAGATGCTCATTCATACAACAAGGACATCTGTTCAACTATGTACATAACAGAATTATTTGTAATAACTAGAACCTGGAAGCAACCTAGATGCCGCTCAACTGAAGAATGGATGGAGAAAATGTGGTTCACTTACAGAATGGAGTACTATTCAGTGGAAAAATAAAATAATGGAATCTTGAAACAGGCATGAAAATGGGTGGAACTAGAGGAAACCATCCTGAGTGAGGTAACCCAGTCACAAAAAGGACAAACACGGTATATAATTGCTCATGTATGGATTTTAGACATAGAACAAAGCATCACCACCCTAAAACCTACACCACCAGAGAAGCTAGAGTACAAAGACAGCCCTAAGAGAGAAATACAGGATCCCCCAGATAAGGGGAAACGGAGTTCTGCTTGGGAGCAGGGGTAGGAGAGCGGGAGTCAGGAACAAGAGAAGGGGAGAAAAGGAGGAGAGAACAGAACACTAGGGAGCATGAAGACTGAGTCAGGAGATAATAGAAGAGAGCTAGAAAAGAGATACAATAATCGAGGAAGCCATTAGAGGCTTAAAGAGAAATCTGGGACTAGAGAAATGTCTAGGGATATACAAAGATGACCTCAACTAGCAATCTAAGCAATAGTGAAGAAGTTACCTTAAATGCCCTACACAAATAATGAGATTGATGACTACCTTATTTGGCATCATAGAACATTCATCCATCAGCTGATGGAAGCAGAAGCAGACACCCAGAGCTAAACACTGAGCCAAACTCCTGGAATCCAGTTGCAAAGAGGGAGAAGTGGTGAGCAAACCAATCAAGACCATGCTGGATAAACCCACAGAAATAGCTGACTTCGACAAGGAGGAGCTCATAGACCCCAGTCTGATAGCTGGGAAACCAGGATAGGACAGACCCAGAACTCCTGAACTTAGATATCAGTTAGGAGGACTGGGAAGTCTATAGAGCCTCTGGTAGTGGATCATTATTTATTCCTAGTATTTGAATGGACTTTTTGAGCCCATTCCACATAGATACTCTCTCAGTCTAGATACATGGTAAGGCCCAGGTCCTGCTCCAAATGATATGACATTCCTTGAAGATCCCCATGGAAGACATCACCCTCCCTAGGGAGCAGAAAAGGGATGGGATAGGGGTTTGTTGGAGACAGGGGAGGAAGGGATGAAGAAGGGACTGGGATTAATTTGTAAAAACAAAAAAGCTTGTTTTTAATTTAAATTAAAAAAGATTTATTTAAAAAAGAAAATGTATGATGGGAGATGTGATTCTGTATATATGTTTCTCATACTGGTTTATAAAGCACTGTGGCCAATAGAAAACTAGATAGGCGGGGCTAGGAGACTAGGAGGAGGAAAGAGGAAGTAGAAGGCGGAGTCGAGATGTAGCCCGGGAAGAAGCAGGAAGCCTGCCGCGCGGCTCCCCGATAAGACGACCAAGTGGAAATACTTAGATAAGTAGAAATGGGTTAATGATTAAGGCAGAGCTAGCCCATTAACAATAATGGTAACTGGCCAACAGGATTGTATCAAATACAGAGTCTCTGAGTGTTATTTGGGGCTGGCGCGGCTGTGGGCCCACGTGGCGGCAGGACCGGGAGGCCGGCGAGGAGACCTGCTGTAACAAATGTATTTTAATGTCATTTTCTTCTACTTAATCTGTGTTGTGATGTTCAGGTATTGCTGCTGTTTCACCTCTTGCTTCTGGTGGTATCATATCACTCTTCATGTAGTTGATTGTATTCTTATACTATTATATACCCATCTCTTTCTCCAGTGGTTATAGATGTTGCCTGTTCTTCAGTGGGTCCCTCTTCTTCCAGTTGGTTTAGGTGGGGCCTCTGACTTAAGTTGTTGCTCTTCCTACAGGTGTTGATGGGTTCCTGCTTCTGCTGGATGCTGATAGATCTTTGGGGCTCTTCCAAGTATAGGTGTGGCTGTGCTCCAATGGTGACAGATGCTGTGTGGGATGGTTTGTTGTATGGTGAGGCTGCCTGCCAGGTCACTGTGGCCTCTCTGGGCAAGGTTGGGGAGCTTGACATGCTCTGGGCAATTAGGGATTAGAGGTTAGGAATCAGGGATCCAGGTACTCATTTCTCCAGAATGGTGTGGGTCAAAAGCTCCAATGGTTGTAGATGCCGTTTGAGATGGTTTGAGGTGTGGGAGGCTGCCACCAGGTCTCTGGGTGTTTGCTGGGAAATGCGGGGTGTGGAATGTACCCTGAGAAATTAGGGCATAGAGGGTAGGGGCCTCCAGCTGGGGAACCAGAAACTTAGCTCTCCCTGTGGGGGACAGGGCCAAGGCTCCAATGGTTGCAGATGCCATGTGGGATGGATTGGGATGTGGGGATGCTTTCTCCAGGTCTCTGTGGCTTTGGTGGATGGGGATAGAGAGTGCTATGTGCTCTGGACAAATAGAGCCTAGAGGGTAGGGGCATCTAGTGTGAGAACCCAGGTACTCACCTCTACCTGTAGAGGGAGGACCAAGATTTCAATGGTCACAGATATCATGTGGGATGACTTTGGATGTAGGGAGGCTATCTCCAGGTCTCTAGGGGTTTCAGTCATTGGGGATGGGGTACAGGAAATGCCCTGGTTGATTAGGGCCTAGAGGTTAAGTTCTCACCAGGGACTCATCTCTCTAGGTGGGGGCTGAGCAAAGGCTCCAATCTTGCCAGATGCAATGCTGGATGGTTTGGGGTGTGAGGATGCCCCATGTCTCTTGGGCTTCAGAGTGCAGGAGTGAAGAGCATAATGTGCTCCAAGCAATTAGGCAATTAGGATAGGGGCCTCCAGCAGAGGAAAGTTGTTTTTAAATTAATAAATGAAACAGATTACTTATGCCTTTAAAATATCTCAAATATGAGAAGGATATTAACTACTCTGTTCCCTTTAAGACTCTATGCCTTGACACTGGTTCACTGCTCATAATACAACATTCATACCTGGTAGCTATGGAAACAAAAGAATTTTTCAAGTCACTCTCTTACATTGGGAAGTCATTAACATTTGGTCATCGTAAAAGAGAAAAAGAGGTAAGTATTTTATATTTTCTACATAGTTTTCATTAATAATTTTCAATTCTATGAGACATGGAATGCTAAAGTTTTCACTGACATATGTTTCAGCTATTTGTTGACAACATTTCCATGTGAGTAAATCCTGTCAAGTATCCTAAGTACCTGGAAGCACTGGATACTTGTGAAGTCTCTGGAGCCCACACTGACCATGATACCCAAGTAATTTCCTAAAATTTGTTCTGTGAATTAGCCACTCTGTGCTGTTCTTCTATCTATAAAATAGTGATGATGGGTGTTTGGATCTCATTGGAGGGACAAGAATATCAGATATGCTAATATCCCTGAAGTGTATAAATGATGCTCCAACTAAACAAAGCAGAGGAAAGGAATGGATAGTTTGTGTGAGCCAGGGATTGGTTGATGAGACTCTGCTGTGTGCCGACATAACTGTTTAACAGTATTTCTTTTACTGAAGGTGATTCACCTCTTGTGTTATTCCCTGTCTGGTCAACATTTCCTGTTGTTCAGAAGATATTTATGGTCTTGGCATATTCCAAATGGACCTCATCACCCATGATAAACGAAGGTAAGCATTTTAAATAAGGTACATGGTGACTTTCAAATAGGACCTTTTGAAATACATGAATCTACTCTACGGGATTGAGACATGGGGATAACTAGATCGTGCCACATTTGCCTGGCACAACAGCATTTTGCAGTCTGTTCCATTTGTTCTTAAAAATTCACTGTTCCTGACAACAACAGGTCAGATATGCCTTGACAGTGTAGACAATGTGGACAGGGTGTTACACAAGCCACTGTCAATTGAAAATCCAACTTTCTGATGGAAATTCCCATGTGTTGCCGCTACTCTCTTCTTGAAGTTAGGAAGCACATTCCACAGAAACTGTGGAACACAGGGTAGCTGGTGGGGAAGTATTCCTGACAAGGAAATTCAATTTGTAGGTCTCTCAAACCTTCTGAAAGAGAAGTGTCAATGCCATCAACATACCTAGGCCTTCGATCTTTTTATTCAAGGACACAGTGACATCCCTCAGGGCACAGATTTCCATGAGCATTAATACAACATTCAATGATATGAACTGAAAAGTGATCTAAATAAGTTGATGTACATGAAAAATAGAGTCTTAATTTGGTGCTGAAAAAAATGTGTAAACACAAGATAGACATGAAGTTTTGTACATTTAAATCAAATGAAGAAAATTTTCTGAAAATGACCTTTGAGTAAGTTTTGGTAAATGCTGCAAATATCTATGAGTGCTTATGTTTTACATATAGATTTTAGTTTTCTGGAACAGAAGACAGAATTCAAGTTTTCTTGCATGTTCTGCAATCACAAATACACTAGCACACACAAGTACACATATAGTGAAATATATATAATTAAAATATAGGATTTTGATATTACTGCATGTGCCATGTAAAACATTTGCCATTCTTTTTTGTTATTCAAGCAGACAGTATAGATAAGCTCAGGGTGTTTGTAGTATGCCACTATCATGTTTTAGAAAAGAAATTATTCTACACAATATATCCAATTACTACTACAATTTAAGTTATTTATCATATTCATGTATAACAAACAATGGAAATAAACATCACCTTACATAAAATATTGCAAGCTCCTTTTTTCACCATTAATTCCAAACATTAAAATTCTTATTTAAAATATACTCACATTTTGATAGATACAAGGTCTCTGCCTTCACTCTGTGTGTTAGCAACCTTTTCACATATGTTTCTATGAGCTGGAACCACATTGTAGATCATTATGGCCAAACCACTCTTGACTTTCAGTTAAAAAAGAAGCCTTGATAGAAAAGCACTATACTACTGTGTTCCCATTAGGGGTTCTGACAGCCACCATGTCACTCTTTGGTGTGATATTTCTCTCTGAGATAAGCCCTTTGAAACTACAGAGTCAGGTGAAGGCCCAGAATGCTTGCATAGTGGCCAATCAAGAGGTCTGAAGTGAGAGCTTCTTCATTTGCAACATCTGTCAAAAGGTTCCTTGAAGTAATTTCCTATTCATACATAGAACTCCTGTAGTCATCAACTCATTCTAAATTAAGCATCAAATTGATTCTTGGGGGGTGTGTCTAAATTCCTTCCTCCTCTGTCTAAAGTTTTCACTTCTTTGAATATTTTCACATCCTGTGAACTCTGAAGGCCAAGATCATATGTTCGGATATTTCCAGCTAACTGTAGCAGGCAAAATTACTTGTGAAATGCATTGTGCAAAATAAACATAGCAAATGATGATGAAATAAAGTTTGTAAGGAAGCCTCACCTGAACAAAGAAAAAATAACTACATTTCTGTGTGGAGAACCTTGGGTAGTCAGATCTAATGAGCGCAGATCTGGACTTCTTTATTGTTGCTTCTGCAGACAGTGTGTGCCCTTTTCATAGAAAAAGGAAGCTATTCTGTACACTGGGCAGTAGGCATTTCCTGTCTTTCTGTTTGTTAATAACACAAATGATCAGGTATTTCCAGTGTGCTCTGATGGAACCAGTGGTATGGAGATCAGAGAACAGGTTTTCTGAAGGCCATTTCATTAGAGAAAAAGAAACTTAAGCCATCTATAAAATTATCCATAGTATTTATTAGACCTAATTTTTTCAGTAGTCCAAACTCCCTTTTGCAACTGAGGGCAGTTTTTCAACGATGAGACCTTATAGAATCAGAAATTGACTTAGACTTCTAAAATAAAATTGTATAAATTGTATAAAAGAAGAAGGAGGCATGGCAAAGTAAGGGCTGAATAAACAAAGATCTAAGCTAATAATGGTAAAAACTTAACACAGCTTCTCTGTCTCTGTCATCTGATGATATGATCCAGACTGTTTGAGATTCTGTAGTCTTAAAGAGCCTTGGCTTCTAGCTGTGCTGTATGTGGTATGTAGACTGCCTTTGGAGCTGTCTATACTCCACACATGTAGCTTTCCATTACAGGGACCTCATTTTCTTGGTATGCCCACCATCCTAGGGTCCCCAATGCAGTATTAACTCCACCTCTACATTTTCATACAGGAGCCTTTCAGGACATTCTTGCAAGAACTTTAGTTATGACACACATTTTCTCAAACTATCATTTAAAGTTCTTTTTTTCCTACAAAATTTAATCTTCTCTTACTCTAATTGTCATCATAAAACCTACATCCAGTAACTGGTAGAAGCAGTTGCAGTGACGCAAAGCCAGCAATATGTTTGGCTCCTGGTGTTAATTTGAAGAAATGGATGAGAGAACAAATGAACAAGGGGTGGGTCAAGATCATAATGGGAAAACCACAGAGACAGATGACCCCAACAAGTGGTAGTTCATAGACTCTGGACCAACATTTGGGAACCTGCATGAAACCAAAATAGAATGTGGGTAAAATATTATGTGATTTTATCTGTTAGGGAAGGCTGGGAATAGCACCAGGACTTATCCCAGGTGCATGAACTGGCCTTTTGGAGCCCATTCACTATGGTGGATACCTTGAATACCTTGATAAAGCATGGAGGGGCTTGCTCCAAGCTCAACTTGGTATGCCAGACATTGTTGACTCTCCAAAGAAGGCTTTAGCCCCTCTAAAGAGTAGATAGGGTGTAGGAAAAAGGAAGGCAGTGGTAGAAGGGAGGGATGGTTAATTGAGATTAGTATGTAAAATGAAAAAAAATCTCCTACACATTATGTACCATGTGGACCATGTTGTCAAGTTCTTTATCCAGCATTATATGGCCTAGATGTTTTGGTTTTCGTTTGTTTTGTTGTTGTTGTTGTTACTGCGGTGAAGGTGGTGGTGGTGGTTGATGTGGGATGTCCTTCAGTATATATGTTTCTCTTATTGGTTCATGAATGAAACATTGTCTGACCAGTGAGGTAGCAAAATAGGCTGGAATAGGATGGGGAGAATTCTTGGAAAGGTGAGCAGAGGGAGACTGCCAAGATAGTCACTATGAGGGACTGGGAGGATAGGGCATTCCAGGCATTCTCTGGTAAGATAAGTATATGTATAAATATATAGATTAGTAGAAATGGGTTAATAAATAAGACAGAGATAGCCAACAAGAAGTCCTAGTCATTGACCAACAGTTTTATAGTTAATATAAGTCTCTGTGTGTTCATTTGGAACTGAAGCAGCTGTGGACCAAGTGGGACCACACCTGACAAGAATGCCATTTTGTTACAGAAGGTTTCTTTTTCCCAACTAGGGCTTGCCACAGCATCAGCTCCAAAGAAACACATGGATGCTATATGGTTTTTTTAAATGAAATGTTTTATTAGTTACCCCTCTCCATGTTCCCTCCTTAGTCCTTGTTTTCCATCCACTCCTATTTACATATTCTATTTTACTTTCCCTTTTTCTCTTCATAACAATATATTCTACTTTCCCTTCCTGGAGAGATCCTTCCTGCCTACAACTGATCCCGTAGTAGTAACTGAAGCTCTGTGTTTATGTAGATTATAGCACATAACTTGAAGTCTTGTATTTTTTGTTAAGTTCTTTTTATTTATATTTGTTTTATTATTTTTTTCTTATGTCACATATTGATCCCAGTTCCCTCTCCCTCCCTCTCACCTATACACCCTGAGCCCCCTCCAATCTCATTCCTCTCCCAATACACAGAAAGGGTGATTCTTCCAGAAGGGATCAACAAAATCTGTCAAGTCATTTGGGGTAGGGACTAGGCCCTCACTCCTGCCTCTAGGTTAGGGGAGTATCCCTCCATGGGGAATGTGCTCCCAAAGTCCTTTTGTGCAACAGGGATACATCCTGATTCCAATGTCAAGGTCTCTTAGACTACCACGGCTTTATAACTGAGACCCATGTCCAGTGGGAATGAGTCAGTCTCATGCTTGTTTCCCAGGTATAGGTTTGGGGGCCCATTAGCTCCTCCTTGTTCAGGTTAGCAGTCTCTATGTGTTTCTGTAGCCTGCTCTTGCTCTTTCTCTCTGCATCTGGATTCCAGTTCAGCTCAGTGTTTAGTTGGGGGTATCTGCTACTAGACTAGGGCTCTATGATAGGAGAAAAGTTAGTCATCAATCTCAATACCAGGGAAGAGTATTTAAGGTGGCCTTTTCACTGTTGCTCAGATGGTTAGATGGGGTCATCCCTGTGGGCCTCTGGACATTTCTCTACAGTCAGTTTTCTCTTCAATCAATAAAGGCACCCTCTTTTATGGTCTCTCTCTCTCTCTCTCTCTCTCTCTCTCTCTCTCACATACACACACACACACACACACACACACTCTCTCTCTCTCTCTCTCTCTCTCTCTCTCTCTCTCTCTCTCTCTCTCTTCTATTCTTTCCCTGACTCAATCTTCCTAGTCCCACATGCACTTCTAACTCCCTCCCCGCTCCCAGTATGTTCAGAAGATCATGTTCTTCCCCCTCCTGTAAGGTACCTTGTGTGAATCTCTTAGATTCCTCCTTGTATCTCAGTTTCTCTGGCAGTGTCAAATATAGGCTGGTGATATATTGCTCTATGTCTGAAATCCATATATGAGTGAGTACATACCATGTTCCTCTTTTGGTGGCTGAGTTACAACGTGCAGTATGGTTTCTTCAAGTTCCATTCATTCATCTGCGAATTTCAAGAATCCATCCCCCCCCCCCGCTGAGTAGTAGTCCATTGTAAATATGCCACATCTTCTTTATTTATTCTTCAGTTGAGGGGCACCTAGGTTGCTTTCAGGTTAATGTTATTACAAATAATATGGCTATGAGTGTAGCTGAACAGATGTCCTGTTGCATGAATGTGGATTATATGGGTATATGCTTATGAGGTGGATTGCCTGTGCTGTGGTAGACTAATTCCCATTTTCCTGAGGAACTGCCATACTGATCTCCAAAATGGCTGTAGAAGTTTGTGCTCCCACCAGTAGTGGAGGAGTGTTCCCCTTTCTCCACATTCTCTCCAACATAAGTTGTCATTGGTATTTCTAATATTAGCCATTCTGGCAAGAGTAAGATGATGTCTGAGATGTTTTGATTTGCATTTCCCTGATGGCTAAGAATGTTGAGCACTTTCTTAAGTATCTATCAGTCTTTTTGTGTAGTGCCCATGCTGCGATCTGTTCCACAAATCAAGTGAAGGCCTAGAGATTGAAATAAAGACACTAGAGCTTGTCATTCATTCAATGGCAATGTCTGAACAGCAAATGCCGAATGCTGTTTATTGAGGAGATGAAATGGGCTTAAATACTGAATTACAGAACAGTGGAAAATTACAGGAATTTTAGGCTTAGCTCCTCCCCACGAGGTGTGTGTTTTCAGGAGGTTTGTTATCAAAATGGGAAAAGTACCAACAATAGCCTTGGGGCAAAGAGTTCCAGCCAACAGCTTCAGGCTTGCTCAAGGTGCCTCAGGGGTTCCATGCAGGGTCCTACATTTTTGGATTCATCTAGTGAAAATTCTCCATTCAGTTCTGTACCCCACTTTTTAACAGGATTATTTTGTGTTTTGGTGACTAGTTTCTTGAGTTCTTTGCACATTTTGGAGATCAGACCTCTGTCAGATGTGGGTTTGGTGAAGAACTTTTCCCAGTCTGTGGGCTGCCACTTGGTCTTGTCGACTGTGTCCTTTGCCTTATAAAACCTTCTAGTTTGAGGAGGTCCCATTTATTAATTGTCAATCTCAGTGTCTGTGATACTGGATTCATGTTCAGGAAGTGGTCTCCTGTACCAATTTGTTCAAAGGTACCTCTAACTTTCTCTTCTAAGAGGATCAGTATGGATGGATTTATGTTGAGATCTTTGATCCATTTGGACTTGAGTTTTTTTGCATGGTGATAGACATGGAACTATCTATGCACCATCATCCAGTTGTGCCAGCATCATTTGTTGAAGATGTTTTTCTTCTTCCATGATATACTTTTAGCTGTTTTGTCAAAAATCAGGTGTTTGTATGTTGTGGGTTAATATATGGATTTTCTATTCCATTACATTGGTCTACATGTCTATTTTTGTGCCAATACCAAGCTGTTTTCAAGGACTATAGCTCTATAGTAAAGTTTGAATTCAGGGATGATCATTCTTCCTGAAGTTCCTTTATTGTACACTGTTGTTTTTGCTTTCCTGGGTCTTTTATTTTTAGATGTAAGTTTTTGTATTATTCTTTCAAGATCAGTAAAGAATTGTGTTGGGGTTTTGATGGGCATTGAATCTGTAGATTGCTTTGATTGCTTTTGGCAAGATTCCCATTTTTAGTATGTGTATCCTATATGTCCGAGAGCATGGGAGATCATTACATTTTCTGCTTTCTAGTTTAATTTATTTCTTTAAAGACACAAAGTTCTCCCTATATAGGTCTTTCACTTGTATTGTGTTACCCCAAGATATTTTATGTTGTTTGTGGCAATTGTAAAGGATGATGTTTTCTGATTTCTTTCTCAGACCCTTTGTCTTTTGTATATATTAGGGCTACTGATTTTTTGAGTTTATCTTGTAACTTCCTAATTTGAGGAAGGTGTTTATAAGCTGTAGGAGTTCCATGGTAGTGTTTTAGGATCCCTTATGTAAACTATCATATCATCTGCAAATAGTGACAGTTTGAAATCTTCCTTTCAAATTTGTATCCCCTTGATTTCCTTTGTTGTCTTATTGTTTTAGCTAAAATATCAAGTACAATATTGAAGAGATATGGAGAGAGTGGGGAGCCTGGTCCTGTTCTACATTTTAAAGGAATAGCCTTAAGCTTCTCTCCATTCAGTCTGATGTTGGCTGTTGGATTACTGTATATCGCTTTTATAATGTTTATATGTGTTCCCATTATCTCTGATCTTTCCAAGTCCCTTATCATGAAAGGGTGTTAAATTTTTAAATGCCTTTTCACCATCTAGTGTGATGATCATGTGTTTTTTTTTTCAGTTTGTTTATATGATGAATCACATTGATAGATTTTTGTATGTTGAACCACACTACATCCCTGGGATGAAGCCTACTTGATCATGGTGGATGCTATCTGTGATGTGTTCATGCATTCAATTTGCCAGTATTTTATTGAGTATTTTTGCATCAATGTTCATGAGGGATATTGGTGTGTAGTTCTATTTCTTATTATCTGGCTCTGTCTTAAATATTAACCAATTTTTATTAATCTAAGTATTTTCACATGGTATTATCTTACTAGAGAGAGAATCTGGATATCTGCTCTCTTAGTCCTACATGTTAAATCTCTTCCTACCTCTTCCTGAATCTTCCTTGTCTCCTATTCCTGGCTATCTTGCTTTCCTATTGGCTAACAGGACTTTATTCATTAATAAGTAAGAGAAACATATTTACAAAATGACATCTCCCATCATCTCCTCTTTTCTATCTGAAAAATAAAGAATACTTTTAACCTTAACATAGCAAAATATATAACAAAACAGTTAACAATATTTAATCCATTAACATTTCACAAGGTTTAAAGAAATTATTTTATTATCTATCCAATCTTTGTGACTCTAAAGTCCTATATGTAACTTATATTTAATCCTAACTAAGGAAAACTATAACCATAACCATCTGTCTTTAACTCCATCAAAGACCACAGAAGAATAATATCTAAACTCTAGAAATGACACAGACAACTTGCTTCCTGGTTAGTCACTTGAAGTTCTTCTGTAATGTTCCATCTTCAGCCTATAGGCCATAGTGTGTCTGGCATACTTCTCAGAAAAGGTAGAATTTTCAAACTGTCCCACCTGTGTTAGCAGTTTGTCAGTCACTTTTGCCCATATTCTGTAGAATGTCAGGTAGACTCTTCTATGAAGCACGAATCCTACAGAAATATTCATCTTGTTTTACCAGTCACTTTTCTGTGGGTCCTGCATGTCCAGTATATATAGCATAAAGTCAAACATTCCAGACAAGAGCAGTATCTTGCCTAAATGACTAGTCTTGCCATATTGCAAGTAAACTCCATAATGAGTTTCTTTGATGTTCATCTTCCTTTCTGATGCAGGTGGTGTTGCCAGAGCCAGTTTTGCCTCACTGTTAAGAAAAACCCTAAATAATTTTAAATGCATATTCTGTAGGTCTTTTAAATTTTTGAAGAATGTTTGTTCATCTCATATATATTTCTTATATTCAGAAAACCTAACTAACTTAACTCTAAGTTTTGACTATCATAGGTAACTATCTATAATCTGTGCAAAATTACACATTGCAATTATAAATGAGCTATATAAACACAATACCTAAACAAGCATAAAAATATACATACAACAAAATTGACCTTAAATTTGTATCAATTTGGAATGGAAAATCCATTCCAAAGCATAGTATTTATATCTATAACATCATCCCTTTTTTACCTTTAAAAAGATTGATTGTGGTCATTAACCATTTATAACTAATCCCATTTAAATGAAAACAAACATTTATGAACAATATTTGAGAATTTGGATGTCATTCTTTCTAAACTGCTTCCTGCTAGTAGGGGGTGCTGTCATGTGGATCCTAAGACGATGCAGAATTCCTGACTGTAGTGGTGTGCAAGGCTGCCTTTTCCCAGCTGTTTTGAATGTTGTATCACCTGGGACACTGCTTCAAGGGGCCTTGATTGATCAAAACATGTTAGTCTGGACGGAATCTACAGCTTTTCATTTTCTGAGGAAACAAAAAGAGAAATCTATTTCCCCAGTAACCTATCCATAGACTTAAATTTTGGAGTCAAAGCATTTTAAAATATATAAATTGAATTAATCCAACAGCAATTCTTTGAAGAGTTGTTGCTATTTCCTCAGCAGTCAAACAATACAAAGAAACACAATAATATATAGTATCCATACTCTTTTTGTGCTTTCCATATTTATGTGACTTCTTTATTACTCTATTTCTTCTATTTCTATTTTTATTTATTGAGAAAAGGTTTCTCTGTGTAACTTTTGCCTTTCCTGGAATTCACTTATAAATAACAGTGATCTGTTTGCCTCTTTCTCCCAAGTGATGGAATTAAAGCTGTGTGCCTCCACACCCAGCTAATATATATATATATATAAAACCAATTTATTCTGTTTCTTTTACTCTCCCAAGCCTACATTTATTTTTTTAAACACACTGTAAACCTTTAAAGGTTTTTCTTAATCTGAATCTGTCTTTATTGTAAATCATTATCTTTTTCTGGCCATGAATCTTTTATCTCCTAAACTACATTGGTTAAATTAAAGCCAAAGCTGTATTAGCCACCGTCTATCAAAGATGGTGGCAGGTACCTTTACTGCCAGAACTAAGAGCTGTGCTCACTACCTTGGTCTATGCTACCATCTGGCAGCATGCTGCAGGATTGGAGATGTGGTCACTACCATTGCCAGCTCTTGTACACACTATTAAGTTGTTATCAAAGCTCTTTAAATACCTTGCAGTTTTTACCACTGTGTTGAGTCAGGAAACCTTTCTTAAAGTAGCCGCACAGATCTCTGCTTGTCTCTAGCAAAACAGAATCCAATTGAGAAACATGCTGCTACCAAGAAGTCTTTGGCTCTGTTCTTTGTTTCTAAAACAGTTTTTAAAGATTTTGTTTAGTTTTAAGTGAAGGTTATTAGTAGCCACATTGGAGGCGCCATTTTGTTACATGCAGTTTTCCCTCCAGCCTGGTCCCAGAGCTTCTAGAGACCCAAATAACACTAGAGACATTGTATTAGATATACAGCTGTTGGCCTGTTACTAGCATTTCTCATGGGCTAGCTCTGTCTTAAATATTAACCCGTTTCTATTAATCTAAGTATTCCCACGTGGTCTTATCTTACTGAAGTAAGGGTCAGGACCTCTGCTCTCTTGGTCCTACATGTTGAATCTTTTCCTACCTCTCCCTGAATCCTCCTTGTCTTCTTGTCTAGCCTATCTTGCTTTCCTATTGGTCAACAGGGCTTTATTTATTAACCAATATGAGAAATATTTACAGAATGACATCTCCCATCATGTATCTTATCAGACCACAATGGAATATGCTTGAAGTTCAACAACACAAAATACAGAAAGTCTACTAACCCATGCAAACTAAACAGTCCTCTACTGAATTACCACTGGGATAAGGAAGAAATAAGAAAGAAATTGAACACTTCCTGGAATTCAATAAAAATGAAGGTACAACATACACAAACTTATGAGATGCAATGAAAGTAATATTGAAAGAACAGTTCATAGCACTGCATGCCTTCATAAAGAATATGGAGAAATCTCATACTAGCAACTTAACAGCCCACCTTGAATCTATAGAACAAAAAGCAGTAAACACACCAAGAGGGGCAGAAAGCAGGAAATATGTCTGAGGGCTGAAGGTCAATAAAATAGAAACAAAGAGAAAAATACAAAGACTCTGAAATGAAGAGATGGTACTTTGAGAAAATCAGCAAGATAAACAAGCCTTTGTCCAAACTAACTAAAAGACAGAGAAAAAAAAATATTCAAATTAATAGAATCAGAACCAAAAAGAGGAACATCACAGATATGATGAAATTCAGACAATCATTAGAGCAATGTTTGAAACCTGTAATTCACAAAATTGAAAAATAAAAAAGAAATGAATAAATTTCTTGATAGATACTACATAACAAAATTAAATGAACAAAATATACATAATTTCAGTAGACCTATAACCCCTAAGGTAATGAAAGCAGTCACTAAAATCTCTCACCTTCCCCCCCCCAAAAAAAAACAAACCTCAGGAGTAGATGCTTTCAGCACAGAATTCTACCAAATTTTTAAAAAAGAGCTAATACCAGTCCTACTCAATCTGTTCCACAAAATAGAAACAGAAGGAACATTGACAAATACTTTCCATGAGTCCACAATTAACATAATACCCAAACAACACAAAGAAAAAGAATTACAGAGCAATTTGCCTCACATATATTGATGCTAAAATACTATATCAAATACTGGCAAACCAAATCCAAGAACACATCAAAATGGTCATCCACCATGATTAAGTGCACTGAAATACAGAAATGCATAGATGGTTTGACAAAACCTGTCATTGTAATCCACCATATAACCAAACAGAAATAACAAAACCACATGATTATTTATTTAGATGTTGATAAAGCCTTTGATAAAATCCAAAACCCATCATGATAAAAGCCTAGGAGAGATTGGGGATACAGAAATCATACCTAGATATCATAAAAACTATATAAAGCAAGTTAATAACTAGTATGAAACAAAATTGAGAGAAAATCAAAGTAATTCCAATATCCTGGTATTGTTATGTTTCTATATGAAACTGGAAATCATTTTCCTATAGATTTCTGTGAAGAATGTTTTGGGAATTTTGATGGCAATTTTCACTCTACTAATCTCATCAGTCGTGTGTAGTTTGTTCTTTCTCTTTGTGTCTCTGTCTCTTTCTCTCTCTCACTCACTCACTCTCACACACACACACACACACACACACACACACACATCACACACACATCACACACACACACACATCACACACACACACACACACACACACACACACACACACTTTTTTGAGAACTGACACCCAACTACGAAATAAATTACATGGAGTTTTATTCTTTCTTATTGCCAGTTTTTCTGAACAAATTATCTTTTATCTCAAGCATTTACCTTTCTCTATTTCTGTGTTACTTTCTTTAATTCTTACTCAGAGGGTTTCTGTGTAGCTGGGTGACTGGGCCATCAAGTTTACCTCTCTTTCTTATTTAATTGATCCCAGACTATTTCTCCAAGATTTCTCCTCCTATTTATTCTCTCTACCTAGCAGCCTTTCCTATACTTTCTCCTGCCTTGCTGTTAGAGGTTCAGCTGTTTATTAGATCAGTCAAGTGTTTTAGACAAAGTAGCACAGCTTTACAGAGGTACACAAGTGCCACATTAAAGAATGCAACAGTCAAGTGTTTTAGACAAAGTAGCACAGCTTTACAGAGGTACACAAGTGCCACATTAAAGAATGCAACACATCTATTTTTCGAATTAAAATTTATTCTTTTTGTATTTTACATATCAATAACAAATCCTTCTCCCTCCCTCCCCCACTCTCTCCTTCCATCTCATGCCCCCTGACCACCCTCTCATCCCATTCCCCCCATGCACAACAGGGATGGTGGTACCTTCCAGGACTGATCAACAAAATCTGTCAAGTTATTTGGAGTAGGGACTAGGCCATCCCTCCTGCCTCTAGGTTAAGGAAGTATCCCTCCATGGGGAATGTGCACCCAAAGACCTTTTTTTGCACCAGGGATACATTCTAGTTCCACTGTCACAGGTCTTGTACACTTCACAGGCCTTATAACTGAGACCCATGTGCAGGTGGTTTGAGTCAGTCCAATGCTGGATTCCCAGATATAAGTATTGAGGCCCATTTAGCTCCTGCTTGTTCAGGTCAGCTGTCTCTGTGGTTTCTATGGCCTTGTCTTGTCCCCATTTTCTGATCACTCCTCCCTCTGTGAATCTGGATTCCAGTTTGACTCAGTGTTTAGCTATGGGTGTCTGCTTCTGTTTCCATCAGCTATTAGATTAGGGCTCAATGATGATAGATAAGTTAGTCATCAATCTCAATATCATGGAAGGGCATTTATTTTAGCATTTCCTCTGTAATCAAATTGTTAATTAGGGTCAGTCTTGTAGGTCTCTGGATATTTTTCTACAGTCAGTTTTTGCTCAAACCTATAATGGCTCCATCTTTTATGGTATCTCTCTCTCTTTTTCATCTCATCTATTCAATCTTCCTAGTCAGATATTTTTTTCTCTCCTCCCCTTCTGTTTCTCCTAGCTCTGTCTCAAATAACTTGCCCCCATTCCCAATATGCTAAAGAGATCTTGTCCCTTTACCCTTCTGTGAATGACCTTGTGTGACAATCTTAGATTCCTCCTTGTATTTTAGTTTCTCTGGCAGTGTGAAATATAGGCCAGTGATCCTTTGCTCTATGTCTAAAATCTATATATGAGTGAGTACATACTATGTTTCATTTTTGTGACTGGGTTACCTCATTCAGGATTGTTTCTTAAAGTTCCATCCACTTGCCTGTGAATTTCAAGATTCCATTTTTTTCCTATTGAATAGTAGTCCATTGTGTAAATGTGCCATATCTTCTTTATCCATTCTTCAGTAGAGGGGCATACAGGTTGCTTTCAGGTACTTTCCATTTCAAAAAATGCTCCTATGAACATATTTGTACAAATATCTTTGTTGCATGGATTTGGATCATTTGGGTATATGCCTAAGAGTGATATTGTTGGATCCTATGGTATACTAATTCTCATTTTCCTGAGGAACCGAAATGTTTATCTCCAAAATTGATGTACACGTTTGCACTCCCACCAGCAGTGGAGGAGTGTTCCCCTTTCTTCCCATCCTCTCCAGCATCAGTTGTCTTTGGTATTTCTAATTTTAGCCATTCAGGCAGAGGTAAGATGGTATCTCAGGGTTGTTTGATTTGTATTTCCCCAATAGCTAAGGATGCTGAGCACTTTCTGGAGTGTCTTTCAGTCTTATTGATTTTCTCTATTGAGAATTCTCTCTCTGTACCCCATTTTTGAATAGTGTTATTTGGTGTTTTAATGACTAGTTTCTTGAGTTCTTTGTATATATTGGAGATCAGCCCTCTGTCAGATGTAGGAATGGAGAAGATATTTTCTCAGTCTGTGGGCTGCCATTTCATCTTGTCAAATGTGTCCTTTGCCTTATAGAAACTTCTCAGTTTGAGGAAGTCCTATTTATTAATTGTTGATCTCAGTGTCTATGCTATTGGAGTTATGTCAGGAAGCTGTCTCCTGTACCAATTTGTTAAAGGGTACTTCCCAATTTCTCTTCTAAGAGATTTTAGTGAGGCTGAATTTATGTTGAAGTCTTTGATCCTCTTGGACTTGAGTTTAGTGCATGATGCTAGACATGGATTTATCTGAAGTCTCGTACACACCATCATACATTTGTGCCATCATTGTTTGTTGTACATGCTTTCTTCTTTCTATTTTATACTTTTAGCTATTTATTCAAAAATCAAGTGTTCTTAGTTGTGTGGGTTAATATCAGGATTTTTGATATGATTCCATAGGTCTACCTGCCTATTTTTGTGCAAATACCAAGCTGTTTTCAGGACTATAGCTCAATAGTAGAGCTTGAAGTCAGGCATGGTAATGCCTCATGAAAATATTTTATTGTACAGGGTTATTTTGGGTATCCTGTGTCTTTTTTGTTTGTTTGTTTGATTGATTGATTTTGTTTTTGTTTTGTTTTGTTTTTTGGTTGGGAGGCTTTTGATGACTCTATTACACTATGGGTTATAGGTCTATTTAGGTTGCTTGTCTGTTCTTGATTTAATTTTAGTAAGTGATAGTTGTCCAGAAATTTGTCAATTTCCTTTGAAATTTCAAACTTGGGGAGAACAGGTTTTCAAAGTATGATGTGAAAATTGTCTGGTTTTACTCAGTGGCTGTTGTTATGCACCTCTTTTTGTTTCTAATTTTGTAAATTTGTGTGTTTTCTCTACTTTTTTGATGTTTGGATAAAGGCTTATCTATCTTGATTATTTTCTGGAAAAACTAACTCTTTTTTGCACTGATTTTTTTTCATTATTTTCCAGGTTTTTACTTTATTGATTTCAGCCCTCAAATTGGTTATTTCCTGACATCTACTCCTCTGGGGTGAGTTTGCATCTTTTTGTTGTAAGGTTTTCAGTTGTGTCATTAATTCTCTAATGTGACTATTCTCCACTTGCTTCATAAGGGCACTTAGTAGAATGAACTTTCCTCATAGCACTGCTTTCGAAGTGTCCCATAAGTTCGGGTATGTTGTGTCCTCATTCTTATTGAATTCTTTCAAGTCTTTAATTTCTTTCTCTATTTCTTCTTTGACCCAGGTATGGTGCAATTGTGCATTGTTCAGTTTCCATGAGTTTGTAGGGTTTCTGAAATTTGTGTTGTTGTTGAATTCCAACTTTAAAGCATGGTGGTCTGATAAGATACAGGGGACTATTCCACTTTTTTTGTATTTGTTGTGGTTTGTTATGTCTCCTGGTATGTGGTCAATTTTAGAGAAGGTTCCAAGTGGAGCTGAGAAGAAGTTATATTCTTTTTTGTTTGGATGGAATGTTCTATAGATCTCTGTTAAACCTACATGAGACATAACTTCTGTTAGATAATTCTGTTTCTTTGTTGAGTTTATGTCTGGTGGTCTTGTCTAGTGGTTAGTGTTGGGTGTTGGAGTCTCTCACTCTGAGTGTGTGAGGTTTTATGTGAGGTTTGAGTTTTAGTAGCATTTCTTTTACAAATGTGGGTGCCTTTGTATTTGGAGCATAGATGTTCAACTGAGAATTTGTGCTGATGGATTTCTCCTATGATGAAAACAAAATGACCTTCTTCATCTCTTTTGATTGATTTTGGTTTGAAGTCTAACTTGTTAGATATTAGAATAGCTACACCAGCTTGCTTCTTGGGTCCATTTGATTGGAAGATATTTTTCCAACTCTTTACCCTGAGATGAGTCTGTCTTTGAAGCTTAGATTTGTTTCTTGTTTGCAGCAGAATGATAGGTTCTGTCTTTTTATAGGCAAGTTAACACCATTAATCTTGAGGGAAAGTATGGGCATTTGATTGTTAATTCTTGTTTGTTTTAGATTTGGTGGTAATGGTAATATTGTGAATATTTTTTGCTTTATTTTTTGGGTTCTGATTAAGTAGGATTACCTATTGTCTATGTTTTTGTGAGTATAGTTTACTTCTTTGGGTTGGAGTTTTCCTTCCAGAACTTGTGGCTGGATTTGTAGGTACATATTGTGAAAATCTGGGTTTGTCATTAAACATCTTGTTTTCTCCATCTATAATGATTGTGGGTTTTGCTGGTTATAGTAGCCTGGGCTGGTATCCGTAGACTCTTAGTACTTGTAGAACATCTATCCAGGACCTTCTGGCCTTGAGGGTTTCCATGGAGAAATCATTTGTAATTTTGATAGTTCTACCTTTATATATTTCCTGGCCTTTTTTCTTCCCTGCTCTTAATATTTTTTCTTTATTCTGCATGTTAGGTGTTTTTACTATTATGTGCTGAGGGGGTCTTTTTCTATATGGTCTTTGGTATGCTTCATGTACTTTCATAGGCATGCCCTCTGATTGGGAAAGTTTTCTTCATTGATTTTGTTGAATAATTTTTCTGTACCTTTGAGCTGGCTTCTTTGCCTTCCTCTAAGCCTATTATTCTTTGGTTTGGCCTTTTCACAGTATTCCAAATTTCTTGGATGTTTTGTGTTAAGAATTTGTTGGATTTAAGATTTTCTTTGGTCAATGAATCTATTTCCTCTAGTTTATCTTCAGTGCCAGAGATTCTCTCTTCCATCTCTTGTATTTTGTTGGTTATGCTTGCTTCTGTAGTTCCTGATCATTTGCCCAGTTTTTCTATTTTCAGCCTTCTTTCTGTTCATGTTTTCTTTATTGATTCTATTTCAGTTTTCATGTCTTTAACTGCTTTAATTGTTTACTTGAACTGTTTGATTGTTTTTTCTTGACTTTCTTTAAGAGATATGTTCATTTTTTTCCAATTTTTATTTGTTTTTTTTTCCATTTATTTAAGGTATTTTCTCATATCATATTTGAGGGCCTCTATCATTTTTATGAAGCTATTTTTGAAGTTGTTGTCTTCTGCTTCATTTGGTTTGGTGTGTTAAGGTCTAGTTGGTGTGGAGTCCCTAGATTCTAGTGTTGTCATGCTTGTATTTTTATTGTTAGGTGTTTTCTTGTATTACCATCTTCTCATAGATTCTTCCAGTGGTTGTTGGTGGAGTCTCTCTCTCTCACTCTATGCTACTTTCCTGGTGGGCGTAGCTGGTCCAGTAGTTAGATGTCTGTAGCTCAGAGTGTTCCAAGCTCTCTAGGAGGTCTTTCCTCCAGGAGAGGCACTGCGATGAGGGTCAAAGATCAGGCAGATGGGGACTCAGGATTATCCTATGCAGATAGGCGTGTCCAGTGGAAACACATCTTTTATCATTAAACTAATGCTCCACTTTATAAACAAATATAACAATCTTCTACTAATATTTTACATTTCCTATGTTTTCTCTAAATAAAAATGAAAGGTTTTTACTTTACTTAAGTAAAATTACTTACACAAACAATTATAAATAATCACATTTACAATATTAAGTCCATTTTATATGTAGCAAATTCAGAGAAAATAATCCATTATCTTCTCTTAGTGATTTCAAAGTTATATACCTAATTTACTTTCTATAATAATACTAAGGAAATCTATAATTTTGACTATTTAGTCTTTAACTCAATCAAAGACCCCAAAAGGATATAATATTACCTAACAATGGGGACATCTGTCTACCTAGACAGTCACCAAACCTTTCTTTGCAACATTGTGGATTCTATCTTCAGCCTACAGACCTAGAATATCTGACAGATGTTTCAGTTTAGCCAAAAATTTAAAGGACTTCCTTGTCTTATATTGGCAAAGTTCATCAGTCACTTTCCTATGTGTCCTTTTGAATATCTGGCAGAATCTTCTGTGAAGCAGGAATCTCAAAGGACTGCCCAAACTTGCTTTGTCAGTGTTTAAAAGTCTTTTCCTGGTTCCTGCTTGTTCAGTCTATACAGCATACATTCAGCAGTAAAAGGCAAAAGCAGTTTCTTTGCATAGTGGCTAACCTTGTCACAATAAAAGCAAACTTCACAAGGTGTTTTTTAATGCCTGTAATCTTCTCTGAAGTAAATTGTTGCTTCCCTGAGCAGTTGTGTCTCATTGTCATTAAAAATCCTATATACAAAACATTTTAAATGTCATATTCCATATGTCTTTGGGGTGTTGAAAGTCATGTTTAAAATATGCCTGTTTAATCCTTGAGAACAGACGTAATGTGACTAGAAACTTAATTATAATAGATTAACTACTAGCATCATTTCTTAATTATACATTGCACTTTTAAATGAGCTCCATAAGCACCATAACTCAAACAAGAATAGAAACTTGCATTCAGTGTAACAAAAATAACTTTAAATTTGTATCAATGTATCAAAGTCCATGCCAATGAAAAATATCTGAGATTAGTTCTCTTTTAATCTTATATTCTCCTAAATGATAACAAATATTCATAGTATTCATAGCCCACCAAATAACTAAAGACCATCCACTTCATCTCTTGGGAATGTGGGCATCATGTTCTCCAGACTGCTTCCTGTTGTGTGTGGGTGAAGGCATTGTTAGGGGTCCCTGATAAAAATCGAGATAATGGTCAATTCCAGGGAAGACCAACAATGAAGCTTTGTTGTTAGATATAACCTGTCAAGAATAAGGAAATTACTCCTGATCAAATTGATCTGTATCAATCCTGAAGGAATCCACAGCTTCTGAGCTCCTGTGCTTCTCCAAAGCAATGCGTCTTTTAAGTTTCATTTTACAAATTAATTTTTTCATTTCTTTTTTGTTTTGTTTTGTTTTGTTTTGTGAGACAGTGTTTGGAATCTGTCCTGGAACGTACTCTATAGACCAGACTGACCTTGAACTCAGAGTTCTTCCTGCCTCTGCTCTGCCTCCCAAGTGCTGGCATTAAAGGTATGTGCCTTCACCACCCTGCATGACTTCCATTTTAAAGTTCAGGCATTTCTAAAGTATATAGGCCAGTTTATTTCAACAGTCCCACTTGCAATTCCAGTTCTCTTAGCAATTTTTTTTCTTATCAGCAATCAAAATTTCAAAATCAATGCAGCAACATAAAGGATCCAGACCCCCTATGCATTTCTAGTTATCATATGGTCTTTTCTTTTACTCTATCTTTAAAGGCTGTATTATGTTAAAGCTATTTTTTCTTTCTATGAGTGTCTATACCTATTATGTTTTTTTTCGTAAGCCTATGCTATTGTTGAACATACTGGAATCTGTTTACAGGTTTTTATTTTCCATATGGACCTCTTTTACTGCATATCTCTGGTCTTTTTTGATCATGTTAGCAAACTCTAAAAGGCTAAGCTACTCCTGGGTCCTCAATGTGGCTTTATGGGCTGGCTCTGCCTGTTTCTGTCATGAAAGCCAAGCCTAAAGCTCATTGCCCAGTCAGAGGTGCATTTGACCAGGAAATGGATTCAAACCACAGCTCTGGAATTCTGCTGTCCTGAACTATCACAGACATTTTTAATTAGGTTTTTTTTTGTTTGATTGCTTGTTTTTTATTTATATTTAGCATGAACTATTTCTGTATGGCAGAACTTCTTAAAGGATTCTTGTATATTTTGTTTCATTTGCTTTTTTAAACCTTCTCATTGCCCTATGCCAATTCAACCATCACTTTCGTATGTCAAAATGTTAAATGGTACTTTTTAATTCGTTTTACTCTTCAAGGCCACCCAGCTACTAAATAAATCACATAGAGTCATATTACTTCTTATGAATGCGTGCTTTTCTTAAATTATCCAGTCTAACTTTTGCCTGTGGACTTTTCCCATTCTTTATTTCTATATACATTTCTTTAAGCCTTACTCCAAGGTTTGCAGTGTAGCTGAGTATCTGGCCCCTCTCATCCTCCTCTGCTTCTGCATTTCTTTCTCCTCAATGTTTTTATCCCAGATTTCTCTTCCTATTTCTTCTTTCTGCCTGCCAGCCCCACCTACCCTTTCTCTTGCATTGCTATTGGTCATTGAGCTCATTATTAGACCAATCAAGTGTTTTAGACAGGAAAAGTAACACAGCCTCACAGAGTTAAAACAAATATAACATAAAAATGCAAAATAATTTGCATCATTAAGAAAATGTTCCATAACATTAACAAATATAACATATCTTCAATTAATATTCTACTATAGTGACAACCAGAAGATATGTTTGCATCTTCTTTTGTCTTCTTCTATGTTTTAAAGGTTTTATTATACCAGTCTTTTTATTGCTTTGTTAGTAATTCAAAGATATGTAATTTAGGCTATTGTGAATAGTACTATTTCCCTGATTTCTTCATAATCTTTTTAACATTTTTATGTGTGTTAATTTTGTACTCTGTTGCTTTATCATCTATACAAGTTTCCTTGTGGTATTTTGGGAACCTTTTAGATAAAACCATATTATCTGTAAGGATTATACTTAATAATAATAAATAATGAATGCATATAACTGAGTATACTAAATATACCTTGACTTTTCTCTTTGTATCACCTTGATCTATTTCAGTTGTGTTGTTGTTCTAGCTAAGACTTAAAATACTATAGTGAATAGGCATGAGTAGAGTAGACATCCTTATCTTCCTGATTTTTATTAAAATGCCTTGATTTTCTTTTCCATTTAGGTCGATGTTAACTGTGAACTTAATGTAAATTGCCTTTTTTATGTTGAGGCATATCCCTTTCATTGTTAGTTCCTTCAGGACTTATATCATATATGAAACTGTCTCTTCATCTCTGTGATTAAGCCAACATGATCATGGCAATTAATATTTTTGCTGTGTGCCCAACAACATGGCCAGCAGTAGTGTGCTGCTCAGATAGGGTACACAGCTTTATCTCCTGTGTGCTGCAACTGTTGAGGGGCAGTGATAGTTCTATCACTCTCTTGACCACAGGGCCATCTCTCTTACCTACCACAAGTAGCAATGAATGAGCAGGAGAAGGAATCTTGCCTCACCCATGTCACCACATGGTAGATGGAGGGATAGGGTCAGCTCCCCTGCACTCACACCCTCAGAGTCAGCTCACCTGTGTCCCCAGCAATAGGATCAGTTCTACTGTGCTGCCTAAGTGAGTTTTATGCTCATGGTGAGGGATGGTGTCATCTTTCCTGAGTACTGGGGCCAACTCTCCCCTGAAGGACAAGGCTATCTCTCCTACTGTGGTATCCAATGAGAAGGAGGGCCAGTTATACTAGGGCCAGTGAAGGATGTGACTGGCTCAGTGCACCTCTCAGACTTCCACATATTTTTTCCTACTACCCTCTGTGCTAACACTGGCAACAGACATCATTACAGACCCCAGATGAAGCAGAACCATGGATGCAGACATTGTCCTTGGCAGCAGCTTGTCCATGGGTGTCACTATGGCTTTGGTGGCAGTATCAGACACCCAGATCAAGATGGCCTTAGTGGCAGCATGGCTCTTGGATACCAACAGAGTCTTGGGTGCCTGATCATATTGTGGGCATCTTCAGAACCTGTAGTGGTAACAAATGTCAGGGACATAATCCTAAATCCCAGCCACAGCAGGCAGAGCCACAGAGCCAGATATGGTCATACTTAGCAGCACAGACCCAGACATCTCCTCAGGCACAGATGGCATCACTGGCTAACCAGATTAGTATGGCTCCAGAATGTCTGTAGCCCTTGGATACCAAGGTGGTCTCAGGTGGAAGATCAAACCCCAGAGATCCACATGGCCATTGATGGTAACAAGAGCCATGGACATTAGTTCAGACCCTGGCTGCAATAGGGACACAGACCCAAATACATCCCTTAGCTGCATCTCTGGCCAAGATCACTCCATGGCCTCAGGTGAGAGTAGAATCCACTCTGATCAACATGGGCCTGGTAGCAGCATGGTCCTCAGACACACAACTGGGCACATTTTGGGGCCCAGATCCTGGGCATCTGAATGGTTGTTGGTATCAATATGGATGATAGACATCAATAAGACCTCAGACCCAGGTATATTCAGAATAGGAGCCATAGACACTAATACAGACACTCACTGCTGTAGAGCCATGAACCCAGACATGGTCCATGGCAGAAGTTCAGGCACAGATGCCACTGTAGCCCCAGGAGGTAGCACAGTTTGCTTAGATCTGCACAGTCCCTCTGACTCCATCGATGCCTCAGGTTGCAGCCCAGACCATAAGCCTCTGCACATCCCTCATTGGCAACAAGGTCCACAGTCCTCTCAGCTGCTTTAAGGCCTTTGACCATGACTTGACCCTTGGCAATAGCTCAGGCCTGGACATCAACTTGGGTTCAGATGGCAAGCAGGACATTCACATCAGCCTGTTCCTCATAACTCTCACCTTTTCTGATCTGCCTCTCTTTCTTCCATTTTTCGACACTGTAGTCACTCACCATAATGGTCCCCAGACACCTGTCAGGATCCTGGTTGAGTCACAGGTGGTAATTGGTTGAGTTTTTACTGGCTAGCCACAGAGATGTTACTTTCCATCTCTCACATGCCTTGGCCTAGAAACCATGGGCTTAGTATGATGGTGACCAAATTGCCAGTGCCAAAAACTTGGGAAGTGCTGAATTGTTTGTGCCCAACCCACTTTATTTGATAGGATAGTTTACATAAGCTACCCAATAAACTCTACCATGGAACTCCTACAGCTGATAAACACCTTCAGCAAACTAGCAGGATACAAGATAAACTCACAAACATCAGTAGCCCTACTTTATTCAGATGACAAAGACGCTGAGAAAGAAATCAGAGAAGCATCACCCTTTACAATGGGGTAACACTTACCAAACATGTGAACAACATATAAAATAAGAACTTTGTGGCTTTAAAGAAATAAATTAAAGAAGATAACAGGAAATGGAAAGGAAAATCCCATGCTCTTGGATAGGAAGGATAAATATAGTAAAAAGGGCAATCTTGCCAAAAGCAATCTACAAATTCAATGCAATCCCCAGTAAAATCCCAGCACAATTCTTCACTAACATTGAAAGGAAAATAATCAACTTTGTATGGAAAAACAAAAGACCCAGGATAGACAAAACAACCCTGTACAATAAAAGAACTGCAGGAGGCATCACCATCCCTGAATTTAAGCTCTATATAGTTTCAGAGCTATAATTCTGAAAACAGCCTGGTATTGGCACAAAATAGAGACATAGACCAATGGAATCGAATCAAAAATTGTGATATTAACCCACACACCTATGAACGCCTGATTTTAGACCAAACAGCTAAAAGAATACAATGGGGGGAGAAAAGCATCTTCAATAAATGGTGCTGGCACAATTCAATGATGGTGTGTAGAAGACTGCAGATAGACCCATGTCTACTGCCATGCACAAAACTCAAATCCAAGTGAATCAAAGACCTCAACATAAATCCAGCCACACTGAACCTCTTAGAAGAGAAAGTAGGAGGTACCCTTGAACAAATTGGTATAGGAGACTGCTTCCTGGACATAACTCCAGTAGCACAGCTACTGAGATCAACCATTAATAAATGGGACCTCCTCAAACTTAGAAGCTTCTGTAAGGCAAAGAACACAGTGGATAAGAACGAACAGCAGCCCACATACTGGGAACAGATTTTCACCAATCCTACATCTGACAAAGGGCTGATCTCCAACATATCCAAAAATCTCAAGAAACTAGTCAACTAAACACCAAATAACCCTATTAAAAATGGGGTACAGAATTGAAGAAAGAATTCCCAATAGAGGAAATCAAAGAGGCTGAAAGACACTTAAGTGCTCAACATCCTTAGCTATCAGGGAAATGCAAATCAAAATAACTTTGAGATACCATATTACTCCTGCCAGAATGGCTAAAATTAGAAACACCAATGACAAATTATGCTGGAGAGGAAGTGGAGAAAGAGGAACACTCCTCCATTTCTGATGGGAGTGCAAGCTTGTACAGCAATTTTGGAGATCAGTATGGCAGTTTCTCAGGAAAATGGGAATTAGTTTACCACAGTGACCATTAATTCCCCTCTTAGGCATATACCCAAATGACTATGTTCATAGCAGCATTGTTTGTAATAGCAAGAACCTGGAAGCAACCTAGATGCCCCTCAACTGAAGAATAGATAAAGAAGATGTGGCACACCTACACAATGGAATACTATTCTGAAGAAAAAAATAACAGAATCTTGAAATTCGTAGTCAAGTGGATGAAACTTGAAGAAACTATCCTGAATGAGGTAACTCAGTCACAAAAGAGGAACAGGGTATGTACTCACTCATATATGGATTTTAGACCTAGAACAAAGGATCACCATCCTATAATTCACACCACCAGAGGAACTAGGATGCAAGGTGTATTCTAAGAGTTTCATATAAGGTCCCTCACAAAGAAGGGAAGGGACAAGTCCCTAGAGCACATGGGAAGTGGTGGTGGCAGTGAATGGAGAGAGAACTAGGAGAAAGAGAAGAGGAGGAGAGGAAAGTACATGCAACTAGGTAGTTTGAGTCAGAGTAGGCATAGAGTACAGAGAGAGAGAGAGAGAGAGAGAGAGAGAGAGAGAGAGAGAGAGAGAGAGAGAGAGAGAGAGAGAATAGAAGAGGGTTATTGGTTTTAAGGAAAAACTGAACCTAAATAAAGGTCTAGAGACCTACAAGTCTGACTCCAACTAACTATTTGAGTAACCGTGGAAAGGCTACCAAAATTCCCTTCCCTGATAGTGAGATCATCAACTGAATAATCCACCATCATGGAGCTCTCATCTAGTACCTGTTGGAAACAGAAGCAAGCACCCATAACTTAACCCCGAGTCAAACTAGAATCCAGATGCAGAGAGAGAGGACAAGACCAGGTTGCAGAAACACACAAAGACACTGACCTGAACAAGGAGGAGCTAATGAGTCCCTGCAGACTGATAGCTGGGAATCCAGTATGGGACTGACTCAAACCCCCTGAATATGGGTCTCAGAAGGCCTGAGCAGTCAAAGGGACCTCAGACAGTGGAACCAAGATGTATTCCTGGTGCACAAAAGGACCTTGCTGACACATCCCCCATGGAGGGATACCTCCTTAACCTAGAGCCAGGAGAGAATTCCTAGTCCCTACTTCAAATGATTTGACAGATTTACATGACCAACCTGGATAGCATAGCCTTACAAGTGGAATGGGGGTGGGGGATGGGAGGGGAGGGTGGCCAGCGTGCATGTCACAGGGGAAAGAGGGTAAGAGGGAGGGAGTGAGGGGAAACTGAGATCGACATATAAAAGTTTTAAATTATATTATTAATTAAATAAAAAAAAAGTAAAAATAAAAAAAGACTATTGTCATGACACTGATTCTTTGCTCATAATCTGTCATTTATCCCTTGTGTCCATGGAAACATGAGAATGTTGGCAGTCACTTACATTTGAGCTTCATAGATGAGACAAAATGGCAAGTACTTTATGTTTTCTATGAAATTTTTATTAATTACATTCAATTTCACAGGACAAAAAGTCAAAAGGGCCATTGACATATGCTTCAGCTACTTGTTGACACCATTTCCATATGAGTAATTCAGATGATTATCATAAGTACTCTGAATCCCTGGGTGCCTATGAGGACTCTGGAGACTGAACTGACCTTTATACCAGTGTGGGTTCCTGAAGTTGAGCATGTGAATTAGTCTCTCCATCTATAAAATGGAGAAAGTTATGTGTGGATAAAATTGGAGGGATGGTAATATCATGTGGGTTGATATCCCTGAAGTGTATACATGAGGTTCTAATGAAGCTAAGCAGAGGAGAAGAATGGGTCAGTTTTTGTGAACCAGGGATTGATTGGTGAGACAATGTTGTGTGCTGAAATATGTGTCTAACAGAATTTCTTTTGCTGAAGGTGATTCACCTTTTATGTCATTCTCTGACTGGTCAACATTTTCTGTGATTTGGAAGATATTTATGATCTTGGCATCTTCCCAATGGATTTCCTCACCCTTGACAAACAAAGGTAAAAACTTAAAATGAGTTACATGGAGGGTTTGAAATTGGGTCTTTATGAAACACACACATCTCTTCTATGGGATTCAGACACAGGCAGGACAATATTCTTTACCCTGTTTTCTGTTGTATTTCAAAATGAATTGCTACTTTACTTCACTGCCTCATATATGTCTTGGAAAGCATGAGGTTGTGGGGAGGATGTGTTCATGCAATCAGTTGAAAACTCATCTTGCTGATATAACATTTGAAGTATTCAGCAACTGTCTTCTCTAAGTTAGGAAGCATGTTCCACATAGACTGAGTGATTATCTGGTTAGGATTTCCATGCAAAGAGGTCAAGTTTATTGACCTCTAACAATTTCTGCATGGACAGTGATAATAACATTATCCTCGTGCCTGCTGTATACAAAACTTAGCCTCCTTCGTTACTTCTCAAGCACTCTGTGGCATCCCTCAGGACATAGTTTTATTTGTGAACATTAACACTACTTCCAAATATTTTAACTGAGAAGTGTTTTAAATAAGCTGGTACACAAGTAAATTTTGTACTACAGAAGATAGTTGTTCACACAAATAGGATACTTTATATGCAATGAATAAAAGAAGTTGGTTATCTGAAAATCCACATTTGAGTAAGTTATGGACCAATGATGAAAATATCATGAATCCTTGTATTTTACATAATAGATTTAGATTTTTTGCCACTGAGGTATGGAATCATGGTCTCCAACATGATCAGCAATTGCTTTTCCACTGAGGCATATGATTATCTTTAATGTCTGTATTTTTTAAAGTAATTCTAATCATGGGTATATTATAAAATACATATGGCTTTAAAAGAACTTGGCACCTTTCAGAAAAATATAAAAATATGATATTCTATACTTTTACATTGAACTACCTAGAGTTAACTTTTGTGGTGTATCTTTTATGATCCAGTCTCTTTGTGCATGTGAGTGTGTGGTGTGTGTTTTATATGCTTGTGCAGTACACACAAAAATACATGCCTCATCTATGGAATGTGGACATGCATGTGTATAATATGTAAATCATTGTTCATTTTGCTTGTGTTTGTAATAGCCATAAAAGTAAAATGATATTTAAGAAATTTTCAAATTATAACATTCATTTTAATTATTTATCATATTCCTGTATTCAAAACATAGCTGAAATAATCATTACCTTATATATGATATTTAAAACTATTTTCACTGCTAATTCCAAGCATTAAAATTCTTAGTTAACAAATCCATACATTTTGGCATTTGACAGATACAGTGAAATGACTAACCAAAGCCTCTTATAGGGAGAACTTCTGCCATAGTCATAGAGTTTAGGATTTTTTAAACTCTTGTCGGTAACATGTTCTACCCTAATAAATAGATAGACTACTTAAATACAACTGTGTGAATAGCAGGGACAAGGTATGAGAGCTTAGTGCTTCAAAAATAATCACTGCTTTTGTTTTGTCTTTCCACCTTCTCTTGGCTTAACTGTATACATTTTCAATTTCATCTTTAGATTTGCCAATGGAAAGGAGTGCATCTTCAAACTGACTGGCCTCCTTATCACTCTATCAGCTTTCGTGTTCGAAATAGTCATTGCAAGCAACCAATGCTGGCGCCTGTGGGGATTCAATGACAATGTTGTGCAGTTTGTGTCCTTTGGACTCTGGGAAGCTCATTACTCTCAAGAGTTTAATGTCTCAGGGACTGTAACCAAGATGCTGGTGCACACCCCTATCAATTCCTCCTGGGTCATTTCACCTGAATTTCAGTATGCACAGAATCTGATAATGTGGGCCATTTTGATGAAGCCTATAATTCTGGTTTGCAGTTCAATGGCCATTAAGATCAGCTACATGAAACACCCATATGTTGAGATGCAGATATATTGTTACAAGGTCTCTGCCTTAGTTTTGTGTGTTAGCAGCCTCTTCACATTTGTTTCTGTGAGCTGGAACCATGTGGCAGACCTATATGGTCAAACCACTCTCGACTTCCCGCCTGACTTTCCTGTTAAAAAAGAAGCCTTGACAAACAAATACTTTACTGCAGTGTTCCCTTTTGGGGTCCTGACAGCCACCATGTCACTCTTGGGTGTGATCTTTTTTCTCTCTGAGATAAGCTCTTTGAAGCTAAAGAGTAAGCTGAAGGCCCAATGTGCTTCTGAATTTACCAAACAAGAGGTCTAAATTGAGGGCTCCTGCATTTGCAACATCTGTAATAATGCTCCTTGAAGAAATTTCCTATTTACAAACAAAGCACACTTAGTTACCAACTCATTCTGAATAAAGCCTCAACTGGTTCTCTGGGTATGTCTAAATTACTCCCTCTTCTATATGTCTAATATGTTCCTATCTCTAAATGCATTCTCATCCTAAGCTCTGAAGGTGATTTAGTAGTTTGAATGTAAGTGGCGCCCATAATCTCCTAGGAAATGGCACTATTGGGAAATGAGGCTTTGTTGGAGTGGGTTTGGTCTTATCAGAGAAAGTGTGTTACTGTAGGGGTGGGCTTAATACAGGAAACTTCAAAGTCTCAATTAACTTCCTGTTACCTGCTATAGTAGTATCTCTGCCTACACACCACCATTTTCCCCATCATGATGATAATTGAATGAACCTCTGAAATTTCAAGCAAGTAACATGAATTAAATGTTTTTTTTTATAAATTTTCCATAGTCAGGTTTGGAAGAGCTGGCCCCACTAGTGTTGTTCTAGGTGAGCTAGCTGTGTCACTCACCTGATGGGGTGGTCCTAACTACCACCCAGACCCACATTCTGGGTCGTGGTTTGGCCCACCCTAACAATTGCCACATCTTTGACCCACTGAGTGCATGAAGGGACTGGTCCTGCATAAAGATAATCATACAATCTCCACGACTATAGGCAACAGCAGTATATCCAAAAGGAGTTTCACTGATGGCCCCATGATGATGGTGTATCAGAAACCAGGGGCCTTGAAGCAGATCAACGGCTCATTGCAATTAATATTTTACAGGTGGGGCTAAGCAAACAAAAGGGGTATGCTGCATGACACACCACAGCTCCCAAGCTCCTAGGATAAATGAAGAAGTGTTGGAAAGATGGATGAGTGAGGTGGAAGTTTTGGTTATTTTTTTTGTTTTGTTTTTAATTAATTTTGGGGACATATTGGAGGGGTGAGAGGCATATGTAGAGGGACTGGGAGATAAACAGGATTATGGTGCATGGTATGAAATTTCTGAAGGGAAAAAATCCTAGCTAAGAGAGAAGTTGGTACCAGAGACTGGGGTATTATGGGGTATTGTTGTGATAGGCCTGATCATGTGTTTGTTTGGAGAAATTTGGACTTTGGTATTTTGGGTTATGAAAGCAATGGAATGCTTTAAGCACCACTTAATGGGCCATACTAGTAGGAACATAGAAGTGCTGAGAGCTATTTAAAGTGTCATGTGCCCACTCAAGATTTTCAGGGAAGAACTCTAGTATTTTGCCTAGAGATGATTCTTGTGCGATTTTGGTAAAGAAAGCAGCTGCCTTTGCCCTTATCTGAAGAGTCTATCTGAGGCTAAATTAGAGAGCTTTGAATTAATTCCACTAGAAAAAGAAATCTCAAAACAGCCCAGTATAGATGCTGTTGTGATAGTTCTAATGAAGATTTATAAGGAAAAGAGCAAGCTAAGCAGAGTAAATTACAAAACGTAAATTTTGAGGAGGAAAAGAACACTGAGAAGTAGAATGGAGCTAAATCCTGTGTTCAAGGAGATAAACAATTAAGAAATGGAGTAAAGGGATTGGTGACTTCAGGGCAAGCTTCAACCCAGTAAAGTTTCTAACCTATGGAAACAAACAAACAAACAAACAAACAAACAAAAGAGTTTAGAGCCAGCACTGGGAAGCAGAGACTGTCTGATCTCTCGGTTAAAGGCCAGCCTTGTCTACAGAGCAAGTTTCTCGACAGCCAACCTTAGACAGTAAAAGACAGACAGTTGATGAAGATATATTTGAATGAGGGGGGCATATTACAGCCCAAGGAAGCAGCAGAGCATGGCAGCTTTGGCCACATGATTCTGGCTTTAGAGTTAAGGACATTAAAAGTGATTTATGGAGTAAATCCTCTGAGGCCAGGCATATGTGTCCCTGAGTGGATTGTAGAGAGGCTATTGTGTGAAGTTGTACAGTTGAAGCCTGGATTGCCTTGGAAAACTCAAGATTTTAGAAATGCCAGAGTTTTGTGATACTTCCCAAGGAGAGCTGCTAACAAGGAGTAGAGCCAATCCACAAGAAGGAAGTGTATTGCAGTAGAAAAGCTGAACAGAATTGGAGCTCTGATGAGAGTTTTGAGATCATACATGGAGATGAAGTGTTTGGAGTTTTCCCAGCTAGTTTTTGGTCTTGCTTTCATCTGGTATTTCCTTGTTATGCTCCCTTCCCTGCATTTTGAAATGGTTATGTGTGTACCCACCACAGCCTGGGATCAGGTCCTGAGATAGGGAAAGGATGTCAGTGAGAAGAAATGAAATTAGCAACCACCAGATGAGTTTCACACAAGTGCCCTGACCCAAATATCTCTAGTGATCTTTATTTATATAAAACATAATATGTTTTTACATATTAACAAGCATTTTCATCCTCCAATGTTAACCTCTGGCAAAAAACAAATATGTCAAGTATTCCCAACTTTTACATCAGAACATCTTTAAACCAAAAACAACACTTATTTTGCTAGTTTGGCAAAATATTGAGCCAGGTGCATCCTGTATTTACAAAACTAAAATGTGATTGAAATAGACAAACATTCTAAAGAACAATCTCATTCTTGTCAAAACATATTTACAGAAAGAAATAAGGTGCTTCTGATCCTGTCAGCACTGAATCATCACAGTTCCCAGGGGTTTCAAGTGACAGCTCGAGTCCCAAAACAAGAAACCTGAGAAGCATCAGCTCCTAGATAATTTTAGGGGAAATTATTTAAGAAAAAATGGGGTTTTCAGGAATTATGACGTTGATCCCATGTAGTATTGAAAAATTACACTAAAATAGGTAAGAGATTCATCAATATTATGAGAGAGAAGAGAGCAAGCAGACTGTAGTCCCAGCAGTTCACTGATCCTTGCTGAGTGAGACTGTTCCCATAGGCTTTTGCCTCATCTGGAGACCTGTTGGTCAAGCACTCACATAGTGGTTTGAAACTAGGTTGCATCATTCCCAATAGTAATGTATATGTTGGAAGTATGTGTTATGCTTTTTTATTTTGACCTTTGCAGGTGACTAAAATAAGAGACTGCATGATTCTCAGAAAACAATCTGAATGTTAAACTTTAAAACATCATTGGGACTGCGATAGACTATGGAGTTTTTGAAGTGGAGTGTGGTAGTTTGAGTGTAATTGGCCCCCATAATATCATAGGGAGTTTTCTTTACAAGAGTTACTGCAGACATAGTGTCTCTTCACAGCAATGAAAACCCTAACAAAGACAGCAATGATCATGTGTTCAGATACTGACAACAAGCAGGAGTAAGAAAATGTATTCATGAAATATATGTTGTAAAATAAACACAACCAATACCAGGTGAAGTAATTTTATAACCTGACACCTCAACACACAAAAGCAAATGCATACTTGTGTGATGATAGGTCTTTACACCTATTGAGGGCAGAGCTGGACTTCACTGAGGTGGCTTTGCAATATATATTGTTTACATGGAGTAAGAAGGCTATGCTGTATACTGGGAAATGAATATCACCTTTCTTTACATTTATGAAAATCACGCAGGTATTTCCAGTATGTTCTCATTAAAAAAGTGGTATAGAAAATAGAGGACAATTTATCCAAACTAGCTTTGAATAATGCATTCAAACTCACATTAACTTGATGACAAACATAATTACCTAATAACCAATCTCAGAAATACAAAACATGCCACTTCCCCATGGAATAAAAGTCATTAGTAAGACAGAAATTAATGTTACATCTATAATTATCAATATTCATTAAGCATCCTAAGAATTTTTAGTTTCAATCTCCTTTGCCACTCGGAGTTTTTCAACTGTCAGACCTTGGACAATCATAACTCAACTCACATACTTCTAACATAAAAGGAACAAAGTAAATATTACCAATACAAAAAGGAGAAAGGGGAAATAGAAAGGGAAGAGGAGGCAGAAAAATACCTAAACCCATGAAGGTAAACCCTCAATCCAGCAGCTCCATATCTGCCATCTAGCAATATAAGGCTGTCATTTTAGCTTCAAAGATGCCCTGGCCTTCCATCAATTTTGTCTGTATCAAGCAGTCTCTTTCTTGAACTGTCTGTACTACACACATGCACCTTTCCATGGAAGGTACCTCATGTTTCTCGAATCCCCATCATCCTGGGTACCCACTGTAGCATGTGCTTCTCCTTTATATCTTCATTCAGGAGCCTGTCTAACTCCTTTGCAAGAACTTTAGCTCTGACACATATACCTGGAAATGTCATTTGAAGTTCTATTACTCTATAATATTGGTTTTTCTTTCTCCAAATTTAGTACTCGGTGGATCATGCTACCAAGTTCTTTGTCCAGCTCAATATGGACCTGGCTGTGTTGGTTATTTTATTGTTGTCAGCTTGGCAAAATCTAGATTTATCAGATAAAAGTAGAGCCTGAATGTTCTGTTTGTTTGGTTGTGGTTTTATTGTTGTTGTTATCTTGACATAATCTAGTGTCATCTGAGAAGAGGGAATCTCAATTGAGAAAACACCTTTATGAAATTGGCCTGTAGGAAAGCCTGTAGAGCATTTCTTTGATTGATGATTGATCTTGGAGGGCTCAGAGACTGGGAATAGTGTCACACCTTGATAGATCACCCCGGTTATAAAAGAAGGCATGCTGAGTTAGCCTCAGTGAACAAGCAAGTTCCTCCACAGTATCTACATTCATTTTTATTCTAGGTTCCTTCTTTGATTCCTGACTTAGTAACTGACTGTTTATGTTCTGTACCGGCATTCTCTTTTGAGCAACCCTCCTTGACACAATCAAGCCCACCTGTGGCATATCCACTTTAAATGGAGTAGCATGAGATGTATGACTCACACATGGTGTTTGCAGTGTAAGCTCTCCAGAACCACCTCTATTGTGCCTGTCTAGATCTGGTTACACAGATAATCCACTGGCTACCTGTTATTAGGGTTTATTTTTACTCTTTGCTCTTAGGGGCCTGACCTACAGCTTCCAAATAATTGTAAGGAGGCATAGCTATCTTAAGAATGCACAGCCTTAGCTTTGGTTGGTTTTTTGTTTGTTTGTTTTGTTTTTGCTTTTTTGGGGTTTTTGCCTGCTTTTTTTTTTAACTAGTTGTCCTGTCTAATGTTTGCCTCTAGGCTTTTACCTTTCTCTACTTCTGTATATCTTTCCTTGCCTTTTTATTCCATATCTTGCTGGGTGGCTTGGTGGTTGGCCTCTTCTTTTCTCACTCCTCAATTTCCCATCCCATATTTCTCCTCCTATTTATCCAGTCTGTCTTCCAGCCATGTTTATCCTTTCTTCTGCCTAGCTATTGTTCATTCAGCTCTTTATTAGATCAATTAGGTGTTTGAAACAGGCAAAGTAACACAGCTTCACAGAGTTAAACAAATACAAACGAAGAGTGCAACACATCTTTGTATCATTAAGCAAATGTCCCACCAAGGTAACACACCTTCAACTAATATTCCACAAGAGCTACCTCTGATGAATCCCACCCAAATTATACCTACCTGTGTCATCTTTCTCCTCAAGCTTAATTCTGTATGCAGGCGACACTTTTCCTGAAACTCTTCCTTGAATCCCTTTTCCTAACACAATGCACATAATCCCAAGCCTAGGCTCCATTATACAGCTCCTACACATATTTTCAGAGTTTAAGTCTCTTCAAACCCCAGCATGCCTGTGCCATTCTTATTCTTCCAGTTCTGTTTCTAGTGCACATACCATCTGCCAGCTTAGCACAATGAGATCCATAAACCTGTGCCTGACACTAATAGTCAGCCTTCCATGCCTGACTCCAGTCACACAGCTCCTTCACTGGATTTCCTCATAGTACCCTCATTGAAAATTCCACATGTTGAGTATCCATGCTAAGAGGCCTACCTAATTGTGTGCAGATTAGACAAAGTGTTTACTTCTTGAGGAAGCCCAAACTTTGCCTTCCAAGGCCATATTCTACCCACGGGACTTGCTCAGATCACACAGTTTATCTTCTAGAATTCCACTTTTGATAGTCCCAGTGGCAAGACCATTCCTCCTGTTTGCACTCTACCAGGCCTAGCACTAGATACCCAGATTGTGACATCCTTATTCTTGATATCTTCCTGTAACCTTGCTTGGTAGTGTTACCCTTTAAAAGATAAGCCTAATTTCAATCACATATGTACAGCATCTGACTTAATTACCATGATCAAGTCTAACTGTGCTAACCTCACACTCCATGGTCTTCCTCTGGGCATTTATATGTCATGCAATGGACTTGCCCATTTAATTCCTCTGAACCTCAGTTGCCAGGAACTTCACCAGAATTTTATGACTTACTCTGGTAGTGCAACTCCTGCATCAAATTTCCCTAAGAAACAAGATGGTCATTTGTAATGTCCCTTCTCCCAAGGCAACGAAAGTATGTATAGACTGAAGATTGTCCATGACTTTTGGCACTTCCCTGAAACTAACTTGCAGTGTCTACTGCATCCTGACCCTACATCAGGTCATGTAGTATCTTCAGGAGCTTTCCCAAGTGAAATACCATAGAACCAAGCACAAATGTGCCATCTGAAAAATCCAGGAACCAGAATAGGGTGAACAGATCACACATCAAACATCAGGTTAGCATGATGATGCTTCCTTGAATTTCATCTTCCAGTGTCATCATCATACTCCCTTGCCTAGATCTCTAGCTCATAACACACAGATCCCACAACAGCTTTGCCTTTGAGTTCCAAAGAACTTAATCCTCCAGTATCAACCCCATAGCCCTGGGTCTAGTTTTGATCATAGAGTTTCCTCAGTAGCTTTTTTGTGATCATTTCCTGCAGAAATAGGCTGTCATGTGCCAGCAACCATTCTGTTATGCTCTTATGTACCTGTTGACAATCACAAAAACCTCATCTAATAGCAATAACATGATACAAGTCCCCCCATGCTTTGGTGGTTCCTACACCCGCTGTCCTTGGCCCTTTCTTCAGAACCAGGCTTTCTAATACCTTCTCCACACTCCCTAAAATTAGCATGGGAAGCAGAAACCATGTATGAATTTGCATTATTATAGTCCACAGTGCCTCTCCTGGCAGTGTCATCCCCGCATTCTCTGGTATAACAGTCTTTATCAGACATGCAGGACACGTAACAGGATTGCCTTGTGTTATGCAAATAATATTACCTGCCAGCAACACCCCCACACTCCTATACTCAGATCCTGTCTAGCAGCTCCTCCACTTGCTTCCTTTGAGGCATCCCCTCACAACCAAAACTCCCTTAACCATCTGTCCACTTCAAGGCCTCTTTGTTCATACACCTATCATGTATCAAGTTTGCCATGTCTCCACATAAACTCACATGATTTTACCAATTCCCACACTATGAGAAGGAACTCTGGTCATGTGACTCCTGCAACCACATTTTCTTGTGAGTTCTGTCTAAATCCAGCTCTATTGGGGTCTCTGTACTCTCAGACCTACCCGCAGAGGCTTTCACTGCTCCAGAGATTTGCATGTTGAGTTTTTTGTTATGAGTAGGTTTTCCCTCTGACCTGGTCCCAGTGTCATGCCAGCCCCAAATAACACACAGAGACATTGTATTAGATATAATGCTGTTGGCCTGTTACTAGTGTTTCTTATTGGCTAGCTCTGTCTTAAATATTAACACATTTCTATTGATCTCAATGTTTCCATGTGGTCTTGGCTTCCCAGAGAGAGGGTCCAGAGTTTTGCTCTCTCTATCCTCCATGTTGAATCTCCTTTGTACTACATCATCTCTTCTTGTTTGCAAGTCCCTCCTTTCCTATTGGACAACAGTGCTGTATTCAGCACTCCTTGGTCACTTTCCAGAGAGCCAACACCACCTGAACCATCTTCATACTCCAGATTCTAATGTTCTCACTGGAATGGTTCATGGAAAGCCTTGCATTCTAATGGTCATCAGAAACTATTCCACAGCACATAAATACCTACTTTAGTTATGTGATAAAACAATATGAACAAAAGAAACTTTGGGAGAAGAGTTATATTTCAACTTATAATTTTGAACCACAGTCAGAAACATTGAAAGAAAAACTGATACCAAGGCCATAAAGCGAACCTGGAACTAGATTTCTACCCATGGATTGCTAAGATTGACTTAATTTTAGGATAATTTTTTGTTTAAATTTGAAATAAAAGCTTGTTTTACACATCATTCCCAGTTCCTTCACACTCTGCTCCTCCCCTATTCCTGGGGAAATGCATCACTGTCTCGGCCCCAGCTGTGGGAAATGCATCACTGTCTCTACCTCACCTGTAGGCAATGCATCATTGCCTCTACCTTACTTGTGGGAAATTCATCATTTTTTCTACTTGTGGGGAATTCATCATTGTCTGTACCTCACCTCTGGGAAATGCATCCTTGTCAGTACCTCAAGTATGGGAAAAGCATCATTATCTGTTCATCACGTGTGATAAATGCATTACTGTCTCTGCCTAAGCAGTTGAAAATGCACCAATGTATTTACCTCAACTGTTGGAAATGCATCATTGTCTCCACATCACCTGTGGGAAATTCATTATTGTCTATACCTCACCAGTGGAAAATGCATCATTTTCGCTATCTCACCTGAGGGAAATGCATCATCGTCTCTGCACCACTTGTGGGAAATGCTTCACTGTCTCTGCTTCAGTTGTTGAAAATGCATCATTGTCTCTACTGCTCCTGTAGAAATGTACCATTATCTGCACCTCACCTCTGGGAAATGCATCATAGTCTCTATATACCAGTGAAAATTGCATCATTTTCTTAACCTCACCTGTGGGAATAGCATCACTGTCTCTACCTCACCTGTGGGAAATGTATCATTGTCTCTAACTCACCTGAGGGAAATGCATCATTGTTGCTACCTAACCTGTTTGAAAGTCAACATTTTCTCTACCTCACTTGTGGGAAATATATCATTGTCTCAACCACACGTGTGGGAAATATATCATTGTCTCTACCTCACCTCTGTGAAATGCATCACTGTCTCTACATCACCTGTGGGAAAAGCATCATTATCAGTGCCTCAACTGTGGAAAATGAATCACTGTCTGAACCTCAACCCTGGGCAATGCCTCATTGTCTCTACCTCACCTGTTGGAAATACCACAACTATGGGAAATGCATCATTGCCTATACCTCACCTTTGGGAAATACATCATTCTTTGCACCTCACATGTGATATGCATCATAGTCAGCGCCTAACATATGGGAAATACATCACTGTCAGAAGATAAACTGGAGGAAATGCATAATTGTCTGTGCATTACTTGTGAGAAATGCATCACTGTCTCTACCTCTGCTGTGGTAAATGCATCATATTCTCTTCCTCTAATGTGGGCAATGCATAATACTGCCTACCTTACCTGTGGACAATGCATCATTTTCTGTACCTCTGCATCATTTTGTCTACCAATGCATCATTTTGTCTACCTCACCTGTGGGAAATGCATGATCGTCTCTACCTCACCTGTGGGAAATTCATCATTTTCTCTACCTCAAGTGTGGGAAATGCATCATTGTTTCTACCTCAACTGTGGGAATTGCATCACTGTCTGAGCCTCACATCTGGGAATTGCAACATTGTCCCCATCACACCTATGTGAAATGCAACATTGTGTCAACCTCATCTGTGGGAAATGTATCACTGAAGGTCCCTCACCTGTGTGAAATGCATCATTGTCTCTACCTCACCTATGGGAGATGCATCACTGTCTCTAGGTCACCTAGGGGAAATGCATAATTTTCTCTACCTCACCTGTAGGAAATACATCTTTATCAGTGCCTTAACTGTGGAAAATTAATCACTGTCTGTATCTCACCTCTGGGAAATGCATCATTGTCTCTACCTCATGTGTTGGAAATGCATCTTTGATTCTACCTCACCTTTGGGAAATCCATCATTGTCTGCACCTCACATGTGGGAAAAGCATCATAGTAAGCGTCTCACCAGTGGAAAATGCATTACTATCAGAACCTCACTTGGTGGAAATGCATCATTATTTCTACCTCACCTGTGGGAAATGCATCATTGTCTGCACATTACTTGGGGGAAATGCATCATTGTTTCTACCTCTGCTGTGGGAAATTCATCATTTCTTCTACTTTACTTGTGGGGACGGCATCTTTGTCTATACCTCACCTGCAGGAAATGCATCATTGTCAGTACCTCAACTATGGGAAAGGCATCATTGTCTGTGCATAACTTGTGATAAATGCATTAATGTCTCTGCCTCAGCAGTCGGAAAGACATCATTGTTTCTACCTCACCTGTGGGAAATGCATTACTGTCTCTACCTCACCTGTTGGAAATTCATTATTGTCTCTACCTCACCTGTGGGAAATGCATCATTGTCTGTGCATCATTGTGGGAAATGAATCACTGTCTCTGCCTCAGCAGTGGGAAGTGCATCACTGTCTCTTCCTCAACTGTGAGAAATGCATCATTGTCTCTACCACGCCTGTGGGAAATACATCATTGTGTCCACCTCACCATTGGGAAATGCATCACTCTCTCTATCTCAACTGTGTGAAATGCATCATTGTCTCTACCTAAACTGTGGAAAATCCATCACTGTCTGTACCTCACCTGTTGGAAATGCATCATTGTCTCTACCTCACCTGTGGGAAATGCATCAATGTCTCTACTTCACCTATGGGAAATGAATGACTGCATCTACATCACCTGTGTGAAATGCATCTTTATCAGTGTCTCAACTGTGGAAAATGAGTCACTGTCTGAACCTCAACTCTGGGGAATGCATCATGTCTCTACCTCACCTGTTGGAAATGCATCATTGTCTCTACTTCAACTATGGGAAATGCATTATTGTCTACACTTCACCTTAGGGAAATACATCATTATCTGCACCTCATATTTGGGAAATGCATCATAGTCAGCACCTCGCTTGTGGGAAATGCATCACTGTGGGAAGCTCAACTGGGGGACATGTATCATTGTCTCTACCTCACCTGTGGGAAATGCATCACTGTCTGCCTCATCTGTGGGAAATGCATCTTTATCCGTGCCTCAACTGTGGAAAATGAATCACTATCTGTACTTCAGCTGTGGGAAATTCATCATTGTCTCTACCTCACCTGTGGAAAATGCATGATTGTCTCTAACTCACCTGTGGGAAATTCATCATTGTCTGCACCTCACCTGTGGTAAATGCTTCACTGTCTGCACCTCTCCTATAGTAAATCCATAATTGTCTCTACCTCACCTGTGGCTAATGCATCATTGTTTCTACCTCACCTGTGGGAAATGCATCACTGTCTGAGCCTCACATCTGGGAATTGTAACATTGTCCCCATCACATCTATGTGAAATGCAACACTGTGTATACCTCAACTGTGGGAAATGCATCACTGAAGGTCTCTCACCTGTGTGAAATGCATCATTGTCTCTACCTCACCTAATGGAAATGCATCATTGTCTTAGCATCACTTTTGGGAAATGCATCACTATGTCTACCTCAGTTGTGGGAAATGCATAATTATCTGTGCATCACTTGTGATAAATGCATCTCTGTCTCTGCCTCAGCAGTTGGAAATGTATCACAGTGTCTACCTCACCTGGGGGAAATAAATTATTGTCTCTACCTCACTTATGGGAATTGCATCATTGTCTCTACCTCACCTGAGGGAAATGCATCACTGTCCCTTCCTCAGCTGTGTGAAATACATCATTGTCTCTAAAGCAACAGTGGGAAATTCATCATTTTCTGCAACAAACCTGTATGAAATGCATCAAAGTCTCTACATCATCTGTGGGAAACTAATCATAGTCTCTACCTCACTTGTAAGAAATGCATCATTGTCTCTACATCACTTTTGTGAAATTCATTATTTTTCTGCTTTATTTGTGGGGAATTCATCATTGTCAGTACTTCACCTGTGGGTAATCCATCATTTTCTCTACTACACCTGTGGAAAATGCATCATTGTCTATTTGGTGTTCGGTATGCTTCTTGTACTTTCATGGGCATGTCCTTCTTCAGATTGGGAAAGTTTTCCTCAATGATTTTGTTGAGTATGTTTTCGGCCTCCTTGGGCTGGGTTTCCTCTCCTTCCTCTCTGCCTATTATTCTTAGGTTTGGCCTTTTCACAGTGTCCCACATTTCTTGAATGTTCTGTTTTAAGGATTTGTTGGATTTATGATTTTCTTTGTTCGATGAATCTATTTCCTCCAGTTTATCTTCAGCACCTGAGATTCTGTCTTCCATCTCTTGAATTCTGTTGGTTATGCTTGTGTCTGCAGTTCCTGAACGTTTACCCAGTTTTTCTATTTCCAACATACCTTCGGTTCCTGTTTTCTTTATTGTCTCTTTTTCCGTTTTCTAGTCTTGAACCTGTTTAATTGTTTTTTGTTGGCTTTCTGTGCATTCTTTAAGAATTTTATTCATTTCTTCCAATTTTTTGTTTGTTTTTTTTCTTTCATTTCTTTAAGGGATTTTCTCACATCTTCTTTGAGGGCCTCCATCATTTTTATGTCGATATTTTTTAGGTCAGTCTCTTCTGATTCATTTGATTTGTTGTGTTCTGGTCTAGTTGGTGTAGATTCCCTAGATTCTGGTGGTGTTATGCTTGTCTTTCTGATGTTAGGTATTGCTGTCTTCCCATAGCTTCTTCCTGATGGGAGATGTAATTCTGTAAATATGTTTCTCATACTGGTTAATTAATAAAGCCCTGTTGTCCAATAGGAAAGTAGATAGGCGGGGCTAGGAGACTAGAAGGAGGAAAGAGGAAGTAATTAGGAGGGGTCAGGATGTAGAGCATGGAGAAAGAAGTTGCCAGCGGTGGCTCCCCGTAAGATGACCATGTGAAAATACTTAGATAAGCCCATAAACAATAATGGTAACTGGCCAACAGGATTGTATCAAATACAGAGTCTCTGCATGTTATTTGGGGCTCGCATGCCAGACCAGTGGTGGGTGGGCTGGCAGAAAACAACAAGCTACATCTTCCAGTAAGTGTTGGTGGGGTTTCTCCCTCTCTCTATGGATTCAGGTGAGTCAGAGGTTCGACGTCTGTAGTTCTGGGTGGTCCAAGCTCTCTAGGAGGTCTCTCCATAGGCAGGGGCCCAACTATGGGGGTCAAAGATCAGGCTCCAGCAGAGGAGAGCTGAGGCCTCTTTGGCAGAGGATAGCCCGCAGGATGTTTCTTCAGGGATAGTCGGGTCTAGCTCTAGCCAATGCTTCCAGCCAAGGACTGGTTTTGGGGGTCAAAGGCTGGGCTGGTACTCTGGATGTTTCCACACAATAGTTGGGTCTAGCTGGCACTCTCCAACTAAGTAGGGCCTCTTTAGCAGCGGTCCTGTGATGGGGGTCAAGGATCCAGCCTGCAGGAACTCAGAGTGGACCCACAGAGATGGGCTGATCTCTGGGAGGGGCCAAGAGCTCCAGTAGTAGACCGTTGGGGGGGGTCAAAGACCAGGCAGGTGGAAATTATGGGTGATCCCATGTGGATAGGCTGGTCTATTGTGCTCAGATCGGCTCCAGGAATTTTCCCAAAGGTGCTGGATTGTTGGCTACACCTTCTGGCTCAGTGCTCAACCAGAGTGGTGGAACAGTGGGCAGCATAGGGCAGAGGGTAGGGGAGGGCAGGCTCTCTGTGGGGGTGGGTGGGGGAATATCAGAGTTTCCAGAGCACTCTCAGTGGGGAAAGGACACAAGGGCAGGGAGATCCAGGACCCACCCAGGGATTTCCCCGGGAGAGTGTAGGGGAGAATCTGTTGCCCCAGCGGGATTAGACCCAAACTCACCTATAGCCGAGACAGGGACAAAGGCCACATTATGTTAAGTTTAGGGTTAGGATTAGGTTTAGCAGAGTGAGTGCTAAACCTTGCACATGGTTTTATCACTTTGGCTCTGTGTTACAGCACTGAGCATAGAATCACAGCATTCATACATACATATCAACATTCTGAGAACGTGGCAAAGCACTCTCAGTAGAAGATCTGACTCGCACATTGTTTTGGAAGGGTACATGTATGAACCACTTTCCCACAGGTCCAGTCCATTCACAAACTGTACAGTAGTAAAGTAGCAAACTGTCAAACACTCTCATTCAATGTCAGTTCATCTGCCGTGGATCCTGACTCGCACACGTCACAGAGTCTATCACAATACTCTAGCACAGAATCACAACACTCAACAATAATGTCACATTGAAATCTGTCAGTGTCCCAGAATTAACGCACAGCATTTCAACATGTTACCTCTACAACAGCAGTAGTACTGAAATTCATAGCACTCCTGTAGTGCCTTATTGTTCTTATCCAGGGTTGCTAGAAACCGTACATTGTTCTAGTTCTCAAAATACCATCAATAAACTCTAGCACAGATTCAAAGCACTCACCCACACTCTGACAGCTGTCACACCCATTATCAGAGCATTATCATTTAGGCTAATAGTACTCTCGCATGTGCTATGAATATAAGTAATAGACTCACAACATTCACACATACTATCTCAGCACTCTATAAAAGAGTCAAAGTACTCCCTCAGGTTAGATTTAGGGTTAGGGTGAGGGTTAGGGTTAGTGGTAGGGGTACGGTTAGGGTTAGATTTAGTGATAAGGATAGGGATAGGGTTAGGGTTAGGGTTAAGAATAGGGATAAGGTTAGAGTTAGGGTAAGGATTAGTGTTTGGGTTAAGGTTAGGTTTAGAGTTAGGGCAGGTGCAGGGGTTCAGGTCCAGGTCCAGGGGTCCAGGTGCATGGGTATAGGTTTGGGTCCAGGGATCCAAGTTAAGGGGTGAAGGGACATGTTATTCTGTAAATATGTTTCTCTTATTGGTTAATGAATAAAGCACTGTTGGCTAATAGGAAAGCAAGATAGGTGATGATGTGAGATGTTATACTGTAAATATGTTTCTCATACTGGCTAATGAAAAAGCAGTAAATCAATTTAAAGACAGAGACCCTGTGTTTGTTTGATACAAGGCTCTATTTGATATAAGTTTCTTACCCACTAACTCTGTCTTAATGATTAACCCATTTCTACTAATCTAAGTATTTCCATGTGGCCTCTTCTTACTGGCCAGAGCAGGTGGCATTCTACCTCTCCAGGCTTCCATGTTGACTCCTCCTTACTACTTCCTCTTTCCTCCTAGTCTTGCTGAGAAAATAACAACAACTGATAAAAGAAATGCTGCTGGATTAATTCAATTTATATATTTTAAAAATGCTTTGACTCCAAAATTTAAGTTCAAGGACAAGTTACTGGGGAAAAGAATTTCTATTTTCATTTCCACAGAAAATGAAAAGCTGTGGATTCCTTCCAGACTAACATGGTTTGATCAAGCAAGACCCCTCTGAAGCATCCCTGGGACAAAGCAGCTTTGCAGACTACAGCCAAGATTTCTGCGTCTTCCTAGGATTCCCCATGACAGCACCCCCTACCAGGAGGAAGCAGTTTGGAAAGAATGAAGCGCAAATTCCCAAATATTGTTTATAAATGTTTGTTTTCATTTAAATGGGGTTGGTTATAAATGGTTAATGATCACAACAAATATTTTTAAAGGTAAAAAGGGAATTATGGTATAGATATAAATGCTTTGTTTTGGAATGGATTTTCATTTATTGATATTAAGGTCAATTTTGTGATAAGTATATTTCTCCTCTTGTTTAGGTATTGTGGTTACATAGCTCATTAAAAATGTAATGTTTAGTTTAACACAGATTATAGATAGTTACCTATGATAGTGAAAACTTGGAGTTATGTAAGTTAGGATTTCTAGATATACAGAGATGTATATGAGATGAATAGGCATTCTTCAAACCTTTCAAAAACCTATAGAATATGGCATTTAATTGAACCTGAATAATGAACCCATACCTGAACCCTCATACTGGAACTGAACCTCAACCCTTACTTGAACCTAAACCTGAACCTGAACCCTGCAACTGAACCTGAAACCTGGACCTCAACTGTCACCCTGAACCTCAACCTGAACACTCACCCTCACCCTGAACCTTAACTAGCAAACAGAACCTTAATACTCATCCTGCACCTGAACATCCTCACCCTGAACCTGACTTGAACCCTTACCCTGAACCTGGACCTGAACCGAAAAACTCTGATGGGAGATGCTATTCTGTAAATATGTCTCTCGTACTGGTTAATGAATAAAATACTCCTGGCCAATAAAATACTCCTTGGAAAACAAGATAGGCAGGACTAGGAGATAAGGGGGAGAGAAAAAGAGGTAGGAAGGAGATTCAACATGTAGGATGGAAAGACAGCAAACACCAGGTCCGCTCTCTGGTAAGGTAAGACCACATGGAAATACTTAGATTAATAGAAATTGGTTAATATTTAAGACAGAGCTAGCCAATAAGAAATGCTAGTAACAGGCCAACAGCATTGTAAATAGTACAATATATCTGTGTGTTATTTGGGGCTACTGCTGCTGTGGGACCAGCTGGTGGGAAAACTGCTCATAACAACACTCACCCTGAACCTAAACCTGATAGTCACTCTAAACCTGAACCTGAACCCTTACCCTGTTCTGAAACAGAACACAGAACCTTAATCCTCACCTGAACCTGAATCTGAACCCTCACTAGGAACCTGAACAAGAACGCTGAACCAGCAACTTCACCCTGAACCTGAACCTAAACCCTGAACCTGAACCTGAACCTAAACCCTCACCCCAAACTAGAACTTGAACCATAAACATTAACCCTCACCCTGAACCTGAACCCCAAACCTGTTCCTGTAACCTGAACTTCAACCCTTACCCTAAAACATAACCTGAACCATCACCATGAACCTAAACCTGATTCAGAAACTTCACCCTGAACCTGACCCCTAACCTTGAACCTGAACCAGAACCATCAACCTAAACCTGGACCTGACCCTCACTCTGATTCTGAACCTGAACCCAAAACCTAAAACCTCACCCAGAATCTGAACCTGAACCCTTACCCTGAACCTGGATCTGAAATCTCACCCTGGACCTGAACAATAATCCTGAATCTTAATTTCTCATCCTGAACTTGAACCTGAACCATAAACATTAACCCTCACCCTGAACCTGAACCTCAACCCTCACCCTAAACCTTAACCTGAACTATCACCCTGAGCCTTACCTGAACCGATACCCTGAACCTTATCCTGAACCCTCACCATAAACATGAGCTCTCAACCCAATTCTGAACCAGAACTGAGAATCCAAAACCTCATCTTGAACCTGAATCAGAACCATCAATCTGAACCTGCAACTGACCATAACTCTGAACCTAAACAAGAACACTGAACCAGAACCCTCATCCTGAATCTGAACCTGAACCCTAAACTTAAACACCCACCCTGAACCTGAAACTGAACCCTTACTCTGAACCAGAACTGTGCATCTGAACCTGAACCTGAACCATAACCTTAACCGTCACTGTGAACCTGAACCTTCACCCTCACCCTGAATAAGAACCTATGCCCTGGACCTGAATCTTCACCATGAACCTGAACCCTCACCATGAATCTGAACCTATACCTGAACACTCACAGTGAACAAGAACCCTCACCCTGATTATGAGCCAGAGCCCAGAACCTGAAACCTCTCTCTAAATCGGAACCTGAAACCTTACCCTGAACCTGAAGAAGAACCCTGAACCAGAGCCCAGAACCTGAAACCTCTCTCTAAATCGGAACCTGAAACCTTACCCTGAACCTGAAGAAGAACCCTGAACCAGAACCCTCAACCTGAACCTGAACACTCACCATGAACCTGAACTGAAACCCTCACCCTACACTTGAACCTGAACCATAAACATTAACCCTCACCCTGAACCTGAACCCTGAACCTGATACTGTAACCTTTACTTCAACCCTCACCCTAAACCTTTACCTGAACCTGAACCAATACCCTGAACCTTAACCTGAACCCTCACCGTGAAAATAACCCCTCACCCTGATTCTGAACAAGAACCTAGAACCTGAACCCAAACATTGATCCTGAACCAGAACTATCAACCTGAACTTGATGCTCACCCTGAACCTGAACAAAAACCCTGTACCAGAACCCGCACCCTGAAACTGATCCTGAACCTTTACACTGAACCTGAAAATTAACCCTCACCCTGAACTTGAACCTGAAACATAAACATTAACCCTCACCCTAAACCTGAACCTGATTCTGTAACCTGAACCTCAACCCTCACTCTAAAAGTTTCCTAACCTGTCACCCTGAACCTGATTTAGAAACTTCACCCTGATCCTTGAACTTGAACCAGAACCATCAACCTGAACCTGAATCTCACCCTGAACCCAGAACCTAAAACCTTACCCTGAATCTGGACCTGAATCCTCTTCCTGAACCTGAACCTGAACCTGAACCTGAACCTGAACCCTCACACTGAAGCTGAACCTGACTGGTCCTTCACCTTGAAACAGAACCTAAACCCTCCACCTGAACGTGTACGTGAACCCTCACCATGAACATGAAGACTCACCCTTTTTCTAAAACTGAACCCAGAACCTAAACTCTCACCCTGAACCTGAGCCCTCAATCTGAATATGGACCTGAACCTTCACCAAACATGAAGCCTTGCCTTATATCTGAACCTGAACCCAGATCCTAAACCCTCACCAACACCCTGAACCTGAAACCTCACCCTGACCCTCGATCTGAACCCTCACCCTGAGCCTGAACTGAAACCTCACCCTGAACCTGAACAAGAACCCTGAACCAGTACCCTCACCCTGAACCTGAACCTTAACCTGAAACCTCACCTTTCCCTGAACCATAAACATTAATCCTCACCCTGAACCACCACCCTCACCCTGAACCACCACCCTCACCCTGAACCATCACCCTCACCCTGAACCACCACCCTCACCCTGAACCACCACCCTCACCCTGAACCACCACCCTCACCCTGAACCACCACCCTCACCCTGAACCACCACCCTCACCCTGAACCACCACCCTCACCCTGAACCTGGAAATGCAACCTGAACCTGTACCTGAATCATCGATGTGAACATGAAGCCTCACCAAATTTCTCAACCTGAACCTGTAACTGAACCCTCACCCTTACCCTGAACCCTAAACTGTAAATCTGAACCCTCATCCTGAACCTGAATCTGAAAGCTGAACCTGAACCATCACCCAGAACCTGAATCCACAGACTTAACCTGAATGTGAACCCTTGCCCTTAACCTGAAACGGAACCTTGAACATGAATAATCACTCTGATTCTGAACCTAACCTAGAACCTGGAAACACCCTGAACTTGAACCTGAACTCTAAACCTGAACCTGACCTGAAACATCACCCTGAACATCACCCTGATCCTTAACCTGAACTTGAACATGGACACTTTCCCTGAACCTGAAACCTGATCCTCAAACCTCACCCTGCACCTGAACCATCAAGATAACCTGAACCTGAACCCTAAACCAGGACCTGAACATTCACCCTGAACCTGAAACCTAAACCCACGCGTGGCAGTCAAGGAAGAACTGGGAGACACCTAGGGGAATCGAAGGGTAAGGGAGGAGAACAGAAAGTCCATATTCTGATCAAGCTGTCAAAATTTATTTTCTCAGGGGAGGCTTATATAGGACCATGGGCAGCATATGAGTGGGGATTTGCAAGTGGGCAGGGTGAAAGGGTCAGGAGAAGGAATGCCCTGAACTAATCTTTAACTGGCTGTAAAACCGCAGCAGGAGGAATATCCTGAGCTATTCTTTAACTGGCTGTAAAGCTACAACAGGAAGCCTATCCTGAGCTATTCTTTAACTGCTGTAAAACCACAACAGGAAGACTACCCTAAGTTATTCTTTAACTGGTTGTAAAAACCGCAAGCCTTTATCTAGAAATGCGCTGCTAAACATTCTGCTTACTTCTTAAGAGGCAATAATTTTCTGTCTCAGAGGCCTGAGGTAGTGCGGATGGTGATGGTCCCCAACAAACCTGAACCTGTACATGAACCCTCACCCTGAACCTGAACCATAAACCTTAATCCTAACCTTGCACCTGAACCCTCACTCTCACCCTGAACATGAACCTGAAAACTCACACTGAACCTCAACCTGATCCTCAACCTGAACCTGAACACTCACCCTGAACATGAACACTCACCCTGAACAGGAATCTGAATCTGAAACTTCACCATTAACCTGAACCTGAACCTGAGCCCACCTAATGCACCTGAACCTGAAACATCACACTGAACCTAAACCTGAACCCTCACCCTGAACCAGAACTCTCACTATGACTCTTAACCTGAATCCAGAAACTGAAGCCTCACCCTGAACGTGAACCTGAACCTGAACCCTCACCCCGCATCTGGGACAGGGGAAGAGGCCAGGGTCAGGACTTCATGAGGGAGGCTTTAATCACAGTGTCGGAGACAGGAATTCTCGGGAAATGGATACTAAGTACTAGGAATTGTCAATCACTGGGGGGGAGAGGGACTTCCTGCCTGAGTCATCAGTCACCTCCCTGGAACTGTGTATTAAGGCTCCGGAAGTGTCAATCAAAGCCACAGGAGAGGCACTTCCGGGGAAAACATGCTTTAATGGCGGGGAGCTGTCGGTCACTGCGGCGGGGGTGGGGCTTCCTAGGAAATGTGCATTAACGCCAAGAAATATCCGTCAAGGCGGAGGGGGCAGGACTTTCTGCCTGAGGCGTCAGTCGTTGTCGTTGGGACAGACTTCCTGGGAAACATGCATTCACATCATGGAAATGTCCGTCAAGGCGTCGGGGGCGGCACTTCCGCTCACGTTTTGCATCATGGCGTTGCCACGTGTCAATCAACAGCGATGGAGGGCAGAACTTCCGCACAGGCGACCGAGACTGCCAGTCTGGGACCTGCCAATATGAGTCTCGAGTCTAGTGTGGGGGGGAGCTAGGGGGGGAACTTCTTGGATGACTGAACACAGCACCCGCGCCTGGGCAGTGATTGACACCATAAACAGGAAGCTCCCGCCCCCGGGAAGCTACTGACATGATGAACAGAAAGAGACCTCCTCTCACGGAGAGTGACAGGCGGCACAGGAAGTGCCCTTCCCCGGCCCCGTGAGTGACAGGTAGCACAGGAAGTGCCCGCCCCATCCCTGTGAGTGACAGGATGAACAAGAAGTGCTCGCCCTTGATCTCGTGAATGACCGGATGAAGAGGAAGTACCGTCTCCCTGCCCCATAAGTGACAGGATGAACAGGAAGTGCCTGTCACGATCATGTGAGTGAGGGGATGAAGTGGTCATTGCCCACTTGACCCGGATGAAGAGAGGGCAGGGTGGGGTCGGGGCGGGAGAAGGGAGAACCAGCTCATGTGAGACAACGTGCACAGTCGTATGTACACGCCTGTCCTTGTGGGTTGTGGCGGGCCTTGGGCAGCGGGTGTGAGCGTGTGTTTACATGGGTGTTTGCATGTGTGGATGTGTTCGTGTGTGAGGGTGCAACCGCGCTTGAGCACTCGTGCATACGTGCATGCATGGTCATTATGTGGGTGTGGTTTGTGTGTGCCGGTCTGTGTGTGTTTGTGCATGTGTGTGTGTGCATGAAGCTGTATATGTATACATACATGTGAATACACGTGCGGACATACACACATGCATACTTACAGACTTCTGTCTAGCCATACATACACACACATGGACACACACATGAACTCACATACATACATGCATGCTTGCCCTTCATAATTAAGTCCAGCAGCCAGCACAGAGAAGGCCTGGGTGCAGCTGTGGTTAATTCTACATGTGTGTGTGTCTGTGTGCATACATACTGGCACATATGTATGTACCACACGAGGCTTAGCTGCTTGTCTAAGAGTGTGTGTATGTAGACATGTATATATACACACACGTGGCAGGCAGTGTCGTATATATTTGCACGTGTGCATGTGTTTCACTGTGTACGTGTGTATATGTATGTGTGTGTGGTTGTGTCTCTGTGTTTTGTCTGTGCCTGTGTTGTGTTTATCTGTGTGTGTGTGTGAATGTACACATGCTTATATACATAAAAGCCACAGCTCTGTGTGTGTGTGTGTGATATGTGAGCTGTTTGTATTTGTGCTATGTATCTGTATGTATGTCTGTGTCTCTGTGCATCTGCTGTGTATGTATGTATGTACGTATGTATGTACGTATGTATGTATGTATGGGTTTTTAGTGTATGTACAAGTTTGTATGGGTCTGTGCTGTATCTGTGTATCGGTGTGTACAGGTATTTGCGTCTGTGTTTACATGTGTGTGTCTGCGTGTATGTGTGCATTGTGTGTGTGGTCTTTATGCACATGTTTCTATTTGCGCTGTGTATCTGTGTGTATATGTATTTGTGTCTATGTATTTTTATGTATGTATGTGTGTATGTGTTGTGTGTGTGTTTCTATGTCTTTGATATGTCTGTGTATCTGAGAATTTTTATATATGTATGTGTGTGTATTTATGTATGCTTGTGTGTTGTATGTGTATGTGTTTTAAGTATATATGTATGTGTGTGTAAGTATGTTTGTGTGTTACATGTATTAACTACTGTGTGTGAGTATCTGGTGTGTATGTGTGTATTTATGTATGTTTGTGTGTTGTATGTTTATGTGTTTTAAGTATATATGTATGTGTGTGTAAGTGTGTTTGTGTGTTACATGTATTAACTACTGTGTGTGAGTATCTGGTGTGTATGTGTGTTTCCATGTGTCTGCGCTGTCTCTGTGTCTCTGTGTGTATGTATTTATGTTTGTGATATGTGTGTGATTGTGTGTATCTCAGTGTGTGTGTGTCTGTGCATCTGGTGTGTACATATATTTGTTCTGCGTGTGTACATTTACATAGTACATGTGTGTACGTGCTGTGTCTGTGTGTATCTGATGTGCATGTGTGTGTTCCTATCTGTCTGTGCTATGTATTCATGTCTCTTTGTGTATTTTTACATATATATGTGTTTGTGTGTGTTTGGTGTGTACATATGTGTCCGTGCTGTCTCTGTGTCTGCTTTTACATATGTATCTGTGTGTATGTATGTGTTTCTATGTGTCTGTACTGAGTATCTGTATGTCCATGTATTTGTGTCTCTCTTTGTGTATATTTGTGTATTTGCTGTGTGTGTGTGTTCCTGTGTCTGTGCTGTGTGATGTGTCTGTGTCTCTGTGTATTTTTACATATGTGATATGTGTTATGTATGTATATGTGTATTATGGATGTGTGTCTGTGTGTATCTGGTGTGTACATGTATTGGTGTGTGTATGTACATTTATGTATGTATTTTTGTGTGTGTTCTGTGTCAGTGTCTGTGTGTATCTGCTGTATATGTATGAGTCTGTGTGTGCGTATGTATATATATATGTATATATATATATATGTATTTTTATGTATGTGATATGTGTGTCTGTGTGCATCTGGTTTGTATGTGTGTTTCTATATGTCTGTGCTGTCTCTGTATCTCTGTGTGTATTTTTTACATATGTATGTGTGTGTGTCTGTCTCTGCGTATGTATATTTGTATGTATCTGTGTATATGCATTTTTATGTATGTGACATGTATGTGTATCTCAGTGTGTGTGCCTGTGCATGTGGTCTATTTGTTTCTATGTGTCTGTGGTGTCTCTGTGACTTTGTGCGTATTTTTACATATGTGTGTGTGTATGTGTGTGTCCATGTTTCTGTGTCTCTGCATATGTATATTTATGTATGTCTGTGTATGTATATATTGTGTCTGTATCTGTGTGCTTCTATGTATCTGTGCTGCTTATCTGTGTCTCTGTGTGTACTTTTACGTGTGTGTCTGCATGTCCATGGTGGCCCCCCCAGCCCTCCCCCAGTGTCCACATGGCCAGTCCTGTGTTCTCACCTGTCCTTCTGCCTCCCTGCAGCAGCCTCCATCTGCTGACTCACCATGTGCTGTGACTTTTCATGGCCCCCGGGAAGGTGTGTTCCTGTGTTCTGGGTGTGTGTGGAGATGTGTTCTGCCAACTCAGCAGCCAGGCAGGCAGGTTCTGTTTGTCCTTCTGGTTCAGATTCTGTGTCCTCTGTGTCACGGCTGGGTCACAGCCCTAGGCGTCTGTTTACTCGGTCGTGACCCGGCCTTGTCCTGAGTGATGACTGATGTGTTCAGCAAACACAGGCAAAAGGCCTCGGGTCACACTTCCGCATCTCAGTCACTTTAAAACGTGTTTATTTACAGAGGTGAAAAAACATAACATGCGAAGGAATCTGTCATCTGTGTCCCAGCCTGGAACATTGGGAAAAAATCCGTATCACAGCCCAGGATGTAGCAAGGATTCCATGTCCTCTTGGTCATGGCCCCAGGATGTTTGTTTACACAAAGGTGACCTGGGTGTTTACTGACATGTTTGCTACATGCCCACATGGCAAAGGCCCTGGGTCATGCTTCCCGGTGTCATTCACTGTAAACGTGTGTTTGTTTTCAGGGAGAAAACCCAGAACATGAAAAGGATTCCGTGTCCTCTGTGCCCATGACCGTGTTCCACCCCAGAACATGAGAAGGACTCCGTGTCACAGCCCCCAGGATGTCTGTTTACATGTAGGTGACCCTGCCACAACCTGGATGTTCACTTACGTGTTCAGCACACACCCACACGCAAAAGGCCCTAGATCATGCTTCCCTGTCATTCACTTTAAAATGTCTGTTTATTTTTCCCTTCCCATCTCAGTCACTTTATAAAATGTGTGTTTGTTTTCAGGGGAAAAAAACAGAATATGGGAAGGAATCTGTGTCATCCTTGTCACAGCCCGGAACATGGGAAGCATTTCCTGTCATCTGTGCCCATGACCAGGTCACAGCCCAGGACATAGCAAGGATTCCATGTCCTTTTGGTCACAGCCCCGGGCATCTGTTTACACACAGGTGACACTGTCACAAACTAGGTGTTCACTGATGTGTTCAGCACTCATCCACATGGAAAAGGCCCCAGGTCATGCTTCCCTGTGTCAGTCACTGTAAAACGTGTGTTTGTTTTCAGGGTAAAAAAACTCAAACATGGGAAGGAATCCATGTCTTTTGTGTCACGTACCAAGACATGAGGAATCTGTGTCATCTGTATCTGTGACAGTGTCACATCTCAGGAAGTAGCAAGGATTCTGTGTCATTTGTGTCACTGCCTGGAACATGAAAAGGATTCCTTGTTCTCTTGGTCATGGCCCCAGGACATCGGTTTACATGTAGGTGACCTCGGTGTTGACTCACATGTTCAACACACGCACACATGGAAAAGGCCCCGGATCATGCTTCCCTATCTCAGTGACTTTAAAACATGTGTTTATTTTCAGGGAAAAAACAGAACATGGGAAGGAATCTGTGTCTTCTGTGTCATGGCTCATGATGTAGCAAGGATTCCTTGTCATCTGTGCCCATGACCTTGTTCCACCCCAGAACATGAGAAGGATTCTGTGTCACGGCCCCTGGGCATCTGTTTACATGAGATGAACCAGCCAGGACCTGGGTATTCGCTGACATGTTCACCACACGCACACATAGAAAAGGCCCAAGGCCTCCAGAGTCATGATTTTCCATCTCACTCACTGTAAACATGTGTTTGTTTTCAGGGGAGAAAAAACCAGAACATGGGAAGGAATCCGTGTCATCCATGTCACTAAAAAGATTCTGTGTCACCTGTATCCATGACTGTGTTTCACACCATAACATGAGAAGGACTCCATGTCATGGCCCCAGCATGTCTGTTTACACGGAGGTGACCCAGCCATTACCTGGGTGTTCATTTATGTGTTCAGCACACACCCACATGGAAAAGGCCCCAGGTCATGCTTCCCCATGTCAGTTACTATAAAACATGTGTTTGTTTTCAGGGGAGAAAAAAACCCGGAACATGGGAAGGATTCCATGTCATCCATGTTACAGCCCAGGACATGAGAAGACGGTCTATCATGTTGTCCTTGTCACAGCCGTGTGCGCTCAACGTGGATAGTGCCTGGTGTTCAGGCCCTCTTGTCATGTGCTTAGAGGGACTGTGTGTCTATGTGTTATGACATGAATTCCTGTGACATCTGTGTTATAGCTGTGTGCTCCATGACTTTATCCAGGCCCTGGGTCATGATTAGTGGGATTCTGTGTCCATTGTAACCTGAGTGCCCGTGTTGTCATCCATGGCCATGACATTGTTCATGCCTGGCCTCTGGGGATCCTCCAGGAAGAGTTAAGTTCACCCCGTGCTGCCGCAGACTGCTCAGTGGGTAACAGGTCTGCTTGGAGACCAAGACTTGGATGACCAGGTCAGGAGTGGCTTCGACTTGACAGACAGACACCAACACAATTGAGGAAGTTTGCGAACTGCTGCAAAGTTTACTACAAAATATCAGGTTTTTATACAGAAAGTTCAAAGAACAGATCTTTGGTCACAGTTTAAAGATAAACAGACATTCTATAGATGTCAGCAATTACCTTTGAAGTATGAGATCGTAAATATTTCTAAGCAAGTGCATAATTGGGTGCCTCTGTTTATTTTGGCCTGCTTGTGGTCAGCATATCAGAGATTTGATTTGTTGAGTTTAGAGAATAATATTTGTCTCTGGATAGTAAACTTTTATAGTGTTGATTTAGGGGCCCTAAGATCTCAAATTAGAGTATTGTTGTGAATCCCACAGCAGGTTTGTTGTGGGCTGGCTAATTACAGGCAGGGTCTCATTGTGGGCTGCTTCCTACAGCCTTAGCCCTAACTGATTTATCAGGCCCTGGGCTGACATCTGAAGTCACAACTGGTGCCTTAGGATCTGTGTCTGAAGGCACAGAGGGCAATATCCATCTATTGACTGCTGATCTGTATCTCTTTCAGTTCCTGAAACTATATCTAAGTGTTCTCAAGGCATCTCTGAATTACTAGTGGAGCTACAGGCTAAATATCCATGAATAAAAGGCAATATTGTTATCATAGCACAAAAAAACATCTAGCACCCATTCCAAACAGCCAGCCACGCAAGCACCTGTAGGGACCTGAACCACTTTTCCCCAGGAAGCATAACCACCTGTGGTGTGAACCTCTGGACAGATAGCCATTGAGATTTCTCTTAGCCATTGCTACACTGTCTCCACTGGGGCTGGTGTAGCATCATGCTGGCAGGAACATGTGTGTGTCATGTGCCCATGTGGTGATTGTGTACTTGTGTGTCATTGGCATGTTTTTACATGCCATTCCCGTGTGTTTGCATACCCTTCCATGTGTGTGATTCCCGTGCATTCACACAAGAACTCACAAGTATGTGAGCTGGGTCATGTGTATATAGTGCATGTTTGTATGTGGTTTGTATGTGGTTTGCTGTGACTCACATGTATGTGCCTTTTAAGGTTTCATGTATCATGCCTTTGCATGTCGTGTGTGTGTGCACATCGTTCTTGCATACGTGTTTGATCTCATGTGCCCGCATTTAGGGTTTGTTGTGTTTGCGTGTGTTTCCACTTTCATATGTGATTGGCACGTGTGTTCAACAACAGCTTCATGGCTGAGATCCCCATGTGTTTAAACATGCTTTACATGTGCCCACATGTGATCTACATGCATGTGTTTGTTTCACACATGCATATGTTTGGATAGGATTTTCCCATGTGCTGCTCACTGCATTTTTGGAGTTTGTGCACATTTGCCTGTGATTTGTATGACATCATGTGTTGGGCATTTGTGTGTCACATGTATGTACCTGCATATGATTCAAACACATTTGTTTGACATCACACATATGTGTTTGACTTTACATGTTCTTGTGTGTGGTTCCTAGGTATTTACATGTGATTCACGTGTACTGTCAGCACTGTTGGTGTGTTTGGGATTGTGTGCATACACATACATGCCCCAGACTGTTCAGTGGGTAACAGGTCTGCGTGGAGACCAAGACTTGGATGACCAGGTCAGGAGTGGCTTCGGCGTGACTGACAGACACAAACACAATTGAAGAGGTTTGCGAACTGCTGCAAAGTTTACTTCAAAGTATCAGGTTTTTATGTAGAAAGAACTGATCTATGGCCACAGTTTAAAGATAAACAAACATTCTATAAAAATGTCAGCAATTCCTTTTGAAGTATGAAATAGTAAATACATATAAGCAAGTGCATAACTGAGAGCCTCTGTCTATTTTGGCCTGCTTGTGGTCAGAGTATCAGAGATTTGATTTACTGAGTAAAGAGAATCATTGTCTTTGAACAGTAAACTTTTAATAGCAACAATCTAAGGGCCCTAAGATACCAAGTTAGTTACTACCAATTTTGTAGTAACTCCCACAGTAGCCTAGCTGAGGGTAGGCTGATTACAGGCAAGGTCACATTATGGGCTGCTTCCTTACAGCTTTAGCCCTAATTGTTTATTAGGCCTTGGGCTGACATCTGGCACTTTTTGAACTAACAGTGGAGCTACAGACCAAAACACCCATGATCAAAAGCATTATTGTTATCATAGCACAAAACACATCTAGCACCCATTCCAAACAGCCAGCCAAACAAGCAAGGACCTGGACCACTTTTCCCCAGGAGGCATAACCACGTGTGGTGAGAACCTCTGGAGAGGTAGCCACTGAGATTTCTCTCAGCCATTGCTACACTGTCTCCACTGTGGCTGTTGTGGCAGTTCCCCCTTTTTTATTTTTTAAGCTGAACAGCTGGAAATCACGCTGGAGGGTGCTGATGGAGTGAAGTGCTATTCTGAAGATAATAGGAAAAACCAAACACACTGTAAATAAAATAGCAGTTCCAATTCCTAGGAAAACAAAATACTGAGTCCAGCTTAATGGATTAAGGGATCTTAGGTTTTCTGAAAATTCTGATGCTAGGCCTGAAATGTCCCAAGTATCAATCTTTCTCTGACTCATGACTGTAATTTTCTCCTGCAATGCCTTGATATCATAGGTTAAATTGGTATCCTTCCATACTCCCAATAAATGTGCCTTAGTCTTGTTCCAATTATAGGAAGAGTTGTATGGAAGAGGTGTAACACAGATATACTTAAACTCTGTATGGCATTTAGTTGCGAATTGTGTCTTAAGATTCTGTATGTCTTGGCCCATTTCTATTATTGCCTCTTCTAAGGCATTTAATCTAGTTTCTAATCTCAGATCTATTAACCTCTGTTCTGACAAGGCAAAGGTGACATTCCTATGCATGTCGTTCACAAAGGAAGCTGTCTGCATTTCCTTTACTAATGCGTTGTAGAAACTGCAAAAGAAGTCAAAATGGCTATCAGTGCTGTGATTCCTAAAATTAATGAGGCAACAAATCTTTTTGGCCTAATCAATTCATTAATTTTGTTAAACAAGTTCATAACCCAATTATCATACCAAGTGTCATTACCCAAATCTACTGGCAGCATCACATAAGCAGGCCTTTTAACAATCAGTACAGTTGAAAAGGATTTATCATAACCTGATTATACACAATTAGTTAATATGCAGGATCGACATTTAACAAAAAAAAAAACTTTACGTTCTGATGAGGCTGCCAGTGTACAGGTTGGTTAGTTTGTTTCATTTTTTCTAACGGAATAATAAAATTTAAATACAATCTGAACATGTAAATGGCATGTTGCCCCCGTGTGAGTTCGTTCGTTTAAATAAAATTAAATAAAACCTAAGTACGCAAATGAGCGTGATGGTATTGAGGCAAGGGTCATCCATGAATATGTAATCTATGTAAATATGTGCGGTTGGCCTGGCGCAGTGGGGCGGGTGGTATGGGGGCTGTGCAGATGGAGGTTGAATCTGGTTCATGCCAGTTTGGACCTTTATTTTTTTAAATTTAAATGTCTTGTTCTTTATCTTAATTTTTTTTATTTTTTGGGAGGTTTCAGCCAGCCACTTGCCTTAGGAGGGGCAGGGCCGGGGGAGGGGAGTGGGCGGGTCTTGGAGCCAACCTCGGCTGTTTTTCCTTCTTTTTTTTAAAGTAAAACTTTCAATTTTTCAGAATTTTTAATTTAAATTTTAGTTTTCGGGTCGGTTTTATTTTTATTGATTTTGGAGGGTCAGGTTTATTTTTTATTTTTAGCCTATCCTCCTCTCCCTGCGCCTGCGCGGTGCAGGCGGCGGTAGTGGCGGCGGCTGCGGTGAGTGCTGGCGGAACACGCCAAAAATATAAAATAAAATTAAAATTAAAACTAAAAAATTAACAATCCATGGGGGCCGCGCGTTGTTCTCCGGTTTCAAAAATATCAATTTTAACTTAATTATTTCATTTGCCGCTGTTTCAAACCCCTCCCCCCCTTGGTCGGGTCGGGCTGCGGTTTTTTTATTTTATTAATAATAATAATTTCAGTCACAGCGCGTTTGCTGAGTATTTTTATTTCATTTTGTAATTTTTTTTATCGCGGCTCCGGTGCGGGGCCTGCATTTTAATTTATTTTTTCAGGGAGTCTGATTTTTAACCTGATTTTCCAATATAAAGCAGCTGTGGCGGCATCTCTAATCGTCCACAGGGTATGGTGTGCGGTGGGGCTGCTGCATGAGGTCACGTGGTCACTGGGGTCTCTGGTCGGGGTCGGGGGATTGGCGTTTGTTTGGATGATGCTGGTATCTGTGATTAAGATAGAAAGAAAAAGAGTTGGGGAATTGGGATGATTCCAGTCATCCGTTATTGTTATTATTGTTATTTACTATGTGTTATTTACTATTTACGTGTGCTGTCACTGTTGTTTGAGTTGCTGCTGCTGGTTTCCCTTGCTACTATTAATCATTCAGCCCCTCGACATCGCTATTGTTTATCTGTTGCTATCATTATCGTCATTTCTTCATTATTATTGTTATTATTACTCTGTCTGCTGCTGTCGGTGTTGTTGTTGTTGTTGTCGTCACTATTATTATTGTTTTTTTTTGTGTCCTCCGCGGCCATCACTGTTGTTTACCTGTCGTGATTTCATCATCATTGTTCTTACTATTATCTCTCCGCGCCACCACCGTTGCTATTGTTCACCCCTCATTACTATCACTATTATTGTAATTATGATTGTTGTTTCTGCTGCCGCCTTTTATCATTATTATTATTACTTTTGTTATTTTATGCCTGTTACTGTTGTAGCCGCAATAGTTATTATCGCTGCTGTTGCCGTCCTTGTTTGTTACTGTTATGGCCGTTGCTGTTGTTGTCGCACACGGGGACAAAAATAATAACAACAGCGACAGCGATGGACACACAGGTAACACTAATAATACAAAAAAAAATATCAAAGGACAGCAGGAAGCGGACATGACAACAACAGGACGGCGGCAGCAACAGTAATGACAGCGATAACAACAATGATGTTAACAGTAATAGTAACCACAACAACAGCAACGACGGCGGTAACAACAAAGGTACCAACAACAGCCATAATAATGATAACAGCACGTGGCCCCTACCCCCTTTCTCGCCATCGCTATTGTTTAATTATATTAGTAACGACAGGAGTCAGGTCGGGCGTTACTATTACTATCGTCGTTGTTGCTGTTGTCGCTCAGTTGTTATTGTTATTATCGATATTTCTGGCTGTTGCCACTATTAATAAACAAAAGGGACGGCTGCGCTGTCATCGTTATTGTTTATCATTATTGTCACTGCCATCTCTGTTTTTGTTATTGTTATTTTTATTGTTTTACTATTATGATTGTCTATTTTGATGTTGTTGTTTGCCAGGTTTGTTATTATTATTATTACCATCTGCATCTCCCATCGCTGTTGTTTTCCTATCGTTGCTGTTTGTTATTATTACTATTATTATTATTGCCATTACTGTTATCGCTGCCATTGCTTTTGCTGCTGTTGTGAGCGTGGCCTTTACTGTTGTTTACTCATAACAGTAGCAAAAAACATCAATAACAATAATAACAGTATCAGCAATAATGGTAACTAACAATAATAATAGAGTGCGGCTCTCACTATTGTTCACCGACAATGACAGTGGTAATAATAATGGGCCGTGTCAATCGCTGTTGTTTACAACAATGACAACGACACCAACAATAACAACAATAATGGGGGAAATGGCAGGGAAGTCGTGGTGCCACGGGAGGGTGTTTGTGTGTGACACGTGTGCAACATGTATGTCACATGTATGTGTTTGTGGCACTGTGTAGTGTTGTGACACGTGAATGTTTTTATGCATGGCATGCATGTGACACATGTAAGCATATGGGTTTGTGTATGTGGCTCCATGCTCATGTGAGCCCTGTACTTGACATGTGTGCATCATGTACGTAGCATGTGTTTTTGCATGTGATATATATATAGTTGTGTGTTTGTGTGTGGACACATGTTTGTTTTTGTGTGGACACATATGTGCAGTGCTGTTATGACTGTTGTTACTGTTATTGTTGTTGCATGAAGCAACGTTCACGCTGCGTGAAGAGCATACATACATGAGGAACATACATACAGCATGTGTGTGAGACCTTGGTCCCACGTGTTCATGTGTGCATGGCTGTAGGCATGAGTTGTAAATAATATGAATGCTCTGCACAGAGCATACAAACATTGTGTGCATGACTCCAGGCCCGCATGTTCATGTGTGTGAACTGCATCATATGTGCATGTTGCATGCTCAGCTCTTGGCCTCCATTTTCACCTGTGCACACGTGTGTGGAATCATGTCACACATGTAGCCTTGGCCCTGTGCCTTTATAGCTGCATGTGTAATTAAATACATGTGTGTGAAACAGTGCACATATTACATGCATGCTGACTCACAAGTCACATGTGTGGTTTTGTCTCTATTTTTACATAGAAACAACATATGTGCATGTTACATGTGTGACTCTGGGCCTCTGGTTGTACATGTATATTTGTCTATAAATAACATTTTACATGCATATGATACACAAAGCTCAGGGCACATGTCTTTACCTGTACATATGTGTAAAATCACATTTCATGTAGATGCCACATGCTTAGTCCTAGGCCTGTGTTTTCACATGTATATATACATGTAAACAATATTTTACAGGAATATCACGTGTGCGATTCTGGGCCTGTGTCTTTGCTTAGCCCTGGGCATTTATCTTTTCCTTTGCATATATGTAAAGTCACATTCTATGTATATGCTTAGTTAGCTTCAGGTGTTCATCTACATGTGTATAAATGTACAAATGAAGTTTTGCATGAATATCACATGTGCTACTCTGGGCCTGTGACTTTATGACTATGTATACATGTGATACAAATATGTTTGTTTTATGTAAAAATACGCAGGCCTAGAGTTACACATGTAACATGGAAAAAACATGCTTTCTTGTGTGGACATTGTGAGTAAAGAGAGGGCTCGGCTCATGTGTAGCACATATGACATACACACGTGTCACAACATGTGGGTACATACTTGTAAATATGTGTGTCATGAACACAGTGGGAACCTGTGTACAGCACAAGTGTGCGTGCAAGGACAATCTTTATGTGTGAGTTGTGTGTTCAGAGTCTATGTATGTCTTCATACATGTGTGTACATGAAACATCTCCATACATGTTTGCATACAAGCTGAGTCCTCACGTGTGTGCATGCTGTGTTGGAGTATGTCTTTATGTGTGTTCATGCCTGTGCATTTGACATTTCACCGTATTTTCTCCAGGTCAATGCCTGTCATGATCACTTATGTAAGGTTCACATAACTTGCCATGTCATAAACACGTAGTCAAGCGTCACATGTGTCACATGTCTGCACTGTATGGGAGCACTGCCCGCTATGACGTAATCAGTTCTTGCCATTTACAACATGTCATGTGAGGTCACGGCATACACGTGCACATGCAAGTGCACAGAGATATACATATGACCACACATGCACATTTACATGATGTGTAGGGAATGGCCGACTTCAGTGTGTGCCTCCTGGGTCACAAGACAGGTGTCACATATATAACGTGTGTGTGTGATCAGAGTAGGAGTCGTGTGTACATATATATGTATGTATGTGTACATGTGTATGTGTGCATGTCTTTATGTGTCTACATGTATGTGTCTGCATGCTCGTGCATGTGTGTGTTTGAAATGTAATCCGTGTGTGTGGAATTACTAGTAAGTGACATGCAATTCACATGTAATTCTTGTGTATTAAATTCTTATCCTGTGTGTATAGGCTGGCATTGCGTGTAGCCCTGACCTCCTGCACACACACGTGTTCCATCATGTGCTGTCTTATGTAGCACGGGGTTCTCAACCAGGTTCAGAGTACGAGTCGTGCATTTGTTTAGTCATGTGTTTGTATATGGGCTTGTTTAGATGTGTACTGGTGTTTGTTTATACATGTATGTATCAGTATGCTTGTGCATTTGTGTGTGTTTGACATGTAATTGTTATATATGGAATTGCCAGTGACATGAAATTCATATGTATTTACTTCCAGTGTGTGTAAATGTATGTGCATTCATGTCCCCGGGGTTGGGAAACAAATTTATTTCTTTCCCATGTAGTTTAAGGCATGAGAATTGACACACAGGCGTGTTTATCACTCACATGTAACATACATGTGCTTCGTGTCTGCACTGAACTGACATACATGTCTATAGCGGATGACTGCACACATATAATTAGTATGTACCCACTTTCTTCCAGACCCAGCATCTACACGCAGCCTTCCCATGTTACTGAGGACATGAAGATCGACACGCAAGTCATGGCACATGTTTATGTTGCCAACATGTATACATGTATGTGATTCACATGTGCCAAATCCTCACGTGAAATTCATCACATGTGAAGTCAGACATGTGCATCTGTGAGGGACACGGGAGTTAACATGTATGTAACTGACGTCTGCCGAATGCAGTGGCCTTTCACATGAGAAACATGGCACAACACGTGTGAACACCCGTGATGGGTGGGCAGAGGCCTTGAAACTCAGATCATAGCTTCGCCCTTCCCCAGCCAGGCCCCATTTACAGGCATGCAAGGCATATACAACATGAGGGCTGTGGCCATGACACCTGAGGGCAAAGCATGAATATGTATTTGTATGTGGCAGGTATGTGTGGTGATCTGTGTGGATCAGGCCTGATACGTGTGGCGTGTGCATGAGATGATGTGGATGTTTTGCACACAACATACATATCATGTGTGTTATTGCACTGGGCCCACATCATCATGCGTGTAAACACGTGAATAGCGTTTTATGTGCATTCCACATGGTTAGCCCTAGGTGTTCATGTGCATGTGTGTAAATGGATGAAGTTTTACATGAATATCGCCTATGCAACTCTAGGCCCATGTCTTTATGACTGTGTGCACATGTGATACAAATATGTATGTTTTATGTATGTACAAAGACACTAGGACTAGTATTACACATGTAACATGTGAGAAATTTGTTTTGTATGTGAACAGAGAGACTGCAGCACATATGAGAACACAGTGGGAGAGAGATCCGTGTGATGTATGTACACATGCATGCAGAGCTCCAGGCCCACCCACTTATAACCATGTGCATGCCTCTCATATGTATAAAACACACAGGCCTAGAGTTACACATGTAACACAGAAAAATCATGCTTTCCTGTGTGGATAAAATGTACAAATAGAGAGGGCTCGGATCATTTATGAGCACACACATACAACACAACATATGGGCCTGTGCCATTATAGCTATATGTGTAATCATAAGTGTAACATTCACATGTACAAACATTAAATGCCTAACTCACACTTCACACACATGGCCATAGGCCACTGCTTTTTACATGTAATTGACATTTTATGAGCATGTTACATGTATATATGTATGTAAATAACACTTTACCTGCATCACTCACTCACCTCTGGGCCTGTATACTAACCTGTACACATTTTACATATGTGTGTAATTAAATGTGATATTTACATGTCCTCAAACAAGACAAACATTACATGCCTGACTCACATGGCACACATGACTCCGGGTTGCTTTTTTACATGTATACATGTATTTAAATAACACCTTACATGCATAGCTCTGGGCCCATGTCTTTACATATCACACTTAACATATCACATAGTAAGCCCTAGGCATGTATCTTTACCTTTACATATATGTAAAATTATACTCTATGTTCATGCCATATGCTTAGCCCCAGGCGTTATGTATAAATGTATACATAACATTTGACATGAATATGGAATGTGCAAATCTGAGACCGTGTCTTTGTGTTTTATGTGTGTACAAAGACACTATGCCTAGACTTATAAACATGTAACATGACAAATATGATTTCACATGTGAACACAGAGATTGCAGCACATATGAGAACACAAAGTGCTAGAGTGAGCTGTCTAACACATGTGCACATACATGCCCAGCTCTAGGCCAACATACTAATAAGTATGTGCACTCACATGCTTCTCATGTGAATGAAGCATACATGCAGAGTTAAACATGTAACATGTGACAAGAATGTTTTTCTACGTGACCATAGACAAAAGTCAACTTTATACACATGACATTTAACATATAGCATTCATGTACATATACATGCAGCACAACATATATGTGCATGCATATATGTAACATGATCACAGTGGGACATTTACTGAGGGAGCCCTGTAGAATACATATGTGCATACAAGCATGTGTGAGTACACAGTCTACACACATCTCATGTGTTTATGTGCAGGCAGCATCTTCATACATGTATGCAAACAGGCAGCATCTTCCTGTGTATGCTTGCACATGCAGTGACACAGCCTTCACGTGTATTCATGTGTGTTGAACCCACTTCAAGTTAGTGCTGCTATCACAACGTCAGCACACCAGGATCATGTATGTAAGACTATGTAAGACCACACGTGACTTGCGAGTATTCCCGCCATGACTCTTCAGGCTCATTGTATGTAGAGTCCACGTGACACATGTAGGTCACACATGACTCACTGTCGGGCTCCCTAGAGTCATGCATCACGTGTGTGATGTAATTGCCCTCTATGTGAACGGCCGTGAGGAGAGTGGGATGACATGTGTATGGTTACACGAATGGCCCCGCCCCTGCTCTGCTGCCGGGGTTCCATGTTCCTTGTGTGTGTTCGTGGGGCGGGGCACTGTGTCATTGATGTCGTTCAAATGATGTCATGTGAGAGTACACATGTGTGAACACATGGATACAAACACATGAACCTACATGCACCCACATGAACACACATGTGTAGGCATGCTCAGAAACATACACTGGGCACATGTATTTGCTCACAAATGAAGCAGTGGATACTCATGTACACATGCATGCATGAAAACACATATACTAACATGTGTTCACAAGAATGCAGACACAAACACATGCACACACAATCATGCACACACATACGTGCACACGCACCCACAGACACAGGCACACATGTTAGAAATGGCCAAACTGGGAGCTTCAGTCTGGGGCCTCCTGCATCATGTGATAGATGTCATGTGATATTACATGTAGTTTATGTCATGTGGATACAGCCATGTCCACTACTTGTTCCCTATATCATGTGTCACTGCATGATGACATGTATGTACACACATCCACATATGTTTTAAGTGTGTTAGGTGCATGTGTGTGTAATTTGCATGTGTGGCGTTTGTCCGTGTAACCCTGCTCCGTCTGTGGATCTTCAATTCTGTGTCTTCTGTCACACGCAGTGTCTGCGCACACGTTTGTGCCTCAGAGATTAATCCAGTCCTGTGAAATTGACATGTAAAGCATGTGTTCCCAATGAGGAGGCCACAATCCAATGGGGCCCTGAGCCTTAGGCCAGGAAAGATAGGCATGTTATGCAGATCAGGGCAGGTGTGACATGTATGCATGTGCATGTATGTATGTGTATATGTGTTGGCCTTGTTGTCTGTATATGCATTTACATGTATATGTGTGTAACTGTGTATATTTGTGTGTATACATATGTGTACATGCCTGTGTATATTTGTGTACATGTGTGTTTGCATATATATGTATGTACATGTATGTGTGTACGCATTTGTGTGTGTGTGCCAACATTTATACAAACGTGTGTATGGGCATGTATGTGTGCACACATAAGTATATGTTTGTGGTGTGTGTACATGATCAGCAGAGGGGAGGTCACATGTTTTTCACATGAAGAAAAATGAGAAATGTCTCAGTGCAGGAGTTGTGCCGTGTCACCGTTACATGTGTCACAATCACGCTGTGTCAACATCACTCTGTCCTGCTGTCAGGCGAGTATCCTGCAGTCACGTGTGTGAGCTGGGGAGCCATGGGCATGAACATGTGCTGACATTTACATACATGTTAATGTCTATACACAGACATGTAAGGACTTTCACATGTAGATGTGTTCCTGTGCATATACACACAGTCACTTACATGGAAATATGCTTACCTGTGATTGTAGGACGTGAGAATACGTTTATGCACACAGAACACAGGAACACATGTGAACATGCAATATGGGGCAGAGCTGAGTGGATGGGTGGGGCCCAGGCTTGGAACATGTGTCCTCATACAGGGAACACGTGAGCCATGAGCTGTAGTCGCTTGATGTCCAGACGGAGCACAAGATCCAAGCACCCAACCCCTAGGCTCTGTCATGCTAACATCATGTGTGTCTGCTCCGCAGGTCCCACAGCCAGCCAGGACGGAGGACACGTATGACCCCAGACTGACCCTGCAGCCTTGGGCAGGGGGTGGAGGCAAGCGTGAGTGACGCATGTACATCATTAATTCACCGTCAAGTGTTCAGAGTCATTAATTCAGTATTAAGCCTTCTGAATCATTAATTCACCACCGCGGGGTCAGAATCATTAATTCACCCTACGTGTTCAGGATTATTCATCCTCACATGTTCACGAGAATCATTAATCCGCCCTCACTGGTACAGAATCATTAATTCCCCCTGACATGATCCCTGTAAGGTCGGAATCCTGCTTCAGTCCCTGCATCCATGTGGTCACTTCCTCCATCACTGTGATATTTCCACGCACATTGACGCCGACTCAGAAGTCACTTCCGCCCTCTCAGCTGCTGTTCACCAAAGTCACTTACACTCTCACCCACTCAACTGTGCAGTCACCTCTGCCCTCACCGATGCCACTTCTGCCCTTACTCTTCTACCCAAATTTTTCTGTCCTTTCTCTCCCCTTCCCCCGTGCAGGCCCCGCATGTGATCGCGAGCACCGACCGAGCCCCTACGGCCACGTCCCGGGGGACCCTGGTCACACCTGAGGAGGCAGGCACGTGACCCCGATCCCGGAGCTCAAAGCCTCCACCTCATCCACCACTCCTTGCTGGCCACACCCATCTGGCCACGCCCCAGGCCTCCAGCCCCCTACAGGGCCACCCAGGGTGATCCCATGTGTACAGCCAGGAGTTCACGCCCTGGCCCATGATACATTACACATGTGATTATGTCAGTCACATGTGTGTCACTAAGTGATCCCACCTGTGACCCCTGACCCTGACCTTACTGTGACCCCCAACCTGTCCCATGATCCCGTCCTTTACCATGATCCATGACCTCGCCCACGCCCCGCCTACCCTGCTCTCCCAGTGACCCCTGAACTTGCCCTCACCGTGACCCCATCCGCCATGCTGACATTGGCCCTGGCGCTGGCATGCATGGCCTTGACTCAAGTAACCCACGTGCGTGCACACGATGACGTAGAGGGCGTGGCTGGAGTGGGAGTGCCCGGCGTGGGCGTGGCCAGCGAAGATGGCATGGGCGTGGTGGTGTCCACACGCTTGGGGCGCCTGCGCGGCCTGCGGGCGCCCCTGCCAGGTGGGCTGCTGGACCCCGTGTGGCGCTTTCTGGGTGTGCCCTATGCAGCCCCGCCCTCGGGCGCACTACGGTTCCAGCCGCCCGAGCCACCAGCACCCTGGCCCGGGGTGCGCGACGCCATGCGCCCGGCCCCCGCCTGCCCGCAGGACCCCGACCCTCGTGCGCTGCCCCGCGACATGCTGCCAGTGTGGCTGTCTGCTAACCCGGACACGCTAAGGTCATATGTGCAGGACCAGAGTGAGGACTGCCTCTACCTCAACGTCTACGTGCCCACGGGGGACGGTGTGTGATAAGGAGGCGATGGGGAGGAGTCTGGGTCAGAGGTGGGGATATGGGAGGAATAACGTCATCAACTGAGCAGAGAGAACATGTTAAAGTCATGCGTGTGAGATATCAATGTCTACATAATCACCAGAGGCAGTATGGGGTGGCGGGAGAGGTGGACGGGTCACAGGGTCGGGGCAGGGTCTTTGTTACATCATCAGGTATGTAGGCAGAATACGCTAAGGTCATATATGTGAGGTCTCAATGGCAACGTGATGTTGGGGATGTGGTGAGGTGGGGACAGGTTCAGGGCAGGGGAGATCGGGTGACATCATGAAAGGGCAGGGAGAACACGCTGAGGTCATATGGGGCGGGTGGGGAGAACATGCTAGCGACATACATGCAAAATGGTGGTGACGTGGTAAAACGTGATGAGACAGGCGTGACATCATCTGTGGGACTCAGCCATGAGCTCATGTCAGTGTCACAGGGCAGGGTGATGGAGCACAGGTTCTAAGTGACATGGGTGGGACATCACTGACATCTCGTGTCCAGGTGGGGTTTCCACAGGTCAGCTGTGCCCAGTCATGTTTCTGACACATGTGGATAATCACGTGTGTGACTGAGGACACTGTATTCACATGCACACACACCACACATGACTGGTGCATGTACACATGACCATGTATGCACTGCACACTCAAGTGTAACACATGTGCCCATGACTGTCACCCAGGAACACATGACCACGTGTGCAACCCACACTAGTGTCACAAGAGCACACTTGACCTTGTATCCATCCCACACATGACCACATATGCACTGCACACATGAGTGTAACACGTGCCCATGACCATGCATGCACATTACACACAAATCTCACGTGAAGACATATGCACCCCACACTCAGGTGTCAATCCCACATATGAGTATGTCACATGAGTGTCATGAGAACACACATGACCTTGTATGCAGCACACATGACTTTGCATCCATCCCACACATGACTGTTACATGTGCACATGTGAGAGCATCAATGGCTGACCTCATGCGGACTGCTACCAGAGACAGCCTCATCATGTTCCTATGGGGTCATTTGCCTGAAATGACTCATAAATATCTATCACCGTGATTTGCATGATGTTTGGGCCCAGACTAGACAATTCCTGAGTCCCTCCCTGCTTGTGATTTGCATGCTGCATTCAAACCCTCACTGGGCAAATCCTGAGCCCCGGGTTCTGGTGCACATGCATACTCATCAGGGTAAGTCGCATGATTAGATTTTATCTACATAACAAATCACTGAGCCCCCTGCTGTAATTTGCATGCACTCATGCATATTCATCAATTCCGGATCTGATTTACATCATCAGATTTAATCCAGACTTGATAATTATACTCATGCCTGCACTACTCTATTTCTCCCAGTGAGGCTCCCTGTGGGGCGTTGGGAGTGTGGCCTGACAAAAATCACTGCCCCAACATAGTAACCATAGAGCAGCTCATGCCCATGCCAAGGGTCGATAATTTCCCATGATGCCACACGTGTACAGTAATCACCCTCCTACAGCATGCACTCACACCTTCCCATGATGCCTCCTTTTACTATAATCACCACACTGCATCACCACACTGCAGTGCACATGCATGTTCAGGGTCACACTTTTTCCATGACCTAATTGTTTACTGTATTGATTATATTCTAGCGCACCCCCATTTCCATGTTCCTCTTCCTCCCATGATGCCAGCTGTTACAATAATCAGCCCAGTACAAAGCACTCAAATTTGCAATGTCTGCTTCCATCTCTTTACCGTAATATGCCTTATGGAGCACATAGTGGTTTTCAGAGTCTGCTTCTTCCAATGGTGTAATCCACACACGGCAGCTCAGGGAATGTTCAGGAATACTTCTTTCCATGAGACACCTGTTTGCCATAATCACTACAGTGAAGTATACTCCTCCATCCCATGATGACACAGCTTTACCGTAATAACCCCAGTACAGCGCATCAGAATATTTCAGGCTCCTCTTCTTCCCATGATGCCACCTGTTTACCCGTAATCTCCATAGTGGAACGCATTCTCAGATATCCAGAGTGCTTTTTCCCATAATGTCACATGTTTCCCGTAATGACGCAATTTCGACACACCCAGAATTTCAGGCTCTAGTGGAGAGAGGCTGCCCTTTGGCCTACAAGGTCAGAGACTGGCTTACCATTACACTAATAAACTGCCTTGATATCACTACCTTAATCATTCTAATAAGCCGTTCTGACCTCATGAGCATTGAAGACCTGACCCACTACCTTAATAAGCCCAACAAACCACCCTAGGCCTGTAGGGCTGGGCATTGCCGTAAATATTGTAATAAACATCCCCAATATGCTCCTGGAGATTTGGAGACTGGCAGGGCCGTAATTACTGTAATAAACCCCCTCCTGGAGCACTGGGCACTACCGTAAATTCCCTAATAAACATCCTGTCTTCATGTCTGGAGACCTGCACCGCTGGAATTCCTCTAGTAAAGCACTCTGACTTCTGCACTACCATAATAACTCTAATAAACCGCCCATTTCTAATGAGGTTTGGACAATGGACCTACCATAATTATTCTGATTTGATTGTTGGGGCGTTTTCTCCGCCGTATTAACCTTAGCACAGCGCCCTCATATTTGAATTTTTTTCCCATTTCCCACTCGTTTTTAATTCTGGGTCGAGCACCAGGAGATGATTTTGGGCACAATCAGGGAGGGCATGGCCGGTGCTCGGTGGTGGCTCAAAAGTCAATGTGACTGGGGGATGGGAGGGAGGAAGAAAGGAGGGGAGGGAAACCATTCAGCCATTTTATGATGTGGTGTTTTTCTTTCTTTTCTTTTTCTTTTTTTTTTTTTTTGGCTAAATGATTTGTGCAGGCATCGATTTTTAGGGGAAAATATAATTTTTTCCGCCCCTGTCCCGGGTTTTGGATTTTAATTTTATTTGGTTTTATTTTAACGGGATGAATTCATTTTTCTGCTCACACCCCGCCACACGAAATGAAATTTTTTTTTTTCTTCTAAAGCCAAAATCAGTCTCCGGGGTTTGGAATTTAATTTTCTTTTTTCCCTCTTCTCCCTCCTCCCTTATTTTTTCCTCTTCTTTTTTTCTTTTCTTTTTCTCTTCCTTCACTTGTTAACATGTGCAAACACGCTGCCGGCTCTGAATTCTGCTGTATTTGAATTTTTAATTATTATTTTCTGCTCCCTCCCCCTCCTCCTGTCAACGCCACCCAGGAGCGAACTCTAAGAAAATCGCAGACAACATCACGAGTAACGAGCATGGTGACAATGAAGGTATAATTTTTTTTCCACTCCTGTCGACCTCGACCCCACGATGCATGAATTTAATCTTTATGCGATTTTTTTTTTTTTTTTTTTTGGGTTTTCACTCTGTTTGAACCTTCAATGCCTTGGCGAACTTCTTTGGACTTTTTCTTCTTGTCAAAAATCACAGGAAATGGAAAAGCATATAGCCGGGAAGTCAAACCACAAAAATAGAAAATAATTTGGATTTTGTTTTTTTCGTATATACTTTTTGTTATTGTTATATTTTTAATTTTGGGAGGTTGTTTTTTGGGTTTTACCCTCACTCGTTTTTTTTTTTTTTTGTTTTTTTGTTTTGTTTTGTTTTGTTTTTTAGGGGGCGGAGTTTTTATATTTTTATATTTTTATTTTTAATATTTTTATTTTTGTTTTTTCGTATTTTTGCACTCACAAAAAAATAAAAAAGAAATTGTGATTTTCTTGGTTTTTGGTTTTTTTATTTTGGCGTAATTTTTTTGGTCTTTTATTTCAGACTCTTTTTTTGGGAGAAGCCGAGTGTTATTCTTTTAAATTTTATAGAAGTTTTTTTTTTGTTCTTTATTTTTTTGTACTTTCTGGTTTTTCTTAGTATTTTTCCTCCTTGCGTCTGTGAACTCAGGATTCCGGAAATTTCCATTCCTCATTTTTTTTGGTGGTTGTTGTTTTTAATTTTACTTTCAGGGCACAGCTGGGATGGGAAGTGGAGCCAGTATTGGCACAGGAATGCGAGAGGGGCATGCAATCCAGAAGTGCAGCAAGGCTAAGGACTTGGGAACCGGAGGTGGCATGGCTAGGACCGGAAATAGAAACGAGTGGCACAGGGGCGGGTACCAAGGCCTGAGAAACAGTACAGGAAGTGGGCAGGGGAGGCAGGTGGGATGGAAAGTGGTGTACATGACAGGGCAGATCGTGAGGCTGGAAGTGACCCGCCCTAATCCATGGGGCAGGAAGTGGAACCAGAAGTAGGGCTGCCAGTGTTGGATGTGGGTCGCAGTGAAGGGGCAGGGCCGGAAGCAGCGCCTAAAGTGACCTTCGGTTTTCACTCCTTGCAGACATCCATGACCAGGACGGCAAGAAGCCTGTGATGGTCTACATCCACGGAGGCTCCTATATGGAAGGTACCGGAAACATGTTTGATGGCAGTGTCCTGGCAAGCTATGGCAAGGTCATCGTCATCACGCTCAACTACCGCCTGGGCGTGTTAGGTGAGCCCAGACCCCAACCTGTGGCCACGCCCTTCCTGACACACCTGGTTTTGTTTTATTTTGTGACATTTCTGAGTCATATGTCACATGTAACATGTTTTCAATGCCAATTTTTAACTTGTGACATTTCGGGGGTGAAAGACCTGCAGAGCGTGGTCCTTCACGCTCCCACTCAGGAAAGATGACACCCCAATTCACTCACGAGAAGCGGTTTGAATGCAAATAGCATGAGGAGTTTTTATTCCAAGTGCACTGGTGTCCAAAGTCATACACCACGCAGGGGTAGAGGACTGAGGACCTCGAGGGCAGAATTGAGATAGCTTTTATAGTATTTACATCAAAGCTAACACAGCCAGTTTCAAAGCTAGCCTGTTATCTTCACTCAGCCTAAAAGCAAGGTCATGGGACAGTTCAAAACTTGGAATGGTTAATAAGGTTTTCTAGGTTACAGAGATTTGATAGAGTACACAGTTTTTACAAGGTGGGGTTGTTTAGCGCACCTGCAAGGTTAGGGGTTTTCTTTATCTAGGACCAGCGGGCTCAGTGGCCTTGTCCTTGAGCGGCTGGGAGAATGGTACTCTGCAGTCAGAGGCACTTGTTCTTTTTAGTTTTTCCTTCTTGCCATGAGTCCTGTCTCTTTTAGTTACTAATTTTCTTGTGGACAGAATGACCCATAACAGTTCCCAGACTGTTGTTGTGGATAACAACATTCCTCAGAAACTATGTGGTTATGAATAATAATAATTTCCACAAACCAGTCATTGTGACCAAGCTATTTCATGTGTTTTCTTTTTCCTGAGTTTGAATGCAGCTAGGGTGATTTTTAAATACATGCTGGTGGATATTTTTAAATTTCTAACTTGTAGTGGTCTTTAGAGGGTTAGGCTGTATTTTCATCCTTTCAGGGTCTTGTGACTTTAGGTCATGTGTCACACACATGTTTTTAAATTGAGAGTATTTGGGTCATATGTCATATACATGTAACAGGTTTTCACTGTTTTTTTTAAACATGAGACTTTGGATTATGTGTCTAATATATAATTGGTTTTCACTCATTTTTTAACTTGAGATTATTTGGGTCATGTGTGACATACATGTCTCTGGTTTTCATGGTTTTATTTTAACTTATGGCTCTTTGACTCACATGTAACATACATGTAACAATTTCTTTTTAAAAGTTTTCCATTTTGGGTTATATTTCACATAAATGTAACACGTTTTATTGCTTTTCTTTTAACTTGTTCCTTTTTGGGTCACATGTGACATACATGTAACAGGATTTCACTATATGTTTTTAACTTGTGACTTTTTTCTTCACCTGTCACATGCACATAACAGGTTTTCACTTTTTAAAAATTGAGTCTTTTCAGGGTCATGTGTGAAATACATGTAACAGGTTTTTACTGCTTTCTTTCAACTAGTCACTTTTTGGTCACATTTCACATACATGTAACAGGTTTTCACTTCTTTATTTTTAACTTGAGACTTTTAAGGGTAACGTCTCATATACATGTATCATATTTCACTGCATTTCTTTAAACTTGTGATTTTTTTGTGTCACGTGTTACACATGTCCCGGTGCCCACCCTGCTGCAGGCTTCCTGAGCACGGGCGACCAGGCCGCCAAGGGCAACTATGGGCTCTTGGACCAGATCCAGGCGCTGCGCTGGGTGGAGGAGAATGTGGGCGCCTTCGGCGGGGACAACAAGCGTGTCACCGTGTTCGGCTCTGGCGCTGGTGCCTCCTGTGTCAGCCTGCTGACGCTATCGCACTACTCCGAGGGTGAGCAAGGGTGGGGGCGGCGGGCTCACACGTGTGCCTGTGGTAGGCAGGGGCCACGATTGGTTTGTGTGGATGAACCCTGGGGCCATGTGGTGCATGTGTCCAGTGTGTGAGCTGTCCAGGGTCCTATGGTATAGTACACTTAACATATGTAATTTTACCCTATCATCACGGTCCATAGGTTATGCCTGTAACACTCATGTAACCTGCTACTCCCTACCTCCTGCATGCCTGTTCCAGAACACCATCACCCCACTCTAAGCATCCTGTCATATGTGTGTCTCACCTGACTGTGCAAACATGAACCCTGTGATCACGCTCTATATGTCATGCGCATAACACACGTGTCCACGTCTCCCCATCCTCATAGGCCTATTCCAGAAGGCCATCACTGCAGTGCATACCTTATGCATACATCATGCGCGTTAGATATGTGTAACTTGTATGTGTACCTTGACATGAAGCTCCACACATCAAGCATGTACCACAGGTGTCCCCACGTTCGCAGGTCTGTTCCAGAAAGCGATCATCCAGAGTGGCACGGCACTATCCAGCTGGGCAGTGAACTACCAGCCAGCTCGGTTTGCGCGAGCACTGGCACAACGTGTAGGCTGCAATGCAGAAGACTCAGCGGGGCTGGTGGCTTGCCTGCGAGGGCGGGGCTGGCACGAGCTGTCACGGCAGCGGGTGCTGCCCCCCGCATACCACGTGGCCTTTGGGCCCGTGATCGATGGTGATGTGATCCCTGACGACCCACAGGTACTCATGGAGCAGGGTGAGTTCCTCAACTATGACGTCATGCTGGGCGTCAACCTGGCTGAGGGCCTGGCCTTCCTGGACGGCCTGGCTGGTGAGGTTGGGGCTGGGGGTGGGGTCGACAGCGGGGGTGGGGCTGGGGTTGAGGTCGATAAGCGGGGTGGGGCCGATGTCGGGGGCAGAGCTACAGGCAGTACCAGGGCTAAAGACGCTGACGATGTGGATGAGTATGGCGAAGGTGGGGGCAGGGGTGGCACATGGGGTGAGGTTGGTGAGAGTGGGGGCAGGGCTGCAGGCAGAGGATGGGGCGGGACTGAATATGATGATGATGGCAATGGGGGTGGGGCCGGTGACTACGGCATGGGCGGGGCAGGCCTGTTGGTTGGGTCAGCTGAGTCGGGCGTGTCAGTGGGTGTGACGTCATCAGGTGGTGGGGTGTCTGTGGCTGCTTTTGACGGGGCGGTGTCAGGTTTCGTGGAAGCTCTGTACGGCCGCCCTGAGTGGGAGAAGGGGGAGGGCAGGGCCGGAGATGGGCATGGAGGGCGTGACGCGCTGCATGAGACAGTCAAGTTCATGTACACAGACTGGGCAGCACCTGAGAGTGCTGATACACGTGGGCGCACACTAGTGGCGCTATTCACAGACCACCAGTGGGCGGCGCCTGCCGTGGCCACTGCAGACCTACATGCTCGATATGGCTCCACTACCTACTTCTATGCCTTCGGGCACCGCTGCCCGCCCAGTCACGCCCAAGACAACCACACCCAAATGCCGGGCCCCGCCCACGACCCCAGACCTGCCTGGGCTGAGGCTGCCGCTCATGGAGACGAGGTGCCATACGTATTCGGGGCCCCCATGCTCGGCTCCACCCATGCCCACACTGGTCCCACCAGCCACGCCCCTGCCATGCTCTTCGGGTGCAACTTCTCCCGGAACGATGTCATGCTCAGCGCAGTCGTCATGACATACTGGACCAACTTTGCCAAGACCGGGTAAGGGATGGGGTCAGGGGTGAGGACAAGGGGCAGGCATTAGGCACGGTGGTACATGGGACTGAGTAGGAAGGAGTAGGATGGAGTAGGATGAGTGGCAGGACAGGGAAGGGGGTGGTCATGAACTCCTGGACCAATTTTGCCAAGAACAGGTAAGGGGTGGGGCAGAGCTGAGGAGTGTCTTGAGTTCTTTGTATATTTTGGAGATCAGCCCTTTGTCAGATGTAGGATTGGTAAAAATCTTTTCCCAGTCTGTGGGCTGCCATTTGGTCTTGTCAACTGTGTCCTTGATTTACAGAAGCTTCTAAGTTTCAGGAGGTCCCATTTATTAATTGTTGATCTCAGTGGCTGTGCTACTGGAGTTATGTTCAGAAAGCTGTCTCCTATACCAATTTGTTCAAGGGTACCTCCTACTTTCTCCTCTAAGAGGTTCAGTGTGGCTGGAATTATGCTGAGGTCTTTGATCCATTTGGACTTGAGTTTTGTGCATGGCGATAGACATGGGTCTATCTGCAGTCTTCTACACAACATTATCCATTTGTTCCAGAATCATTTGTTGAAGATGCTTTCCTCCCCCCCCATTGTATTTTTTAGCTGTTTTGTCGAAAATCGGGTATTCATAGATGTGTGGATTAATATCGGCATTTTCAATTTGATTCCATTGGTGTACCTGTCTATTTTTGTGCCAATACCAGGCTGTTTTCAGGACTATAGCTCTTTTGTAGAGCTTAAAGTCAGGGATAGTGATGCCTCCTGAAGTTCTTTTATTGTACTGGGTGGTTTTGGCTATCCTGGGTCTTTCTTTTCTATACAAAGTTGATAATTATCCTTTCAAGGTCAGTGAAGAATTGTGCTGGGATTTTAATGGGGATTGCATTGAATCTGTAGATTGCTTTCTGCAAGATTGCCATTTTACTATATTTATACCTACACTCCAAAAGCATGGGAGATCTTTCCATTTTCTGGTATCTACTTTAATTTCTTTCTTTAAAGACACAAAGTTCTTATTGTATAGGTCTTTCACATGTTTGGTAAGCATTACCCTGAGATATTTTATGTTGTTTGTGGCTATTGTAAAGGGCGATCTTTCTCTGATTTCTTTCTCAGGCTCTTTGTCATCTGAATAAAGGAGAGCTACTGATTTTTTTTTGAGTTTATCTTGTATCCTGCTAGTTTGCTGAAGGTGTTTATCAGCTGTAGGAGTTCCCTGGTAGAGTTTATTGGGTCGCTTATGTAAACTATCTTATCATCTGCAGATGTAGACAGTTTGACTTCTTCCTTTCCAATTTGGATCCCCTTGATCTCCTTTTGTTGCCTTATGGCTTTAGCTAGAACTTCAAGTATAATATTGAAGAGATATGGAGAGAGGACAGCCTTGTCTTGCTCCTGATTTTAGAGGAATCACCTTCAGCTTCTCTCCATTCAGTTTGATGTTGGCTGCTGCTTTACTGTGTATTGATTTTATTATGTTTAGGTATGTTCCTGTTATGAAAATCTATCAACGTGATCCATCATATAAACAAACTGAAAAAGAAAAACTGTATGATCATTTCCCTAGATGCTGAAAAAGCCTTTGACAAAATTTAACACCCTTTCATGGTAAAGGTCTTGGAGAGATCAGGGATAACAGGAACATACCTAAACATAATAAGAGCAATATACAGTAAACCAACAGCCAACATCAAACGTTGATAGATTTTCGTATGTTAAACCATCCCTGCAATCCAGGGATGAAACCTACTTGGTCATGGTGGATGATTTCTCTGATGTATTCTTGGATTCGGTTTGCCAGTATTTTATTGAGTATTTTTGCATCGATGTTCATCAGGGATATTGGTCTGTAGTTTTCTTTCTTAGTTCTGTCTTTGTGAGGCTTGGGTACCAAGGTGATTGTGGCCTCATAGAAAGAGATTGGTATTAACCTTCTGTTTCTATTGTGTGGAACAATATGAGGAGTATTGGTATTAGCACTTCTTTGAATTTCTGGTGTAATTCTGCACTTAAGCCATCTGGCCCTGGACTTTTTTATTGTTGTTTTTGTTTTTGGGTTTTTTTTGTTTTTGTTTTTGTTTTTTAGTTGGAAGGCTTTTGATGACTGATACTATTTTGTTAGGGGTTATAGGTCTATTTAAATTGTTTATCTGTTCTTGATTTAATTTTGGTAAGTGATAGTTATCCAGTAATTTGTACATTTCCTTTGAATTTTCAAACTTTGTGGAGTATAGATATTCAAAGTATGACCTGAAAGTTGTGGGGATTTCCTCTGTGTCCATTGTTATGTCCTCCTTTTCATTTCAGATTTTGTTAGTTTGCATGTACTCTCTCTGCTTTTTTTGTTAGTTTGGATAAGGGTTTGTCTATCTTGATGATTTTCTCGAAAAACAAATTCTTTCTTGCATTGATTTTTTTGTCTTGTATTCCTGGCTTCTACTTTATTGATTTCAGCCCTCAAAATGATTATTTCCTGGTGTATACTCCTCCGGGGTGAGATTGATTCTTTTTGTTCTAATGCTTCCAGTTGTGCTGTTAATTCTCTTATGTGACTATCCTCTGTTTACTTCATATGGGCACTCAGTGCAATGAAATTACCTCGTAACACTGTTTCAAGGTGTCCCATAAGTTCGGGTATGTCATGTGCTCATTCTCGTTGAATGTTAGGAAGTCCTTAATTTCTTTCTTTATTTCTTCTTTGACTCAGGTGTGGTGCAATTGCACATTGTTAAGTTTCTATGAGTTTGTAGGGGTTCTGCGATTTGTGTTGTTGTTCAATTCCAACTTTAAAACATGGTGGTCTGATATGATACAGGGACTATTCCAATTCTTTTGTATCTGTTGAGGTTTGTTATGTTGCCTAGTATGTGGTCGATTTTAGAGAAGGTTCCATGTGGAGCAGAGAAGAAGGTATATTCTTCTGTGTTTGGATAAAATGTTGTCTACATGTCTGTTAAACCAAATTGAGACATAACTTCTGTTAGTTCTTTTGTTTCTTTCTTGAGTTTCTGATTGGTGGTCCTGTGTGCTATTGTGCGTTGAAGTCTCCAACTATAAGTGTGTGAGGTTTTATGTGAGGTTTGAGATTTAGTAGTGTTTCTTTTACGAATGTTGTTGACTTTCTTTGGGGGCATAGATGTTCAGAATCGAGGCTTTTTGTTGATGATTTCTCCTGCGATGAATATGAAAAGACAATCTTCACCTCTTTTGATTAATTTTGGTTTGAAGTCTAACTTGTTAGATATTAGGATAGCCACACCTGCCTGCTTCTTGGGACCATTTGATTGGAAGACCTTTTCCCAGCCCTTTACCCTGAGATAATGTCTATCTTTGTAGCTTAGGTGTGTTTCTTGTATGCAGCAAAAGGATGGATCTGTCTTCGTATCCATTCTGTTAGCCTGTGTCTTTTTATAGGTGAGTTTAGACCATTAATATTGAGGGAGAGTAAGGACCATTGATTATTAATGCTTGTTTGTTTTAGATTTGATTTTGGCAGTGGTGTTGTGAATTTATTTGTCCTTCTTTACCCTTGGTTTCTGGTGAAGTGGGATTATCTGTTGCCTATGCCTTTGTGAGCATAGTAAGCTTCCTTAGTTTGGAGTTTTCCTTCCAAAGATTTCTGTAGGGCTGGATTTGTAGATCCGTATTGTGAAAATCTGGCTTTGTCATTGAATATCTTGTTTTCTTCATCTATAGTGATTGAGAGTTTTGCTGGGATAGTAGCCTTGGCTGGCATCCATGGACTCTTAGTACTTGTAGAACATCTATCCAGGACCTTTTGGCCTTGAGGGTTTCCATGGAGAAGTCAGGCGTAATTTTGATAGGTCTGCCTTCATATGTTACCTGGCCTTTTTCCTTCTCTTAATATTCTTTCTTTATTCTGTATGATAGGTGTTTTCATTATTATATGTCAAGGGATCTTTTTTCTTTGGTCCAGTCTATTTGGTGTTCAGTATGCTTCTTGTACTTTCATGGGCATGTCCTTCTTCAGATTGGGAAAGTTTTCCTCGATGATTTTGTTGAATGTGTTTTCGGCCTCTTTGAGCTGGGCTTCCCCACCTTCCTCTATGCCTATTATTCTTAGGTTTTGCCTTTTCACAGTGTCTCACATTTCTTGGATGTTTTGTGTTAAGGATTTATTGGATTCATGATTTTCTTTGGTCGATGAATCTCTGGTTTATATTCAGCACCTGAAATTCCCTCTTCCATCTCTTGAATTCTGTTGGTTATGCTTGTGTCTGCAGTTCCTTCCTGATAGTTGGCCCAGTTTTTCTATTTCCAACATTCCTTCGGTTTGTGTTTTCTTTATTGTCTCCATTTCTGTCTTCAAGTCTTGAACCATTTCCTTCACTTGTTTGTTATTTCTTGGCTTTCTGTACATTCTTTAAGAACTTTATTTATTTTTTCCAATTTTTTGTTTGTTTTTTCTTCCATTTCCTGAAGGGATTTTCTCAGATCTTCTTTCAGGGCCTCTATCATTTTTATGACGATAATTTTTAGGTCATTCTTTTCTGAATCATTTGCTTTGTTGTGTTCTGGTCTAGTTGGAGTAGCTTCCCTAGATTCTGGTGGTGTTATGCTTGTCTTTCTGATGTTAGGTGTTTTCTTGTATTGCCATCTTCCCATATCTTCTTCCAGTAGGTGTTGGTGGGGTTTCTCCCTCTCTCTATGGATTTAGGTGGGTCAGAGGTTCGACGTCTGTAGTTCTGGGTGGTCCAAGCTCTCTAGGAGGTCTCTCCGTAGGCAGGGTCCTGACGATAGGGGTCAAAGATCAAGCTCCAGCAGAGGGGAGCTGAGGCCTCTTTGGCAGAGGCTAGCCCACAGGATATTTTCCTCAGGGATAGTCGTGTGTAGCTCTAGCCAAGGCCTCTAGCCAAGGCCTGGTGTTGGGGGATAAAGTCTGGGATGACACTCAGGATGTTTCAGCACCAATTGGCGGGTCTAGCTGGCACTCTCCAACTAGAGGCCCTGCGATGGGGGTCAAGGATCGAGCCAGCAGGAACTCATGGTGGACCCACAGAGATAGGCGGATCAGAACTCCAGTAGAAGACCCGTGGTGGGGGTCAGAGACCAGGAAGGTGGAAATTACTGGTGGTCCTACGAGGATAGCCTGGTCTATTGTGCTCAGATAGGCTCCAGGAATTTCCCCGAAGGTGGGTGGATTGTTGGCTCCCATTGTTGTTATTATTACTACTATCGTTACCAATACTACTGTCGTTGTTAATTGTTTATATTATCATTATCATTATTATCACTATTATTACCATTACTATTGTGGTTGTTTATCACTATTATTATTATCCTGTTATTACTATTGTTATTAACATACTAACATTGTTATCATTATTATCATTATTGTTGTCATTGTTTTTAATCATCATTATCATTATTGTCACTATGTATACTATCTTTTTCATCATTGTTATTAACATTATTATTCTTGTCATTATTCTTGTCATTATCATTTTTGTTATTGTTTTACCATCATTATCATTATTATCATTACCATTATTAATATTGTTGCCATTGTTTATCACTATTACTATTATTGTCACTATATTACTATTATTATTGTCGTTACTATTACTATTAACATTAGCACGTGTTGTTGTCATTATTATTATTAACATTATTATCATCATTGTTAACTTATGTTTGTCATTGTTGTTATTATTAACATTAATATTATCGTAATTATTATTATTATATTCCTCACCCCTTCTCCATACCTCTGATCCCTTTCAGTGACCCGAACCGCCCGGTGCCCCAGGACACCACGTTCGCGCACACAAGGCCTAACCGGTTTGAGGCCATGTCCTGGGCGAAGTACGAGCGGCGTGGGCAGCTGTACCTGCACATAGGGCTCCGCCCGCGTGTGCGTGACCACTACCGCGCCGCCAAGGTGGCCTTCTGGCTGGAGCTGGTGCCTCGCCTGCACGGCCTGCGCAACCTGCTGCACCCTGGCGCCACGACCTTGCCAGGGCCTGGGGCAGGAAACAGCAGCACGCCCGTGCCAGGGACGGGAAACAGAGGGTTCTGGACGGGAAACAGCAAGATTGGAGCAGAAAACAGCGAATTTAGAACCCAAGCAGTAAACACCTTCCACAGAACCATAAGTGGCCGAAACAGCGCCCGCGGGACCGGAAGCGGCACCCCTGGGGCCAGAGGCGGAATCGGTGGGCGCAGCAGGGCTGGGCCTGGGCCAGACGCGGCAGCGGTGCTGATCGAGACGAGACGCGACTACTCAATGGAGCTGAGCGTGACGATCGCGGTCGGCGCGGCCCTGCTCCTCCTCAACGTCCTGGCATTCGCCGCGCTCTACTACAAGCGTGACAAACGGCGGCACGAGACGCACCGGCGCCACGCCCACCATGCCCCTGGTCATGGGCACCGCCATGCCCAGCAACAGCAGCGAAGGGGCGGGGCCGCGGTGTCGGGACGCGACGGCATCATCGGAAACTCCGCGGCAGAGTCAGGTCCCGCCCTGCCCGACTACGCACTGACGCTGCGCAGGGCTCCCGACGACCTCCCGCTGATGACCGGGTCAGCTGTGGGTACATCTGCCCTGGCGACCGGGCCAGGCGCCGCCATTGCTGTCATTCCTGACCCGATCACGGCGCAGGTGCAGTCGGCGACCACGCTCCAAACGGTCGGGTTCAATGCCTTTGGGGCCGGCGGGCATTCCACCACGCGTGTGTAGCGCCAGGGTATAGCCGCCTGGCTGGAACCTTTTATTATTGTTGTTATTGCTGGTGAAGTGGACGACAGGAGCACAGAGTCAGAGACACACACAGGTCCGCCATCTGCAAAGGACAGGTTCTGTGTAGGTCCTGAGCGGATTGTACAGGTGTGTATGATGGACGCTGCACTCGCATGTGAGCTGGGAGGCAGCAAAGAGACTTTTATTATGAGTTCGATTGTTGTTATCATTATTATTATTACTAAATAATACACGAGTGACCCGCATAGCCCAAGGGAAGCTGGGAACCTGGGCAGGCAGACCGGAGGCTCCGCCCACCTCGCTGGATTACAAGATCACATGCAGGCAGGGGGATGAGGGAGACTTTTATTATGAACTCGATAATGATGAACCTGATGGTTATTATTATTATTAAATAAATGGATAATGATGTTGATTATGACAATGGTTATTATTATTACTATTGATATAATTATTATTAAATTAAAGACGAATGTGCAGAGACACCCACGGTTTCCATGTCTACTCTGCTATAATTTATTATTGTTATTTATTATTTATTGTTGGTACTTACTATTTTTTCATTTATGTATTTATGTAATATTTGATTTATTTCTTATAATTGCTGTTAAGTAGTACTTTACTATTATTTATAGTCTTTATTATTTGTTATCATTGCTATTTGTTATTTATCGCTGTTATTTTTATTTGCACTGTCATTTACTATTTATTGTTATTTGTTATTTGTTATGTTATTGTTATGTATTGCTTATTATTTCTTATTTTTAATTTATTAATTTCTTGCTTCATTATTATTTTTTATTTATTCTTATGTATTATTTTTAAACTGTTTAACTATTATATATTATCACTTTCATTTATTATTTAGTGTAATTTTATTATCATTGTTACTTAATATTTATTCTTTAAATATTATCTGTTATTTTTAATGAATTTATTGTTTCATTATTTATTATTGTTATTAGTTTACTGATTTGATATTATTACTTTTATTTTATTGTTTCCTTTTTAATTTATTTTTTTATTTTACATGTCGATCCCACTTCCCTCTCCCTCCCTCTCACCCTCCCTCCCTTTTACACTCTTTCCCCTGTGACGTACACCCTGACCACCCTCTCCTCCCATCCCCCCCACCCCCATTCCACTTGTAGGGCTACGCTATCCAGGTTGGGTCATGAAAATCTTTCAAGTCATTTGAAGTAGGGACTAGGACTTCTCTCCTGGCTCTAGGTTAAGGGAGTATCCTTCCATGGGGGATGTATCTGCAAGGTCCTTTTGTGCACCAGGAATACATCCTGTTTCTACTGTCTGAGGTCCCCCAGACTGCTCAGGCCTTCAAGCTGAGACCCATATTCAGGGGGTCTGAGTCAGTCCCATGCTGGATTCCCAGCTATCTGTCTGGGGGGGGGGGCATTAGCTCCTCCTTGTTCAGGTCAGCTGTCCTTGTGAGTTTCTGCAACCTAGTCTTGTCCACTCTCTCTGCATCTGGATTCTAGTTTGACTCAGTATTTGGTTATGGGTGTTTGCTTCTGTTTCCTACAGGTACCAGATGAGGGCTCCATGATGGTGGATAATTTAGTTGATGATCTCAATATCAGGGAAGGGCATTTATGGTAGCCTTTCCATGGTTGCTCGAATTGTTAGTTGGAGTCGGTTTTGTAGTTCTCTAGGCCTTTCTTTAGGTACAGTTTTCTCTTTAAACAAATAATGGCTTATGTTGCCCTTTTTGTTTCTGATTTTTTTTTTTAATATGCATGTTATTTCTCAGCTTTTTGGTTAGTATGGATATGAGCACTCAGTGCAATGAACTTCCCTCGTAAAACTGCTTTCAAAGTGTCCCATAATTTGAGTATGTCATGTCCTCATTCTCATTGAATTTTAGGAAGTCCTTAATTTCTTTCTTTATTTCTTCTTTGACCCAGGTATGGTGCAATTGGGCATTGTTCAGTTTCCATGCATTTGTAGGGTTTCTGTGATTTGTGTTGTTGTTGAATTCCAACTTTAAAGCATGGTGGTCTGATAAGATACAGGGGACTATTCCCATTTTTTGTATCTGTTGAAGTTTGTTATGTTGCCTAGTATTTGGTCGATTTTAGAGGAGGTTCCATGTGGAGCAGAAAAGAAGGTATATTCTTTTGTGTTTTGATGGAATGTTCTATAGATGTCTGTTAAACCCAATTGAGACATAACTTCTGTTAGTTCTTTTGTTTCTTTGTTGAGTTTCTGACTGGTGGTCCTGTCTGCTATTGACAGTGGTGCCTTGAGGTCTCCCACTATAAGTGTTTGAGGTTTTATGTGAGGTTTGAGATTTAGTAGTGTTTCTTTTACAAATGTTGACTTTGTATTTGGTGCATAGATGTTCAGAATCGAGACTTTTTGTTGATGGATTTCTCCTGCGATGAATATAAAATGACCGTCTTCATCTCTTTTGATTAATTTTGGCTTTAAGTCTAACTTGTTAGATATTGGGGTAGCCACACCTTCCTGCTTCTTGGGTCCAGTTGATCGGAAGATCTTTTCCCAACCCTTTACCCTGAGGTAATGTCTATCTTTGTATCTTAGGTGTGTTTCTTGTATGCAGCAGAAGGATGGATTCTGTCTTCATATCCATTCTGTTAGCCTGTGTCTTTTTATAGACGAGTTTAGACCATTAATATTGAGGGAGAGTAAGGACCATTGATTGTTAATGCTTGTTTGTTTTAGATTTGTTGTTGGCAGTGGTATTGTGAATATATTTTTTCTGCTTTTTCTGTTGCCTATGTCTTTGTGAGCGCAGTTAACGTCCTTGGGTTGAAGTTTTCCTTCCAACACTTTTTGTAGGGCTGGGTTTGTAAATATGCATTGTGTAAATCTGGCTTTGTCTTTAAATATCTTGTTTTTTCCATCCATAGAGATTGAGAGTTCTGCTGGGTATAGTTTCTTTCACTTGTTTAATTGTTTTTTCTTGGCTTTCCCTATTTTCTTTAAGAAATTTGTTCATTTCTTCCAAGTTTTTGTTTATTCTTCCTTTTCTTTAAGGGATTTTCTCACATCATATTTGAAGGCCACTATTATTTTTATGAAGGTATTTTTTTTTAATGTCATTCTCTTCTGCTACATCTGCTTTGGGATGTTTAGGTCTGGTTGGTGGAGAGCCCCTAGATTCTGGTGGTGTCATGCTTGCCTTTCTATTGTTATGTATTGCCATCTTCCCATCGCTTCTAACACTGGGTGCAGGTGGGATCTCTCTCTCTCTCACTATATATATATATATATATATATATATATATATATATATATATGGTACTAACCCAGTGGGCTTAGGTGGTTCAGAAGTTCGATGTCTGTAGCTCTGGGTGGTCCAAACTCTCTAGGAAATCTCTCCTCAGGCAGGGTCACAGCAATGGGCGTCAAAGATCAGGCTCAAGCTGAAGTCCTGCAATGGGCATCAAAGATCCAGCAGGCATGGACTCAGGATGGTCCTGCAAAGATAGGGAGATCTCTGGCCTGGACCTGGAACTCCGGCAGAAGACCAGTGGTGGGGGTCAGAGACCAGGCATGTGGGGATCCAAGGTGGTCCCACCCAGTTTTCATGTCTTGAACTGTTTGAATTGTTTCCTTTACATGTTTGATTGCTGTATCTTGGCTTTTCTCACTTTCTTTAAAGGATTTGTTGATATATTTCAATTTTTTGTTTGTTCTTTCTTCCATTTCTTTAAGAGAGTTTCTCATTTTCTCGTTAAAGGCCTCTATCGTTTTCACAAAGTTATTTTTTTTAATATTTTTCTTATCTTACATATCCCAGTTCCCTTTCCCATCTTCCCATGCCCCCCACCAGCCCCCTGTTCTATCCCCCATCCACTCTCCAGGGAGGGTGAGGCCTTCCATGAGAGATCATCAAAGTCTGTCAAGTCATTTGGGGTAGGGCCTAGGCCTTATCCCATTACTCTAGGCTAAGTGAATACCCCTACATGGGGATTGGTCTCCTGAAGTCCTTTAGTGCAATAGGGATTCATGCTGGTTCCACTGTCAGAGGCCCCATAGTCTGCCTAGTCCTCCTAGCTGAGACCCACGTTCAGGGGGCCTGGTTTTGTTCTATGTTTGTTCCCCAGCTGTGTGACTGGGGTTCATGTATTCCCATTTGCTCAGGTCATCTATTCCTGTGGGTTTTCCCAGCATGGTCTAACCCCTTTGTTTGACACTCCTCCCTTTCTGAAACTGGATTCCAGTAGTTTGGTTCTGTGCTTAGCTGTGGATATCAGCTTCTGCTTCCATCAGCTACTGGATGAAGGCTCTAGGATGGCATTTAAGGTAGTCATTATCCTCATTATAGGGGAAGGGCATTTAAGGTAGTCTCTCCCCTGTTGCTTAGATTGTTAGTTGGAGTCATCCTTGTAGATCTCTGACATTTCCCTAGTGCCAGGTTTCTTTTTAAACCTACGATGGTTCCTTCTATTGATATGTCTCTTTTCTTGCTCTCCTGTATACATCTCCCCGTTCAATCTTCCTGATCCCTCATGTTCTCCTCTCCCTCCTCTTCTGCCTTCCTTTTTCTCATACCTCCCTCCCCCTCCCACCATGATCCCAATTTGTTCAGTAGATCTTGTCCCTTTTCCCTTCACAGGGGGACCATGTATGTCTCTCTTATGGTCCTCCTTGTTTCCTAGCTTCTCTGGAGGTGTGGATTGTATTCTGTTAAACCTATGCTATATGTCTAATATCCATGTATGAGTGAGTATATACCATGTCTGTCTTTCTGTGACTGGGATAACTCACTTAGGATGGATTTTTCTAGTTCCATCCAATTGATGTAGGTAGGATGTGTGGCTTTGTTGGTTGGTCTTCCTACAGGTGGAGGGGTGTACTTGCTTCTGCTGGATACTGATACACCTTTAGGGCTCTTCCAATGGTAGGTGGGGACACAGTTCTGATGGTGGCAGATGCTGTGAGATTATTTGGGGTGTGGGGAGATTGCCTCCTGGTCTCTGAGGATTCAGGGTGCAGGTGTGGGTGTGTGTGAATTGCCCTAGATAATTATGTCCTATGCCTATTATGTTCCAATGCCTATCTCTGTGTTTTTATTAATTGTGTTACAATGCATGTTTCTTGCATCTGTTTTTTAAAAAGCTTGTCTAATATCCATTACCTATACAGAAGATAAGTGTACCCCTTTCCACTCATCTGTAGGAATTAAGACCTTGACTAAGAATTTGCTTCCCCCTGCTGCCCTCAGGGCAGGCAGCTGTAACTGCAGGAAAACCAGAGACATGTTTTCTAATGCAAAATGCTAATGCTCTTTTGGCTTCAACAACCCTGAAAGCGCCCTAACTGGTTCTTGAAACCTGAGATTACTAACCACACCCTTTACTTCCCCCTCCTCCCTCTGGTGCTTGGGTAATATAAGCCAGTCCTTGGAGTAAAATAAAATTAATAAGAGCCTTCTTAAAATCTGGCAAGAGTCCTGTGTTATCAATCTCGACACCCTCAGCAGTAGCTTGCCCCCCCTGCTGTGCAGACGCAGCAATTGGAGGTCCCACCAAGATTCTGAAAGTGAGGTAAGTGGATGGGGTCGTCCCTTGTGCTGGCTGGGACATATTAGGGTAAATAAGTAAACAAATAGAAAAAAGAGAGATGGGGAATTCACTCAGAAAGGTTACGTTAGAAATTCAATTAAAGGAACATCTAGAGGAACAGGGAACTTCAGTAAAGACAGAAATTCTTGAAGGCTTTTTTAAAATCCATTCAATGGACTAGTCATTGGTTTATAATGGGCAGAGGCCTGAATATGCCTGATTGGGAGGAGGTCAGACACGACCTGCACAAATTGCTAAAGGAAGAGGGGCCTGATAGTTTGCCATTCTCAACCTTCTTCTTGTGGAAGCTAGTAAAGGATGTGCTTCTAATGTAAGATCCGCTAGAGTGTGGTACCTCGCACTCCCACTCAGGAAAGGCAGCCCCCCCAAATCACTCACAAGAAGTGGTCTTGATGAAACGCATAAGGTTCTTTATAATCCAGTATACTGGGGCCATCAGCCATACGCCATGCAGGGTAGAGGACTCAGTGACCCCTAGCACAGAATTGAGACAGCTTTTATAGGGTTACAACAATGACCACGCATCGTGAACCAATCACCTCGTAGCATCCAGTGCGGACCAATTAATTTAAAGCATCCAAGCCCGCTCTTAGACCAGGAAGTCTGCTTTCGCACAGGCTTCTAGGTTTGGCCACAAGGCTCATTTCCTGTGTTCATTCACTCATAGGCTACCGTAAACATTAAAGTAGGTGACCCTCAGCTTGGGACTTAAGACTCCCAGCTTCCTGGGGTCACTTGAGAATTAGACTATATTTTTCCATCCTAACACTAACAGATAAGCTCCACCTGAAGCAGGTGGTACAAGCTAGCAAGGAGGTTTTAAAAGAGATGCAGGAGACAGAGACTCAGCAGTCATTATCTTCTGAGTCAGAAAGTGAGGAAGATGAGCCCAAGAGGTTGTCTAAGAAGCTACTGGGTGCCCGTGCAGATCAGTGAAAGACCATATCTTCAGGGAAAGACAGGTCCTTTCCTAACGACCATGGAGTGCGGCCCAAGGAGAGGCTCCCTCCTGAAAGCCACCAATATCCATCCTTGTCAGAAATAGAAAATGAAAGTCATTTAGATCCCGGCTCAGAGTCAGAGGGAGAACAAATGCTTGCCCAGATTGTGGCTCTTGAAAAGGAATTGAGGGAGACCAAAATCAGAGATCGGGAAAAAAAGGGCAAAGAGTCCCCCTCCATACTTAGAACAGGGAGACCCCTCCTACCCCATGGCCCAGTCCCTCCCTGGCCCTAAATGGGAGCCTAGGGGAGGAGCCCAATGCCTCCTTGTAGTAGCCCTGGTAATGAAGGTCCCAGACCCAAACAACCCTGGGCAGGATATCCTCCATCACAATGCTCTTAGTTTCGAAGACATGAAACAACTTAAGGAAGCCACCCTGAATTAAGGGTCACAGGCTCCTTTCACTGTGTCTTTGGTGGAGTCCTTTATGGTTCTCAATCTGACACCCAGCAATTGGCAACAGCTTTGCTGCGCTGCTCTTTCTGGGGGGGGGGGGTACTTCTTGATTTGGTGAGGAAAATTTCAAGAGAGATGTTCCCAAATATCCCAAAAAAAAATGCACAGGCAGGACAACCCCAGAGAAATCTTGACATGCTTACAGGGAGTGGCAATATGCCACCAACCAACAGCAGATGCAATACAATATTGCTGTTTATGCCCAGGTAGCCACTGCGATGCTTGGCGCCTGGAACCTACTGCCCTCTAAATAAGGAGGGGACCAATTGTTCAAAATTATCCAGGGGCCTTCTGAGCCCTCCCATGAATTTGTAAATCATCTTACCTAGGTGGCAGAAAGGAGTTTTGGAGGATTCGGTCCTGCAATGCCTGTGATCAAACAGATGACCTTTGAAAATGCTAACAAGTACTGTAAGGAGGCCCTCTGCTCTCACCGTAATAAAAGTCTAAATGATTACATTTGTATATGCAGGGACATTGATGGCAACTTCATCCTGGGACAAATACTGTCCACTGCTATTAGACCCCAAGAGGGAGAGGTAAAATTCAGTCAAGGGGCAGGAACAAGGGCTTGTTTTGGCTTCTAGAAGAATGGACACTTTTGTAGGAAATGACCTCAAAATAATATCATGGGTCCTAAGAGAACCAGACTATGTCCCAGCTGTCGGTGGGGACACCATTGGGCCAATGACTGTCATTCCAAAAATGATTCGGAGGGCAATTGTCTTCCCCCCCAATGCCAATCAAGGAAACTAGAGAAGGGCCCCATCTCAGGGCCCCAAAGCCAATGTGTATGGGGCAATGACCCCTGCCCGGGGAAGTGACAGGATTCGTTTTCTTCCTCAAAGCAACCCCTTTACCTCTCAGATCTCTTTAGAGCCACTCCGGAGAGCACAGGACTGGACCTTGCTCCTTCCACCTGAGCAATTCTAACACCTGAGATGGGGGTTCAGGTCCTCCCTACAGGGGTATATGAGCCTTTGCCTCAAGGCATGGTCGGATTAATCTTGAGGTGCTCTAGCACTATCCTCCAAGGCATCCAGGAATATCCTGGAGTTGTAGATCAGGATAGTGAGGGGAAGATTAAGATAATGGCTTCAGTGGCCCATGGAGTCATTGCCATACCAGCTGGGGAATGTATTGCTCAATTGTTACTCCTCCGTATGGCTCCACATGAGGCTCAAAACATTAGAGAAAAAAAAGGGGAAACCAGGGCTTTGGAAGCTCTAGTCAGGCTGCTTTTTTTTGGGGGGGGGTTGCCTCTATGTCAGACCGTCCCCAGCTTACATTAAAAATAGAGGACAAAACCTTTAAAGGTTTATTGGACATCGGGGCGGACATTTATGTCCTCTCAGAAGAATTTTGCCCTTGACCTGGCCAAAGCAGAGCAGAACTGCCACCCTTCAAGGGATCGGGCAAGCTCAAAAGAGCCTAAGAATTTTAATATGGAGAGACTCTGAGGGCCATTCAGGTTACTTTCAGCCCTATATCTTGGCCAGCCTCCCCATTAATTTGTGGGGACAAGATCTCTTGCAGAGATGGGAGTTGTCTTTACTACCAAAACCCTCGCCCAAGGCACTCTGCCAAGAAACAAAGCTCTCCGGATGATGTGTAAAATGGGCTGGGACAAAGGACAAGGGCTAAGTAAGCTGGAGCAAGGAGAAATTCGCTCTGTAGCCACTCTCCCATTAGACATCCAGGCTCCAGGAGATAGAAAAAGGATTTGGCCATTTTTAATATGTGTCACTGTTGAGCTGCCAGCCCCCCATTCCCATTACATGGATTTCTGACTATCCAATGTGGGTGTAACAATAGCCCTTAACTGCAGAAAAAAATCTGGTGGCTTCCCAGCTAGTTCAAGAACATTTGGAGGCCAGACAAGTGATCCCCTCCCCCTCCTCCTGGAACACCCCTATATTTGTGATTAAAAAGGCTTTAGGGAAATGAAGATTGCTCCTGGATTTGGGGGCTATTAATGCAACAATGCAGCCTATGGGAGCCCTTCAGCCTGGCTTGCCCTCACCTGTGGCTATTCCTAAAAAATTGGCATCCAATTGTTACAGATTTGAAGGATTGCTTCTTTTCCATTCTGCTGCATTCCCAAGATAGCCCCATGTTTGCATTTAGGCTTCCTTCTATTAATTTTCTGGAGCCCATCCTTTGCATTCAATGAGTGGTGCTCCCCTAGGGAATGGCTAATAGTCCTACAATATGCCGATGCCTGCCTGGATCCTATAAGATGCAAATTTTCTGATTTCTACATTATCCATTATATGGATTCTATTCTGCTGGCAGTGCCTGCTGAGGAGAGATGTCTTGAAGTGTTTGCTAAATTGCAAGAGCTCCTGGAGGCCTGTGGATTTATTTTGGCCAGAGAGAAGGTTCAAAAATAACCTCCTTACACCTATCTAGGCCATCAAATCCAACAGACCAGCCTCTGGCCTCAATGGCTCCAAATTGATTGTTAAAATTTAAAAACTCTTCATGTTTCAAAGGTTTTGGGGAGATGTTCAATAGATCCACCCCTCTCTTTCTATTAAAACAGGGGAGCTTAGACCACTATATGATATTCTTCTGGGGGATCCAGCTCCGACCTCTCCCAGACAAATTACACCAGAGTCCAAGGAGGACATCCAATTGTTATTTTAAAAAAAAAAGCATTAAAGAGCCCATCTTTGCCACTTAGACTATGAACAGCCTCTTGTTGTGGTTGTACTTTCCTCCAGTTTTTCACCCACTGCTGTTTTTTTGGCAAAATGGCCCTATATACTAGATTCATTTGTCAGCCTCCTCTAAGAAGGTGGTGTCCCCCTATTATGATTTGATACTACAATTGTTATGGAAAGCACATAAATTTAGCATCCAAACCTTTGGCAAGCCCCCTGATAAGATTATCCTCCCCTATGACAAGGAAGAGGATGAGCACTTACAGACCTCTCATCATGGAATAACGCTCTTTATCACATCTACAGGAGATAAATTTGATAACCACTACCCAAATAGCCCCTTGCTGTCATTTTTTAGGCAGAACCCTGTAATTATTCCTAAGATTATAAAGGAGTCCCCCTTTCAAGGAGCATGCTCAGTATTTACAGATGGCTCCTCTAAGAGTTTTGCTGTAGTAGTTTCTAGTCAAATGCAAAAGAGGACACCCACAGGGCAAATGTCCACCCAGGCTGCCTAATTGGCTGCTTGCATAATGGCTTTTTAGTTGTTTGATAAAGAACATCATATTAATCACTCATTTGGCATCCCACACAACCCTAAGGGACAAGCCATCATGGAACACACTCATGCCACCCTTAAACAATATTTTAATAAAATAAAAAAGGGGAATACAGGGACTCCCCTAATTCTCAATTATCTACCACCACTTGATATTTTAAATTATTTGACTGTAGATAAAAATAACTTGTCTGCTTTGGAGAGATATTGGAACAAATCCTCTCAAACATTGGGATGGGTCAGATGGAAAGACATAATTACAGGACAATGGCAACCACCCACCCACCTATTAGCTAGGGTCCAAGGGGCTGTTTGTGTGTTTTCCCTAGGAACAGAGAAATCTATTTGGATACCAGAATGACATGTTTGCCTTGTGGATCCTAGTCAGGAATCTAGTCCTGCTTCACTAGAATCTTTGGCCCATGGAGAGACGAATGGTTTGGACCTTTGTGAGGAGCCCCCATGTCCTGATACCAGTTCATCAGGAGAAAACATTCCCTGGGACTACTGGCTGCCAATGTGCCACTGGAGACTTCATTACTAAGTAATTTGACCTTCCTGACACAGTGAAGCCTTTGCTTCCAGAGAATGCTTAATATTTCTCAATTGCCCAATGGACCATTCTTGGTGTCATGTATAGTTTTGAGTAATGGTTCCATTGCTAATTTTCACCCCAATGCCAGTATGAGCAATTGCTTGGGACTTAGAGCAGTCCTATACCATAAATTTCCAATGGGAACAGGAAAATGTTATGACACGGCCCCCTATATCTGGGCCCCTATGTTGGAAGTGCCCAAAAAATTATGATTTGCATAGGCCGTTGCCTTAGGGACACTGTGCTCCACCTTTAATGGGACCTTGGGGGAGGGAGAATCTCTCAATTGTTCTTCCAGGACCTGCTTCCTGAGCAACTGCTGGTCCCCGATGGACACCGGTGCCCTGATAGTTTGAGTTCCTGTCCTTGCCCCCATGGTGTTGGAAGACCAAGATGGGGGAGAAGAGATTACCCTCTACCACCCACCAATAAGGGACTTTGGTAATACTGCTGCCGTCATTCCTGACATTGCTGTGTTGGCTACTGCAGCTGCCATTGCAGGGATTGCTGTCACTCAGTCTGCTGCCAGCTGGCTGGCAGAATCAGAGAAGCTCTAGCTATGCAGAATGCCCTGCCTGAATGCTCATATTCAGTTTGGACTCCTTAACTTACAGCAAACTGCCTTACTTCAGGAACAACTTGGGGTTTTGGGTTGGGGTAGCAGGCCTCTTGCTCACACTTTGTCATTCCTCTTATATCACCTTGTTTGAAATGCAAATGTCAACCGCCTCAATGCTGGTGGGGCCTTGTCTTTTGTAAACTGTAACAGTGTTTTGGCTCACCAAATAGTAGAGGTCAATAAGACCCGAATTACTCCTATTTCAGCAGAGGGCTGGTGGAATTCCATGGCCCAGATTGGAGGTTGGTTACAGCTTTGGAGTGGAGCATTGTCTCTAGGGGAGTTGGGGCCGTAGTGGCCAGGACAGGGATTCTTGCACTATGCAAGATCTGACCGACATTTTCACAAAAGCAACTCAGTCTGGCCCATGGCTCTCCCGACAGTCATGAGGTCTGGTCACAGATGCTGCAGAAATGAGGGTCCCCCATGATGGGCAACTTGTTGGAAAACCTCCTCCTAAGATATGGGGTCGCCAGGACCCCAGGCGACAGGTAAGAGGTGGCACACCCTGCATGACCTAAGCCAGGGTTCTCTCATAAAAAAAAAAGTTAAAATGGGGGAATTGTAGGAATTAAGACCTTGGCTGAGAATTCACTTCCCCCTACTGCCCTCAGGGCAGGCTGCTGTAACCTCAGGAAAACAAGAGACATGTTTTCTAATGCAAAATGCTAATGCTCTTTTGGCTTCAACAACCCTGAAGGCACCCTAACCAGTCCTTGGAATCTGAGATGACTAACCTCCCCCTTCAATTCCCCCTCCTCCATCTGGTGCTTAGGTATATAAGCCAGTCCCTGGAGTAAAATAAAATTAATAATAGCCTTCTTAACATCAAGCCAGAGTACTGTGTTATTAATCTCGACACCCTCCACAGTAGCTTGGCCCCACCTAGCTGCACAGGCACAACACTCATCAAAAAAAATTTCTTCGCAAAAAAGGCAGACTCCGTAACAGAAAAACAAAACCAATAGACCTGTAGAGTCTAATGTATATTTAGAAATATACATGTATGTATCTGAATATATACATATATAATTAGAGAAAATTGGATATGAATTTGAAGCAAAACAGAGACTATCAGGGAATGGTTGGAGGGAGGGAAGGGAAAGGCGAGATGTTGTAACTATATTTTGACCACAGAAAAACTTATGTTCTTTGCTGGTGTGGTTTAATTCTTCTACTTTATTCTCAACCATGATATTTTATCTCCTACTTGATACACTCTACGTATATGATCTCTTTCAGTTTTCTGATTGGTTTATTGAGTTTTTCAATTACATCATGCTTTCAGCTTGAATTCACTTCAATATTTATTAACTCTTTAGTGAAATCAGTTTCAAAATGCTGGGTTGTCTTAGTCACTTCTTTTGTTTGTTTTTCTAATTTTCTATATTATTAGACTGTTTATTTCTATTTCTTTTACTCATTGAGATCTGTTCTTTTTTGTATTTTCTTTTGTGCTTTTATAGTCTTTGAGTTATTTGATGAACTTAATGAATGTTTTTTAAGTACTGTGTTCTACATAATATTGGAAAACGTTTCTAAGTGTTTTAATTCTAGATGAATTTTGAAACTGTACTGTTTCCTTTCAATGCACTGTTGACCTTTCATTTGTTTATTTTTGAGATGAGACCTGAGCATGTGACCTTTTTTTGTTGTGTGTCTGATGTTGCATTCCAGGCAGGCTGTCTACTGTTTTCTTGTTAGGTTTTATTTATTTGTCCATTTATTTGTTTGTTTCTAGTTTATTTATTTGTTTTGGTTGCCCAAACTTGGTTGATTTCTGATCACGGAGTTGGAAGGTCAAGTCTGTGTTGACTTTGGATTAGAAGAAAGGAGGTGGTCCAATGTAGTTTTAGGCAAGCAAGCATGGTTGGATCTGCATAAGTGGCATGCAAACTGTGCTACCCCAGCTTTGTCAGGGATTGTGAGGGTGGTGTAGGTGGTCTCTCACCAGGCTATATGACATATAGGCTGTGTGAATGAGGTAGACTGAGAATCGAGGTATGGTGTGGACTCCTGCAGGTCCAGAGACTGAATAGGCTAGGCCAGCACTAACATATGTTTACCAAGCTAGGTAAAGAAGTTGAATGTGGTATAGGCTTGCTAGCACCCAACTATCTTGCTATAATGGACAAGGACACAGGATTTATGACCTAAATAAACTTGAATATTGACTGTGCCATGGGTATGTTGAGCTCCCACTGCTGCAACACACTGAACTGGTACAGAGGCTATGTGACAGGGGAAGGCATAGACTTGACCAAGATCCTGTTTCTACTGTCTGAGGTCCCCCAGACTGCTCAGTCCTTCTAGATGAGACCCATATTCAGGGAATCTGAGTCAGTCCCTTGCTAGGTTCCTAGCCATCAGTCTGGGGTGCCCAAGCTTCTCCTTGTCTAGGTCAGCTGACTTTGTGAGTTACTGCAAACAGGTCTTGTACCTTCTCTCTGCATCTGGATTCTAGTTTGACTCAGTGTTTGGTTATGGGTGTTTGCTTCTGTTTACAACAGGGACTAGGTGAGGACTCCATGATGGTGGTTAATTTAGTTGATGATCTCACTATCGGGGAAGAACATTTATGGTAGCCTTTCCATGGTTGCTTGAATTATTATTGGAGTCAGTCTTGCAGTTCTCTAGACCTTTCTTTAGGTTCAGTTATTCTCTTCAAACCAAATGTGGCTCCCTCTTTTATGTCCTCCCCACTCTGACTCAATCTATCTAGTCACACGTGTTTTCCTCTCCTCCACTTCTCTTTCTCCTAGTTCTCTCTCCATTCACTGCCCCCCATTTCCCAGGTGCTCTGGGGGACTTGTCCCTTCCCCCTTTTGTGAGGGACCATATATGAATCTCTTAGAATACACCTTGTATCCCAGGTCGTCTGGTACTGTATTATAGGCTGCTGATCCTTTGCTGTATGTCTAAAATCCATATATGAGCGAGTATATGCCATGTTCCTCTATTTGTGACTGGGTTACCTCATTCAGTATAGTTGCTTCAAGTTTCATCCACTTGCCTGCGAATTTCAAGATTCCATTATTTTTTTCTGCAGAGTAGTATTCCATTGTGTAGATGTTCCACATCTTCTTTATCCATTCTTCAGTTGAGGGGCATCTAGGTTGCTTCCAGGTTCTTGCTATTACAAATAATGTTGCTATGAACATAGTTGAGCACATGTCTTTGTTGCATGGATGTGGGTCATTTAGTTATATATCTACAAGTGGAATTGCTGGGTCCTGTGGTAAGCTAATTCCCATTTTCCTGAGGAACCGCCATACTGACCTCCAAGATTACTGTACAAGTTTGCACTCCCACCAGCAGTGGAGGAGTGTTCCCCTTTCTCCACATCCTCTTCAGCATAAGTTGTCATTGGTGTTTCTAATTTTAGCCATTCTGGCAGGAGTAAGATGGTATCTTAAAGTTGTTTTCATTAGCATTTCCATGATAGCTAAGGATGCTGAACATTTTCTTAAGTGTCTTCAGCCTCTTTGATTTCCTCTATTGAGAATTCTTTCTTAAATTCTGTACCCCATTTTTAATAGGGCTATTTGGTGTTTTGTTGACTAGTTTCTTGAGTTCTTAGTATATTTTGGAGATCAGCCCTTTGTCACATGTAGGATTGGTAAAATTTTTTCCCAGTCTGTGGGCTGCCTTTTGGTCCTGTCAACTGTACCCTTTGCCTTACAGAAGCTTCTAAGTTTGAGGAAGTACCACTTATTAATTGTTGATCTCAGTGTCTGTGCTACTGGAGTTATGTTCAGGAAGCAGTCTCCTATACCAATTTGTTCAAGGGTACCTCCTGTTGCAATGGCTGAGAGAAATCTCAATGGCTAAATGTCCAGAGGTTCGCACCACACTTGGTTACAGCTCCTGGGGAAAAGTGGTTCAGGTCCCTGCAGGTGCTTGCTTGGCTGGCTGTTTGGAATGGGTGCTAGATGTATTTTGTGCTATGATGACACTATTGCCTTTTATTCATGGATATTTTAGCCTGTAGCTCCACTGTTAATTCAGAGAAGCCTAGAGAACACTTAGACATAGTTTCAGGAACTCAAGGAAATACAGATCAGCAGTCAATAGATGGGTATTGCCCTCTGTGCCTTCAGATACAGATCCTAAAGTGCTTGTTGTTACTTCAGATGTCAGCCCGAGGCCTGATAAATCAATTAGGGCTAAGGCTGTAAGAATTTGCCTGCAATGTGACCTTGCCTGTAATTAGCCCACCAGCAGCAAAGCTGTTGTGGGATTCACCACAACACTATAATTTGCGATCTTAGGGCCCTTAAATTAATACTATTAGAAATTTAGTATCCAGAGACAAAGATTATTCTCTGAACTCAACAAATCAAATCTCTGATACGCTGACCACAAACAGGCCAAAATAAACAGAGGTTCCCAGCTACACACTTGCTTAGATGTATTTACGACCTCATGTTTCAAAGTAATTGTTGACGACTTTATAGTATATCTGTAAATCTTTAAACTGTTGGTAAAGATCTCTTCCTTGAACTTTCTGTATAAAAACCCGATATTTTGAAGTAAACTTTGCAGCGGTTCGCAAACCTCCTCAGGTGTATTTGTGTCTGTCTGTCAAGCCAAAGCCACTCCTGACCTGGTCATCCAAGTCTTGGTCTCCACACAGACCTGCTACCCACTGAGCAGTCTGTGGCAATTAATTGTTGATCTCAGTGTCTGTGCTACTGGAGTGTGTTCAGGAAGCAGTCTCCTATACCAATTTGTTCCAGGGTACCTCCTACTTTCTCTTCTAAGAGGTTCAGTGTGGCTGGATTTATGTTGAGGTCTTTGATCCATTTGGACTTGAGTTTTGTGCATGGTGATAGACATGGGTCTATTTGCAGTCTTCTACACACCATCATCCAATTGTGCCAGCACCATTTGTTGAAGATGCTTTCCTCCCCCCATTGTATTTTTTAGCTGTTTTGTCGAAAAACAGGTGTTCGTAGGTGTGTGGATTAATATCGGGGTTATCAATTTGATTCCATTGGTCTACCTGTCTATTTTTGTGCCAATACCAGGCTATTTTCAGAACTATAGCTCTGTAGTAGAGCTTAAAGTCATGGATCATGATGCCTCTTGAAATTCTTTTATTGTACGGGGTTGTTTTGGCTATCCTGGGTCCTTGTTTTCCCATACAAAGTTGATAATTATCCTTTCAATGCCAGTGAAGAATTGTGCTGGGATTTTAATGGGGATTGCATTGAATCTGTAGATTGCTTTTGGCAAGATTGGCAATTTTACTATATTTATCCTTCCAATCCAAGAGCATGGAAGAAGATACCATTTTCTGGTATCTTCTTTAATTTCTTTCTTTAAAGACACAAAGTTTTTATTGTATAGTTCTTTCACATGTTTGGTAAGCATTACCCTGAGATATTTTATGTTGTTTGTGGCTATTGTAAAGGGTGATCTTTCTCTGATTTCTTTCTCAGCCTCTATGTCATCTGAATAAAGTTGAGCTACTGATTTTTTTGAGTTTATGTGGTATCCTGCTAGTTTGCTGAAAGTGTTTATCAGCTGTAGTAGTTCCCTGGTAGAGTTTATTGAGTCGATCATGTAAACTATGATGTCATCTGCAAATATAGACAGTTTGACTTCTTCCTTTCCAATTTGGATCCCCTTTATCTCCTTCTGTTGTCTTATAGCTTTAGCTAGAACTTCAAGTACAATATTGAAGAGATATGGAGAGAGAGGACAGCCTTGTCTTGTCCCTGATTTTAGAGGAATTGCCTTATGCTTCTCTCCATTCAGTTTGATGTTGGCTGTTGGTTTACTGTATATTGCTTTTATTATGTTTAGGTATTTTCCTGTGATCCCTGATATTTCTAAGACCTTTATCATGAAAGGATGTTGAATTTTGTCGAAGGCTTTTTCAGCATCTAGGGAGATGATCATATGGTTTTTCTTCTTCAGTTTGTTTATATTGTGGATTTCGTTGATAGATTTTTCTATGTTAAACCATCCTTGCAACCCAGGAATGAGGCCTACTTGGTCATGGTTGATGATTTCTCTGACGTATTCTGTGGCAATTGATTGGATTCTGTTTGCCAGTATTTTATTGAGTATTTTTGCATCAATGTTCATCAGGGATATTGGTATGTAGCTTTCTTTCTTAGTTGTATCCTTGTGATGCTTGTGTACCAAAGTGATTGTGGCCTCGTAGAAAGAGTTTGATAATGTGACTTCTGTCCCTATTGTGTGGAACAATTTGAGGAGTATTGGAATTAGATCTTCCTTGAATTTCTGGTAGAATTCTGTACTGAAGCCATCTGGCCCCGGGTGTTTTTAGTTGGAAGGCTTTCGATGACTGTTTCGATTTCGTTGGAGGTTATAGGTCTATTTAAGTTTTTTGTCTCTTCTTGGTTTAATTTTGGTAAGTGATAGTTATCCAAATATTTGTTCATTTCCTTTGAATTTTCAAATTTTGTACTGTACAGGTTTTTCTAAGTATGACCTGAAAGTTGTCTGGATTTCCTCTGTGTTCGTTGTTATGTCCCTCTTTTCATTTCTGATTATGTTAATTTGCATGATCTCTCTCTGCTTTTTGTTAGTTTGTCTATCTTGTTGATTTTCTTGAAAAACCAACTCTTTGTTGCATTGATTTTTTTTGTATTGTTTTCCTTGTTTCTACTTTATTGATTTCAGCCCTCAAATTGATTATTTCCTGGTGTCTACTCCTCTGGGGTGAGTTTGCTTGTTTTTGTTCTAAGGCTTTCAGTTGCACTGTTAATTCTCTAATGTGACTATCCTCTGTTTTCTTCATATGGGCACTCAGTGCAATGAACTTCCCTCGTAACACTGCTTTCAAGGTGTCCCAAAAGTTCAGGTATGTCGTGTCCTCATTCTCGTTGAATTTTAGGAAGTCCTTAGTTTCTTTTTTTATTTCTTTTTTGACCCAGGTGTGGTGCAATTGCACATTGTTAAGTTTCTATGAGTTTGTAGGGTTTCTGCGATTTGTGTTGTTGTTGAATTCCAATTTTAAAGCATGGTGGTGTGATAGGATACAGGGGACAATTCCAATTCTTTTGTATCTTTTGAGGTTTGTTATGCCACCTAGTATGTGGTTGATTTTAGAGAAGGTTCCATGGGGAGCAGAGAAAAAAGTATATATTTTTTTTGTTTGGATGGAATATTCTATAGATATCTGTTAAACCCAGTTGAGACATAACGTCTGTTAGTTCTTTTGTTTCTTTGTTGAGTTTCTGATTGGTGGTCCTGTCTAGTGGTGAGAGTGGGGTGTTGAAGTGTCCCACTATAAGCATATGAAGTTTTATGTGAGCTCTGAGTTTTAGTAGCATTTCTTTTACGAATGTGGGTGCCTTTGTATTTGGGGCATAGATGTGCAGAATCGAGACATTTTGTGGATGGATTTCTCCTGAGATGAATATGAAAAGACTGTCTTCATCTCTTTTGATTAATTTTGGTTTGAAGTCTAACTTGTTAGATGTTAGGATAGCCATACCTGCTTGCTTCTTGGGTCTATTTGATTGGAATATCTTTTCCCAGCCCTTTACCCTGAGGTAATGTCTGTCTTTGTAGCTTAGGTGTGTTTCTTGTATGCAGCAGAAGGATGAATTATATTTTCATATCCATTCTGTTAGTCTGTGTCTTTTTGTAGGCGAGTTTAGACCATTAATGTTGAGGGAGAGTAAGGACCATTGATTGTTAATGTTTGTTTGTTTTAGATTTGATTTGCTTTTGTCAGTAGTGTTGTGAATTTATTTGTCCTTCTTTACCCTTGGTTTCTGGTGAAGTGGGAATATCTGTTGCCTATGTCTTTGTGAGCATAGTTAACTTCCTTGAGTTGGAGTTTTCCTTCCAAAGCTTTCTGTAGGCCTGGATTTGTAGATCCGTATTGTGAAAATCTGGCTTTGTCATTGAATATCTTGTTTTCTCCATCTATAGTGATTGAGAGTTTTGCTTGGATAGTAGCCTGGTCTGGCATCCATGGACTCTTAGTACATGTAGAACATCTATGCCGGACCTTCTGGCCTTGAGTGTTTCCATGGAGAAGTCAGGCGTAATTTTGATAGGTCTGCCTTCATATGTTACCTGTCCTTTTTCCTTCACTGCTCTTAATATTCTTTCTTTATTCTGTACATTAGGTATTTTGATTATTATATGTTGAGGGGTCTTTTTTCTTTAATCCAGTCTATTTGGCATTCCATATGCTTCCTGTACTTTCATGGGAATGTCCTTCTTCAGATTGGGAAAGTTTTCCTCGATGATGTTGTTGAATATGTTTTCGGCCCCTTTGAGCTGGGCTTCCTCACCTTCCTCTATCCCTATTATTCTTAGGTTTTGCCTTTTCACAGTGTCCCACATTTCTTTGATGTTTTGTGTTAAGGATTTGTTGGATTTGCTATTTTCTTTCGTTGATGAATCTATTTCCTCTAGTTTATATTCAGCACCTGAGATTCTGTCTTCCATCTCTTGAATTCTGTCGGTTATGCTTGCATTTGCAGTTCCTTCCTGATAGTTGGCCCAGTTTTTCTATTTCCAACATTCTTTCGGTTTGTGTTTTCTTTATTGTCTCCATTTCTGTTTTCAAGTCTTGAACCATTTTTTTTTCCTGTTTAATTGTTTTTTCTTGGCTGTGTATACTTTCTATACGATATTTAGCCATTTCTTCCCATTTTTTGTTTGTTTTATCTTCCACTTCTTTAACGGATTTTTTCACATCTTCTTTGAGAACCTCTATCATTTTCATGACAATAATTTTGAGGTTGTTCTCTTCTGATTCATTTGCTTTGTTGTGTTCTGGTCTAGTTGATATAGATTCCTAGATTCTGGTGGTGTTATGCTTGTCTTTCTGATGTTAGGTGATTTCTTGTATCTCTGTCTTCCCATAGCTTCTTCCAGTAGGTGTTGGTGGCGTTTCTCCCTCTCCCTATAGATTCAGGTGGGTCAGAGGTTCGACGTCTGTAGTTCTGGGTGGTCCAAGCTCTCTAGGAGGTCTCTCCTTAGGCAGGGGCCCGATGATGGGGGTCAAAGTTCAGGCTCCAACAGAAAAGAGCTGAGGCCTCTTTGGCAGAGGCTAGCCTGCAAGATGTTTCCTCAGGGATAGCCATGTGTAGCTCTACCCAAGGCCTCTAGCCAAGGTCTGGTGTTGGGGGACAAAGGCTGGGCTGATACTCAGGATGTTTCTGCACTGATAGGTAGGTCTAGCTGGCACTCTCCAACTGAGTAGGGCCTATTTATTAGAGGTCCTGCGATGGGGGTCAAGGATCCAGCCCGCAGGAACTCATAGTGGACCTGCAGAGATAGGCAGATTTCTGGGAGGGGCCCAGAACTTGAGTAGAAGACCGGTGGTGGGGGTCAGAGACCAGGTAGGTGGAAATTACATGTGGTCCCTCATGGAGAGGCCGATCTATTGTGCTCAGATAGGCTCCAGGAATTTCTCCTAAGTTGGCTATATTGTTGGCTCCACCCTCTGGCTCAGTGCTCAACCAGAGCAGTGGGATAGTGGGCAGGGTAGGGAAGTAAGTAGGGGGAGAGCAGGTCTTGGTGGGCGGGGCTATATCAGAGCTCCAAGAGCACTCTCTGTGGGGACAGGATGCAGGGGCAGGGAGACCCAGGACCCACCCAGGGATTTCCTGGGGAAAGTGTAGGGGAGAATCTGCCTCCACAGCGGGATTAGACCCAAACCCGCCCATAGCCAAGGCCTGGTGATGGGGACAAAGGCTGGGATGGTACTCTGGGTGTTGGTGTACCGATAGGTGGGTCTCTCCAGCTGGCACTCTCCAGCTAAGTAGGGCCTCTTTAGCAGAGGTCCTGAGATGGGGTCAAGGATCCAGCCTGCAGGAACTCAGGGTGGACCCGCAGAGATAGGCAGATCTCTGGGTGGGGCCCCAGAACTCGAGTAGAAGACCTGTAGTGGGGGTCAGAGACCAGGTAGGTGGAAATTACGGGTGATCCCACGTGGATTGGCTGGACTATTGTGCTCAGATGGGCTACAGGTATTTCCCCGTAGGAAATTTTGGATTTGCATGGCTTTTTTTTATATTAATGTTTTTATTTTGTTTTACATATTGACTGCAGTTCCCTCTCCTTCCTTTGCTCCCTCCCTTCCTCTTTTCATCTCTTCCACCTTCTCATGCTCCCAGACCACCCTCCCCTCCCATCTTCCCCCAAAAAATATGTAGGGTGATTCCCTCCAGGAGTTGTCATCTACATCTGTCAAGTCATTTCGAGTAGGGACTAGGACATCTCTCCTGTCTCTAGGTTAAGGGAGTACCCCTCCATGGGGGATGTGTCCACAAAGTCCTTTTGCGTACCAGGAATACATCCTGGTTCTACTCTCTGTGGTCCCTTAGACTGTTCAGGCCTTCTAGTTGAGACCTGTGTTCACAGGGTCTGAGTCAGTCCCATGTTTTGGGGTCCATTAGCTCCTCCTACTTCAGGTCAGATGTCTCTATGTGTTTCTCCAGCCTGGTCTTTTTCTTCCTTTCTGCATCTGGATTCCAGTTCGGCTCAGTGTTTAGTTGTAAGTGTTTGATTTATTTCCACCAGCTACTAAATGAGGGCTCCATGATGGTGGATAAGTTAGTCATCAATCTCTTTATCAGGGAAGGGCATTTATGTTAGCCTTTCCATTGTTGGTGAAATTGTTAGTTGTGGTCAGTCTTGTAGGTATCCTGACACCTGACATCTTTTCCTCCAGGGTAAGCTTGCTAAATTTTGTTCTAAGGCTTTCAGTTGTGCTTCTAATTCTCTAATGTGACTATTATCTGTTATATTTACATTGGCACGTAGTGCATTAAACTTTCCTACTAGCACTGCTTTCAAGGTGTCCTGTAAGTTCAGGTATGTTGTGTCTTCATTTTCTTTGAATTCTAGGAAATATTTAATTTCTTTTTATTTCTTCCTTGACCCAGGAATGGTGCAAATGCACATTTTTCAGTTTCCATCAGTTTGTAGTTTCTGCATTTTTGTTATTATTTAATTGCAACTTTAAATCATGGTGGTCTGATGAGATACATGGGACTATTCCACATCTTTTTGTCTCTTGGGGTTTTTTATATTGCCTAGTATGTATTCAACTTTAGAAATGGTTTCATGTGAAGATGAGGAGAAGTTATATTCTTTTGTGTTTGGATGGAATGTTCTATAGATTTGTTTAACCCAATTGGGACATAACTTTTGTTAGTTCCTTTGTTTCTATGTTAAAATTCAGTCTGGTGGTTTTGTCTAATGGTAAAAGAGCCTTGTTGAAATCTACCACTATGAGTATGTGAGGTTTTATGTGCATTTCAAATTTTAGTAATGTTTTTTTTCTATTTTTATGAGTGTGATTGTCTTTGTATTTGGGGCAAAGATGTTCAAAACTGAGATTTTGTACTGATATACATCTCCTGGGAAAATATGTAATGGCATTCTCCATCACTTTTAATTGATCTTGGTTAAGAGTCTACTTTTGAGATATTAAGATAGCTATACTGGAAGATCATTTGCCAATACTTTATCCTGATGTAATGTCTGTCTTTGAAGCTTAGATCTGTTTCTTGTATGCACCAGAAAGAAGAATTCTGTTTGTATCCATTCCGTTAGCCTGTGTCTTTTTATAGGAGAATTAAAACAATTAATTTTGAGGGAAAGCAAGGACCATAGATTGTTAACTATTGTTTGTTTCAGATTTTTTTTGGCAGAGGTATTGTGAGTATATTTGCCCTACTTGTTTTAGGGGGAGGTGGTTCTGGTAAAGTGGGATTATCTTTTGCCTGTGTCTTTGTGAGTGTAGTTAACTTTTATTGGTTGGAGTTTTCCTTACAAATTTTTCTGTAGGGCTGGATTTGTGTATATATTTGAAAATCTTGCTTAGTCATTGAATATCTAGTTTTCTCCATCTATAATAATTGAGAGTTTCACTGGGTATAGTAGCATAGGCTTGCATTCGTGAGCTCTTAGTATTTGTAGAACATCTATCCAGAACCTTCTTACCTTGAGAGTTTCTACACCAAAGTCAGGTGTGATTTGATAGGTCTGCTTTTATATGTTATCTGGCCTTTTTCCACTGCTGCCATTAAAATTCTTTCCTTATTCTGTATATTACTTGTTTTGATTATTATGTGGCAATGGGAATTTTTTAGTTCAATCTATGTGGTGTTTGCTATGCTTCTTGTACTTTAATCAGCATGCCCTTCTTCAGAATGGAAAAGTTTTCTTCAATGATTTTGTTGAATATGTTTTCTTCATCTTTGAGCTGGGCTTCTTTTCCTTCCTCTATGCCTATTATTCTTAGGTTTGGCATTTTAATTGTGTCACATATTTCCTGGATGTTTTGGATTCAAGACTATTTTCAGTTGATGAATCAAATTTGGTTTTGACAAACTCAATATGGAGGTTCTTATATGCCCATCATCCTTTTATGTAGAAAATTGGTGCTGATTGGAACATGTCTCACTGTCATGTCTCACTGTCATGAAAAAACTTAGGTTATTAAACATCCTAAATGCCATATTCTGTAGGTATTCAAAGTGTTTGTAGATCATCTACCAATCTAAATATATCTGTTTAACCTTGAAAACTTACCTAGTATGACTACATGTTTGATTATTATAGATGACTATTTTTAAAAAAATACATTCATTTTAAAATAAGCTGCATAATTATAATACCTTAAACAAAAGTAGAAACATATATGCAGTACAACAAAAACAACTTTGCACTTGTATCAATATACCAAAGCCCATATCAATGTAAAATATTTAAGATTAAAATTCCTTTTTCTTATATTCCCCCTAAATGATGAAAGACCTCCATGGTGCTTAAATATCCAAAAAATACCCATCCTACTTCTTGGGATTATGAATCTTTTATTTCCTAGACTTATTCCTGTTGTCTGTGGGCAAATTCATCTTTAGGAGGCCCTCCTGATTTTTTTACAGTAACTGTCTAGGAGTTGAGAGTAAGCTATTCTTGATGCATGGAAGCTCTGTGAACATGGCTGTTGCTCGGCATGACTGCCATTTTTGGGTCCAATATGTTTGTGTGTATTTATTTCACTTTGTGTGTTTCTTCATTGCTACAATTATTTAGTCACCTTCTTTCTCCCCATACTTGCACCTATACCATGTGGTCTAGCTGTTCTAAAGGTAAGTAAATGAATAGAAATTTATTTTTATTTCAGTAAATATAAAAGGATTGAGATAGAGGCCATTAACAGTATTGTCTCCATTCTGGAAATATGAAAATTGGAGCATAGAAAATATGATTAAATAGTCCATCAATGTAGTTGAATGGCAAAATGATGCTTTCATTTTCATGTGTATATCACTATAGGAACATAGTGGGGCTATAAGGTTAGTCCATTAGTGTGTGAGCTTATTACACATACACATACACATTAGTATGTGAGAGGTATACTAGAATGTGACAGAATGTTGGATTATAAATGTTGCCTGGCAACATTGCTAAATTCTATATTCTGGTATCATGGACAGAGAACCACAGAGCAGCTTAGATTTATTGTTATCATTAATGACAGCATTTGTGGAACTGGAGTCTCATAATCAAGTCATCACCAAATCACTGGAAGTTGACCTACAGCTATTACCCAATTGCAGATTACCTAATATCAGGGAATATAGTCTGTGGAGAAACAGTTCAAGATATTTATTGATGAACCTCATCTTTCCTAAGAAGTAAAATTGTGGAATAAGAAGATAAAAAGACTCACAATTATTCAAAAAAAAAGGTGAGTTTTCATTGTTAGATTCTTTCAGGAAGGTGTTAATCCATTGGCTAGACTAGACTGAGGGAAAATTTGATAGCAGTTCATCTCTAATGAGGCAGCTGACCAACATCAACTATTTGATACCTTCTCAAACCCTGGATACATAATGACATTTAATCGTTTACACATTTTACTACTCTGTGATTAAATTATCGATGATCCATGGAGTTTGGCACAGTCTTCTGGAAGTCAAATAAGAGGCAACTTGTGAGTGTTGAGTAGGGCAGACCATCCCATCTCATCATCAGATTATGTAAATTTTAATTATTAAAATAGGACTTTAGATAATTTATGATCAGTGGATTTTGGGCCACATTGTGGGTGTCAAGTATGTAAGACCATCTAATTATTTAATTATGTAATTAAATTATTTAAATCAAGGATGACAACATTGTTCATGAGTGTGGTTTGGAGCCAACTTGGAGAAGTGGATGATGTGATATCAACTTGTTATTTGATTATTTGGTTATATAAAACAATAATTATGTCATCCTTCATACCTGGAGTTTGTTGCCACCTTGTGGGATCAAGTATGACAGATCATCAAATTACATAATTAAATTATTTAAATTGATGATAGGAATTCATATGCAAGATCATCTATATATTGTATACTTATTTAAATAAATCATCCTTGATTTCATGAAGAGTCCAGTCAAGCTCCATCTTGGGGAGTTAAGTGTGCAATATCATCACATTTTTTGATATATTGTTTAAATCGATGATGATGATGTTTTCCTTAATGACTGGAGTCTGGCCATTCTTCCCTGAGAGTTAAATGCCTCATCACCTATTTATTTATTGTGATGTTATCAATTACTAACATATTTAATTACTTCAATGATGATGTCATCATTGATTATGGTTAGGGTGCAGTTATCTGTCATGGTTGAGGTTAGAGATTTGGAAGTTGCAGCCATGGATACCGCTGACTGAGTGCCATGTGCATTACCCAGAGGGCTAGGGATCCTGGAAGACTGAGTCTAGAAGATTCCATGGTGCCCACCGAGAAGTACAAGGACTCCAACAAGGTATGCATAGTGGTCAAGGTGTTTGCCTCCCTGTTCTTTCTCCAAATCCTCACATTTGTTGTGCTCTACTATGAGAAAGAGAAGCAATAGCACAAGAGGCCTCGCCAGGAACGATATTCCAGAAAATGGATGAGCTGCTCTCTTTCTCAGCTCTGCTGGTGACGCCCTTTCTGTTGCCATTTTGGCAGCTGAAACCAACATTGCTGCTACTATTGCTACCCCAGGTATGGTCCCATCATGACAGCTTCTGTTGCACCAGAGCAGAGACTCCGTGGCTTGACATGATGCTAGCCCAACAAAGTTCATCAGGCAAAGCAGTCTGATTATCTGAAATATTAAATTATTGAAATTTAAAATCTCGTGATGAAAGCATCTTTCATCGGGCCTGGCATGAACTCCCAGGAATTTATTATGCAAAACAGTCCAACTATTTAAATAATTAATCATTTAAATATTTAAATGGTCATTACATAATCTGTGATCAAGGAAGTTTGGCGCCACCTTGTGGAAGTCAACGGTGACAGACCATCTAACCATCTGATTATTTCTTTACTCAAATCTGTCCTTATCTACTCGGGAAAGAGTGGAGTCTGAATCCACCTTGTAAGAGTTAATTGCGGTATGTCATTTCATTATTTAGTTATTTAAATAAATGATTATATATAATTTTGCTATCTCTCCAGAGGTAAATTATTGGACATTATCTCATTATTCATTCAGTTAATTGTTCAAATCTATGATTAAATAATCAATGATCTCTTGAGTTTTTCCCTAACTTGTAGGAGTCAAGTGTAAAACACCATCAATTTATTTAATTATTCAATTGTTTAATTATTAAAATTTATCATTATTTACTCAGTGATCACTGGAGTTTGGAGCCTCCTTGTGGAAGTCAAATGTGCCAGACCACTACATCATCAGATATTATACATATTTAACTATAAAATATGGTCATTACTGGAGTTTTGTTCTACCTTGTGGAACAAGTATGCCAGATTATCTACTTATGTAATTAAATTTTTTAAACCAACAATGGTGTTATGGACCATAAGTCATGTTTCAAATCAGATTGTGGGTGATCTCCTTATTTGATTATTTATTCATTTATATAGAGCATTACATCAGTCATGATACCTTGAGTTTGGTGCCACCTTGTGGGTGTTAATATGCAAGGCCATCTATTTATTTCTTTATTTAATTAATAAATAATTATTACAGGAAGAGTTCAGTCTGACTCCACCATGTGTGATTAAAGTATGTAACACTATCTCATTATTCCATTATTTCATAATTACATATTAATTATTTAAATCGATGATGATATCATCCTATATGACTGAGTCTGACTAGTCCTCCCTGGGAGTTAATTGTGTGACACTATTTAATTATCTAAGTATTATTTCCTTGACATTCGCTGGTGTTTGATTTTATTTTATGGAACTTCAGTATGCAGGACTATCCAATTATTCACTTATTTGATTACTTAAATGATGACGGAATCATCGATGAGAGGTTTGACTGCTATGCGATGGACACAGCAGATGATTGGTGCCAGTAGCAGCACCCAGAGCATGAAGGACACTGAGAGATCCAGTGATTAGTGACTACATTATAACAGATTTTAATAATTAAATGATTAAATAATATAAAAACCTGAAAAGTTACACATCGTAAATTTTCGAGAGGATGCACCAGAACTGACCCATGAAGGATACAATCATCACAAATTTTTTAAAAATTATAATTTAATAATGAGATGATCAGAAGATCTTGTCTAATGAATGCTGTTGGGCTAAGTCATTACACTCCACCAAGTCACTGTAGTCATCAAGAGACTGTTGTGGTGGCCTGGACTACAGCAGCAGGGGCTGTGTCAACAGTGATCAGGTGCCTTCACATGCAGAGCCAAGAGAGAGCAGCTCCTCACATTCTGTGAGCATTACCTCAATATTCTCTGTTGTTTTAGGTGTTATGATTTAGGTCCAATTGATTTCTTATTGTAAGACCCGCGAGAGCGCGGTCCCTTGTGCTCCCACTCAGGAAAGGTGGCCCCCCCAAATCACTCACGAGAAGTGGTCTTGATGCAAACGCATAAGGTCCTTTATATTCCAGTATACTGGGTTGTCAGCCATGGTAGAGGGCTTAGCGACGACCCCTAGCACAGAATTGAGACAGCTTTTATAGGGTTACAGCAAAGTCCGCGTATCATGAACCGTGAACCAATCACCTCATAGCATCCAGTGCAGACCAATTACTTTAAAGTATCCAACCCCGCCCTTAGCCCAGGAAGTCTGCTTTCCCACAGGCTTCTGGGTGTTCATTCGACCATCAGCTTGGGATTTAAGACTCACAGCTTCCTGGGTTTTCTGGGGAATTAGGCTAAATTTTTCCATCCTAACATTATCATAACCGAAACCAAACACTCAAATGCACACACAAACACACACACACACACACACACACACACACACACACACACACACAAAGAAAGAGAGAGAAAAAAAGAGAGAGAAGATCTGACTAACCAGACATTGCATGAACCTGAGCTGTGGCTGAGAGATGGAGCCCTATAAGAATACGTCTACATACCAAACTGCCTCTCCCTTTCAACTCTGAAATGACAACCATAACTGTTATTGTTAGATTTGAGACAGTTTGTGGGTTCTCACACAACTAGATTCATATCCAGTAAACACAAACACAAACACAAACACAACCTCATTCACCAAGAGAAAGAGAGGGGGGGAGAGGGAGATGTACTAGGAACCCTGATAGTTCCCTGTTTTGATTTCAGAACTTTCTCTAGCTGAGATAATACCTGGACAAGGCAGAGTAAGACAATGGGCTCTTTGACCTTTCACCCTGGGATTACTCCTTTGGTATAAGGCTATATGAGCCAGTTAGCAAAACAAAGAAGTATGCAAAGTGCATGGGCGTCCTGATTTAAAGAGAAGAAGCTTATCAGGGGAGGTGTCAGCAGTGAAACCTGGCCTGGCAGGGATGCTAACTACAGCAATCTTTTCCATTTTAATCCTGCTTGTCTGGTTCCTACAGCATACCTTCAGCAGTCAAGGCAAGATTTTCTTACCCAAAATGACTAGTTTTGACACAATGAAAGTGAACTCCATATGGGGGTTCTTCTATGCAAATCATCCTTTTATAAAGTAAATTTGCACTGAATGGAGCAGACATGTCACACTGTTATGAAAAATTCTTAGGTTATTATTCATCTTGAATGCCATATTCTGGAGGTGATTGAAGTGTTTGGAGGTTATCTATCAAATATACCTTTTTAACCTTGAAAACATGCCTTTACTACATGTTTGATTGTTATAGATGACTAACTACTAATCTGCTTTTCTTAATTACATATTATTTTTAAATAAGCAGCATTAAGTTCAATACCTTAAACAAGAGTAGAAATATATCAGTAAAACTAAAACAGCTTAAATTTGTGTAAATATAACAAGTCCATATCAATGTAAACTATTTGAGGTTAATATTCCTTTTTGAGTTATATTCCCCCTATATGATGACAAACATTCATAGAACTAAAATTCAGATAACCAAAAAATACCCTTCCCACCTATTGGGAATATGAATGTTTTATTGTCAACACTTCTTCCTGTTGTCTGAGGGCAAAGGCATCTTTGGGAGACACTCACATATTTTTTTATAGTAATTGTTCAGGAGTCCAGTGTAAGCTAGTTGTTTTTGTTGCATGGAAGCTAAGTGAGCATCACTGTTTCATAGCATGATTAGTATTTTTGTGTCCCATGTGTTTTTGTATGTATTTATTTATCTTTGTGCCTTTGTGCATTACTACAATTATTCACTCACCTACTTTCTTCCCATATTTGCACCTATAGCATGGGGTCAAACTGTTCTAAATGGAAGAGAATGAACAGAAGATTATTTTCATTTTAGTAAATAGAAAAGGATTAAAATAGAGGTCATTAATACTATTGTATCCATTCTGGAAATAAGAAAAATTGTAGCATATGAAATACGTTCAAATACTCATCAATGTAGTTGAATGGCATAATGATGCCTTCATTGTCATCTGTATACCACTATGAGCATGTAGTTGTTTAATAGACTTGAAATAAGTATAACTCAAAAAGAGCCTTGCATTTTTGGGAGAAAATTAGTCAGTCTATAATATCCCATTAGTCAGTGTGTTTATTAGAGCATGTGTGAGGTGTACAAAAATGTGACAGAATGTTAGATCATAAATGTTGACTGGCAACCCTGCTGGAATTCTATATTCTGATATCATGGACCAAGAACCAGAGAGCAGCTTACATGTAGTATTATTACTGGATATTTTAGTGTTCCAAGATAAATGTATCTCCTAAAACTTTTAATGATGTCATTTGTGAAAATTGATTCTCCTAAACAAGTCATAGCCAAACCCCTGGAAGTTGGCCTACAGCTATTAATATTACCCAATTCCATATTACCTAATATCAGGGAATAGAGTCTGTGGGGAAGCAGTTCAAAGACTTTTGTTGATGAATATCATCTTCCCTAAGGAGTAAAACTATGGGTTAAGAAGATAAAAAAAACTCACAATTATTCAACAAATGGTGAGTTTTCTATTGTTAACTTCCTTCAGGAAGGTGTTAATCCATTTGTTGACTAGACTGAGGGGTAATTGGATAGCAGTTCATTTCTAATGAAAAAGCTGCCCAATATCAACTAATATCAGCTGATATCAGCTGATATCCTCTTAAGCCCTGAATACACAATGACATGTAATCATTTACTAATTTTATACCGAAATCTGTAATTAAATAATCTCTGGTCAATGGTGTTTGGCACAATGTTCTGGGAGTCTAGTAAAGACAACTTGTGTGTGTCCAATATGGCAGACTATATCATCCTCTGATTATACAAGTATTTTATTATTAAAATATGACTTTAGATAATAGATGATAAGTCAATTTTTACACCTTGTTTAAGAAAATTGAGGCAAGCCCTTTCATTATTTAATTATATAAATCAATGATGGTGTCAATTTCTTATATCCCCATGGGTGAATTATGAGATATTATCTCATTACTCATTCACTATATTGTTAAAGTTTATGATCAAATAATCAGTTTTGCCAAGTCATCAAGAATAAAATATCATCAAATAATTAAAAATTTTAATCATTTATTTATTAAAATCTGTCATAATTTATTCAGTGATCACTGGAGTTTGAGCCTACTTGTGGGAATTAAATGTGCCAGGCCACCACATCATCTGATGTTATACTGATTTACCTATAAAATTGGTCATTAAATAATCAAAGATCACTGGAGTTTAGTTCTACCTTGTTTGATCAAGTATGCTAGATCATGTAATTATGTAACTAAATTATTCAAAACGATTATGACATTATGGACCATTGGTCTGGTTTGGAATCAGATTGTGGGAGTTGATGATGTGACATCATATCATTACTTGATTAATTAATCATTTAAATAGATCATTACTTCAGCCATGATACTTTGAGTTTGGTACCACCTTATTGAAGTTTATGTGCAAGGTTATCTAATTATTTATGTATTTGATTTTTTAAATAAATCATTATTCCAGGAAGAGTTCAGTCTGACTCCACTATGTGGGCTTTAAGTATGCAAACCATCACATTATTAATTATTTTATTATTACATATTAATTACTTCAAATGATGATGTTTTCCTTCATGACTGGAGCCTGGCCAGTCTTTCCTGGAAGTTAATTGTGTGTCATTATTTAATTATCTATGTATTAATTCTTTGACAATCATTTAGTTTGGTTCCATCTTATGGACATTAAGTATGTAGCACCATCCAATTATTTACTTATTTGATTTCTTATATGATGATGGGGTCATCAGTTAGGGGTTTGGCTGCTGTGTGAAGGACACAGCAGATGATTGGAGCCAGGAGCAGCACCCAGAGCTCGAGGGACACTGTGAGATCCAGTGATTACTGATTACACAATAATAGATTTAATAATAGATTTTAATGATTAAATGATTAAGTAATTTAAAAAACTGGATCGTTTTGCATCATCAATTCCCAAGAGGATGCACCAGAACTGAGCCATGAAGAACACAGCCTTCACCAATTTTAAAACTTCAATAATTTAATAATCAGATGATTAGAAGATCTTGTCTAGTGAACCCTGTTGAGCACATGTCATGACACTCCACCAGGACACTGCAGTCATGATGAGGCTACTGTGGTGGCCGGGTGCACAGCAGCAGGGGCTGTGGCAGCAATGAAGGGAGTGCTTTTACCTACAGAGCCAAGAGAGAGCAGCTCCTCACTCTCTGTGATATCATCCCCAGAAATGCTGCCTTGGCAACCACTATGATGCTTCCTGTGTCTCTGGTGCTGCTGCTTGTCCTTCTCATAGTAGATGTAAGTGAATCAGGGATGTGGATAATGAGCTGCAAGTTGCCCCTTAAGATTGCCACACTCTGCATATTTCTTGGTCACATCATGATGCTTCCTCTAGGTGAAACTCTGCCCATTTCTCGACTTGACCTCCCATTTGGGGAATATGCCCTCCTGAGAGAGAGAGAGAGAGAGAGAGAGAGAGAGAGAGAGAGAGAGAGAGAGAGAGAGAGAGGAAGACTCTCTGTGTATCTTTGTCATGCCTTTCATGTCTAGGAGCTCATAGCTCCCCACATATCTACACTCAATACACCCACAAAGGGCCCTTTGTAAACTTACAGTTGATGTCTCAGGAAGCTCTGTAGAAAGGGAGAATGGAAAGACATTAGACAAGGTAGTCACCAGAAGGCCAGGGCAGTGGTCTTTGCCTAGCAGTCATCTTAGAAGATATCAACAGTTTGAAGGAGGGCCTCTGTAGTCTGTGGGTGTTTATACGAGACTGGCTCTCTTTTATTGAAAATCATTTCCCTACAAAATATGGTATGTCATCTGGGTCCAAACAGGCCTCACTGTCCTGGATACCATGGGTGGGAGTGTATATAGGAGCCAGGGAGGGAGACACAAATAGTGGAGGAGGTAGCTATGAAGGTGGACAGACACAAGGCAAGCGGGTCCTCTGTGCAGGCACATGTGTTTTGGTGTTGGATGGTCTTTTTACCTGCAGGTTGATGTGTTGTCCCATTCTGTCTATGGGCACTTGTTTCTTTTATATGTTTCTGGTGCCCTGGAGGTAAGGGATGAAGGCACCTAGAGGACATCCTGTGGAGACACCAGGAATTTTTTGAGAAGTCCCTGTACAGGACAAGGGAGGAAATATGCTATAAGCACCCTGTCGTGACAACAAAAAATTACATATTTTTCCTAAGAGTGTAGCTTGCCTTTCCCCAGACCACTTGAATCTCTTGTGCCTAAGACAGTAACACATAGGTAGATTTCTACATAAGATCCAGAAAGTCCTATATGAGTGGGTCTTGTGGACTTGGGAAAAAGAAAAGTGTTGGGAGCCGGCCGTGAGTCACATCCACTTGCAGAGTTGCTTACACCTTAGAACTCTAATTGAGCCTTATCTTGGTATACAGAAACCTGCTGGACAGGTGGTCTCTTCCACTCATTCTAAATACTGAGATTAAACCCAGTGCCCTGAACTGAAATGGGCCTGGCCCAGGAACTAAGATAAGCAGACATTTATGGTCTGATGTTTATTGCCTGGGGTGATTACCAGGACCCCGGAGATAGCAGAAGTTACCCCTCCCCATTTCCTCCCTGCCTTCTACTTCTCCCCATTTCCTCCCTGCCTGCTACCTCTCCCCATTTCCTCCTGGCTTTGCTTTAAAAACTCCTTTTTACATCAATAAAGTTAGACCTTGACAAATGCACTGCTTGGTCTCCTTTTTCTCCCATTATTTTCAGGTTCTAGCCCACCTCAACCCACAAATAACTAGGCCCTGCTGGTCAGGACAAAGTGTTGCAAAACCTGGGGCCCCAAGGGAGGGCTTTTACCGGAACAGACTCCCCATCCCTGAAGAAGAAACATGGGTACCGCGCATGGAGAAGAGAGCTGGACCTCTTCTGTAGACCAGACTTGGGAGCTGCAGCAAGGCCAGTTGGAATCCATTCTCATCACTCATGAGCACGCGATTCCTGGTGAGTCCCCCCCCAGCTTTCTGTTCAATAATGATGGGTTAATCCTTGTCAAGGAGGTAAAGTTCATTAGGGACTTAAAGTACTCCTTTTGAGAAAGAGGAAATTGAGTTTCCTGTAAAGAATATAGAAAGTAGCCACATTACAAGAGATTTCAGTTAAGGATATTTTATTTCAACAAACTAATCTCCTAGAAAAACGAGGGCTAAAAGATAGATGTATGTATGTATGTATGTATGTTCTGTATGTATGGTGTGGCCACACAAATGCATGTATGGAGTGTGATTATGAATGTGTAAATCCTAACAAAAATACCATTTGAATTGCTTGAGATATGGCAAAAAGAGACATCAGATTCACAGCAGTCCACAGGAAATTGCCAAAGCCAAAATGGCCTGAGAGCCAGAGAAATCTGTATGGATGGTTCAAAAACGTTTAACAGAGGAGAGACTACAGAAATCTTTCTAAATTTTGATGGTTAAAAAAGAAATTGAAAGAATGGAGGTTAATGTAAGATTGGCAAAAAGCTATTGAGAAAAAGCCTCAGGGAACTACAGCCCTGTCAGGCTCCCTGCATAGAAAGGTGTCAGTGAAAATGCAAATGAGATCTTGTCAGTTAAAGAAAGCTTTACAGGTCAGACTAGAAAAAGTTTTCAAAAGTATTTGGGACTTACGTTACATCCTAAAGAAATTAGGCCTCAAATAGTAAAAATTAGAGATAGCTTGTGAGCACTAAATGCTTTTCAAAGAGTATTGGGAAATATTCAATGGTTACGTCCTTTTTAAAAGCATCTACTGGCAATTTAAAACCTTTAAGTGATATCCTTAAAGGAAATAGTGATCCCCAGTCACCCAGACAGCTAACTAAAGAGGGGACACAAGTTCTTCTACAATTGGAGAATGCAATCCAACATCAACAGATATGTTACATTGAATATCCTAAACTATGGGAGGCTTATGTGCTTTTCACATAACATAGTCTGAATTCTTTTTATGGCTAGGGGACTATTGTTACCGTTACATTTACATTACTTTGGTTTCCTCAACCAAAGTGTTAAATCATTATTTTAAAACAGTAGCTTGTATGGTACAAAATGCTGTATGGAGTCTAAGAGATATTTTGCCAGAGAACCAAGCGTAACACATGTTTCCTATACCAAATAGTAAGTTAATGGTTATTTTACCTTTTACTACTGGGAATTAACATGGAAAGGAATGTTTACTCAGATGGTGAGGCACACCTGACTTAAGGAATTAACTTTCTTTTATCATTAGAAGTTCACTTTTTCTGTATAGATTTAGGGCCTAAGTTTTCAAGCTTTTATTAATTATAATTTTTGGTTCATCAGCTTTTGCTAAGTTTTTGGAAAAAAATGATAATTAGTTTCCAGTTTATACACTATTACAATTTGTGCTTTTGTATTCCCTAAAATTGCAAGGGGTAATTCTGTAAAACATGCTGTTAGTTTCTCCTGATGGTTTTTCTAACAGAAAAGTAGCATATGTTGTTGTTCTTTTGATACAGCTGCTGTGATGCAGCTGCTATGGCCTAAGAAACACAAACACGAGATTGAGCGCCCACGTGGAGTTTATTGAGAGAGGGGAGAGGAAAGAGAGGGGTAGCTGGTGGCCAACCAAAAGCGGGGAGAGAGAGAGAGAAGGGGGGGCCCCAGAGAGAGCAAGAGAGAGAAGCAAGAGAGAGGGAGATGAGAGAGAGGGACAAGAGAAGCAAGAGAGATAGGTGCGCTTGGCGCGCTTGCTTTAAAAGGGGAGCTTGCGCATGTGTAACCCAGTCTCTGCGGCCAGGTAGCTTGGGCAGTGGGGCTTGGGCAGGTGTAACCCAGTCTCCGCCCAACCAGGTAAGGCCTGACATAGTGATTACTCGTCCCGCCCAGAGGCGAGGCCCACAGACTGCCGAGCCTCAACATATGTTATTGATGGAAAAGAATATGTAGTACAGACAGATTGATATACAGCTCAGATAGTTGAGTTACAAGCTGTTGCAATAGTTTTTCAGCTTCTAATAAATGATTCATTTAACTTACATACTGATAGTCATAATGTTTTCAGAGCTCTTCAAGTTTTAGAGATAGTTCCATACATTGGAATTAGTAATAATCAGGTTAAAATGCTGCTTGAGCAAATTCAAAGTGCCATTCATTTTAAAGAGAGTCACTGTGCTTTGTGGGTCATATAAGAGCTCATTCAAACTTTTCCAACCCACTGGCTAAAGGTAATGAGTCAGCTGATAGAAAAATTAGCTCAACAGTCATACAGCTTTCATCATCAAAACAGTAATAGTCTAAGAAAGCAGTTTGGTTTAACTACAGAGACTGCACAACAATTGTCAAACAATGTGATGTGTGCCCACAGTATTTACCTGTAACTAATATAGGAATTACAGGTAACTCAGGCCTGCTTCCTAATCATTTATGGCAAATGGATGTTACTCATATTGCAAAACTTGGCAGATTAAAGTATGTGCATGCGACAGTCGTTATGTGTACAGGCTTCTTAATGGTCACTGCACAAACTGGAGAAGCCACTAAGCCTGTGATAAGTCACTGTTTGTAATGTTTTGCTTACATGGGAGGTCCAAAAAATTATAAAGACAGACAATGGATCTGGATATACTAGTAAAGCATTTCAACATTTTGTACACAATAAAAAATTAAACATATAACAGGCGTTCATTATAATCCTCAAGGACAAAGAATTGTGGAGCATGCTCATAGCTCCTTAAAAATAGAACTTATAAGGAGAAGGGAGTTGTGTTCCCAGTCTCCACATGATGCATTAAATCAAGCATCTTCATTTTAAAAATTTTTAAATGTGGATACCCATGAGCAATCTGTGGCAAACAAATTCTGAGATGATAGAACTCAAGAGACTTTTACTCAAGTCGAATGGAATGATCCATGCACTAGACTATGAAAAGTCTGTCCTAACAGGGGATTGAGGGAGGTCGAGGGCATGTTTGTATTTTCTTGCAGGAAGAAAATGAGGCCTGGTGGCTACCAGACCATTTGGTGAAATACATGGAACAGAGAAAAACCGGACCTGAGATCTAGGGAGTATAATTTCCTCCTCTCTCTCAGTCTCTCTCAGGGGTCATTCTTAGAACAAGGAGAACTTTGTGCAACACTCAAGAAAGGAATGTTGCTTCTATACAGATGCAGGGAAAATAGGAACCAGGCTGGGTACCACCCTTCTCCCTTATCCATTGCTGGCTTCTTAATTTTACTTGCCTTAGGCCCTTAGGCCATTAAGAGGTTAACTGGCTTTATCTGCCAACAGACTCCCTGAAGACAAAGCCTATCCAAGTACAAGACACAGGCTTGACAGGGGCCACTTCCCAGGGAAGCCTCCTTCTGCTATTGACAAACTAAAACATCTCCCACCCAGGTGCACCCATGAGTGCAATAAAGAAGCCACCAAAGGCAAATATCTTGCCTAAACTTCATGGGAGTATACCTGGTTGCATAAAGGTCGATGTCAAAAAAAAAACCTTCCCTACTCAAAAAGACATCGTGGAAGGCTTAAACAATCTTGACTGCAAAGGCTGTGTTAGCCTGCTTGCTTCAGGAAATATGTCACATAACTATCTTGGGAGACCAGGATGCCTGCTCCCACTGTGGTGACATAGTGTCAATAGCCCACCTTCTTATTTGAAAAAAAAAACAAATAGAATTGCCAGAAGCAATTCCATAAGCCTTAGAGATTGCCAACTTTTTCTTTAGAATAGCCCATAGAGTTAAAAGATAGCAACTTTCAGTCCTGATCTACCTTCTCCCCCTCCCCAATTTCCTGAGAAGTGAAATTTAGGGCTTACACTCCTTATACAGGTAATTAGCAACTCCTGAGACTTCTTCCCCTGCTAACAACCCGCTTATCTCTACCTGCATTTCCCCTTAGCAGACGTCCTGCTTCCCTCCAGTGACCTAGAATGTAGAACACCAGGAGGTCCAGAGACCAGACAATGACCTCCCCAGACCTCATGGAGGATTTTTGGCTATGGTATTATCCTTGGCCTTCCTTAAGAAGGGATAGCCATTTTGGGAGACAAAATTCCAGTCATTGCAGATGGCATACAGATTCCACTCATGGAATCTCTGTTACTCAGGTCTCTGACCTAGGGCTATGCATTTTTACTTCTGAAGCTCCTCAATATAGCCACTTTTGTAACAGAACTGGTTCTCCTGACTTACCTCACACATTGTTCCTCCCAACCATGCTTGGCCAGCAGGTACTCACCCCCTGCCTGGCCACAGCTGCCCTTTGTATTTTAATGAAGCTTTTGCCTCTACAGCTTTACTATCACTCCAAAGACTTCCTTCCCTTAAGGGAGGAAAAGGAATTCTCTCCCCTACCTAGGCAGCACAGAGAGCCTAATTTCTGTCCTCACCACCTCTCTCCTTGGTCTTAGTGCCACTGGAGTAGGGACAGGCATTTTATCCCTTGTTCTATCCAGCAACAGGTATTATGAACTACACTCAACTATCGATGAAGATGTCCAGTGACTTCAGAAGGAAAATGTTCCTTGTAGGCTTCCTGCTAGACTCTCTGCTAGAACTTCCTCTTCCCCTGTAAAGGAGCCTTTCAACCCACCTTACCCCTGGACATCCTTCCTTTGCAAAATTGATCCTTGCATTAGCCAATTCAACTATTTATACCCTCCATCTTACCAATAACATAGATCCACAAGAATGCTGGATTTGTTTTTCCCCAGGTTCCCCTTTTTACGAAGGAATTGCTGTTTTTGATAATGTTTTCTTTACTAATGATACTAGCCAGTTAAGATGGATCCCTACTTCCCCCACAGAACAAGGCCTGACCATTAGCCAGGTCTCAGGACTGGGTCTATGTCTTCTTGGCCCCCATATGACTCCCCACTCCTCACTAATTCCAATTTGTAATCATTATAATTTCCTCACAATATATTTATGTTACAGCACCAGAGGAAATGTATCTTGCCTGCTCCTCTGGATTGACTACTTATGTGGTAATCTCAGTTTTTCTAAAGAAACAAGACTATTGCACCTTGGTCCAGTTGGTACTTTGACTTATTATACATGATCCAGAAACCTTCCTTAACTTTTCGGGTCAAGATACTTTCAGCCGTGTAAAAAGAGAACCGGTAACTGCCATTACCTTGTCTGTTATTCTAGGTCTTGGTGCTGCTGGAGCAGGGACAGGAATAGCCTCTCTGGTACAGACTAACTCCCATTTTAATCAACTCACAGCTGTAGTAGACAAAGATATTAAGGAATTAAATATGGATTAAAAAATCTAAAAGATTCATATACTTCATTAACAGAAGTTGTGTTACAAAATAGAAGAGGGCTTGATTTACTATTTTTACAGCAAGGTGGCCTTTGTGTGGCCTTGAAAGAGAAATGTTGCTTTTATGCTGATAAGACTGGCTTAGTGGAAGACAGCTTAGATAGAGTGCAAAAAGTCTTGAGGAACATAAGCAACAACGTGAACAGGCTGAGTCCTGGTACAAAAATTGGTTTTTCACCTCCCCTTGGCTTTCTACCCTCCTTCCTTCCCTCCTGGGACCATTGGTGGGGTTATTGCTGCTAACCTTTGGGCCTTGGGCATTCCAGAAATTAACTAGATTGATCAAAACCCAAATTGATTCCATACTCAAAAAATCTGTTTCTGTACACTACCATCAGCTTTTAGAAAAGGAACAGAGATCCTCTGAGGATGGTGACAATGTCTATTCTAATCCCCCCCCCCCAAGGCAAGGACTTGATTTCACAGGACTCGAACAACAGAGGACCTGGTTCTCTCAGATATGGAGATGTCAATGATGGGAATATCGCGGTGCCACAGATCGGATGCAGACTCTCTTATATGGCTGTAGGTCCCTCAATGACAGGAGTAGCATAGATTTGTCTCTCAGGAGCCCACTCTTCTTGCACGAGTTCTTGCCCGATTTTTGACTGTGCCCTTGAGTGCTGAGGGCAGATGCACCCTATGTAGCCTAAGACAGAGGTCCTACCCATTCATCACATAGTGACAAGCCCATCTCCAGGGTTCCAATTGTGGGAGCCCACCGCATAGCCTAAGACAGACCCTCCATAAAATATAATAAATTAGGGGGAGATGTTGGGAGCCGGCCGTGAGTTACATCCTCTTGCAGAGTTGCTTACACCTTAGAACAATAATTGAACCTTATCTTGGTATACAGGAACCTGCTTGACAGGTGGTCTTTTCCACTCATTCCAGATACTGAGATAAACCGAGTGCCCGGAACTGAGATGGCCCTGGCCCAGGAACTAAGATAAGCAGACATTTATTGTCTGATGCTTATTGCCTGGGATAATTACCAGGACCCCGGAGTTAGCAGAAGTTACCCCTCCCCATTTTCTCCCTGCCTGCTACCCTTCCCCATTATGTCTCCACTTTGCTTTAAAAACTCCTTTTTACATCAATAAAGTTAGACCTTGATAAATGCACTGCTTGGTCTCCTTTCTTCTTTCTCTCCCATTATTTTCAGGTTCTAGCCCACCTCGAACCACAAATAACTAGGCCCCGTGGGTCAGGGCAGGAAAGAGAAGTTTCCTAAGTAGTGTCTGGTGAAAGGAGGTAGATTTTAATGGACATGAAAATATCTAGCAAATGGGTGCCTGGTGATTCCTAGGATATAGTTAGGTAGGGGATCCTGAGCCAGCCTTTGGTAGGCAAAGAGGCAGGTGGGATGGAATGTTTATTCTTTTAATGTGTCCTTCTGTCCACATCTAGGGAACAGGGCAGCCTGCTTTCTTGGACAATGTCAATGTTGTTACAAGCCCCTTGATTTTTCCTGCTTCAGATTATATGATGGTAGCATTCCACCTGAACACTGATGTTCATCCATGGGAATGAAGAATAAAAGTTCAGCTTTGTCACCTGTACATCATGAAACTGGTTCCCTCATGAGTGCACCCATGTGCCTTCAGTTTAGCTTGTTTCCATCCCAGACAATCCTTCTGCCATGTGGGAAGATAGTGCTAAGCTTAGGGTCTCTATGGATTTGGGTGTCCTCACACATATATCACCTGCACTCCTTCCTATTTTAATCTACCCTTGGATATCACAACCCTGTCTCCCTAAAAGCCCTGTGTCATTCTGTTAGTCAATCTCTTGGATGTCAGGTTTGACTATAATTTGGTTTTCCCCAGTGTGTAATGATCTGGCTGACCAAAGGCCAGCCTGGCAGCTGAGGTGATTATGGATGGCCATGATTAACTAAATAAATTCTGAATCTCAGATGTTTGTGAGGAGTGGCCTTCAGAATTACTTGGATGGCCAGCTAGGGGCATTACTCAGGCCTAATACCTACGTCCATGAGATTGCTTATTAAGTGACTGCCTTATGCTACACCCTGGCATAATATTTCTGTAGGCTTCACTAAGGGTGGAAGGGAGGCTTGCCAGTAGGCCTAACTGTGTTCTCTCTTGGGGTCTTCTGAGGGATGGCAGTGTCCAAAAACAAATTGTTTCAGTGCAGTAAAGAAGATGAACCTGTTAGTTCTGTGACCACCATCTCTCCTCCACACCCTGTCTCTCCATACCCCTTGTAATTCAGCCCTTGCAGCAGTCCAAGTCTTCCACTTCTGGATTGCCTTGGTTGTTTGTTGGGAATTTTGGAGTTGATACAAAAGGAATTTGCAAGTTTGTCTGTTTTTGTTTGTTGTTTGTTGGAAGGGCCTGAAGGAGTGTACAACAATGTCCTGAGTAAGCTGCCATTCTGAGTGCACTAATGCCATCAAACAGAAGGTATTTGCAGAACATGCTATCATATCTTGGTATTTCTTTGTCATGGTGGCAGGCTGCCTAGGGAGGAGCACTCAGTGCTGGACCAACAGGACCTAAGCAGGTTTCCTGCATTCTCCTTGACACAGGAGAGAACTTGGAAGGAACAGGGTCCTGGTGCCACAGTCTCAGCACCATGATCTTAGCTTGCTGTGCCCAGGTAAGTCAGTCTCCTCGGTCCAGAATGCCCATATCAGGCAAAATCAGTGGACAAGTCTAAAGGAATACTGCATCCAGGCCTACATCTGGCCTGATGTGTGTAATTGCACACCCCATTGCCTGCAGCTTATGCACAATACCACCTGCCTCCCATTTGTTCCTGAACATCCCCAGAAGCACCCACATCAAAGTTTTGGAAAACACAAAGTACCCAGTATCTCTGGCCTACGTTCAGTATCTCAGGGGCAGATTGTCATTTTCTTCCATTCATAACTCCTTGACTGTCGTCCTTTCTCCTCATTTTAACAGTCTTCTCTCTGGCTTTCCTTTAGTTTCTCTTAGACATGTTTTTCTTGGTTCTAGGATACAGGTTTATTTCAGTGACTGAGAACACTTAAAAAAAGTTTCTGATCCAGAGAATAACACCTGAACTATTGAAGTGGTCTGGAAGGCACTAGCCTCATGATCATATTCAACCTGGCATAGAGTTCAAGGCAGGGAATCTGAGTTGAAGAATGCAGAGTAGAATGTGGACTAAAGAATATCCAAAAGATCCCAGGCAGATCTACAGGTACCATGCAGACCAGTTCAGGATTCCTTGTTCCTAACTCCTCAATAGGCTTCCTCTCTGATACAAGTTACCTTTGCTGTTGGCATGTCCTGAGTTTTGCTAACTACCTCACCTTGCCTTACATCTGGAAGAACAGCCAAGATCAAAGGTTGAAAGCCTGTTGTTCTGCCTTTCTCTGTCCAGATAGCATCTCAGCTGTTAAAATACTTAAAGAAGTTTCTGAAATTGAAAGACTGCACTATTTAGAGAATCATAGCAGAGCTCTCTCTCTCTCTCTCTCTCTCTCTCTCTCTCTCATATATATATATGTATATATATATATATATATATATGATATATTGTCTGTGTTTATTATCTGTGTGTTCCTTGGACAGGAATTTCTGGGAGAGCTCATAAGCAGTCCAAGAGAGATATTAGGATATTAGTGTGTACTATTGTGGTGGTCTGCTAAGCAATTATATGGACTTAGAAGTTAGCATTTATAAAAATTCTTCCAGAGTGTCATGATTCAGCTAATGCTAAGGTGGCCACAAAATCAGCTGTGAATTGTCGTGTGTGTGTGTGTGTGTGTGTGTGTGTGTGTGTGTGTGTGTGTGCAGAACATGTAGTTGTACTATGGTGGGTGAGTACATTGTATGTAAATCTTATAAAAGGTGGCAGTACCCTAATTAGTATTGCTCAGTGGCAAAGTACCTCACACATCTCCCCTGTATATCCAATGAACACACTCTTAGTAGCCTCAGAACAGTTGAATCCGGGAGTCTTGTGGAAAGGCAGAGTTGCAAAAGAATACATAAGGTGGACTCCAAGAGGCAGGGGGGTGGTCTTCTTCTTGGAGCCATCTTGGAAGATCTCATCAGTGTGGAGGACAACCCCTGTAAACTTTCCATGCACATGAGAGAACAACAGTCTGTTGAGAACAGAAAAGTATTTCCCTACTGAATATGGGTTATTATATGAATACATACAAACATAATTTCACTAGATGCCATGGGTGTAAGTGTAAATAGGAGCCAGGGATAGAGAGATACACAGAGGAAGAGGTAGCTGTGAACCTGGATATATACATGTGTAGAAAAAATGAGATGTAGGGTGAAGACATGTTTGTTAGGTTTTAGGGGATTTTTATGCAGGCTGGTGGGTGAAACGTTCTGTGTATGGAATCACTTTTTCCTGTTCCATTGATATGAGACCCTTGCTGGAAATCATCAAGGCATCTCGAGGGTTTCATCTGAGGAAACATGGAATTTTTGGGGACATACATGAGAAAAATAGGGGTTGGGTTTGTGCTACAGGCATCCTTGTGTGACAATCAAGAATGACTTATTTCCCCTAAGTGTCTAGATGGCCTGTCCTCTGTCTATTTTAATCACTTCAGAGAGCTCTGATTCCCCTGTGTTCCTAGACCTGAACACAGGTAGATGGGTGTCTACAGAGGATAAATTAAGTTCCATGTCTGAGGGTAATTTGAAGACTGTGGGAAACAGCATTTTCCTAAATGGACCATACCAGGAGGTAGAGAATGTCAGGATATGGAAAAAGAAATATTGTGACACTGGTGATACATTGATTAATATTTATGAAAGACAGTCAAAATCAAAATAGCCAAACAGCCATACTGAATATCTTTAGAAGCTGTATCTTGGTAGTCCTAAACTTTAGTACAAGGACTCAGAATTAAGAAATAGAGGAAATTTTGTAAGAAGAAGACCACACAGACTGCATGAAATTTATCCAGTCTTAAAACGTACATCATGATTGGGCCAGGGTGCATTTTCAACAACTCCTCCACATAACGTGATGTTGCTGGGTATGCTCTGAGCACAAAGGAGCCACCTATCCATGCAGCATAAAACTAAGGCCTCACTTGCCTGATCTTCGAACCCCATATAAGGCCCTCTGTTAGATGAAAGACCTCCAAGGGAGCTTATATCATCCAGAGTTACAGACATTGAAACACTGGCCCACCTATGCCCACTGGGAGACTTGGGTAGAGAGAGAAAAACTCCACATTCAACAACTGGAAGAAGCGATGGGAAGATGGCAATACAAGAAAACTTCAAACAATAGAACGACAAGCATGACATTACCAGAATCTAGGAAATCTAACCCAACAACACCTGGAAACAGCCAAGCAGATGAACTAGAATAGAACAAGTTAAAAAATAACTTCATAAAAATGATAGAGGCCATCAAACAGGACATGCGAAAATATCTTAAAGAAATGGAAGAAAAATTTAAAAATACTGGAAGAAATAGAAGAAAGAACAAGCAAGAAAATGCAAGAAATGAACAAATTTTCTTAAATAAAGTAAGGAATGCCAACAAAAAACAATCAAGCAGATGAAGAAAGCAATTCAAACAGTTACAGACCTGAAAATTTAAGTAGACACAATAGAGAAACACAAACTGATGGAATACTGGAAATAAAAAAAAAAAACTTGGTAAATGATCAGGAACTTCAGATGCAAGCATAACCAACAGAATACAAAAATCAAATACAGAATCTCAGGTGCTGAAAATATGCTAAAAGAAGTAGATACATTGACCAAACAAAGTTTTAAATTCAACAAGTATTTAACACAAAACATTCAGGAAATATGGGGCACCATGAAAAGGACAAACCTAAGAATAATAGGCATAGAGGAAGTCTAAGAAGACCAGGTCAAAAGTGCAGAAAACATATTCAATAAAATCATTGAGGAAAACTTTCCCACTCTGAAGATTGCCATACCTATGAAAGTACAAGAAGCATAACAAACACCAAAGAGATGGGACCAAAAAAAAATCCCATTACCACATAATAATAAAAATACCTAATATACAAAATAAAGAAAGAATATTAAGGGTAGCAAATGAAAAAGGCCAAGTAACATATAAAAGCAGACCTATAAAAATTATACCTAACTTCATCATGGAAACTCTCAAGGCCAGAAGGACCTGGATAAATATTCTACAAATAATGAGAGCTCACAAAACCCAGTTCAGGCTACTATACCCAGCAAAACACTCCTTTACTATAGATGGGAAAACACAATATTCAATGTCAAAGCCAGATATACACAATACATATTGACAACCCAGCCCTACAGAAATATCTGGGAGGAAAACTCTGACACAAGGGAGTTAACTGCACTCACAAAGATGTAGGAAAAAGATAGTCCCAGTTTACCAGCTCCTGCCCCCCAAAAAAGTGGGGCAAATATACTTACAATTCTTCTGCTAAAAACGAATATAAAACAAAAAAGAATTAACAATCAATGGTCCGTATTTTCCCACAAAATTAATGGTGTAACTTGCCTATAAAAAGACACAGGCCAACAGAATATATACAATGACAGAATCATTCTTCTACTGCATTCAAGAAACACATCTAAGCTTCAAAGAAAGATATTACCTCAGGATAAAGTGTTGGGAAAAGATCTTCCAATCAAATGGACCTAAGAAGCAAGCAGGTGTAGTTATCTTAAAACCTCACAAATTAGAGTCCTTACCAAGATGAATTTAAAAGAGAATTAGAAGTTCATATGATATTTTCACAAGAGAAGTACATCAGTACAAAATCTCAATTCTGAATATCTATTCCCCAAATACAAAGGCACACATTCATAAAAGGAACACTACTAAAATTAAAAACTCTCATAAAACCTCACACACTCATAGTGGGAGAGTTCAACGAGCCAGTTTCACTATTAGACAAGACCACCAGAAGAGAAACTTAACAAAGAATCAAAGGAACACACAGAAGTGATGTCCCCATTAGGTTTAACAGACATCTATACAACATTCCACCAAAACACAAAAGAATATACATCCTTCTCAGCTCCACATGGAACCTTCTCTAAAATTGATCACATACTAGGCAACATAACATATACAAAAAGCTCAACATATACAAAAAGTGGAATAGTCCCCTGTATCTTATGGGACCACCGTGGTTTAAAGTTGGAATTCAACAACAACACAAATCACAGTAACACAACAAACTCATGCCACCTGAAAAATGCACAATTGTACCATTCCTGGGTCAAGGAAGAAATAAACAAAGGAATTTAAAAATTCCTAGAATTCAAGTAGAATGAAGACATAACATACTCGAAGTTATGGGACACCTTGAAAGCAGTTCTACGAGGAAAGTTCATTGCACTAAGTGCCTATATGAAATTAATAGAAGATAGTCAGATTAGAAAATTAACAGCACAATTGAAAGCCTCAGAACAAATTGAAGCACACTCACTCTGGAGATATAGATGTCAAGAAGTTAACAATTTGAAGACTAAAATCAATAAAGTAGAAACTAGGAAAAAAAAGAATCAAAGTAGCAAAGAGGTGTTTTAGTTTTGAGAAAATCAACAATATAGACAAAATTTATCCAGGCTAATCAAAAAGCAGTGAGAGAACATGCAAATCAACAAAAGAAGAAATGAAAAGGGAAACATAAAAATGAACACTGAGTAATTCCAAAAATTTTCAGGTCATACTTTGAAAACCTGTACTTCATAAAATTCAAAAATTCAAAGGAAATGAACAAATTCCTGGATATCTATCACTTATCAAAACTAAATAAGAACAGACAAGCAACTTAAATATACCTATAACTGCTAGTGAAATAGAAGCATTCATCAAAAAAGCATTCAGCCTCCCAAACAAAAAATGCCTAGACCAGATATCTTCAGTGCATACATCTACCAGAAATTTAAAGAAGAACTAATACTAATATTTCCTCCAACTTTTCCACAAAATAGAAGCAGAAGATTCATTACAATTTCTTTTGATGAGGCTACACTTACATAGGAACACAAGACACACAAAGACACAACTAAGAAAGAAAACTACAGACCAATATCCCTCATGAACATTGATCCAAAAATACTCAAAAAAATATTGGCAAGTAGAATCTGCTAACACTTTAGAGAAATCACCCACCATGACAAAGTAGGATTCATCCCACCAATGCAGGGATAGTTCAACATATGGAAATCTACAGTAAAAATAGCAATGTTACCAAAAGCAATCTACAGATTCAATACAATCCCCATCAAAATCTAAGCACAATTCTTCACAGTCCTTGAAAGGATAATACTAAAATTTATATAGAAAAACAAAAAACATAGGATATACAAAACTGCCACACCAGCCCCAGTGGAGACAGTGTAGAGAAATCTCAATGGCTACCTGCCCAGAGATTGGCACCACAAGTGGTTATGCTCCTGGGGAAAAGTGGTCCAGGTCCCTGCAGGTGCTTGCTTGGCTGGCTGTTTGGAACAGGTGCTAGATGTATTTTGTGCTATGTTAACAATAATGCTTTTTAATCATGGGTATTTTAGCCTGTAGCTTCACTGTTAATTCAGAGAAGCCTAGAAAACACTTAGATATAGTTTCAGGAACTGAAAGAGATACATGCCAACATTCAGCAGATGGATGTCGACCACTGTGCCCCCAGTCATAAAACCCACAGTGCCAGATGTCAACCCAAGGCTTAATAAACAATTAGGGCTAAAGCTGTAAGGAAGCCCGATACTTTAAAGTAAACTTTGCAGCAGTCTGCAAACCTCCTCAAGTGTGTTTGTGTCTGTCTGTCATGCAGAAGCCACTCCTGACCTGGTCATCTGAGTCTTGGTCTCTATGCAGACTGGCTACCCACTGAGCAGTCTGCTGCAGCTGGTGCCTGAACAGGGACCCTCGGAGAAGTAACTCTTTTATTTTAAAGGAGTGGATAGGCACTCACCAAGGGAACTGCAGTCCCGCCAGTGAAGATAGGCTGGTTAAAGGTGAGTAATCTGGGAAATTAAGATGGGAAACTCGGGCTCAAAGGGACAGAAAATGCTCATATCAATCTTGAAACATATGTTAGCAGAAAGAGGTTTAAAAGTGTCTGATGCCACTGCAAAAGAGTTTTACTTATTTCTCATGACAACAAATACAATGCTGGCTTGGAGGGCTATCCCTCCTCCAGGAACCAAGGGGAATACTCTAGCAGGGATTCAGCAAGGCAATGAGGAATCTTTCACTTCCTTTATTTCTAGATTGGAGGAATCTAGATAGGATGCTCCCTGCAGGAGAAGGAACCTCTATTCTGTTAAAACAATTATCATGGAAAATGCTAATACATTATGAAAGATTTAATCAGGCCCATAAGGAAAACTGGGTCAATACAGGATTACAAAAGTATGTGCAGATGCCTCACCTGCTGTAGTGCAAGGGGTGGCTTATGCAGCTGCTATGCAGGGGAAGAAATTCTCTGCTTTTGAGAAACAGACATATGGGGGAGGCAATGGTAAGACTCCTGTTCCCACTTGTTTTAATTATGGAGATTCAGGTCATATGAAGAAAGACTGTAAAAAGGAAGGCCATGGTGGAAGTCCTAAAAGGGCCCCTGGCATTTGCCCAAGATGTAAAAAGGGAAGGCATTGGAGGAATGAGTGCCATTCCAAGTTTACCAAGGATAGGACTCGAATTGAAGATATTCCCAGGGAGGAATATCAAAAAACTAGAAAAGGGGCAGCCTCTCAGTCTTGAAAAAATAGAGGAAAAAACACTACAGGAACTTCAGTCAGATTTGAACCCTAAAGCTCCAGAATTTACAATACATGATCTCCCAAGAGCAACTCCAGGGAGTGCAGGACTTGATCTTGCTTCAACCCAGGATTTAATCTTTTCAAAGGAAGATGGGGTGCAATTAGTACCTACTTCTGTAAAGGGAACTTTGCCTTCAGGGAATACAGGATTGCTCTTGGGAAAAAGTTCCAACTATAAGAATGGGTTGGAAATATTACCTGGAGTAATAGATTCAGATTTCCAAGGAGAAATCAAAGTCATGGTTAAGAGTGAGGATCTATTAACCAGTTAATGGAAAGGGCCAGATGTGCTAATCACCTCTAGGAGAGGCTATGCTTGTGTGTTTCCACATAATGAAAGCTGGCCAATCTGGATCCCAGATCGACTTATCCAACCCTACCAGCAGGAGACTCTAGGGAAAACAAAGAGGTGGAGAAACTGCGAGCTGCAGACAATGGGGAAGCAGCTGACAAGTCTGATAATAGCAAATAAAGAAAGTGAAACCATCTGGGAAGCTGAATGCAGCCATATGCAGACACAGACTCAACTCAAACTACAATGAGAGGCTCTTGCTGTACTGGCTCAAACAAAAACTCCTAAGACTCCTGTAGCAACTTTTCTTGCTTTTCTTGCTGTCTTGTCAATGAATTCTGGGGTAAATGGGGAAAGTTACTGGCATACATTCCCAAGCCTCTGCTCTTACATCTGGTGGTTTGGGGAAATACATAGCTCATTAAAATTAAGGCTAATGTTACTGATATGCTAGGGGGAACTCCTGATTTTCATATGGGAATTAATTCATCTGGTTATATAAATTATGAGGGTAGATCAGATTCCTTACCAAACTGCATAACACTTGGTGGATTCCCTCCAGCTTATTGTTTGCCTGTCAGCTATAGAACTTTCCTCACTGATACTCCTGAAAAATCAGCATTTACAGGTAGGAGTCCAGAACAGCCATGAATGTGGCAACTACAAATTGCTACTTTGGGGCACTCTAAATTTAATGAGACTATGGTAATAAATCAGCCACTGCTGCCTAGATTGCCACATTGCATGGTAAAATACAAAAAAGATAGCTTATGGGAGGGAAATGAAGATCAGATGCCTAATTGGCTTCATTGGGATTTCCTCATGCTGGAACAAGGTTTCCTCCTTTGACTTCAGGAGAAATTATCTGGGATTTCTCTGTACCATCACTGGATCATGACTACTCTGGCTACCATAAGGATCATTCTGCTCAATTTGGAGGATACACTTCTCCAAAAATAGAGCCCATAAGGAGATGGTATTCAGCAGGGTGGGTGTCACCTACAGGTATTTGCAAAAACCGGATGAGACATATGGGATTCCTCAGCCAGATCTATTCAGTTAGTTGCAGCAGCCAATGTTATAGTATTAAAGAAACCAAAGGCTAGCAAATCAGAGCCTGTTCCTGCCACTGCTTGTCTCTCTTACCCATATGCCTTAATGTTTGGACGTAACAAATTGGTGCATATCAAGAAAGAAGGGAACTCATTTTTTGTTGAGTGTCAATCCTGCATATTAACTAATTGTGTACAATCAGGTTATGATAAATCCTTTTCAACTGTACTGATTGTTAAAAGGCCTGCATATGTGATGCTGCCAATAGATTTGGGTAATGACACTTGGTATGATAATTTGGCTATAAACTTGTTTAACAAAATTAATGAATTGATTAGGCCAATACTATTAAAAGTTTACTATCCAGAGACAAAGATTATTCTCTAAACTCTACAAATCAAATCTCTGATACGCTGACCACAAGCAGGCCAAAATAAACAGAGGTTCCTGGCTACACACTTGCTTAGATGTATTTATGATCTTATGTTTCAAAGTAATTGTTGACACCTTTATAGTATGTCTGTAAATCTTTAAACCGTGGCTAAAGATCTGTTCCTTAAACTTTCTGCATAAAATCCCGATGCTGAGAAGTAAAAAATGCAGCAGTTCGCAAACCTCCTCAGGTGTGTTTGTGTCTGTCTGTCATGCCAAAGCCACTCCTGGCCTGGTCATCCAAGTTTTGGTCTCCATGCAGACCTGTTACCCACTGAGCATTCTGCAGCATGTTTTATTGAGTATTTTTGCAACAAAGTTCTTGAGGGATATTGGTATATACTTCTACATATTAGTTGTGTCTTTGTGTGGCTTTCAAACCAAGGTAATTGTCGCCACATTCCAGAGTTTGGTAATGAACCTTCTGTTTATATGTTGTGGAACAATTTGAGGAGTATTAGTATTAGTTCTTCTTTGAATTTCTGGTAGAATGCTTCACTGAACCGATCTGGCCCTGTGCTTTTTTTTTTGATTGGGAACCATTTGATGGCTGCTTCCATAACATTAGGATTTATTTGTCTACTTAAGTTGCTTAAGTAGGGACAAGGAATTCAGGCCTGGTCTGGATGGTACCTACAGGTCTTCCTTGCTTCATTTGGACATTTTTCAGTCCAAACTCTACTCTGGATGCTTCTACTCACATTCCATACCATGAAGTTCATGCCAGGTTGCATATGATCATAAGAGTGGTGCCTCTCAGACCCCTTGATAATTTTGGGGTTTTTCTCTGGATCAGAAACTTTTTTCTAACGGTTCTCAGTCACTGAAATATACCTATACCATAGATCTAGGAGAAACCGGTGTCTAAAAGAAACTAAAGGAAAGCCAGAGAGAAGACTTGGAAAATGAGCAGAGAGAATGGCAGTCAAGGAGTTATGGATGGAAGAAATCTGTCAAAAAAGACAATGTGGCCCTGAAACGCTGATTATAGGCCAGATATACTGGGAACTGTGTGTGTTTTCCAAAATTTAGGTGTGGATGCTGCTGGAGATAGTCAGGAAAAAGATGGGGACAGATGGTATTGTGCACAAACTGCAGGCTCCTATTTGCCTCCAGTGGGAAGGGCAATTACTCATATCAGGCAAGATATAGGCCAGGATGCAGTATCCTTGTAGACTTGTCCCCTTATCCTGCCTGACAGGGGCCAATCTGCACCCAGGAGACTGATTTTCATGAGCACAGCATGCTAAGCCCATTGTGAACAAACTGGTGCACCTGGATTCTGCTTCATCCAAGTTCTCATCTGTGCCAAGGATATTGCATGATACCTGTGTTGGTTGTGGGCGGGGTCTAGCACTGAGAGCTCCACCCTAGGCAGCCTGCAGTAATGACAGAGAAATAACAGGACATGCTGGCATGTTCTGCAAACACATTCTGTTTGATGGAAGTAGTGCACCCAGAATGGCAGTTTATACACAACATTGGTGTACACTCCCTCAGCCCTTTTGAAAACAACAATTAACAAACAAAACACAAACAAATTTTTTTTTGCATCATACTCCAAAATAACCACCAAACAACCAAGGATGTGCAGAAATGGAACACTTGGACTACTGCAATGAATGAAAAAACAAGGGGTGTGGGGGGACAGGATGCAGAAGAGATTTGGGGGTAAAAGAACTCACAGGTTCATCTACTTCAATGCCCTGAAACAACTTGATTTTGGACCCTGAAATACCTCACAAGACCCCACGATAGAACAGAGATAGGCTTACTGGCAAGCCTGCATACCTCCCTTACTTAAGTCTACAGAAATCTCATGCCAGACTGTAGCATAAGGGAGGAGCTTAACAACCAAGCACATGGATGCTGCCCCTAGCTGCCCAGCCAAGTTATTCTGAAGGCCACTCCCCACAAACCTATGAGATCCTTAAGCTATTTGTTGCCCATGGCAATCCATAGTCCCCTCAGCTGCCAGGCTGTTATTTGGTCTGCTAGATCATTGCACAGTGGGCAAACAAAACTTCCAGTCAAGACTGACAGCTAAGAAATGGACTCCCAGGCTGCAATAGTGCTGGTAGGGAAGCAGGGATGTGGTATCCAAGAGTGTAGTACAAATAGGAAGGTGTACAAGTGACATAGGGGTGAGTAGAACCCAACTCAATGGGGCTCTAAGCTCAGCACTGTCTTCCCACATGACAGAAGGCTGGTCTGGGATGGACATGGACAAAGTCAAATTGCTGGCAGATGGGTGTACACATGAGGGATCCAGTTTTGTGATGTACGGATGAGAAAGGAGAATGCACACTAGAATTCTTGGCCTTCATTCCAATGGTACCCCTTCATCAGTGTTCAGGTGAAATGGTGCCACACATCATCTGCAGCAGGAACCACCAAGGAACTAATAACATCCATGACTTTGTCCCAGGAATCAGGCTGCAGAGTTCCTTAGATGTGGACATAAGGACACATTCAAAGAAAAAAAAATTCAATCTCACCTTCCCCCTTGCCTACTAGGGCTGGCTCAGAGTCCTCAACCTCACCATCTCCTAGGCATCAATAGTCAACTATTGCTAGATACTTTCAGGTATGTTACAATCTATCTCCTGTCCACAGCCTTACACTATACAGCCTTCAAGAGACACTACTTAGGAAACTTCTATTTCCTTTCTCCAAATCCTCAAGACACATTCATACATGGGACTTTTTGCATCTTATGTACAAATCCACCTATCTGTGTCCTGGCATAGGCAGAAGAGATTCAAGTGGTCTGTGGAAAGGCATGCTAGACACCTAAGGAAAATACACAATTCTCCATTATCACAAAAGGATGCTTAGAACATATATCCTCCACTGTCCAGCACAGGGACTTCTCACAAAATTCCAGGTGTTCCGAACAAAGGCCTTTGAGGTGCCCTCATCCTTTTTCTCCAGGGCCCTGGGCACATGTAAATGAAACAAGTGTCCATTGACATAATGGGACAACACATCAACCTGCATGTAAAAACTCCTTCCCACAATACAACAACTGAAACTGCACGTACCGGTCCCTCTTGCACTGTATCTGTCTACCTTCACATCTACCTCCTCCAGTATCTGTGTCTCCCTCTGAGGCTCCATATACACTCCCACCCATGGCATCCAGGGCAGCTAGGCCTCTCTGGACCCAGATGATATACCATAATCATTAGGGAAATGCTTTTCAGTACACAAGAGAGAGCCTCTCATTTATGAACACAAACAGACTACAGAGGCCCTCCTTCACACTGATGGTATCTTCTAAGATGACTGCTAGTTGAAGACCACTGTTCCTGCCTCCTGTAGACCACCTTTTCTAATCTCTTCTAATTCTCCCTCTCTACAAAGGTTCCTGAAGATATCTGTTGTAAAGATTACAAAGGGCCCTTTGTGGGTATATTGTGTGTGTGTGGGGGGGGGGTGTGAGCTCCTAGACATGCCAGGTATGACACAGACACACAAATTCTCTCTCTCTCTCTCTCTCTCTCTCTCTCTCTCTCTCTGCTCTCTCTCTCTCTCTCTCTCTCTCTCTCTCTCTCTCTCTCTCTCTCTCTCTCTCAGAAGAACATATTCCCCAAATGGGAGATTGAGTCCAGATGAGTCCAGGTTCCCAGCTAGAGGCAGTGTCACGATCTGACCAAGCCAAGTGTGGAGTGTGGCAGTCACAGAGGTCATCTTGAAGCTCTTCCTCCACATCCTGGCCTTTACTGCCCTCTATTATGAGAAGGACAAGCAACAACACCAGAGGCACAGGCAACATCATGGTGGTTGCCAAGACAGCATTGCCGGGAAGAACATCACTGAGATTGTGGAGCTGCACTTTCTTGGCTCTGCCTGTGAAGGTACATACATCACTGCTGCCAGAGTCTCTGCTGCTGTGGTCCCAGCTATCACAGCAGCCTCATCATGACTGCAGTGAGTTGGTTGAGTGTCATGCCATCAACGGAACAGAGATTATTAGAGAAGATCTGCTGGTCATATGATTATTACATTATTGAATTTTTAAAATTGGTGTTGACTGTGTCCTTCATGGGTCAGTTCTGGTCCATTGTCTCGGGAATTGATGATTTGAAACTGCCCACTATTTTAAACTATTTAATCATTTAATTAATAAATCTATTATTATATAATCAGTAATCATTAGATATCCCAGTGTTCATCACACTCTGGTGGATGCTTCTGTCACCAATCATATGCTGTGTCCATCAAAGAGCAGACAAATCCCACATCAATGATCACATTATCATTTAAGTAATCATATAAGTAAATAATTGGATGGTCCTCCATACTTAACTTCTATAAAAGAGAACCAAACTCCAGTAGTTTTTAAGAAAATAATACTTAGATTATTAAAGAATGCCACACAATTATATCCCAGGGAGGACTGTCCATACTCCAGTCATGAAGCCTAACATCATCATTGATTGACATAATTAATATGTAATTATAAAATAATTGAAAATGAGATAGTGTTGCATACTTAAATCCCATGGAGTAATCAGACTGAACTCTTCCTGGAGAAATGATTTATTTAAACATTTAAACAAATAAATAATTGGATGACTTTTCTTATTAACTCCCACAAGGTCACACTATATCATGGCTGATATTGTGATCTATTTCAATGACTAAATAACTAAGTAATGAGACAATGTCACATCACCAACTCCCACAATCTGACTAAAATGAATGAATAATGAGTTAATATCTCATAATTCATTGCTGGGGAGATAACAAATTGTATCATCATTGATTTAAATAATTTAATAATGAAATGACAATTAACTCCAACAATGTGAACACAGACTCCAGTCTTCCTCAAAGAGATAAAGACAGATTTGAATAGTGAAATAATTATATGGTTAGATGGTCTGACACTCTTGACTCCCACTAGTTGGCACCAAATTTCAGTGATCACAGATTATGAAAAAAATTTTAATAATTAAATGATTACATATTTAAATATTTGCACTTTTTTTGCATCATCAATTCCTGAAAGGACATGCCAAATCTGATGAAGGACACTGTCATCACCGATTTTGACAATTCAATAATTTAATAATCAGATAATCAGTCTTCCCTGCCTGATGAACTATGTCAGGCTGACATCATAGTGAGCCACTGCATCTCTGCTGTGGTGCTGCATGAGCTGCAATAATGGGCCCATACCTGGGGTAGCAATAGGGGCTACAATGTTGGTAGCAGCTACAAAGATGGCAGCAGCAGTGGTGTCACCAGTTGAACTGAGAGAAAATAGCTCATCTGTGTTATAGGATATCATCCCTCATGAGGATTCTGTGTTGGTCCTGTACCTCTTGTGCCATTGCTTCTATTTCTTATAGTAGAGAACAATGAATGAGGTTGTGAAGAAAGAGCAGGGAGATATCAATGACCATGCTTACATTGGTGGACTCATTGTACTTCTTCTAGGAAGGCAACATAGAATTTCCCAGACTCAATCTTCCAGGATCAGTAGCACTCTGGGTAATACATATGGCATTCAGAGTCTGTGTCCATGGCTGCAACTTCCAAATCCCTAAACTTGTACCTGACAGATAACTGCAGCCTAAACATAATCATCATTTAAATAATTAAAGAAGTCAGTAATTGCAAACTCTCACAATAAATCAGTAAATGATGAGGCATTTAGCTAGCAGAGAAAAATGGAAAGACTCTAGTTATGAAAGATGGCATCATCATCTATTCAAGCAATCAAAAAATGTTATTATATCATCCACCATAACCAAGTAGGCTTCATCCCTGGATTGCAGGGATTGGTCAACATACAAAAATCATCATCAATGTGATCCACCATATAAACAAAGTGAAAGAGAAAAATCACATGATCATCTCACTAGATGCTGAAAAAGACTCTGACACAATTCAATACCCTTTCATGATAAAGGTCTTGGAGATATCAGGGATAACAGGAACATACCTAATAATAAAAGCAAAATACAGTAAATACACAGCCAACATCAAACTGATTGGATAAAATTTTAAGGTTATTGCTCTAAAATCAGGAACAACACAAGGCTCCCCTCTCTCTCCTTATCACTTCAATATTGCACTTGAAGTTCTAGCTAAAGGAATAGGACAACAAAATGAGATTAAGGGCATACAAATTTGAAAAGAAGTCAAACTGTTACTATTTGCAGTTGATAAGATAGTTTACATTAGCCACCCCCCAAAAAAAAACCTCTACCAGGGGACTTCTACAGCTGAGAAACACCTTCAGCAAACTATCAGGATATAACATACATTTGAAAGTATCCAAAGCCCTACTATATACAGTTGAAAAATGGGCTGAGAAAGAAATCATAGAAACATTCCCATTTACAATAGCCACAAACAACATGAAGTACCTTGCGGCAATGCTTAGGAAACAAGTGAAAGAACAATATAGCAAGAACTTTTTGTCTTTAATGAAAGAAATGAAAGAAGATACCAGAAAATGGAAAGATCTCCCATGCTTTTGGATAGGTAGGATAAATATAGTAAAAATGGTACTCTTTCCAAAAACAATCTACAGATTCAATGAAATCTCCATCAAAATCTCAGTACAATTCTTCACTGATTTTAAATGGATAATAATCAACTTTATATGGAAAAACAAAAGACCCAAGATAGGCAAAACAACTCTCTACAGCAAGGAAACTTCAGGAGGAATCACCATCCTCGACTTTAAGATATAGTCCTGAAAACAGCCTGGTATTGGCTCAAAAAAGACAATGGAATCAAATTGAAAATCCTGATACTAATCTACACACCTAAGAATTCCTGATTTTTGACAAAACAGCTAGATGTATATAAGAGGAAAGCATCTTTAACACATGGTGCTGGCACAACTGGATGATGATGCGTAGAAGACTGCAGATAGACCCATGTCTATTGACATACACAAAACTCAAGTCCAAATGGATCAAAGACTTCAACAGAAATCCAGCCACACTGAATCTCTTAGAAAAGAAAGTGGGAGGTACCCTTGAATAAACTGGTACAGGAGACTGCTTTCTGAACTTAAGTGTAGGAGCACAGACACTAAGATCGAAAATTAATAAATGGGACTTCCTCAAACCGAAGCAAAGGACACAGTTGACAAAAACAAATGGCAGCCAACAGACTGTGAAAGATCTTCACCAGCTGACATCTGACAGAAGGCTGATCTCCAAAATATACAAAGAAATCTAGAAACTAGTCACCAAAACACAAAATAACACTATTAAAATTCAGGGTTCAGAACTAAAGAGAGAATTTTCAGTAGAAGCAATATAAAAGGCTGAAAGACATTTAAAAAGTGCTCAACATTCTTAGCTGTCAGGGAAATGAAAATAAAAGCCCCTCTGACATACCATCTTTCTCCTGCCAGAATGGCTAAAGTTAGAAACACCAATGACATCGTATACTGAAGAGGATGAGCAGAAAGGGGAACACTCTTCCACTGTTGGTGGGAGTGCAAACTTGTACAGCTATTTTGGAGATCAGTATGGCAGTTACTCAAGAAAATGGAAATCTGTATACCACAGGACCCAACAACCCCCCCCCTTAGGCACATACTAAATGATCTACATCCATGCAACAAAGACATGTATTCAACAATGTTGTAGAAGCATTATTTGTAATATCAAGAAACTGGAAGCACCCTAGATACCCATCAAGTGAAGAATAGAGGAAGAAGTTGTGGCACATTTATACACACACACACACACAAAGATGGAATCTTGAACTTTGCATGAAAATGGATGGAATTTGAAGAAACCATCCTGAGTGAGGTAACCCAGTCACAAAAAGAGGAACATGGTATGCACTCACTTATATATGGATTTTAAACTTAGAGCAAAGGATCACAAGCATATATTTCAAAGCATCAGAGAAACTAGAATACAAGGAGGATTCTAAGAGTTTCATACAAGGTCGCTCAAAGAAGGGAAAAGGGATATGATACACTGAGCATATTGGGAGTGGGGGCAGTGAGTAGAGATGGAGCTAGTAGAAAGACAAGGGGAGGAGAGGAAAGCACATTGGACTAGAAGACTGAGTAAAGGGAGGAATAAATGAGAGAGAGAAAGATACCATAAAACAGGGAGCCATTATAGGTTTGAAGAGAAAACTGACTCTAGAGAATTGTCCAGAGACCTACAAGGCTGATCCCAACTAACAATCTGAGCAACACTGGACATGCTATCATAAATTCTCTTTCCTGATATCGAGTTTAATGACTAAGTTATCCACAATCACAGGGCCCTCATAAAGAAGCTGATGGAAGCAGAAAAGGCATCCACAGCTAAACACTGAGCCAAACTGGAATCCAGATGCAGAGAGGGAGGACCTGGCCAGACTACAGAAACCCACAGAGACAGCTCACCTGAACAAGGAGAAGTTAATGAGATCCCAGACTGATAGCTGGGTAGCCAGCATTGGACCAACTCAGACCCCATGAATATGCGTGTCAGTTAGAAGGCCTGGGCAGTTTAAGGGACCTCTGACAGTGGAAGCAGGATGTATCCCTGGTGCACAAAAGGTCTTTGGGAGCACATTCCCCATGGAGGGATACTCCCTTAACCTAGAGACAGGAGGGAGGGCCTAGAACCTACTCCAAATGACTATACAGATTTAGTTGAGCCCTTTTAAAGGAATCACTCTTCATGTGGAGCAGGGTGGGGAATGAGAGGGGAGGGTTGTAGAGGGGGCATTGAAGGGTGGGAGAGATGGAGGGATGGAGAGAGGAACCAAGAGGAAATTGTGATTCATATGTAAAATAAGAAAAAAAAGACTGGAAACTGGTAAGTGACAGATTTACATCTCAGAATTTATTTTCATGCTTGGAGCATTTTTCTGATAAAAGATGATGTTTATTAAATATTTGAGTAATGTGAATGATAGAGGTGAATAACTATTTGAGGTGAAAAACAAATTGACTTTAAAGTAAAAAAATAACAATTAATCAAAAAATGTGATGATATTGCATACTTAACTCCCCAAGATGGAGCTTGACTGGACTATTAATGGAATAGGGAATGATGAATTTAAATAATTATACAAATATTTAGATGACCTTGCATACTAACTCCTAAAATAAATTTAAATAATTGAATTATAAAATTAGATGATCTGGCATACTTGTTCCCACAAGGTTGCACCAACCTTCTGGTATTGTGGATGACATAATCATTGTTTTAATAAGCTATATAATAAAACAACCAGTTGGTATCACATCATTCACTTCCTCAAGGTTGCTCCAACCCAGATTAATGAACGATATTGTCATCATTGAGTTTAATAACTTGATTACACAATTAAATAATTAGATGGTCTTGCATACTTGACTCCCACATCAATTATCTAATGTCCTATTTTCATAATTAAATATAAAACATAATCAGTGGATGAGACGGTCTGCCACATTATACACCCACAAGTTTTCTCTTACTTGGCTCCCACAAGATTGTGCCAAACTGAAGGGATGATGGATTAATCACAGATATGAGCAGTAAGATGTGTAAATGATTAAATGCCATTGTGGATCCAGGGTTGAAGATGATATTAGATAGTTGATGTTGGGCTGCTGCCTCATTAGAGATGAACTGCTATTGAATTATCCCTCAGTCTAGTCTAACAAATGGATTCAAACATTCCTGAAGGAAGTTAACAATGGAAAACTCACCTTTTGTTGAGTAATTGTGAGTCTTATTATCTTCTTAATCCATAGTATTACTTCATAGGGAAGAAGATATTCATCAACAAAAGTCTTTGAAGTGTTTTTCCACAGACTTTAATCTCTGATAATAAGTAATCTTGAATGGGTAATATTAATAGCTGTAGTCCAACTTCCAGGGATTTGGCTATGACTCGGTTAGGAGAATTAATTTCCACAAATGCTGTCATTAAATGCTTTATGAGATACTTACCTTGGAACACTAAAATATTCAATCTAAGTTGCTCTCTAGTTCTTGGCCCATGATACAAGAATATAGAATTCCAGTAGGTTTGCCAGGCAGCATTTATGATCCAACATTCTGTCACATTCCAGTACACCTCCTGTTTGTTTGCTAAAAAGCACACTCACTAATGGAATAACCTTATAGCCTCACTGATTTTCTCCTAAAAATGCAAGGCTTTTTTCTGAGTTATACTCAACATGCTCGCTCAGGCTGTGGGGCAGGAGCACAGGGAAACAGAGTCCTGGTGCCTCACCCTGGCCTCTGGCTTCCCCAACTTCTGCCTGCACCGCCCCTGGGGGCCCTAAACCGTCATGCCGGCCCAGAAGTGACTCTGGAGGGGCCAGAAGTGAAGGCGGGAGACTGGAAGTGCAGAGGGCGGGGCAAAAAATATAAAGATGAGGTTGTGTCAATTCTGAGTGACCTGTCAATCAATCACCAGGGCCCGGGGCAGCCATCTTTGATTCGTATCTCCTGACTTCCTCCAGTACCCACTTCCTGTACCCTAAATTCCTCCAAGACCAACTTCCTGTCCCATGACTTCCTCCAGGACCCACTTCTTGTCCCCTGACTTCCTCCAGGACCCACTTCCTGTCTCCTGGCTTCCTCCAGGACCCACTTCCTGTCCCCTGACTTCCTATAGGACGCACTTCCACAAACTTCCTGTACCTGACTCACTCCATGACCCACTTCCTGTCACCTGACTTCCTCCAGGACCTGCTTCTGGTCCCATGACTTCCTCCAGGACCAATTTTCAGTCCTCTGACTTCCGCCAGGACCCACTTCCTGTCCCTGACCCTCCAGTACCCACTTCCAGTACCCTGCCTTCCTCTAGGACATACTTCCCCTCCCCTGACTTGCTCTAGGACCCACTTCCTGTCCCCTGACTTCCTGCAGGACCCACTTCCTGTACCTAGGCATTAACCATGACAGATTTCCTCCCCCCTGAATTTTCCAGGTTCAACTTCTGGTCTCATTTGCATTCTCCATGCCCAGGCCATGAGATCCGCTAATTAATTCAGATCGGCCCCGAATATTCATAAGTCAATTTGCATATATGACCTCAAAGGCCCTGAAGCTACGCCCACCACTCATTTGCATGTCTGAGACTCATTTGCATGTCAGTCACCTATCATTTGAATATCGTCGCTCTTTTGCATGATTGCTCCTCATTTGCATATCCCTCGCTAATTGGCATGGTGTCTGTACCCGGCCCTCTCATTAATGCAGATCTGGCCGAACATTCATAATTCTCATTTGCAAATGGAACGTAAATTCCAGGGAGGCGGGTTCACAGGGCCGGAAGTACACTGCAAGGGCGGGTTCTAGGCAGATGAGGACATGGGTATGCAAATGTGAGAGTGTTATGCAAATCGCATCGGACCTGTGCAACCGTCCTTTTCATTTGCATACCATTGGCATCCACCTGACTTCTCCCTAAGCTGGGGGGGGAGCACATGCAAACGTGGTTATGAATATGCAAATGAATGAGGTGTACCCCAGGGTGGCAGGGAACTGGTGATCTCAGCCCACCCTGTGACCTCCCAGCTCTGACCCTGTGACCTCCCGATGACCCCAGGGTCCAGAAACTGAAATGATTCATGGCATTTCTCACGAATGTGCTAATACCTTTGCAAGAAATGTACAATATTTAATAGATGAATAATTTTATTTCCCACACAAATCCCAAATCTGCCAGCGACCTTCCAGAAATCAACTGTACTTAATAAAAAAAGCTTTTCACACCTTTGATGAATCTGCTAATGATTTTACAAAATGCTAAATTATTTAATAGAAATAATTAGTTTGTCACTATTTCCCCAAAACACAAATTATTAAATAGAAAATAATTTCAAATGATCACACATATTTTACAAATCTGACAAAGATTTTTTACAAAATCTAAATTATTTAACACAGAAAAAACTTAGTTTCTAACAAATCTGCCAATTAATTTCAGAAAAAATTTAATTTTCAATAGAAATCTCATTTTGTTATGGCATTTCCCACAAAGAATGTACAGAAATAAACATCATTTATGCAAAAAATTATTTTTCAAGAATCTGCCAATGATTTTCCAAAAATTTAAATTACTTAATGCAAATGCAACCTTAACGTCCCACATTTTTCCAGAATCGGCCAAAGGTTGTCCAAAACTCAACATTATCTAATAGAAAAATTAATTTACTTCCCACATTTATCACGAATCTGCCAATCATTTTTCAAAAATGTGAATTATTTAATAATTTTGTTTCTCACACTTTTCACGAAACTGACAATGATTTCTCAAAACCATGAATTGTGCGACACAAAAATAAAATTTGGTGCTCATATTTCTCACGTATCTGCGATGGATAATTCAAAATCCTGAATTATTTAATGCAAAAAATAAATTGTCAAATGTTTCACTGATCCGAGAATGACTACATTTCCCATGAGTCCTTGCACAACCGCCATTAGTATTTCACTGGGCCGACGGGAGAGTTCCGGTAAAACACAGGGCACTTCCAGTTGTAATAGCAGACAGGATGACCTTTCCCATAATGTATTGCGGTATAGGCACTACCATTAAACGTGGCCGCCAGCGTACTTCCGGTTAGGTTAGGGGTTAGGGTTAGGATTAGGGTTAGGGTTAGGGTTAGGGTTAGGGTTAGGGTTAGGGTTAGGAAACACCAATGTTTCTCTGGTGAACCTGGGGGAGAGTAGAGAGAAGTGGGTCATTAGCATATATGCAGATGAGAGTGCGGATATGAAAGCCTTTCAAAGATACAACTAAAAAGAAATCTACAGACCAATATCCTGATGAACATTGATGCAAAAATACTCAATAAAATACTGGGAAACAGAATCCAAGAATGGTGGAGAAATCATCCACCATGACCAAGTAGACTTCATCCCTGGTTTCCAGGGATGGTTTAACATACAAAAATCTATCAACATAATCTATCATATAAACAAACTGAAAAAGAAAACCCATAGGATCACCTCCCTAGATGCTGAAAAAGCCTTTGACAAAATTCAACACCCTTTCATAATAAAGGTCTTAGAGAGATCAGGGATAACAGGAACATACCTAAACATAATAAAAACAATATACAGTAAACCAACAGCCAACATCAAACTGAATGGAGAGAAGATAAGGCGATTCCTATAAAATCAGGAACAAGACAAGGCTGCCCTTTCTCTCCATATCTCTTCAATATTGTATTTGAAGTTCTAGCTAAAGCTATGAGACAACAAAAAGAGATCAAGGGGATCCAAATTGGAAAGGAAGAAGTCAAACTGTCTCCATTTGCAGATGATATGATAGTTTACATAAGTGACCCAAACAACTATACCAGGGAACTCCTACAGCTGATAAACACCTTAAGCAAACTAGCAGGATACCACATAAACTCAAAAAAATCAGTAGCCCTCCTTTATTCAGATGACAAAGAGGCTGAGAAAGAAATCAGAGAAAGATCACCCTTTACAATAACCACAAACAACATAAAATATCTCGGGGTAATGCTTACCAAACAAGTGAAAGACCTATACAATAAGAACTTTGTATCTTTAAAGAAAGAAATCAAAGAAGATACCAGAAAATGGAAAGATCTCCCATGCTCTTGGATTGGAAGGATAAATATAGTAAAAATGGCGATCGTGTCAAAAGCAATCTACAGATTCAATGCAATCCCCATTAAAATCCTAGCACAATTCTTCACTGACCTTGCAAGGATGATAATCAACTTTGTATGGAAAAACAAAAGACCCAGGATAGCCAAAACCACCCTGTACAATAAAAGAACTTCAGGAGGCATCACCATCCCTGACTTTAAGCTCTACTACAGAGCTATAGTTCTGAAAACAGCCTGGTATTGGCACAAAAACAGACAGGTAGACCAATGGCATCGAATCGAAAATCCCGATATTAATCCACACACCTATGAACACATGATTTTCGACAAAACAGCTAAAAAAATACAATGGGGGTGGAGGAAAGCATCTACAACAAATGGTGCGGGCACAATTCGATGATGGTGTGTAGAAGACTGCAGATAGACCCATGTCTATCGCCACGCACAAAACTCAAGTCATTGATCAATGGATCAAAGACCTCAACATAAATCCAGCCACACTGAACCGCTTAGAAGAGAAAGTAGGAGGTACCCTGGAACAAATTGGTATAGGAGACAGCTTCCTGAACATAACTCCAGTAGCACAGACACTGAGATCAACAATTAATAAGTGGGACTTCCTCAAACTTAGAAGCTTCTGTAAGGCAAAGGACACAGTTGACAAGACCAAATGGCAGCCCACAGGCTAGGAAAAGATCTTCACCAACCCCACATGTGACAAAGGGCTGAGCACCAAAATATACAATTAACTCAAGAAACTAGTCAACAAAACACCAAATAGCCCTATTAAAAAATGGGGTACAGAACTGAAGAGAGAATTCTCAATAGAGGAAATCAAAAAGGCTGAAAGACACTTAAGAAAGTGTTCAACATCCTTAGTTATCAGGGAAATACTAATCCTAACAATTCTGGGATACCATCTTACTCCTGCCAGAATGGCTAAAATTAGAAACATCAATGCTGGAGAGGATGTGGAGAAAGGGGAACACTCTTTCACTGCTGGTGGGCGTGCAAACATGTACAGCCATTTTGGAGATCCTTATGGCAGTTAAACAGGAAAATGGGAATCAGTCTACCACAGGATCCAACAATTCCGCTGTTAGGCATATACCCAAATGATTGACATTCATGAAGCAAAGACATCTGTTCAGCTATGTTTGTAGCAGCATTATTTGTAATAGCAAGAAGCAATCTAGATGCACCCCAACTGGAGAATGAATAAAGAATATGTGGCAAATTTTCACAATGGCATACTATTCAGTGGTAAAAAATAATGGAATCTTGAAATTCACAGGCAAATGGATGAAATTTGAAGAAACCATTCTGAGCAAGGTAAACTTGTCACAAAAAGTGAAACATGGCATGTATTCACTCAAATATAGATTTTAGACATAAAGGAAAAGATCACCAGCCTATACTTCACACTGCCAGTGAAACTAGGATTCAAGGAAGAACCTAAAAGTTTCATACATTTCTGCTTCTCAGAAGCAGAAATGACCAAGATCTCCTGAGCATACTGGGAGTAGGTAGGGAGGCATTGAGTTGAGAAGGAGTTAAGAGAAAGAGAAGGGGAAAAGCGGAGAACATGTGAGATTATAAAGATCGTGTCGGGGGACAAATAGAGGAGTACAAAACAGAAAAAAAAAAAGAAGAAGAGATACCATAAAAGAGGGAGCCATTATAGGTTTGAAGAGAAAACCGACTCTAGAGTAATGTCCAGAGACCTACAAGGATGACCCAAAGAACAATTTGAGCATCAGTAGAAAGGATGCCATAAATGCCCTTCCCTGATAATGAGATTGATGACTAACTAATCTACCCATTATAGAGCCCTCATCTAGTAGCTGGTAGAAACAGAAGCAGATAGCCACAGCTAAATACTGAGCCAAACTAGAAGGCATCACATTCCCTGTGGAGTGGGGCAGGGGAAGAATGGGATGGCAATGTTGTGGGGGGCATGGGAGAGAGAAAGGGATAAAGGGAGGGAGGGTGGGTTGGAGGTAGAGATAACTGGAATCAATATGAAAAAAAAACAACAAGAAAATGGGCTCAAGACCATGCTACAGAAACCCACAGAGAAGCTGACCTGAACAAGGAGGAGCTTGTGGACCTTCAGACTGATAGCTGGGAAACCAGCATTGGACCGATTGAGACCCTCTGAATGTGGGTCTTAGTTAGAAAGCCTGGAGAGTTCAAGAGACCTCTGACAGTGAAACCAGGATGTATCCCTGGTGTAGAAAAGGACTTTGGGATAACACTCCCCATGAAGTGGCCTAGAGTCCTGAGGAAGGCCCTAGTCCCTACTCCAAACAAGTTGATGGATTCTGATGATCTCTCCTGGAAGGTATCACACTCCCTGTGGAGTTGTGGGGGGAAGGGATGGAAATGGGGTCAGGGGACATGGGAGGGAGATTGAACTGGGATGAATGTGTAAAATTTTATATATATATATATATATATATAATATATGTGTGTGTGTGTGTGTGTGTGAGAGAGAGAGAGAGAGAGAGAGAGAGAGAGAGAGAGAGAGAGAGAGAGAGAGAGGTAACAGAATGGTAAAAAGACAGATTCTATCCTTCTGCAAAAAAGAAACACACATCTACTTCAAAGACACACTACCTCAGAGTAAAAGTTTGGGAACTTATTTTCCACTTAATAGACACAAGAAACAAGCTGGTGTAGATTTCCTCATATCTAACAAATTAGACTTCAACTAAAATCAATTAAAAGAGATGAAGACAGTCATTTCATATTCATCACAGGAGAAGTCCATCAGCACAAAGTCTCAATTCTGAATATCTATGCCACTAATAGAAAGGTACCCACATTCATAAAAAAAATACCAAAATTCAAACCACACATAAAACTTCATATGTTATAGTGGGAGACTTCAACACTCCACTTTAACCACTAGACAGGACTACCAGGTAGAAACTTAACAAAGAAACAAAGAAACTAATGGAAGTTATGACACAATTTGGTTTAAAAGATATCTATAGAATATTCCATCCAAATACCAAAGAATATACATTTATTTGAGCATTACATGGGACCTTCTCTAAAATCGACCACATACTAGGCAACATAGCAAACCTTAACAGATACAATAAAGTTGGAACAACCCTCTGTATCTTATCAGACAACCATGCTTTAAAGTTAGAATTCAACAACAACACAAATTGCAGAAAGACTACAGACTCGTGGAAATTGAATAATGCACAATTATACCATTCCTTGCTCAAGTAAGAAATAAAGAAATTAAGGATTTTAGAATTCAATCAGAATGATGACACAACATACCCGATCTTATGGGACACTTTAAAAGCTGTGCTAAGAGGAAAGTTCATTGCACAAAGTGCTCACATGAAGAAACTGGAGAATTGTCACACTAGAGAATTAACAGCACAACTGAAAGCTCTAGAACAAACTCACCTCAAAAAAGTAGATGCCAGGAAATAATTAAATTGAGGGCTGAAATGAATAAAGTACAAACAAAGAAAACAATACAAAGAATCAATGAAACAAAGAGTTGTTTCTTCAAAAAAAAAATTAATAAGATAGGCAAACCTTTATCCAAACTAACCAAAAGGCAGAGAGAACATGCAAATTAACAAAATCAGAATCAGTTTTTATTTTTAAAAACTATTTTATTTTAAAAAATGAGCTAGATACCTTTCCAGAAGAGGCATCCAATTGTCTCCATTCACAGGGCAGCAGACAGCATCAGTAACTCCAGTTACCCAGGGCATCCAACAGCATCTTTTGCCTCTGACATCATCATAAGCTCTTGGTACACATACCAAGTTGTGTAACAGGGCCCAGACATTAAAGGGGCCTCATACATAACCACAACTGCCTCCATGATGGAAATTTCATGCAAGGTGTAAAATCATATACTTGTGTAAAAGATAGGAACTCCTTTCATAACTAAAATAAAGGCTTAATCCACTTAATGTCTGAAAATATCTCTAAATGTTCAAACCTTACTGGAAATATATTAACAATTTGGTTTCAGCAGTGATAATTCTGGCTAACTGTCCCTGTTAACCAGAGTATGCCAACCCACAATAAGGTTTTTGTGCTTAAAACCTCACCCTGAGAAAGGGTAGTTGCTACACTGAAATCCAGAGCACCCCATGTAGTAGGCAGCTGTCTAATAAGACTAGACTATACTGGCTTAAATCAATGGTCAAGCAGTATAACGTTCTCTCTCTCTCTCTCTCTCTCTCTCTCTCTCTCTCTCTCTCTCTCTCTCTCTCTCTCTCTCACTCACTCAACTGGTCTCTCTTTCTCTCCCCTCTCTGCCTTTTGAGTTTGTTTGCATTTGTGTGTGTGTGTGTGTGTGTGTGTGTGTGTGTGTGTTTGTACATCTTATGTCTTTCTGTATGTTTCCATCAGTATTTTTTCTTGTAATGACCAATGGCTTTCTCTTGTAATGAGGACATTTGTGCCAATTAAAACTTATGCCTCCTCCTGTTGGGGACCTGGATCCTTTTGTTTGTGAAAGGTTCCCCCAGAGAACTACCTGCCTGATATTAAAGCTCCACCTGTCCCAACCCCAGAATGACAGACTCTATAAACAATTCCTGTACTGCAGCCTCAGGGGGTTTTGGTTCCCCCATGAGAAGCTGTTCTCCTCTCCAGTAGCATGCCCATGAGAGCTTGGTCTACCAATGTAAAGTATCACTTTTGCAAATGAAGGATCCTGAATTGACTGCCTACCTCCATTTCAAATGAGTCCTTTGAGGGAAGGGATACCTGCCATGTTATGTCAAGTCACAAGGAACCCCAAAATCCACCAAGGAGAAAGACCCACCAAACTGTAAAAGCAAGGTTTATTGCTCTATCCAACCATGGCAGGAACCAGAGAAAGCAGCCTCCAGAGAAGCCACCAGGGAAAGTGCCCCCAGTGTCTACTCTTGGGGTATTTGAAGGCAAAAAATTGCAGGGTTACATCAGCGGATGGAGAGAGGTATGGGTCAGCTTCTGATTGGTTGGCAATTGAGAACAATTAGCGGAAATTTTCTAAGTTTTATGTTTGGCATGAAATACTCATTCCCAGCTATTTTCATTGGCTGATTGTAGAAGGGAACATTTTGTAGTTTCTGTTTGTCTCTTGCATGTGGCCTGTTGCAAATAGCAACCAGGAACTAAGCATTCTGGATTAGGTCTGTCCTGAAGTTTGTTTTTTACATGTTCTAAGTCAGAGGCCTACATGTCTACATGTTTTTTCTGCAGCCTGACATGACTGCTAAAGAAGAAGTCTGGGTGATGATGTGGTCCCTCAGACACCCTGACTCTAAACCCACATAGAGAAGAGTCACTGATGCTACTACATAACCACCTAAGCGAGGAACCAAATATTCAGAGGTAAATGACAATTGATTAATTCATACTGTATTGAGGGAGCAGAAGCATTCTAGGCAGAATTTCAGGAGAGCTAGGCTGGGAATTGCTGAGTGGATTGGATCACCAAAGTTTTCCCTCTGTCCTCTAGGCCTAGTGAGTTCCTCCATACAACTGTAGAGAGATGATAGAGGTGAGGATGAGGGGCAAGACTACCAAGGAAATTTGGTGGAGCCATATCTGGGACTGTGAGTCTGGATAGAATAAAAGGCTGGAAAGAAGACAGACACTTTCAGAGGATCCTGCCTGCCTCTGCTTCCTGCTACCATATATGTATTCTTCCACACTGCCCTACATATTTAAAACACTGAAACTCTTGAGGGGATAAAAGCACCAAATCCTTGACCTTGTTAACAGAAGAAATTCTCCTTTTTTGTTTTGTTTTTCTTGTCATTGTTGTTTTGTTTCATTTCATTTTTTTTCAAGACAGGGTTTTCTGATAACAGCTCTGTCTGTCCTGGAACTACCTGTGTAGACCAGGCTGGCTCTGACACACAAAGATCTGTCTGTGTTTGCCTCCTGAGTACTGGGTTTAAGGGAGTGGGCTACCACTGCTCAGTTGGGACGAATTCTTATAGCAACACGAGAAGAGTAAATAACAGTTGTGCAGGCATGGACAACATTCCTTTATGTATTGAAGATTAACTCCAGTAAACAAAATGCACTTGCGATGGTTATTCTTGGTTCCCAATTAGACCACACCTGAAATTAACTAAAATCCAATAATGGAGAGCAAAACTGTGAGAAATGTTTTACATAAGTTGAAGAAGGTAGAGCCACTTCAAATACAGACATTGGAGGTAGAAAGACACAATCATTTAAGGTGGATATCAAGGCTTAAAGGCACACACCTTTAATCCAGATATTGATGCTAGCAGACACATTCTAAATTGGGACAAACCTGTTACGGGCAGGTTTTTCCCGTCGGCCGCCTGGTCCCACTCTTTGTTCCTTCCCTCCGGCCACCTGGTCCCGCCACCATGTGAGCCCCAAATAACACTCAGAGACTCTGTATTTGATACAAGATGTTGGCCATTTATAATCATTGTTTATCTGCTAGCTCTGTCTTAATGATTAACCCATTTCTATTATTCTAAGGATTTCCACGTGGCCCATCTTACCAGAGAGTGGTGGCCCGCATCTTGCTTCCTCTAGGCTCTACATGCTGACCCTCCTTACTACTTCCTCTTTCCTCCTTGTCTCCTAGCCCCGCCTACCTTGCTTTCCCATTGGCCCAACAGTGCTTTATTAATTAACCAGTATGAGAAACATATTTACAGAATAACATCTCCCATCACACACCTTCTGCTGGGAGCATATAAAAGAACATGGAAGGAGATTTTGCTCTCTGACTGCTTGCCTTCACCTTGCAGCAAGTCCATGCCTTTGCTAGAGTTAGAGAATACTTTCTGGAATTCCAGTATCTACTGAAGACCAGCAAACATGTCTAACCTCCTGGACTGAATAAGTACAGAATTTTCGGACTTGCCCTTAACAGGCTAGACATTGTTGGTTTAGCGGGACTGCAGCCCTAAGCCATTCTAATTACTACCCTTTGTTCTTTCACAGAGAGAGCCATTTTGTATGTTCTGCTACTGTAGAGAACCCTAGTACAATATTTTTTATATAAGTGTGGAAAATGTTCCAAATTTTCAACACCTGTGTATAATTATCATAATTAGTCAACTATCGACCTAAAAGTCAATCTAGAAAAAAATGAAGTGACAAAACAGTCCCTAGTAGCCTAGAGTATCTACACTAAAACTTACTATCGAAATCTGGGTAAAGAATTTCAGAGATCCACATTTCCAGCCTCAAAGAAGAGGTAACAGAGGAAAGACAGAAACTAAACATCTAAAGCATAATTAATATGTCCCACTGGGTCAAGAAAACAAATCATAGTTCTTCATTTTGTATCCAGTTTACCTTCAAAATATCTCCAGGAAAAATGTCAGAAGATGACATATCCCAGACCTGGGTCTGCAAACATTTCAGAGCCCAGAATTTCTTCTGCAAGTGTACCATCAGCAAATTCCTTTTTTCTATGGAGAAAATGTGAGACAATATTAAAAGCCCAACTTGCTCAACATGGGATAATGGCAAATGGTGTTTGAGATTACACCCTAACGGGGTAGATGAAAGAAGCAGAGATTACTTTCCAGTTAAACTAGAGCTGCTCAGACTCCAAAGTGTTCTATTGGGGAACAGTGCCAGTTCTGGATCATTAACACCCAAGGAGAAAAAACCCAAAACTGCAATAAGCCCAAAAGCCTTTACCTTCCTGCCAGGCTGTGAAAAAGTTTTTAAAAGTTCATCTTTCGAGATTTCCTCCCAGTAATTGCTTATTGGCTTCTCCCAGAAGACAAGCTCACCCTCCTCTGCACGGGAATCATGTTCCAAGACTTCTTCAGCATCTCCAACCTGAGTATGAAGCCAGGGATTCAGGTTGCAAGGTGCATGATGACAAATGAGCTATGAAAGCTGTGGGAGAATTCCCTCTTCACAGACTGCTTCTGGTGGTAGCGGGCCAGGAATTCCGGGCTCACAAGGATATCTTAGCAGTTCACTCTCCAGTCTTCAGAGCCATGTTTGAAAATGGAGGAGGGCAGAACAAACCGTGTTGAGATCCATGATCGGGAGCCAAAAGTCTTCAAAGTGATGATGTGCTTCATTTACACCAGAAAGGCACAAGACCTCTACACCATGGTGGATGCTGTGCTGTCAGCAGCTGACAAGTATGGCCTGGAGTGTTTGAAAGTCATGAACCAGAGAGCTCTCTGCAGTGACCTCAGAAGCATGAGCTGTAATGAAATCCAGTGACTGGGATTTCAGCTACTCTGCACAGTGGAAGTCAGCCAAGATGAGAGTCTGGACAGCTTTGTTTTTAATGGATTCCTAACAGTGGAAGTGTGGAGAGACTCTGACTTACATGTCTGTTATCGGGAACCTTGTTTTCCTTCTGGGTTGGCTCCTCCAGCCTTGATATAAGAGTTTGTCCTAATTCTTATTGCACCATGTTTTGCTGTGTTCAGTTGATATCCCCAGAAGGCCTGCTCTTTTCTGAAGAGAAGCAGGAGTAAGTACTTCTGGGTAGAGTGGAAGGAGGGAAGACTATCAGAAAAAGATAAATAAAACAAAACAAAATAATAAAGAAATCCTGGGAAGACTTTAAATATTTGGAAAGAACTGCAAAGAAACAAAAATGTGAAGATCCCCGTGTCCCCTGTAAATGCCATGAAAATGCAATTTCAGCAGAGGAGTTCAGTAATTAAGTAGACAGGACGACACTTTCTGTGAACAGTCAGCCCCGTTCCAAACCATGCTTGTTATTGCCTGATGGGTCCATGCTCAAAGTAGCTGAGATGGGGTTTATCCATGGGATCAACAACATGGACATCCACTCATCAAGATTCACCTGGTTAAAACTTCTCCTGAATTCCAGATCTGCCAACAACAGAGATCAACATAGAGCTCAAGAGATGTGACCATTCTCCAGGCTGATTGGCATACAATTTGGTGATAACGTGACTACATTGGACCACTTCAACTGCAGAAAGGATATCACTTCATCCTTAAAGGAGTAGATAATTTTCTAGTTATGGATTTGCCTTTTCTTCATGCAATGATTTTACCAAACCTGCTACACAAGGACTAAGATAACCATCATGGTATTCCACAGTATACCTTCTGACTAAGGCTCTAAATTCACAGAGAAATGCAGTTCAGAGCTGGTGGGAGTCACCATTTAATGACTAGCCTAACTTGAGGCCTGAGGCAAAAGAGGTAGCTGCTGCCCAGCACTGCCTGGATGGTTAAGAACCAGAAGCTGCAAGGCACAGAGAACTAGGGTGGAACCAAATATGGTTGAAAAAAAAAGGTCAATGAAATGATTCTTTTTTTTCTTCTCCTTTTTGTTATTTTTAAATTTGTTTGTTTGGTTGGTTGATTGGTTGGTTTTTGATTTTCAAGACTGCATTTCTCTGTGTAACAGCCTGATGGGAGATGTCATTCTGTAAATATATTTCTCTTATAGATTAATGAATAAAACACTGTTGGCCAATAGGAAAGCAAGATAGGCGGGACTAGGAGACTAGGAGGAGAGAGGAAGCAGTAGGGAGGAGATCCAAGATGGAAGAAGGAGAGGGCAGAACTCCAGACCCTCTCTCCAATAAGATAAGACTACTTGGAAGTTTTTAGATGAATAGAAATGGGTTAATATTTAAGTCAGAGCTAAGATAAGGAACTAGTACCTACAGAGTCCCTGAGTGTTATTTAGGGCTGGTGCTGCTGTGGGCCCAGACTGGCGGCAGGCGGGATGGAGCCTGCGGGAAGGAACAACCTGCAGTAACAAAATGGTGTCAGAACTGGAACTGAGAACTTTCACTTAAAACTTAACAAAAGCTTAAAAATAGTTTTTAGTAACAAGGGAACAGAGACTAGCAAGACTTCTTGGTAGCAGCATTTTCTCGGTTGGATTTGTTTTGCTGTGGACAGAGATTTGCGCGGCTCCTTTAAGGGAGGTTTCCAAAATTAGCATAAGTGGCAAAAAACCGCCTTGTTTTTAAAAAGAGCTCTGCTAACAATTCAATGGTGTGTACAGAGCTGCAATGAAGGTTTACACTGTGTTTTAAAAAATATGCTGGCTTGGGAGAGAAAAAGAAACAAGATACAATGGTTTAAAAAGAAAAAAGAAAAGAAAATGGATGGGTATGATGGCGCATGCCATTAATCCCAGCACTCAAGAAACAGAGACAAGCAGCTCTCTATGATTTCAAAGTAAACCTGGTATACAGAGGAAATTCCAGGACAGATAAAAGTTACACAGAGAAACCCTGTCTCAAAATATGTAAAAATAGAAGAAATAGAGTAATAAAAAAGCCATGTAAACATGGAAAGCACAGAGAAATTTTGGATACTATATGCAATTCTGTTGTCTTTAAATTATTTGATTGCTGAGAAAATAACTACTGATAAAAGAAATGCTGCTAGATTAATTCAATTTACATATTTTAAAAATGCTTTGACTCCAAAATTTAAGCCTAAGGACAAGTTACTGGGGAAAAGGATTTCTATTTTTGTTTCCACAGAAAATGAAAAGCTGTGGATTCTTTCCAGACTTATATGGTTTGATCAAGCCAGACCCCCTGAAACAGCTCCCCAGGTGATCCAACATTCAAAGCAGTTGAGACAAAGCCTTGCAGACAACTGCCAAGATTTCTGCATCTTCTTTGGACCCCCATGACAGCGCCCTGTACCAGCAGGAAGTAGTTTGGAAAGAACAACGCCCAAATACCCAAATATTGTTTATAAATGTTTGTTTTCATTTAAATGGACTTGGTTATAAATGGCTATAACCACAAACAATCTTTTTAAAGGTAAAAAGAGAATTTTGGTATAAATATGAATACTTTGCTTTGAAATGGATTTTCTTTTATTGATACAATTTAAGGTCAATTTTGTGATATGTATATTTCTCCTCTTGTTTAGGTATTATGTTTATATAGCTCATTGGAAAATGTAATGTATAATTTAGTACAGATTAGAGAGTAGCCTATGATAATGAAAACTTAGAGTTAAGTTAATTAGGATTTCTAGATATGCAGAGATGTATTTGAGATGAATAGGCATTCTTCAAACCTTTCAAAGACCTACAGAATATGGCATTTAAAATGGTTTAGGGTTTTTCTTGACAGTGAGGCACAACTGCTCCTGGTAACACCACCTGTATCAGAAAGAAAGATGGATATTGAAGAAACGTGTTATGGAGTTTGCTTCTAATATGGCAAGACTAGCCATTTGGGCAAGGTACTGCTCTTCTGGACTGTTTTACTTTATGTTGTAGAAACTGGACATGCAGGACCCACAAAAAGGTGACTGCTGATGCAAGATGGATATTGCTACAGGATTCCTGCTTCATGGAAGAGGCTGCCAGACAGCCAGACAGTCTACAGGACACAGAGAAAAGTTTCTTGCCTTGTTGAGGAGTCTGGACACACACTATGGCCTATGGGCTGAAGATGGAACATTACAGAAGAACTTCGGGTGACTGACCAGGCAATGAGTTGTCTCTGTCATTTCTAGAGTTTATATATTATCCTTCTGTGGTCTTTGATGGAGTTGAAGACAGATAGTTATGGTTATAGATTTCCTTAGTTAGGATTAAAGATAAGTTACATATAGGACTTTAGACTCACAAAGATAGGATAAATGATATTTTCTTTAAGTCTTACAAAATGTTAGTGGACTAAATATTGTTTACTGTGATTCTTATTTCATAACTGTTGTATGTTATATTTTGCTATGTTAAGGTTAAACCCCTTCTTTTATTTTAGACAGAAAAGAGGAGATGATGGGAGATGTTATCCTGTAAATATGTTTCTCATACTTGTTAATAAAGCACCGTTGGGCCAATGCGATAGCAAGATAGGCAGGGCTAGGAGACAAGGAGGAAAGAGGAAATGGGAAGGAGGAGTCGAGATGTAGCCCAGGGAAGAAGCAAGATGCCCACTGAGGCTCCCCGATAAGACGACCATGTGGAAATACTTAGATAAGTAGAAATGGGTTAATAATTAAGACAGAGCTAGCCCATAAACAATAATGGTAATTGGCCAACAGGATTATATCAACTACAGAGTCCCTGAGTGTTATTTGGGGATGGTGCGGCTGTGGGTCCAGACTGGGGCAGGCGGGATGGAGCCGGTGGGAAGGAACAACCTGCAGTAACAAGTACCTGGCCAGTAGCTTTATATTAAATACAGTGTTTCTATGTGTTATTTGGGAACAAACCAGCCAGCAGCAAAAACCTGCTCATAATAACAGCCCTTGCTATTCTAGAACTCATTCTGTTGACCAGGCTGGCCTCAGGCTCACAGACATTCATCTACCTCTGACTCCCAAGTGCTGGGATTAAAGGTTTTTGCTAACACTGCCCAGCATTAAAATTATTCTTAATGAAATTATGCCTAGCCCAGTTGTTATCAAGGTGGCTTCGTCCAGTAGTTGATGGGGACAGATGCAAAAACCCACAGCCAAATGTTAGGTAGAGCTCAGGGAACCTTGCTGAAGAGAAGGAGTTTAGATTGTAGGAACCAAAGGAGTACATGTCACCAGGACAACTTGGCCCACTAATTCAACAAGTAGGACTCATAAGAGCTGTGCAAGATCCTCTTCATATATGTTGTGGTTGTTTAGCTAGGGTATTTTTTGTGGGACTCCTAACAGTGGGTGTATCTCTGTCCACTTTGTTTGTTACTAGGACCCTTTTATTTCTACTGAGCTACCTCATCCAGCATTGATATGATGATTTGGCCTAGTCCTATCACATCTTGTTAAACTGTGTTTGTTGATATCTCTGGAGGCCTGCCCTTTTCTAAAAGGAAACAGAGCAGCTGTGGATCTAGAAGGGAGAGGAGGTGAGAGGAGGATTGGGAGGAATAGAGAAAGGGGAGGTGTAATTGGGTTATATTTTATTAGAGAAGAATAGTGTTTTTTTTAAAGGGGGGAAAAGTCACTCCACTGAAAAAATAAAGGGCCAGAACTAGATGATTTTTAGCACAGAATCCTACAAGACTTGCAAAGAAGAGTTACCACCAATATTCCTCAAATTATTTCACTAAATAGCAACAGAAGGAAAACTGACCAATTCATTTATGAGTCCACAGTTACCCAGATACCCAGAACATATAAGAACCACAAAAAACAGAGAATTATAGACCAATTTCCCATATGAACACAGATGCAACAAACCAAATAAAATGCTAGCACCCAGAATCCAAAAATACATAAAAAGTTCATCCAACATGCTCATGTAGGCTTCATCCCACTGAATCAGGGATGGTTCAATATATGAAAATCAATAAATGTAAACTTCCACACAAACAAATAGAAAAACAAAAGCAATGATAGTATTTTTGTGGAACTTCTGATTGTGAGAAGAAATGGGTCTCTGATTCTTCTGCCTGTTCATGGATTCTTTTCCTTCTGTGGGGTTGCCTAGTCTAACTTCAATGTAACAGTTTTTGCTTTATCTTATTATGTTTAATTTTGTCATTTTTTTGGTTGTTATCTTTCAGAAACCTGTTCTGGGTTTGTTGTTGATGTTATTAATTGATGATTGTTTGTTTGCTTGTTTTCTAGACAAGGTTTCTCTGTGTTACAGACCTTGTTGTCCTGAAACTGCCTTTGTAGAACAGGCTGATTTTGGCTGACCAATTCTTTTCCGATAAGAGACAGAAAGGGAATGTTCCAGACAGAAGAGGATGAGCACCTCTTTCAACAAGCAGTAATTTAAAAATATCTGTTTAATCTTTTAGAAATTATAAATAATTACTGTTTTGGAGTAGGAAGTAGAAGTAAATAGAAAATAAATAATTAATTCCAAAATACCTTGTCTTAAAAGGACTATTGAACCGACCTTGTGTTTTACTTGGCCTGATGCTCCACTGCTCTGGCTGAGCACTGGGCCAAAGTGCAGGTCCAACAATCCCTCCACCTCCGGGGAATTTCCTTGATCTATTCTAAGCATACTGGAACTGCCTATCCACTTGAGACCACTCTAAGTCCCTCCCTGCCCAATTTTGACCCCAATCTCCAGGCCTCTACTGCTGGAGAGAACTCCTAGAGATATTGGGCCATCGAGAGTTACATACATCGAACTCCTGACCTACTTCTTAAACCATTATTGTGGCTGGTCACTGGTAGTGAACACCTTTAATTTCAGTACCCGAGAAGCAGAGGTAGGCAGATCTCTGTGAGTTCAGGGCAATCCTAGTCTACAGAGCAAGTTCAAGTTCTACTACAGCTGGGGCTACGCACAGAGAAAGCCTCCCACAAATAATTAATTAATTAATCAATTAATTGAAAAATATCACTATCATTGGCTCATTTGCTGTGGGGCTAGGAAATTAGTCTTCTTGCTTATTAAAAGTGGCATAAAATCTGAGATGAAACACTTATTATTTAAAAAATTACTAGCAACAAATAATTTAACTTTAAAATATGCATATTAAATCTATGTGCTTCTAATATCACAATATTGAAAATAAGCAAGTCAATATAAACCTCTCATAGTGTTTTATGAAACTTTATCTACTAATTCCTAGAGGGAATCCAAAGAATACATTAATCCAGATGAAACTAATTACACAGAGAAATTACACACCTTGAAGACATAGTTTGTAAAAATAATCATGAGGGTCAACCCTCCGTGCTATTCTATTGTTTATCAGTCTAGGATCTAACAGCTATGCCATTAGTAAAGTCATTGACTTATTTGTGTTGAATATCTTATATTATAATGTGAAAAACATTTGGATTTATACTAGTCAGTCCTCTAGATACATAATGCAAAGCTCAACTTTATAAGAAAAGGTATTTCTGTCCTTTGTAATACCAAGATAATGGTGTTTTTACTTTTCTGTTGTCAGTTGTTAAATACATCTTAGCCATTTGTGCAAATAAGCAAGCAATGCATTGGTGTTATTTCAGATTTTATGTTACTCTTTTTTGCTCAACTTATCTCATCTTGCCTGTTTGGTTTTATGATGGTGAAAGGTATCCTAACTAACGTATATGTTCCTTCTTCTTAGTCTGAATTAATTTTGGCTCTAATAAAGTATTTATCCTAAAGTTTGAAGGTTTCTATTTTCTGGTCTGGAGAATATAACTTTTAATACAAACATAGAAACTTATGTTTCTTAATCTTAAACATATGAGTCTTAGTCTCTTGGGTTTCTCTCCTATTCTGAAAACATAATGTTACAATTTAATCTCCCTGCAAGCCTTTCAATGTATAAACTGGAATTTCTTTCTTCCATTCATATAAGAGCTAAGGTACCAAGTGAATGTACCAGGGGCTACAGACTCTGCTGGAAAGAAGGCTGATGGAGAGTTCAGTCTTCCATCCTGAAACAGTTGGTTCTTCTGTTGAAGTTTCCCTGACCTGAGTCACACAGGTGAGGTGAGTGCCCAACTAGCTTCCATTCCATTGCTCAGGCTTTGGGATGTCAATAAGAGCCACCTTCAGGAGACCATGATCACCAATTTGCAGACATAAAAAAGGCTAAGTTGGGCACATCAAAATAAACTTGTATAATCCCAGAGATGACCCTACATTGCACTTTTAGTCTCTCTTTAGGGATTTGAAGCTGTCTCAGTGTAGTGAAATCAGCACAGGCATTGGGTTACTGAACACTGGTAGACTGGAAACTCTAATGCCTTTCCTAATTGCTATTTTGTTAAATAGCTGACAAAAGTTAAAATTCATAATTCGTAATTGGTAATTTTTTCTTCAAAGTATTGTTCCCAATTGTTCAAAAGGTTTGAAATATAATTCCTAAGCAATGTTGTCATTTTAATAACATTGCTTAATCTCAGGCAATTAAAAACAGAAGTGTTTAAATATAGAGTTTGCTCTGTATTTCTTCTTCCATATGAAAAAATAAACATTAATTTTCTGTAGCAATACTGAGAAGAAAATAGGTTCCTAACCACTTTATTCCATTCTCTGGACTTGTACACAATCTATCTCCTTTACAGATTCCTACATGAGGAAGAAAATGTCTTTGGGATTTAAGTACTAGTCAGTGCTCTATGTCTAAGGTGTACTTGGTATATGAACATTCATCCAGTTTTAATTCCCACAGTATTTCCTCATTTCCCAGACTGCTTCTACGCTGCCTCTTTCACCATACAGATGAGATGTAAAGTGGTCTTAATATTCTTTTATGTCCAGATTGACTAAAAACATCGATCCAGTATAAATTTATTATATAAGTGAACCAAGAACCTTCACACGTGCCATTCTTTCATAATCATTTAATCCAATGTTCCTATGTAGATCACACTCCATGATGAGAACATATGACTATTTATTTTAAGTCAGTATAAAGGGAGTTACACGATAGTGACATAGACCAGTGGTGGAGTCTGAAGCAATGATACCATAACAGTACTTGAAAACTGCTTTTCCCAGAGACTGTCCAGTAGGAATAGTGAAGTGGGAAATGGCCTGGCAAAATACTACAGTAATGTAAGAGAAATGTAAGTGTGGCAGTGCAAACTTTAATAAAATGTGCCAAAATGGCAGCACTCATGTTTCAAACAAAATTCAAGCTGTAAGTTGATAAACTAGAGTATTTAATTTTCCATTGTCATTAGTAAAAGAAAGCATGAATAAATGGGACTGTTTTAGATACAAGAAAGATACCAAGAGCTGATTCATCTTTGATGTTTCACAATTCTAAATCTTTGTCTGTTCTTCAAATTTTGGGGGGGGGTTCAGGACATTCCAGTATTTCCAATTTTATCTTCTGCAAACTATGCATGTTACATAATTGTTATGCCAGGCAAAATAAATTATATCATATAATTTTCTGAATATGTTGCAACATATCCCATGTTCGAGCCTTTGATTACCAACCTTCCCTCACTCATCTACATAATAATTTGTCTTCAGAATAAGTGTTTTCAACAGTGGTATGTTAGTATCTTTGCTGCTGGAGTATGTACATTGAAGGCAACATTTCTATGATAATATATATATATATATATATATGAATATTACAGGCAAAACAGACCAAATATAACAAATTGAGAAATGGGAATCTACTCTGTCAACATGACTGAACTGAGAAAAATTAAGGATCTTCATTTAGCACAAAAAGATAAACAGAATTCTGATGGTTACTCTTGGTTCCTGACCTGACTTCATCCAGCATAAATAAACATCTTAACATATACAGCACTGCAGTGAGAAATCTTCTGCTTAGGTTGAATTAGGTAGCTGTACTTGCAGCAGGAACATTTGAGACAGAGGGACAGACCCACACTAAGCCTGATCTTGAAGACAGAAGACCAACACACCTTTAATCATCACCTTGATCTTTAGTGAGGCCATACCTTCTGGGGGAGCCTATAAAGGGACATGCACAGAGGAAGGTCTTCCTCTTTGCCCACTGGCCATCACCTTGATGGCATTAGTTACCAATATTCTGAATTCCTGCAAATACTGAAGACCAGCAGACAGGTTTAACCTCCCAGACTGAGTAAGTATGGGATTTTAGACTTGTAGTCCTGAGTCCTTCTAATGAATCCCCTTTCTTTATGCAGGCAGAGGTTTCTTCTATATATTCTCTTGCTCTAGAGAAGCTCTGTACAACACTTTTAATCTATAAAATGCTAAAAACAAATCAACAGTTGAGTATGACTTAAGATTCAATCTAGACAAGAAAATGGAGGGATGTAACTCTCCCAAGTACCTTAAACTGTATTCTCTGAAAAAAATATTGAGATCCGGAAAGAAAATTTCAGAGACACCCGAGTCTCCAGCCCAATAGTGGTGGGAACAGAGAGGAAAGCAGAAAATAAAAGTCTGAAAACAATCTGTGGTGATACACAGTTTAGGATTTATCAAAGCCATGTAAGTAGTTTAGATTTCTTAAAGCGATCAAAATGGTAAAGCAACCGTATTAGTGAGGCATGGGAGCCAGGAAGACAACTTTCATCCGAGCACTCGGGAGGCAAAGGCAGATGATTTTCTCTGTGTTCAAGTACACCCAGGGCTACACCCGAGATTGAACAAGTCTAAAAGTGTAAGAGAGCTAGCTCTCCACCCTTGATCCCAGAACTAGAGTGGTAGAAGAGATAGAGCTGGATCTTGTGTAGTCAGTCTCAGGATTATCTCCAGGAGCTGAGGAGAGGCAGCCTTCTGATGCTTGGTGATAGCTCGTGGAGACTGACGTAGGCAAGAGTTAGTGGCTTGGCAGCTTTGTCTGTCTGGTTTTTAGCTTGAAGCTTGAACCCCAATATCAGTGTCTGGCTCTTTTATTTTTTGTGTTGTAGATATCTGCTTGAAGATGACAGAGTCCTACTTCTTCCTTTTGGATCCAGGATAACCTTCACACAACCACAAGCTGATAAGTCAGGGGCCATGGCACCTAAGAGCAAGAGCTGGGGCCACACAGAAATCAGCTTCCAGGAATTCTGCTACAGTTGAACCATAAGCAACTTCTGTTTTATCCTGCGGGAAAGCAAAGAAGCCATTAAAAGCCCAACCTTCTCATCTGGAGCCAGTGACAAAGACCAATAGTGTCTGAATGTACACCTGAACAGGGGCAATGAAGAAAGTGAAGATTATTTGTCGGTTTACCTATCGTTGCTCAGCTGCCGAAAGAGCCCAGTATGGACAAAATCCCACGTTTTGATCATCAATTGCCAAGCAGAGCAAACCCAAGGCATGAAGAGCGCAAGATTCTTCAGGTTCCTGCAAAATCAACACTGGGGATTCAAAAACTTCATCCTTCGAGATTTCCTTTTGTCCCGGGAGCCTTGGCTCCTTGAAGACAATGAGCTGAGCCTCCGATGCCAGGTGACTATGGTCCAAGACTCCTTTGACATCCCTGACAAGGGCACGAAGCCAGAGTTCCAGATTCCAAAGTGCACTTTGGCAGATGAGCTAGAAGAGCTGTGGGAAAATTCCCTCTTCACAGACTGCTGCCTGGTGGTAGCTGGCCAGGAGTTCAAGGATCACAAGGCTGTCTTAGCAGCTCCCTCAGTGGTTTTCAGAGCCATGTTTCAGCATGACATGGAGGATAATAGAACAAACCGCATTGGGATCTATGACCTGGAGCTGCAAGGCTTCAAGGCAGTGATGGACTTCATTTACACTGGAAAGGCCCCATCCCTTCACAGCATGGCAGATGCTGTGCTGGCAGCTGCTGACAAGTATGGCCTGGAGTGTTTAAAAGTCATGTGCGAGGATGCCCTGTGCATTGCTCTTTAATGGAGCCCCTCCCAAACGCCTGTAGCAATCTTAGGATTTTCTCAGCTGTGATCTATAGGTGCATTCAAGAAGCAGCAGCCAGCGTCAGTACCAAGGGCACCCGGGTAGACTGCGGGACATGTGTAGCATTTACAGAGAATCTGGTTAAAGACAGCATGGGGGCTCAGCATGGGGGCCGTACATGAGTTGAATGGCAGGTTTGTGTAGAAAGAGCACTGCATTCTAGCATATTCTACCCAGTTGCTGTATTGCTTTGCTTTCTGTCCTACATTTGGATACTGGGATTCTGTTTAGTTCCTGACCCCAAGCCCATCCCAATACGTTTTCTTTGAGGAACCTGTGTTAGCCAGACTGAGCAGAGCATATGATCACTAATTTAGAGAAAAGGAGGAAATAACATGAAAGTTTGCTTTTAAGAGGCCTGGATGAGAAAGAAGATATTTATGTTTTTTCTTCTCCAAACTCAGTGTGTTGGGACTGGAGGGTTGACTTGGTTGGCCAAAGCAATTGTTGCCCCTACAAAGGAGCAGATAATGAGTTGTACTCCTAACATACATCCATGACTTCTCAGGCATCACCAACTGGAGATCCAGTGGATTGAAGCATTGTTCTTATCTGTGCGGGTGCATCCATCTCTGTTAACCAAAGACAATATAAAGTGAATAAAAATTTAACAATCAATTTGTTGATTCTGTGGTGTTCCCCTTTGATGCAGTCCTTTGCAGTCCATCTACCTCTGATCTTCTGTGAGTGTTTAGCCACACCTGTCTCATGAGCCCTCACTCCTCTTTCTTTGCACTTACAGTTTGCTGTGGCAGATGACATCCATCCCTCATGCTCTTGTGGTAAATGTGATATGGATGCCAATATGAAAGAAGACAACTGCATCTGAGAGTCTTTCCATACACTGATCTTTGCAAAAGACTTTATTCATTTTGAAAAAGGAGAAGAAATTGATTCAGTGGGAATCCATACTTCCTCTACCTGAACTGTGGGTCTATCTTTAGATATTGGGAAAATGATTCTTCACTCCTCACCATTGTCAAAAATACATTCTTTTCTAGTAAGAAGATCAATGGCTGGGTCTTGCCTCTCCTCACTTGTATTCCTTGCCTAACTCTTTTGTTGTTTTTTTCCATATCAATCCCAGTTCCCTCTCTCTCCTCCTTCCTTCCTCCCTCCATCTCTCCCTCTTTCTTTTTCTTCCCCTCCACACATGCACCTCATCCACCCTCCTATCCCATCCACCCTCACTCCACATGTAGGGGGATGCCATCCAGGAGCAGTCATCCAAATATGTCAAGTCATTTTAAGTAAAGACTAGGACTTCTTTCCTGTCTGTAGGTTAAGGGGGTATCCCTTCATGGAGGATGTACTCACAAGGTCCTTTTGTGCACCAGAGATACATCCTGGTTCCACTGTCTGAGGTTCATTAGACTGCTCAGGCCTTCTAGCTGAGACCCATATTCAGGAGGTGTGAGTAAGTCCCATGCTGGTTTCCCAGCTATCAGTCTGGGGTCTGTTATCTCCTCCTTGTTCCTTGCTCAGGTCAGCTGTCTCTATGTGTTTCTGTAGCCTGGTCTTCTCCTCACTCTTTGCATATGGATTCTTGTTTGGCTCAGTGTTTAGTTTTGGGTGTTTGCTTATGTTTCCAACAGGTACTAGATGAGGGCTCCATGATGGTGGTGAAGCTAGTCATTGATCTCATTATCAGGGAAGGGCATTTATGGTAGCCTTTCCACTGTTGTTCTAATTGTTAGATGGAGTCAGTCTTGTAGGTTGCTGGACATTCCTTTAGGTCCAGTTTTCTCTTCAATCCTATAATGGCTCCCTCATTTATGTTCTCTCACTCTCTTCCTCTCTCTCTTCTGTCTTCTATTCCTCTCCTGACTCAATCTTCCTACTCCCACGTGCATTTCTCCTCCCCTTCTCTTTCTCCTAGTTCCGTATCCACACACTGCTCCCTTACTCCTCATGTGCTCTGGAGAACTTGTCCCTTTCCCCTTCTGTGAATGACCTTATATGAATCTCCTAGAATCCACAATGTATCCTAGTTCCTCTGGAAGTGTGAATTATAGGCTGCTGATCCTTTGTTCTAGGTCTAAAATCCATATATGAATGAGTACCTATCATTTTCCTCTTTTTGTGACTGGGATACTTCTTGAGCTGAGCAGTCCTGTTGCAGCTCCAGTCTCCAGAGCTCTTCCAGGTAGCCTGGACTCCCTATGAGTCAGGACACCTTTGCAGCCCCAGAGATGAATCAGCTCATTTTGGCTTACATTTTGTTGTGAAAACCTGGTACTCACTGAAAATGCTAAACTACTTAAGGGACCATGCCCTCACTAAGAACCCTGCTTTTGCATCCATGACAGGGTACAGAAAATATCTGCCTCAGCAAATAACACAAAGAAACTCCAGTTCCACTGCCCTCTTGGAGCCTAGGAACAAAAATGAACTCAAAGAAACCCCATAAACCCCCTAGCCTCCCAGATACTTGGTTCCTGGGAATGGTTTGGCTACAAAAGTAATTCCTGGGGAGACCAAAACCTCCCCTGTGGTCTCCAGGATACATTTCTTAAAACTATTGGTATCTATGAACAACAGGCCACCTGCAAGTAACAAGACAAAGAATGTTCCCTCTCAGCACTGACCAATGAGAATAATTTCTCCACTGGTATTTCGTGCCAAAATATGTTTTTGAGAATTTCTTCTGATTATTCCACAAATGTAAGCTAATTAATAACCAACCGGTACCTACTGATGTAATCCTGTGATTTTTGCCTTTAAAAACAAGACAGTTGAAAGGGAACACACTGCCTCTGGTGGAGGCTGAGTCAGCCAACTAGACGGGGGACCTGTCATGGGTGGATGAATAAGAAACCTTATGCATGTGTATCAGTGTGTCCATCTCACCATGGTGGTCTTTGGGGATCTTTGAGACTTGGGAATAACACTCACATTCACTTACAAGTGGAATCTTCAGAAATGTAGGTTAGCCAACAGAGAAGAATGCTGGCACATGTATTTGAGGCAATAGAAAGTCTGTATTACTAGGCTGACAATTCCCCTGGGTGTTCAGAAACTCAGTGTACCAGGGAGCCTTGCTGGTGACAGATTTAAAGCACAGCTACCATATTCTGTGTTGATAAAACTCTGTTAACAAGAAGAGCTCAGAAGTAGAAGTATGATGACAAACAATAAAGGTAGGACATTTGTTTTATATTGTTTTATATTTGGCAACTGCTGGTACCTTGAATGTTACTTCCAACATGAAATCTGTAACATCTCACAATATTCTGGATGTGTATATGGCATGACAAACTTCTTTGTGCCCAAAACAGAAATGTGCCCAAACAGAAAGTTTCAACCACACTACTCAAGCAGAGGTGACACACCAGGCATAGGTGTTGTATTGCTCCAAAGCAATAGGCAGAAACCGATCAGAGGGACTCTTGGGGATCCAGAATACAGTTATTCCTAGACTTCACTGACAAACACAGTCTTTATTTCCTTTGACTTGCTTTAAGAATCTTTGTGTCTCAATGTCTTACCTCTAGAATCTCAGTGGAACCTACAATACTATTGTGGGGCAGCCTGAGAATTTCAGGTTTTGAAGGTACTTTAAAGCCCAAAAGAACCTATATAAATGTGAAGCAAATCCTAAGAGATCACATATTCAGACACAGAATACTATAACAAACAAAACTTTCAATTTTTAACATAGTCCAAAATAAAACATAGTTAAAGCAAAATTTATGTGTAAATACAGACCTACAGAAAGTGGTTGAAGGACAATTCCAACTTTGGGAAATCCACTACAACTGTGAATAATACAGGGAACAAATAATCTCTGTGTAATATAGGCAAAAATAGGGAAACATACACACAAATGCTACTAAGACCAAAAGAGTAACAACAAAATTTAGGAATCAATCATCATTGGTCTTTGATATCCCTCATGATTTGTAGCCTTGATTTCACAGTGGATGTGGAAAGAGGTTCCACCCTTCTGCTGCAGCCAGAATGCCACATTAACAAAATGGAAGGGATTACCTCACAGTAAATGAATAGAAATAGAGTCCAAAAAATGTGTACTCACATTTATTTTCAAAAATATATATTTCAGCCTAAAGCTATTTAGGAGTAAAGACACCACACACTCATTAAAGGAAAAGAACACCAAGACAAACAAAATAAAAAACAATCATTCTCACTTACCAAAAAGAAATCAAGATCAGATAAGTATATTAAACAAATAGATAAACACCAGTAAAATAGCATAACCACTAAGTCTCCCCACCAAAAAGTAATCCAAGGCCAGATAATTTTGCCATAGCAATCTACCTATTATTTAAAGAGGAGTTAGTGCCCATAATCCTCAAATTATTAGAGAGATTTAGAGTGATATATTACAGCTTGTCTGAGAGTTCAGAAAGCAATGTTACCCACAAGCAATAGAAGCTAAATAAAAACCTTTAATCCCTGCACCAAGAAGCTAGGAGGTGGTGATACACATCTTTAATTTTAGGATTCAGGATTAAGAGATAGATGGATATCTGTAAGTCCAAGGCCACCCAGATCTACACAAGATGAAATCACTCAGAAAGAGTATGATAGCTCACACCTATAATCTCAGCACTAGAGGGGAATGAAAAACAGCAGCAATTATTCAGTATGAGGTGTTCATTCTCCAGCTTCATTTAGGATAGAAGGAGTCCTTCTTCAGCTACACTGAGGAGAGGCAGCACTTTGAGACTTGGTGAAGAGCTCGTGTGTGGATCAGCCCTTTCAGCCTAGGATAGACTTGAGAGCTAGTGGTAGGCTGCATTGTTTCCCTGATCTGCTGCTTAAGCCCCAATATCAGTCTCTGAGTCATTCTTTTATGGTACAGAAATTAGAAACAAAGGATAATTACCTGCATATTTTATGAGTCTAAAATTATACAGACACTTAAATGACAGAGAAAATTCTTACAAAGACTGACACATAAGTCCTTCTTAAATAATTGCAAACTCAATCACAGGATATTCAAAGATAATTTACCACCATGATCAAGGCACTGTCTTCGATATGTAGGTATGTTTCAATATATATAAAGATTTGTAATAGACCATATAAATTTCTAATTGACAAAATTACAGAAACTACATTAACATATCATTAAATACAGGAATTTGGATTTTCAAAATCCAAAACCCATCACGGAAAATTCCAAGGAGAGATTGGCAAACAAGTGACATACATAAATATAATAATGGCCGTTCAAAACAAGCCCATAATCAACACCAACATGAAAAGAGAGAAACTTGAACAATTCCCTAAAATCTTGATCAAGACATGGTTTTTCACTTTCTTTATACCTATTCAATATAGCAATTAAAGTCTTAGGTAAATCAATAAGGCAACTGACAATAAAAATTATTCAAATTGGAAAGGAAGAATAAATAATCTTTTATTGTAGAAGATACTATAATATATATGTTGCGTAAACAATTCTACAGGGGGATTTCTACAGCTAATAAAAATGTTCAGCAAATAGGCTTGACAAAAATCTAAGGGAATGAACTCTGGTTAGGACATATTGAATGAGAGGAGAATCTATTTTTGGTAATATGATAATAATAATAAAAATCAGTAGTCCTATGCTTTTGGTTGTGAGCCTAGCCTTTAATGGCTGAGCCATCTCCAAGTAGCCATATTAAAAAATGGGGTACAGAATTGAAGAAAGAATTCTCAATAGAGGAAATCAAGGAGGCTGAAAGACACTTAACAAAATGTTCAACATCCTTTGCTATCAGAGAAATGCAAATAAAAACAACTTTGAGAAACTATCTTACTCCTGCCAAAATGGTTAAAATTAGAAATGCCAATGACAACTTATGCTGGAGAGGATGTGGAGAAAGGGGAACACTCCTTCACTGCTGGTGGGAGTAAAAACTCGTACAGAGATCAGTATGGCGGTTCCTCAGGAAAATGGGAATTAACTTACCACAGGACCCAGCAATTCCACTCTTAGGTATATACCCAAATGACCGACATCCACGCAACAAAGACATGTGCTCAACTATGTTTATAGCACCATTATTTGTAATAGCAAGAACCTGGAAGCAACCTAGATACCCCTCAACTGAAGAATAGATAAAGAAGATGTGGCACATCTACACAATGGAATACTACTCTGCAGAAAAAAAATAACGGAATCTTGAAATTTGGAGGCAAGTGGATGGAACTTGAAGAAACCATCCTGAATGAGGAAACCCAATCACAAAAAGAGGAACAGGGTATGCACTCACTCATATATGGATTTTAGACGTAGAGCAAAGGATCACCAGCCTATAATACACACCACCAGAAGAAGTGGGATACAAGGTGTATTCTAAGAGGTTCATATATGGTTCCTCACAAAAGGGGGGAGAGACAAGTCCTCCAGAGCAGATGGCAAATGGGGGCAGTGAATGGAGAGAGAACTAGGAGGAAGAGAAGGGGAGGAGAGGAAAACACGTGTGACTAGATAGATTGAGTCAGGTCTAGAGAAGGGGTGCATAAAAGATGGAACCATTATTGGTTTGAAGAGATAACTTCACCTAAAGAAAGGTCTAGAGAATGACAAGACTGACTCCAACTTATAATTCGAGCAACCATGGAAAGGCTACCATAAACGCCCTTCCCTGATAGTGAGATCATCAACTAAATTATCCACCATCATGGAGTCCTCATCTAGTACCTGTTGGAAACAGAAGCAAACACCCATAATCAAACACTGAGTCAAACTAGAATCCAGATGCGGAGAGAGGGTACAAGACCAGGTTGCAGAAACTAACAAAGACAGCTGACCTGAACAAGGAGGATCTTGTGTTTCCCAGACTGATGGCTAGGAACCTAGCAAGAGACTGACTCAGACCCCCTGAATATGGGTCTCAGCTAAAGGACTGAGCAGTCTGGGGGACCTCAGACAGTAGAAACAGTGTCTACTCCTGGTGCACAAAAGGACCTTGTGGACACATTCCCCATGGAGGGATAACCCCTTAACCTAGAGAGAGGAGAGAAGTGCTACTCCCTACCTCAAATGACTTGACAGATTTACATGACGCAACCTGGATAGCATAGCCCTACAAGTGGAATGGGGGTGGGGGGGATGGGAGGGGGAGGGTAGCCAGGGTGCATGTCACAGGGAAAAGAGGGTAAGAGGGAGGAAAGGAGGGAGAGAGGGTTGAAGGGAGGAAGGGAGAGGGGACTGGGATCCACATGTAAAATTTTTAAATTATATTATTAATAAAAAAGAAGGAAAAATGGCACTGGATTAATTCAATAAATATATATTTAAAATGCTTTGACTTCAAAATTTAAGCCTAAGGACAAGTTACTGGAGAAAAGGATTTCTAATTTTGTTTCCACAGAAAATGAAAAGCTGTGGATTCCTTCGAGACTAATGTTGTTTGATCGAGCAAGACCCCTAAAGCAATGTCAATGGGAAAATGCAGCCTTGCAGACCACTACAGCCAGGATTTCTGCGTCTTCTTAGGATTCCCCATGACAGCGCCCCCTACCAGCAGGAAGAAGTTTGGAAAGAATAACGCCCCAATTCCCAAATATTGTTTATAAATGTTTGTTTTCGTTTTAAAAACGGCATGTATAACTATGTCCAGCATAAAATAAATAAATGTTTAAAAAAATCAGTAGTCCTCCTATATACAAATAAAAGAATGAGATACTGGGAAACAACTCAGAGAAAAATAAGTTTCCCATCAGCCTCAAATAACATAAACTACCTTGGGGGTAATTCTAACAGAGTAAATGAAAGGCTTGTTTAATAAATCTTCATGTCTTTGAGGACGAAATTGAAGGAGATACCAGAAAATGCTCATGGATATGTAGGATTAATATTGAAAAATGGACATACTACAAAAATCAGGTCACAGACCTAATGTAATCTGCTTCAGATTTTAACACTGGTATTTACATATCTTTTCAGGATCAACCTCAGCTTAATATGGAATTATTAAAAGCTCTGTGATATTGTTTGTTTTTACTCATTTTGCTCTTTTCTTTCTTTTGAGAGTGATTTGCCTCATAGCTCCAAAATAAATCACACACCAAGATTTATTATTTCTTATAAACGCACAGCCTTAACTTGGCTTGCTTCGTGTCAGCTTTTCTTAACTAAAAATTTTCCATTTTATTCTTTCCTTACTTCTGTGTAACTGACTTTCACTTTTATTCTGTGCTTCACTGGGTAGCTGAGTACCTGGGTGCCTGTCCCTAAAAGCCTCTCTCCTCGTTCTCTTGTTCATACACTCTTTCAGATTTATCTTTCTATTTATCCTCTCTACCTGCCAACCCTACCAGTTTCTCTCCCTGCCTCAATTTTGGTCTTTCAGACTTTTATGAGACAAGCAGCTGTTTTAGACAGGCACAGAGTTTAACACAGAGTTAAACAAATAAAACATAAACAAAAGTAACACACCTTAAAAATAATATTCACCAACTTCCCTGGAGAGTTAAAATATTCCTGGACAATATAAGAACCTCTGTAGGTCTCACTATTCCTATTACAAATTGTACTTCAAACACATAATAAAAGTCACAAAATATCAGGGTATTGGCATCATTCAAATGAAAGACTCAGACATAAATATACATACAGGTTCCACGATAGTCTAAGAGGCCTGTACTGCTACTTGGGTCCATGGTGACATCTGGTCTCTGACTGCTGCCAAGGGCTATCTGGGTCTTGGCCCTACTTCAGCCAGTGTCTTTGCCCATACTTAACTCTTTTGACAGCTGAGCAACACTAAGTAAACTGACAGGTAATCTTTGCTTTCTTCATCAATCCAGTCAGGCATAATCTCAAACATAATTTCTGTTTGTCACTGGCTCTTGCAGAGAACGTTCAGCCAAGGTCCTACATTACCAAACTTTGTCTGGAACCTGCCACCTCAACCCTTAGAAAATAATTAGCCTTGCACTTTTTGGCTTATAAAAAGGCCCACTTCTCCTATGTTTGTGGCTATCCTCTCAAAACCAGGATTAGTGAGAAAACCTATAACGGCAGAAAATAAACCTTATTTAATTAGAAAAGGAAAATTTGGGTTGGTGGTCTTTACACTCTTTTAGTTGTCATAATACTACCTCTCTTGGCTTTTTTACTTGGAAGTGTGATATATATCTTCCTTCCTGGTGTGTCTGTACATTTCACCATTTGCCTGGATCATGCTGGGGTAGTCTCTCATTGCTTTTAATCAATTCACAATGTGGCACCAAGATACTCTTAAAGCACTTCCTGACAAAAAGCCATAATCTTTCTTATCTCTGTTGTGGAGAAGCAATCCAAGCTCCTGATGATGATTTTGACCAATCATTCCTCCTTACACTGTTATTTCCTTCTTGACCTGTTGTGTGAATGACACCAGAAGCTCAAAGTGGCCTGGGACAACTCTGACATTCCAGTTCAATGGAATGTTTGTTGTGTCTTCAGTCAGCAGTACTGACCTTACACTACCAGTAACCCTGGAACCAAAACTTCCTTTCCTGGAGAACTTAAGCAAATGTTTTTCCACAGGAGGTCACTGGGGGGTGACAGAGGGAGGCACTATTCCCTTTTCTACCACCTGGTGCCTAGACCCAAAAATCTGTGCTTTGGAGAAAGCAGACTCCTGGATAATCCTGCCACAGCCATCCTGGCCGATGCCACCTCATTGGCTCCATAACTGTGTCTTCAAATGTCCATTCTATCTTTTTGTCATGACAGATGCTTCAATCATTTGGTGAACATGGTATCAGCAGACTACATGATGTGTGGGGCAGTTGCAGCTCTCTGTGAATTTATTGTCTTGGTCATAAGGTGTACTGTCTGGATACCATGATAGTTGGCAAGGCATTCTGTTAGTCCTTGTGTGGTAGGTTTTGTAAAATCTTTGCATGCAAGAAAGTCAAATCCATAACTAGAAAAGTATTTATTACAGTAAGGAGAAAGTGATGTCCCTTCAACAGCTGAAGTGGTCCTATCAACAAGTTGTTGGCTGATCAGACTGGGGAGATGGTGACATATCTGTGTCTCTATGTTGGTCTCTGTTGTTGGCAGATCTGATATCCAGCAGCAACTGTAGTCATGTTAATGCTGAAGAGAGGAAGTCCCTGGATAACCCCCATCTCAGTTATCATTGCTTCTTTGATCATGGGTCCACCGGGCAATAACAAGAATGCTTGGGAAAGAGGCTGACTGTCCATAGAATGTGTCATCCTGTCTACTTGATGACTGAACTCCTCCTCTTTTGAAGGACCTTTGTGATGAGCATTTCCATGAGACAGAGAGCTCTTCACATTTTTGTTTCTTTGCACATCTGTCCAAATACAACTTCAAAAGTCTTACCATTTTTCTTTTTATTAGTCTTTTTCTGAAAGTTTTCCCTCCCTCTGCTCTACCCAGAAGTATTTACTCCTGTTGCCATCAAAAAGGAGCAGGCCTTCTGGTGATATCAACTGAAAAAGATGCAAAAAGAGTAAGTGCAATTATATCAAGGCTGAAAGAACCAACTCAGAAGGAAAACAAGATTCACAATATCAGACAAACAAGTCACAGAATCCCCACACTTCCATTGCTAGGAGTATCACAGAAATCCCAAGCTCAATAACCACAGCATGTGTACAGAGGACATAGTATAGACCCACATAAGCTCTGTGAGTACCTCTTTGGTTTCCGTGAGCCCCTATAAGCCCTGAGGGTTGACCCTGTAGGCTCTGTTCTCCTGGTGCCTTTGATTACTTTGGCTCCTACATGCCTTCCTCCACTACTTTCCCTGGGTTCTGAGCTCTGCCTAATTATGCTTGTCAGTGCATCTCAGTTTCTGCTCTCATCAGCTGCTGGAGAGTGAGGACTGGGCTCAGCACCGATCTCTGGATGCAGCAGAATTTTATTATGTGACATTTCAGTGATATTTTTATGCATTGTAGGGAGGACCCTAAACAGAAAGCTGAGGGGAACTAGAAGAACTAAATTGTGCTTCCTCAAACAGAAACACCACAGAAATAATATACTGATTAAAATTTTTATTCATTTTAAATATCATTAAAATATTTTCTACAGAGATGGGGGTGCCCATGAAGACAAGAGAAGCTCAGATTCTTTGCGTCTCCAGTTACAGGAGGTTGAAAAGTCTTCTGTGTGTGCTGGGATCTCTAGAAGGGTCCTGTGCATGAGCAAAAATTGCTTTTGCCAACTGAGTTTGGAGACACAAATGTCTTCTTTTTCATCCTCTTCTCTTGTAAGGGAACCTTCATGTTTGTTTACTTTTATGCTCTAGCCCTTGATAATGTGTTCTGTTCAGTCCAATCCAAACAGCTTTCTCCAAGAAAAACCTATGGGGATGTGCTCAGGGCCAGCAACTAAAGTGAATAATCTCACTTTTCAACTCATTGAATAAAATTCAAGCAAGTTCAGCAACAGGTAGTGGTGTGCAAGTGCCAGAGTCAGGCTTCCTCTGCCCCCTACAGTTTCAACTCATTACCATTCTGTTAAAGCATGAGTGCCCCAAATTCACTGTAAATGCTCAAAGAGCCCACAGACTACCCAGATCTCCTTAGTAACAACACTGGCTGCTACTCATAGAAGACACCTCTAGGCTGCAGCTATGTGTGACCTAGGATCTCTTCAAGAGCGTGAGAGCAAGATGCATGGAAGGACCTTGTGTAAAAGCCAGATGAAGGTATGCTTCAGATATCAAGTTGGGATATGAGCCCACCATTGTCTCCAGCTTGAGGTCGCAGAGACCTCAGAAATATGATCTGAAATGAAATCCAGTGCCTGTGTTTTCAGCTGCCCTGCATTGTGCAGGTCAGCCAGAATGAGAGTGTGGACAGCATTCTCCACTTAGAGGACCCTGCATAGGTCATCCTTAAACAGGACCTTCAAATGCTCCAGGTCATACTCATCAGCACCTGCCAGAATAACATCTGCCATGCTGAGGAGGTCTGTTGCTTTTCCGGTGTAAATAAAGCCAATGTTGCCTTGAAGACTGGAAGCTCCAGATCATGAATCTCAATGCTGTTTTTTTCCTGTTCTCCTACAAGTCATGTTGAAATGTGGCTCTGTAAACCGGACAGCAAGCTGCTAAAATGGCCTAGTGAGCCCTGAACTCCTGGCCAGCTACCACATGGCAGCAGTCTGTGAAGAGGGAATTGTCCCACAGCTCTCCTAGCTCATATGCCATTGTGCACCTTGGAACCTGGATCTCTGGCATCGTGCTCTGTTCAGAGATGTCGGACGACCCTTGGACAATGCTCACTTTGCAGAGGATAGTGAGTCTGTAGTCAAGGAGAATCCAAGGCTCCTGGGACAAAAGAAAATCTCGAAGGATGAACTTTTTGAATCCCCATTCATAGCCTGGTAGGAACTAGAAGACTCTTGTGGCCTTCATTCCGAGGACTATAGCTCCTTCAGCACTTAAGATCCAGAGGTGGAACTTGGCCCAGACGTGACTCTTTGAACAGCTGATCAACACTAGGTAAACTGACAATCTGTGCTTTCTTGGTGGATGCAGAATGTGTATACTCTCAAAAACCATTTGTCATTGCCTCTTGTCGAAAAATTTGGGCTTGTAAGGCGACACTGCATTTACTCCAGGAAAAATGTACAGATGCTGATAGTCCATTTTCCCCAGAAATTCGGTATGTTGATTCATGTGAAGTTCCAGCCCTTGGGCATCCTATCCCCTTGCATTTCTGCCAGTGGTTGTTTGAAGTTTAAACTGGATCCTAAACGAAGATCTGGGGTTTATTTTTTCTTCACCCTTGGGACACAAGAAAAGACATAATTTAGAGTTTTATGTTATGTTTCCTATATGTTACCACTTCTCTGAGGCTGCAACTTGGATATCTCTTGAATGTTCAATGCAGATTTCAAGATTAGTTTCAAAGAAGTCAGTAAAGGCTACTAGGGACTGCTAGATCATCCCATTTTCTAGATTTAATCCACATCAAGAGGTACTTAGTTTTTAGAAGTATGCATAACTTTTGAATAGTTTGAAACACTCACAAGAATAAAACGTCTAAAAAGGTTTCTCTGATGTAACAGAAGAAATAGAATTAATCTCTCCATATATGAAGAAAGCATACTCATTACAATGACTATGGCTACAGTTCTACTAATCCCACTGTGGCTATCTGTGAATCCAGTACTTACTCAGTCTAGAAGGTTGCAATTGACAGCTGGTCTTCAATAGTTTCAGGAATTCAAAGCATATTCTCTAACATGTCAGTCAGTGCAGGGATGGATTTGCTGCCAGATGAGTGCAAGCAGAGTGCTACAGCTTCCTTCTTCCATGTTCTTTTATATGTTTGCAGAAGAAATTGTGTCCCAATTTAGGATGTGCCTCCCAGCCTCAAATCTGTACTAAAGGTGTGTGTGTTCAGATCTTTTGATCTGAGCCAAATGTTCTTGTCTTTTACCCTGAGAGTCTGCATTTCATGTGGATCTACCTGCTTGGACTTATGCAAAACTTTTCTCAGAACTGTGGCCACCATTTTAAGTTAATTCTAGTTGTGGTGCACTTGGGAACCAAGAATAACCATCACAAGTGCACATTGCTTACTAGAATTAATCTTTCATGAACAAAGGAATTGTGGTCATTCCTACACATTTGTTATTTATTTTTCTCCTGTTTTTAGAATTATTCCTACTTCTAGACATTGGTGACACATGAATGCCAGGGAAATTCATTAGGATCCAATGACACACACACATAGTGTTTGAAAATACAACTGATCGGGGTTAATAAAGAAAGCAAAAATTACTTGTCAGTTTTCTTAGGGTTGCTCGGCTGCCCAAAGGACCCAATATGGGCAAAGTTCCAGTTCTGTATTATCAATACTGAAGGAGAGAAATCTCAAGTCATGAAGAGTCCAACATACTTCAGGTTTCTGCAAAACCAATACTGTGGATTCAAAAAGTTCATTCTTCAAGATTTCCTTTTGTCCCAGGAGCCATGGCTTCTCCCAGACTACAGACTCACCCTCCTCTGCAAGGTGAACATGGTACAAGTCTCCTTCGACATCTCTGACCAAAGCACGATTCCAGAGATCCAGATTCCAAGGTGCACGATGGCAGATGAGCTAGGAGAGCTGTGGGAGAATTCCCTCTTTACAGACTGCTGCCCGGTGGTAGCTGACCAGGAGTTCAGGGCTCACAAGGCTATCTTAGCAGCTCACTCTGCAGTTTTCACAGCCATGTTTCAAAAAGACATGGAGGAGAGTAGAAAAAACCACATTGAGATCCATGATCTGGATCTGCAAGGCTTCAAGGCAGTGATGGGCTTCATTTATACTGGAAAGGCACCAGACCTCCACAGCATGGCAGCTGCTGACAAGTATGGCCTGGAGTGTTTGAAATTCATGTGCGAGGATGCCCTGTGCAGGGACCTCTCCGTGGAGAAAGCTGCCCACACTCTCATCCTAGCTGACCTGCACAGTAGAGGGCATCTGAAAACCCAGGCACTGGATTTCATTACAGCTCATGCTTCTGAGGTCTCTGAGACCTCAAGCTGGAAGACAATGGTGGGCTCATAGCCCCATTTGGTGGCTGAATCATACAGCTCCCTGGCTTCTGCTCACTGCTCTTTACAAGAGCCCCTCCTAAACGCCTGAAGCAATCTTAGGATCCTCTCAGCTGTGACCTACAGGTGCATTCCAGAAGCAGCAGCCAGTTTTGGTACTGAGGACTCCTGGGTAGCATTTTCAAAGAATCTGGGCAAAGACAGGATGGGGGCTCAGGCCTTTAATAGCACTGTAAATTAGTTGAATGGCAGGTTGCGTAAGGGGGAGCACTGCATTCTAGCATACTCTACCCAGTTGCTGTACTGCTTTGTTTTCTGGCTACTAAGTGGAATACTGGGATCTAGTACAGGTGTTGGCCTCAAGCACATTTCACCAGGGTTTTTTTTTTTTTTTTTGGAGGATTCTGTGTGGATTAGACTGAGCAGAGCTTATGATCAAAGATTTACAGAAAAGGAGGAAGCAAACGTGAAAGTTTGCTTACAAGAGACCTGGAAGAGCAAGAAGATTGTGTGTGTGTGTGTGTGTGTGTGTGTGTGTGTGTGTGTGTGTGTGTGTGTATAATTAACTCTTAGTGTGTTGGGACTGGAGGGTTGACTTGGTTGGTTCTCTTCCAGAGGACCAGTTCATGAGTTCAGCTCTCAGTGTACAAGTGTGACTTCTCAACCTTGTCTAACTGGAGACCCAGATGATTGAAGGTCTCCTCTTATCTGTGTGGGTGCATTCATCTCTGTTAACCAAAGTCAATATACACTGTGAATAAAAATTTTACAATAAGTTTTTGGATTCAGAGTTGTTTCTGTTTGAAGAAGCCCCTTTTAGTTCATCCAACTCTTCTAGGCCCTGGGAGTTTGTGTTACATTAGGGGAAAGACTCTGGCTACAGCAGTATAGTGGAGCCAGTCATAACCCTGGTAGCATTCAGGAACCAGATGTCATCCTGTTCCCTGTGGCAGCACAGGACACTCAGACTGGCATGACCCCTGTATGTAGATTTGAGTATTCCATTTGATTCATGCCAATACTTTTATTATATCATTTAAGTATTGCCACACCAAATCCAGTAGATTCTGTATGATGAGTTCCCCAGACTGAGGTGTCAACTTCAAATGAAGGAGGTCTACTGGAAATTGTTGTGGAATTCTTGGCTTGAGGAAAATACTGAGCTGTAGTTCTCTTGGCAATCTCTTTTCCTCTATTCTTTTTCTCATATTATCAAAATGCTCCTGAAAGCCTATACTTACATTTTAAACAAAAGATACAAATGAGAAGTGGTCCATTGAGATGTGGTCACTGACCATGACCTCATCTCCAGATAAACCAGCACTTTTCAAATCATTCACATCCTTCACATAAAAACAAATAGTATTGATGAAAACTTTCCCAAAAATAAAACTTCATATGGCTATAAATGTGTAATTGAGAATAGGTTTAAACATTTTGTAAAGAAAGTCTTTTGATAAGAAAAAGTCAAAATAGTTCAATATTTCAAAGATTCTTAGAGCGAGGCAACAAATATTAAACAATAACTGATCATAAAGATTTATTAACCTGATCTTAGAAAATAGGTGGTTAGTGGTGGTTATCCTTGAATGATTTTCTGATTTATTGTTAGCTTTGAATTAGTTGTGGGATACTATACCTAACAACGATGATGCCATGTGTTCTATCTGAATTTGCTTCATTGAACACACTCTCTGAGAATCTATTCTTTATCCTGGATATAAAGCCTTGCTTAAAAGTTGCAAAATACTCTCAGATTCAAACTGTCTCTGTGTTTGTTTCTGTTTGTCACCATGGAATCCTTACCCATCTAGTCTTCAAGAACCCTTGTTGCATGGACCCCCATACCTGGTTGGTGTTGTCTATGGTGAAGTACAACTTGAGTCAGGGATTTTGAAACCGTCTGTGGGGTTATTTTATTGTTCTGGAGTGTTTGAACTATCCACGGCTGCTATAGAATATTATTTTAATGTGTATTACTTTTGTTCATTTTGCATATGTTTAAGTATTTCTAGGTGTGACTTTTTTGTCTGCCTACAACACCTAGTGTTCTAAAAAACAATCTGTACTTTCTATAATAGCAAATAAAGCTGAGAATGGACATTGAAAGATATGTAAAGAATTGTACTGAAATTTTGAAGCAGAATGCTTTTAATCTGTAAGTTGCTTTTAGAAGAATGTCCATTTTTAGATATTAATGCTAGTGATCAATGAGCATGGAAAATCTGTCCTTTTTCAGATATCCCCTAAATTTCTTCATCAAAGATTTGAAGTTTTAAACTTCCAGTCATTTTGTTAGTTACCCCATGATATTTTATATTATTTGAGGCTATTTTCAATGATTTCTTTCTCAGTCTGCCTCTCATTTGCATAAATGGGGACCACAGATTCCTGAGTCAGGTTTTACCATTATCTTATTACTGAAAATAGATTCTTTTTTCAGGTAATGAACCTTAGCCAGACTTCCACTCCTTAGATTTTTGAAGCTAATTTGGTGGATGTGTTTATTAGCTATAGGAATTTCCCTGTGGAATTGTTTACCTAACTTTTGTGTATTATGATATCTTCTACAAATAAAGATTCTTTTTTCTTTCTTTCCAATTTGTACCCCTTTTAACTGTCAGGTGTCCTATTGATTTACTTAAGACTAGAATTATTATAGTTAATAGATAAGGGGAAAGTGAAAACCCCAGTATTGATCAAGATTTTATGGAACTGTTTGAGTTTATTTCCATTTATGCTGATGTGGACTATGGACTTGTTTAAAACTGCCATTAGTATATTTAGGCCTTCTACTTATGTGCCTGTCCCTCAATGACTATTTTCATAATGGGGTATTGAATTTTGAAGAGAACTTTTCTTGCATTTAATCATGGGGTCATGTGATTCATATCTTTTTGTGGTTTGTTCATTTGGGATTTATATGATCCATAACATTTTTTTTTTGACTTTTGTATATTAGGCCATTCCAGTGTTTCTGGTTCAAACGCCTAGTTCATCATGATAAAATAACTTTGAATATCCTGTGATTTAGTTTGCAATTACTTTATGGTTATTCTTGCATCAGTGTTCATACTGTTTTGTCCTGTGATTTAAGTATCACTGTAATATTAGACTCTTAAAATGAATTAGGGAATGGTCCATTGTTTATAATTGCTGTAATAATTTGAGGATGATGGGCAGTTACTCTTCCTTGAATGTCTGGTAGATAACTGTGCAAAACTATCTCACACAGGGTATTGTTGATGTTGTTTATTTGTTTGTTTATTTTGTTTTTGTGGGGAGAATTTTTATGATTTTTCTATTTTACAAGAATTTATAAGTCTGTTTAAAATACATACCTGGTTGTGATTTCATTTTGCTAAGTGGGAACTTTTGTTTTTGATTTTGTTTATGTTGGTGTCCTTGATGATTATGTAGTATCTTTACCTATTCTTTTTGATTAGCATTTGGCTGAAGTCTACTTTGTTAAATCTAAATAGGATTGCACCAGCATGCTTCATAAGTACATTTTCTTGGACATTCTATTTCTAGTCCTTCATTGTGAGGTAATCTCTACCAATTTTTTTAAAGGTGGATTCATGGTTCCAGCAGAAAGAAGGATAGAACATCTTTGTGCATTCACTCAGTCTGTGACTTTTTACTGGGGAATTGAAAACAACAGACAATGAGAGATACCAATGATCAATGAAGATTGATTTCTAACAGTTTGTTTTTGCCACTATTTTGAAGGGTGTTGTGTTTGTGTGTGTATGAGTATCCCTACTTTTGCATTAATTGCTCTGAGATTTATTCCCTGCATTATTTATGGTTGTACTAAATCTCCTTAGTATGGCGTTTTCTTTTAACCACTTCTTGTGGAGCTGGATTTGTACATAAATAATGGTTAAATTGGCCTCTATTGGAATATCTTAACATTTCCATCTATGGTAATTTAAGTATTGGTGGGCATAATAGTTTAGGTCTGCATGTCTGTTCCCTTAGAGTCTACTGCACATCTGTATAGGCAGTTTTGGCTTTTAAAGTATCCTCAACACCTGAAAATATCAGGCTTCCCCACAATAATTTTGTAGTTTTTAGTGAGATTGCAGAGAGAAGACCTTGAGCCACCAGTGTTCTCAGAGAATGTCAGAGATAGAAGAGTGTGCTCATCTGTGAACTTTAGGAATGGCACTACCTGAGTTCCAGGTCCTTAACACAATCTCTGATCAGTTTCTGCCTTATGCTTTGGAGGAATTTGATACCTCCACCTGGTATGTAACTCTGTATGAGGAATCTGATAACCCTGCTGATGCAATAAGCCAATCAAGAAAAATTATAGTCAAGGTTTTAATTTGAGTAAAGCACTCTGGCATGTTCTCAGGACAGAGATGAAATCGTGATTCTGCTCCCGCAAAGGGATCCTGGATTTCCCTCTGGAGTTTCTGCTCAATGAACTTTCCCAGTGGTAAGGTCTGGATAGAGAGAACTGGGGCAGAGTTGGGGATTGTACCTAACCAACCCAAAATCATTGTGTACTCTGGGTACTAATTCAAGTCTGGCTACTTATTGTTGGTGAGGGTTGATGTGGCAATGGGGATTCAGGAGTCAGGAGTCAGTGGGCTCATGCTCAGATGGAGGTATGGATGAAGAAGCATTTAGTTAGCTGCCATCCTGGAGACCTTGAGGGACGAGGTACGTTGCTTGGAGAAAAAACCCTGATAATTCACCTATGATCAGGTCTAGCCATGGAAAGAGTGATGGCCCCCAGAAAGAAGAAAATGCAGATATGCCCTGGATACTCAAAGAGACAAGGGTGATAGGAGAGCAAAAATGTCCTTCATTGGGGCATCTTGCGAAGCAGGTATCAGTTGCTGTATAAGTGCCCAATGAGCCTTTAGCTTGTGTGGATGGCACACCAAATGGAGGGATGATGTATTTCAGAGTACATGAGACATGACAACTTCTCTTTCTCTGGAGATGGGAAATGTCTCTCTACCATCCTGCAAAAGTGTCCACCAGAATTAAGAGATGCCAGAGTGGGTGCATGAAAACTCAATCTGCCATTTCTCACCCAGTTGATTTCCTTGAAGCCAGTGCAGGGGCTGGCATATCTGGAGGGTCTTCTGCAGGTTGGACTTGACACTCTTTTCCAGGAAATCACTGGTGGCTATAAAATTGTTGGAGTAAATTTCTACCATGGTATCATAGAAAAAGGCTATGGCTTTGGGTTAAGTGGCATGAACATATTTTCCAAGGCCTGGTTTTATCCCAATGAAACACAACTTTATGTCTTTAGAATTCAAACAAACGATATTAACTGAATTGACCAAGTTGAGTTAGTGAAGGAGTAAAGAATTGATAACACCTACAGGTTTCCACACCCTTTTAAATGATAACCTGTCTCAAAAAGCTGGACCAGTAAAGTCCACAGAAATTTAAGGACTCCTGAAAACTGTTCATAGACAGTGCTTTATCAGTTTATCAATGCTAAAATTCTGAACCTCTGAGTTTACATCTGAAACTTTTTTCCTGTAATATGAAGCCTGTGAATGATGCAGACTTGTCTGTGTCTTTAAGAGGAAACATAAGGGATGAACTAATGAACTCCCTAAGTGATTGTAGTATTGTGGGTGTGAGAGAAAGCCGTTAACCAGTAAAGCTCTCAGTACCCTAGTAATGAAACCCCACAAATTCTGAGAAAGACAAATACAAGCAAAAGTGAGACAGCTTTTCACCTGCCTAAGGAAGATATCCCAGATTTCTGTGCAGTCACTGGGAGACAGAATACCCAGTCTTCAGCTGCCAAGCACAGAAAATCTGACATACTTTCCTGTGTGGTATGAATTTGGGGAGTGTGACCTCTTCTTGGCAAAGCAGATTAATCAATCTCACTGTTCTTTCCATTTACAGTCTGGGCAGGGACTTGGCAATAGCTAAAGAACAAAGCTGTTTTACTTTCTTTTATATGTATATTTTTGTTATTTTTTTTTATTTTACATATGGATACCAGTTCCCTCTCACTCTTAACCTCCCATACCAACCTTCCTTGGAACTTGCCCCTTTGTCATATCCCATTTACTCCCAAGGGAGGCCTTCCAAGTGGAATCATCAAAATTGGTCAGGTCATTTGGGGAAGGGCCTAGGACCTCATTAGTGTCTTTAGGCTAAGGGAGTAACCATCCATGGGGAATGTGCTCCCAAAGTGATTTTGTGCACCAGGTATACATCCTTGTTACACTATCAGATGTCCCATAGATTTCCCAGGCATCCTGAGATCCAAGTCAAGGTTGTGGGTTGGCCTATGCTGGTTTCCCAGCTACCATTCTGGGGTCCAGAGCTCCCCATTATTCAGATCACCTGTTTCTGTTGGTTTCTCCAGCCTGGTCTTGAGCTCTTTACTCATCACTCCTCCCTTTATGAAACTGGATTCTAGGAGTTGGACTCAGTGTTTAGCTGCCGGTGCCTGCTTCTGCTTCCATCAGCTACTTGATAAAGGCTCTAGGATGACAAATAGTATAGTCATCAACCTCCTTATTAGGGAAGGGCATTTAAAGTACCCTCCATACTATTGCTCAGTTTCATAATTGAAATCATTGTTGTTGTTCTCTGGAAATTCCCAAGTGCCAGATTTCTTTTTAAACCTATAATCACTCCCTCTATTATGTTATCTCTTTTATTGCTCTCCTCTATTCGTTCCCCCATTCAACCTTTCTGGTACCTCATGTTCTCTTCTTACCTTCTATTCTCCCTTCTAATTTCCTCTCCAATTACTGCTGCCTCCAGCTCCCAGTGTGTTCAGAACATCTTGTCCCTTTCCCTCTTCTGGGGAGGAACATATCTATTCCTTCTTAGGGTCCTCCTTGTTTTCTAGTTCTTCTGGCATTTTAAATTGTAGGCTGGTAATCCATTGTTCTATGATAAAATCCATAGATGAGTGAATACATACCATGTTGGTCTTTTGTGACTGGTTTAGCTCACTCAGGATTGTTTCTTCTAGTTCTTTTCATTTGCTGCAAACTTCAAGATTCTATTGTTTTTTTTTTCAGATGAGTAGTACTCCCTTGTATAAATACACTACAATTTCTTTAGCTATTCCTCAGATGAGGGACATCTAGGTTGTTTCCATTTTCTAGCTCTTACAAATAATGTTGCTACAAACATGCTTGAACAGATGTCTTTGTTGCATGGATATGCATATTTGGTGTGTATGCCTGAGAGTGGAATTGCTGGATCCTGTGGCACTTGGGTGCTCATCCTGATATCCAGTCACCTAATGCCCCTGTACTCAATTTCTTAATTACACTTCACAAGAATCTGACACTTCCACACAGAAAAAAATACAGATTTGAAAGTCCTTTGGTCTCTCAAGTCTGGAAAATCTTTAGTTAAGGCATATTCTGTGTAGACACATTGGAATGGTGTGTCATGGGACTGCTCTCCATGGTTTAGATTTTCTGTGAAACTTCACTGGGTCTCCCCAGCCTGTTCAGGTGTACAAATATATGTTTCACAATCTTGTGGTATTCTCTCTCTCTCTCTCTCTCTCTCTCTCTCTCTCTCTCTCTCTCTCTCTCTCTCTCTCTCTCTCAACCCCAACAAAATAAAAGCAGTCATCGAAAGACTTCCAAGCAAAAATAACCCAGGGCCAGATGGCTTCAGTGCATAATTCTACGAGTAATTCAAGGAAGAGCAAATACCAATAATCCTCAAATTGTTCCACACAATAGAAACAGAAGTTTCATTACCAAACTCTTTTTACGAGGCCACAATCACCTTGGTATCCAAGCCACACAAAGACACACACACACACACACACACACACACACACACACACACACACACAACTACAGACCAATATAGCTGATGAACATTGATGCAAAAATACTCAAAAATAAAAATAATGGCAAATCAAATCCAAGAACAAATCAGAGAAATCATCCACAATGAAAATATAGGCTTCATCAGTGGGTTGCAGGGATGGTTTAACATATGAAAATCTATCAAAGTGATCCACCATATAAACAAACTAAAAAAGAAAAACCATATGATCATCTCCCTAGATGCTGAAAAATCCTTTGACAAAATTCACCACCCTCTCATGATAAAGGTCTTGGAGATATCAGGGATAACAGGAACATACCTAAACATAATAAGAGCAATATACAGTAAACCAACAGCTAACATCAAACTGAATGGAGAGAAGCTTAAGGCTATTCCTCTAAAATCAGGAAATAGACAAGGCTGTCCTCTCTTCAATATTGTACTTGAAGTTCTAGCTAAAGCTATAAGACAACAAAAGGAAAGAATATTTAACAAATGTTGCTGGCACAATTGGATGATGGTATGTAGAAGATTGCAGATAGACCCAAGTCTAAAGTTACGCACAAAACTCAAGTCCAAATGGATCAAAGACATCAACATAAATCCAGACACTGAACCTCTTAGAAGAGAAACTAGGAGGTACCCTTGAACAAATTGGTATAGGAAACTGTTTCCTGAACATAACTCCAGTAGCACAGACACTGAGATCAACAATTAATAAGTGGGACCTCCTCAAACTTAGAAGTTTCTGTAAGGCAAAGCAACCAGTTGACAAGACTAAATGGCAGCCCACAGACTGGAAAAAAATTTTCACCAATCCTACATCTGACAGAGGACTGATCTCCAAAATATGCAAAGAACTCAAGAAACTAGTCAACAAATCACCAAAAAACCCTATTAAAAAAGGGGTACAGACCTGAAAAGAGAATTCTCAAAAGAGGAATTTAAAAAGGCTGAAAGACACTTAAGAAAGTACTCAACACCCTTAGCTATCAGGAAAATGCAAATCAAAACAACTTTGAGATACTATCTTACTCCTGCCAGAATGGCTAAAATTAGAAACACCAATGACAACTTATGCTGGAGAGGATGTGGAGAAAAGGGAACACTCCTACACTGCTGGTGGGAGTAAAAACTCGTACAGCCATTTTGGAGATCATTATGGCAGTTCTTCAGGAAAATGAGAATTAGCTTACCACAGGACCCAGCAATTCCACTCTTAGGTATATAGCAAAATGACACACATCCATGCAACAAAGACATGTGCTCAACTATGTTCATAGCAGCATTATTTGTAATAGCAAGAACCTGGAAGCAACCTAGATGCCCCTCAACTGAAGAATGGATAAAGATGTGGCACATCTACACAATGGGAAACTACTCTGCAGAAAAAAAAATGGAATTTTGAAATTCGTAGGCAAGGGGATGGAACTTGAAGAAACCATCCTGAATGAGGTAACACAGCAAAAAAAAGAAGAACATGGTATGTGTTCACTCATATATGGATTTTAGACCTAGAGCAATGGATCACCAGCCCATAATTCACACTACCAGAGGAACTAGAACACAAGGTGTAATCTAAGAGATTCATATATGATCCTTCACAAAAGGGGGGAGAAGTCCCCCAGGGCACATGGGAAGTGGGAGGCAGTGAATGGACAGAGAACTAGGAGAAAGAGAAAGGGAGGAGAGGAAAGCTCATGCAACTAGGAAGATTGAGTCAGGGTAGGAATAGAAGACAAGAGAGAGAGAGAGAGAGAGAGACAGAGACAGAGACAGAGAGAGACAGAGAGAGACAGAGAGAGAGAGAATAAAAGAGGAAGCCATTATTGGTTTAAAGAGAAAACTGAACCTAAAGAAATGTCTAGAGACCTACAAGACTGACTCCAACTAACAATTTGAGCAACCATGGAAAGGCTACCATAAATGCCCTTCCCTGTTAGTGAGATCATCAACTAAATTATCCACCATTGTGGAGTCTTCATCCAGTACCTGTTGGAAACAAAAGCAAACACACATAACTAAACACTGTGTTGAACTAGAATCCAGATGCAGAGAGAGAAGACAAGACCAGGGTGCAGAAACACACAAAGAGAGCTGAACTAAACAAGGAGGAGCTAATGCCCCCCCCCAGAATGATAGCTGGGAATCCAGCATGGAACTGACTCAGACCCCCTGAATATGGGTCTCAGGTAGAAGGAAGGAGCAGTCTTAGGGACCTCAGACAGTGGAACCAGGATATATTCCTGGTGCACAAAAGGACCTATGTGACACACCTCCCATGGAGGGATACCCCCTTAACCTAGAGACAGGAGAGAAGTCCTAGTCCCTCCTTGAAATGACTTGAAATTACATAACCCCACCTGGATAGCATAGCCTTACATTTGGAACGGGGGTGGGGGGATGGGAGAGGAGGGTAGTCAGGGTGCATGTGACGGGGTAAAGAGGGTAAGAGGGAGGGTGGGCGGGAGGGAATGGAACTTGGATCAACATGTAATTAAATTATATTATTAATATTATTAATAAAAAGGAAAGAAAATACATGGTTCTTTGAGAAACAACAAGATCCAAACTCACCAAAAGGCAGAGTACATGAAAACTAACAAAATCAGCAATGAAAAGAGAAATAACAAATGGCAATGAGGAAATCCAGAGAAAATCCAGTTCATAATTTGAAAACAAAATTTTGAAAATTTCACGGAAATGAAATTTTTTTTTCAAAAGATATAACTTGTCAACTGGCATGTGTGACAATGAAATGGAATTGAAGACACTGATGTTAATCCACATATCTATCAATATCCATAACACATAATTTGGACAAAGAAACCATAGAGTTATCACACAAAAGTTTAATAGCTACACTAAATGGTTCTGGCATTGATCTATATCTATGGCTATGGACAACACTTGAGTCCAAGTGATTCAAGGACCTTGATATAAATCCAGCTTCATTGAATCTGAGAAAAGAATAATTGGGATGTAGCTTGAAAAACAGCTCAGAAGCACAGACCCTGAAAGCAACAATCAATAAAGGGAACCTACTGAAACTTAAAAGCCTAGAGAATGGGAAAATATCTTCAATTGCACATCTGCTAGAGGGCTGATCTCCAAAATTTCTAAAGAACACAAACTAGACATCAAAACACAAAATGGCCCCAAATAATTATGGTTACAGTACTAACAAGAAAATTCCCAAGAAAAAAGGGAGAGTATATGTAGTGTTTCCTGTTTAAGATTTGTATTATGTATAACTGTTCTATACAAACTTTAAAGACAGTTTAGGAATGAAGTAAATCCACAAATTAGGCTATGAGCTTAAATTTTGAAACTAAGCTTCAGCTGATACCACACCTCAATTAATGCACTCTGTGGAATAAATTATCACAGACTTATGATGGTGGATGTCTTCCTCACAGAAAAGTAAAATTCAGGACTAAGGTTTTAAAGTCCTCTTTGTTTTCTAGCACATGATTAATTTGGCATTTTTACCTCCCTTCAGTTATATTTTATTAAATTGTAAAACTCAGAATTCTATCCTGGCATTTGGGAGTCAAGGTATCCCAAAAAGACACACATCACAGTAAAGGAGATTTTTTTTGTAGATATAAAACCAGGAGTGTAACTATGAGAAGATTCATCAAGAAAATAGTAAGTCTGAAGGATTTATAAAGAGTTATTTTGGAAGAGGTGAGACTGTTCAGGGTGCAGCTTCCCGTTGTAAGGATGGGGACAAATTTAATTTAGAGCTTTGGCCTTATACCCAGTAGGGAATAGACTAGGATGGGGCCTATATGGTGATTTTAGGACAGTTATAGTATTTTAGGCATCAAATAGGGCATTTGAAATTTCTTAGTGGAGAGTTGGGGCACGGGTGTGCCAGAGGGTACTGAAAGCTATTACAACATTTCTAGAATTGTACTTTGACTTGTTTTCCTCTACACTGGCCTACCTATTCTTAATCATGTTCTCTAAAAACAAAATGTTCCTGATATTCTGTCCTGTGTATAAAGATTTAAAATCTTCATCAAAACACTAGACCTGCCTATCCATGAGGGACAACCCGGAATCCCCATTTGCTTGGTCTCTAACTCCCACCACTGGTCCTCTACTGGAGTTCCAGGCCCCTCCCAGAGATCTGTCAATCAACGTTGGGCCACTATGAGTCGCTGTAGGCTCCATCCTTGACCCCCACAGCCATCTGGCATTTGCTAAAGAAGCCTCAGCTGGACAGTGCGGGGCCCCATCTAGATAACCCTATTGATGCAGAACCATCCTGAGTCTCAGCCTAGTCTTTGAGCCACATCACCAGGCCTCGACTAGAGGTGGTTCTGGAACTAATTCTGGTGGAATTCCCCCCAAACCATTCCCTGTGAACTCACTGGATTGGCCCTGGATCTCGCTCCCCCTGTGTCCTGTCCCCAGTGAGAGCACTCCTGGTGCTCTGATACACACCCACCCACCCCCACCAACAGCCTGGCCTCCCCCTTCCCTGTGCCCTGACCTGCCCACTGTCCCACCTCTCTGGGGGACAAGGACTGGGACAGAGGGTGGAGCCAACAATCCTGCCACCTTCGGGGAACTTCATGGAGCCATTTGAGCACACTAGACCCTATCCATGCAGGACTACCCAGAATCCCCACTTGCCTGGTCTCTGACCCCCACTACCACTCCTCTACTGGACTTCTGTGCCCATCCCAGAAATGGGACATCTTGGGCCCCTGTGTGTTGGATCCTTGACCTCCATCACCAGGCCTCTGCTAAAGAGGTCTCAGCTAGAGAGTGCCAGGTACAGGCTAAATAAGCCTATGAGCATGCAGAACATCCTGAGTCCTAGCCTTCAGGATCATTGACCCCCATCGCTGGTCTTCTGGAGGAGCCTGATATTTGACCCCAATCACTGGACCCCTGCCTGAAGAGAGACCTCCTAGAGAGCTTTTACCACCCAGAGCTACAGACATTAAACTTCTAACCCACCTAAGTCCACCTGGGTGGACCAGAGAGAGAGAGAGAGAGAGAGAGAGAGAGAGAGAGAGAGAGAGAGAGAGAGAGAGAGAGAGAGAGAGAGGGAGGGAGGGAGGGAGGGAGAGAGAGAGAGAGAGAGAGAGAGAGAGAGAGAGAGAGAGAGAGAGAGAGAGAGAGAGAGACCCTATGTACGCATACTGGAAGAAGTAATGAGAAGATGGCGATACAGGAAAACACCTAACAAAAGAAAAACCAGCATAACACCACCAGAAACTAGGGACTCTACACCAACTAGACTTGAAAACCTCATGTTGAATGATGCCCTCCAGGATAAATCATCTAAATCTGTCAAGTCATTTGGAGTAGGGACTAGGCCTTCTCTCCTGTCTCTAGGTTAAGGGAGTATCCCTCCATGGGAGATGTGCCCACAAAGACCTTTTGTGCACCAGGAATACATCCTGGTTCCACTGTCTGAGGTCCCTTAGACTTCCTAGGCCTTATAGCTGAGACTCATGTTTAGAGATTTTGAGTCAGTCCCATGCTGGATTCCCAGCTACCAGTCTGGGGCCCATTAACTCCTCCTTGCTCAGGTCAGCTGTGTTTAGTTAGGAATTTAGTGAATTTGATCTCACCTAGAGATATATGGAAAAATTGTACTTCTTGTCTTTCTCAAAAAACTAAGACCATCTTATTGTCATGGTGGCATGCCAAGCAGTGCATTGGAGGTGCATTAAAATTTCTGAAAGGAAAAGTAAAAATAGTAAGTGAGAAGTACTCAAGTTTAAGGATTTCTTGAACACATAAAGAGACCTTATTTTAATTTTACTTTTCAGTCATACTTATTTTAATTTTACTTTTCAGTATACTTTTCAGTATACTAGACATGGTGAGATCATGGGCATCATGATGAAACAGTGGCAGATACCAGAGTGCCCAAATATCATGACATTGATCATCCATCATGGCATGAATATCAAGTGAATATATATATATATATATATATATGTGTGTGTGTGTGTGTGTGTGTGTGTGTGTGTGTGTGTGTGTGTTTCTTGTTATCAGGATATGTCTGTGTAGTTCTAGGATTTTCTAGATTTCAATTTGATTACAATGACAGCCTCTAACCTGGAGATCTGCTACCATTTGCATGGCAATTATTGGGGTTAGAGATATTAATAACATGGATGTTTTGTGAGAAAGATATCCTTTTTTTAAGCAGTGCTGAATATAGTTTAACTCACTCTAAAGACAGGGATTCTCTGAAAGACACAGAGATCTTCCTGTTCCTGCCTCCACAGTGCTGGGATTAGAAGCATGCATCACAATGCCTGGCAAGAAACAGATTTAATTGCAATTTGAAACTTACTTTACATTGTTAGAAATTCAAAAGAGAATGAAATAGGGTGATGGCTCATTCTAACAAACTCTCAACTAGGAGTTTGAGATTTGGTATAAAAAGTCTGAGTTTGAGCCACAAAGTGTGAATTTTAAAAAAAAAAAAATATTGATAAGGTTTTGGTGAGATTGCTCTATTTTTAAGAGCAAGAGCTACTCGTGCTGGAGGACACAAACTTTATTCCCTGCCTACACCTGATGGTTCACAACTGAATATAGAAAAAAATTCCAAAGTATCTTATGTTCTCTTCATGGGTACTGGACACTCATGGGTGAACATATGTGCCTTTTGGTAAAATACATACACAGAAAATGAATATAAGTGATTTGAAACTGTGCATAGGGACACACTTATTAATCTCAGTAAGTTGGAGTAGGACAAAGGGTAATTATGTGATTTTTAGGATTATCTGGAATAAATTAAATTTAAGCAATGCTAGTAGTACTCACAAAACTAAAATAATATAATGAAAATAATTTTAATGAAATAATATAATAATGATATTAATAACAATAAGAAGTCATAGGGGGTGATGAGCACTGTTTGGGCAGTGGAAATGGAAAAAGCAAAAGAGCATGAGGGGATTCTTTGATACAAACCTGAATTATAAATTATATCACACTTCAAAAAATAGTAATGAACTGCCTGCAGCATGAGGACATAGAAATGTAAACTAAGAACATATTTGTGGAGAAAGAATGATGCTAATAAGGTTGAAATGATTCCTGCACTTTGTTATATGGTGTTTGTGATAAGTGGTGACCAGAGTGATTGGGGTGAAAACTGAGCTCTGTGGCACAAAGAGATGGTAGACCACATGTTGTGATTGGAACTTTTCTAAGAAATTTTTTTCTCAGAAAGCAGGGACTTGGAATTTTAATCAGAAATGATACTTATTTATCTGTTTAACAGCATGACCATTGGTGAAAACAGGTCTGTAATTCTTTGCTGCATATTGACTTTGAATTGGACAACAAAAAATGAGGAGGAGAGAAGAATAGAATAAGATGAAGAGGGAAGTAAAATTGAGCAGGAAGAAAGAAGGAAGAAAAAACAGGAAGAAAAAAGAAAGAAGGATGGGAGTGAGGCAGTGAAGAAGGATGGGATGAAGGGAGGGAGATAGGGATGGATTTCATTGAGGTGAAATTAAGCTTTGTGGCAAATGGCTGCATACACTAGTGTCTGTCCACTGTAGGTGTCAGTGGAAGGATGTGATGTTCCAGGCAGTCCTTGACAGCATAATGACATACAGTATTGGTAAAACAGAAATTATGTGCACTATTAAGTAACATTACCTTCAGTAAAAAAGTGAAATCTCATAAAACGTGAAGTTATCATGAAATCAAGAGTCTTTAAATATTTAGAAAGTGTTTCAGCATGTACTTGTAGTGTTCTAAAATAAGACACAGTAATTGAATGTACAATTGACAAGTGTTTCAAATCTCATTGGAAAAATGACCAAATTCTATTTATTTTCCAGATATTTTGCATTTTGAGAAGAGCTCAGGTTGTATGGCTTAGCACTGCACTCCGAGTTAGCTCTGGAAGTGAGTAACTCTGAGAATGGCAAGTCTGGTTGCATGTGGGTTGGCGTCCAAGGCCCCACCTCCAGGAAAAAGATGCCGGATGTGTGTGGCACTGACTTGGCTAACTACCAGAATTCAAGGTCATTACAATGTCTACTGCTTTACTGGAGACCAGCCCACTACCCTTGCCTGTTGCCTTATTAAAACAAAAATGGGGAACTGTAGAGAGCTGAGAAGTGCCGTGCCTTAAAGATGGCGCTGGCTTCTGCCTTCCACCTCTGCAAGGGTGAGTGCTCTCTGGCATAAACAAGCCCTTATCTGGTTAAGTCTGTTCAGCCTCTCTGCTTCTGCATTAGAGTAGCCTATCTGCAGGGTCCATGTAGCTCACTGGGGTTGGGTAGAGAAAGGGTATTTAAGACTCTGCAGGGGTCCCCCAGGCTCCCGCAGGTCAGAAGAACATGTTTCAAGGATCCTGATTTAAACTGCATGAGGAAGATCTTCCTGGAGTTGCGTCTTCCTTGCTGGCAGGGGTAGGCATGTACAATTTCTAAACTCTTTTTATGAGGCAAAAATTACCTTGCTACCCAAGCCATACAAAGACACAACTAAGAAATAGAACTACACACCAGTATCCCTCATGAACATTGATGCAAAAATAGGATTGGCAAAAGGTTCATTGAGAAAATGATATTTTACAAACTTTTAGGAGTGAAAATGGCTACATAAGATAAAAAGACAGTATCCTTTCACCTCCCCTCTACCCCAGATCTACTACTTCTCTGCTTCCCTTCAGAAAAGAACAGGTCTCCCAGAGTTATCAACCTCTGATCAAAGCTGGGTAAGGCAACTCAGTAGGAGAAAAGGGGTGCCAAAAGCAGGAAAAAGATTCAGAGATATCCCCTCTTCTGCTGTTAAGAATCCCACAGGAAGACCAAGCTACACAACTGTAATACACATGTAGAAGATCTAGCTCAGACCCACACAGGATCTGTGATTGTTGATTCAGTCCCTGTGAGCAACAAGGATTCCTGGTTAGTTGTTTCTGTGGGCTGTGTTCTTATGGTGTCCTGAAACTCTCTGGCTCATACTGTCCTTCCTTCCACTGTTCTGCAGGGTTCCCCAAACTCTAGCTGATATTTGGTTGTGGCTCTCTGCATCTGCTCCCATCAGTTGCTGTATGAACTCTAATGACAGTTGGGATAGACACCAATCTATCAGTATAGCAGAATATCATTAGAAATAATTTCATTGATTTTTTTGAGTATCACAAACATGGGCAAAACAATATATTACTGCAATTATTACCATTATTTAATCATTTGGATCAATGTTTAATTGTTTAATCATTTAGATTTTTCCATGCTTGCTGGATTTTTTTCTTATTGCCAATATGGTTTTAAGCAAATGACAAGTTATTTCACTTGTAAATTCTTTCTGTATGTCTCTAAAATGTTTGCACATTTTCCTACAAATGCACTTGGACATTATCACTCCTAACAAAAGTAATACTAATTTCTTGTTGCCATCTTTTTATTTTAGGGGAATTTTTTGAAAGTTTTTACACGTATTTATTATTAAGTGTGTGTGTGTGTGTGTGTGTGTGTGTGTGTGTGTGTGTGTGTGTATCATGATGATTGTATAGAGGTCAGAGGACAGCTTGCAGGAGTTGGTTCTCCTCTGTCATGTGGGTTCTGAGGATCCAATGCAGGTCATTAGGATTGGCAGGATTAGCAGTAAGTGACTTTACACATTAAGCCATCTTGCTGATATGTAATCTTAATATCTAATGCATTTTATAATTTTCCTGATTCTTTCAAAAAAGGCCTTTTTGTGGTTACCTCAAGCCAGCATATAAAGATCCTCCATATATTACAGAATTACTTTTCTGTAAAGATTTTTTATGAGTGTGTGTATAGTGTATATGTGCACATGTGTGTGGGGGTGAACCCAGAGACTGGGTGTCATGCAGTATAAATTTCCACCTTATTCTTTTAAGATAGGGTCTATCACTGAACCTAGAATTAGTTTGGTGGTCATTAAGCCCCAGCAGTGATCTTACTACACCCACCACCAGCACTTGGGTTATAGACCTTCATGATCATACCCAGCTTTTTATGTGGGTCTGAAGATTCAAACTCAAGTCCTCATGATTGTGCAACAATAGCGCTTACTCACCGAGCCATTACTCTAGCCCCAAGAATTACTTTTTCCCCATCATTAAATGTATTTATTTGGGGGCTAGAGAGATGGTTCCATGCTTAAGAACACTTGTTAGTCTTGAAGAGGATGCAGGTTCAGTTTCCAGCACCCATGTGATGATTCACAACTGTCTGTAACTCTAGTTCTAGGGAATTTACTGGCCTCTGTATATGCAGACAAACATTCATACAAGAAAAATGAATAAAAATAAAAATTATATTAATTCATTTTTAGGTAACTACTAAGCTATCTCTCTATTCCCTCATTATTGATTTTATCATTGATTTATACATGAGAACATAAATTCCTATGTATCAATGGAGTGCTATGCAATTTATTTTAATAATTTCAAAATTATTTGATAGTTTCATACATATAAATAATGAATCTAGTCTCTTTTTGCTTTTCAAGGCATTGTTTTTCTATATAGCCTTGACTGTCCTAGAACTCACTCTGTAGACCAGGCTGCTCTCAAACTCACAGAGATCTATCTGCCTATCTCTGCCTCCCAAGTGCTGAAATTAAAGTTATACCCAGTGAATCTAGCTATTTTCACCACCTATTACCCTTTCTCATCCCCACTCCATCTCTTGTTGGAACACTTCTTTTTCTAGACAAGTCTCCCTCCGACTAACATGTCTTTTTTTTTTTTTGACCCATTATGTTTAGTTAGAGTTACTTGCATGAGCATGGGTAGGTGTTGGTTTGTTGTTAAGATTTATTTTTTTTTATTTTGTGTATGTACTTGTATGTATGTGTGTGTGAGCCATGTTCATGCCTGTTCCCAAACTGTCCAGAAGATGTTGGATCCTCTGGAACTAAAGTTAAAAGCAGTTGTGAGCCATTATCTGGAATTGAACACAGATATTATGCAAGAGAAGCAAATACCCTTAACTGCTATGCCATCTTTCCAGCCCTGGATAGGGTTTTGCAGTGTCATATGGGAAACTTATTAGTGGCTGCACCACTGAAAATTTGGTCTGTTCATACTGTACTGTCAACTTTGCATGTTCTGTTTCTTTTCTTTTCTTTTTTCGAGACAGGGTTTCTCTGTGTAGCTTTAGAGGCTGTCCTGAAACTAGCTCTGTAGGCCAGGCTGTTCTGGAACTCACAGAGATCACCTGCCTCTGCCTCTCAAATGCTGGGATTAAAGGCATGCCGCTTGACCTGTTTCTTTCTTTTTTAATTACCTTATTTTTGTTGTGAACTGAGTGTTGCTAGTCTTCTACTTTGTCCTCAAGTCCTGATATTGTGTCTTCCCCATGATTCATTCCATTGGTGAGGCTTTCCACTAAGTTTTGAATTGAACTAACTAAATTTTTTAATTTCTAGGATTCAGTTTGGATTTTCTTTAGTATTTCTATATTTTCAATGAATTCCATCTCAATATCTTACATTAACTTCCTCATTTAATGCACCTGTCAGCCCTTCCCCCCATCTTGGAATTCAGTTGAGATTTTGTGTCCCTCCTTGATTCCTAATTCCTTGGAATTTTAAGTCACTCTCATAGGGGTGTTACTATGGACTTTGTCATTTTTTAGAGGTGACATGTAACATTGTATTTTTCTGTTACTTTGTTGGGACTTGCACATAAACAGTTAGGCCATTGCTTGGATTTTCTATTTAATGTCACCTTTATTTTTGCATGCAAATGTGTTCAAGGGGGGTAGTTTTTAGTGTGTTGGGATGTCATTTTCCTGTTATACTAGTGTTCAGAGCACCCAACTCTATCCCCAGTATTCCCCAAGAGTAGAATGCTGTGACAACACCAGTCTCAATCCAGGAAGAGGCCCATTATTATAATGTACAGTAGTAGTAAAATACAAAGTCATCACCATGTCAACATCAATCATTTTGAGAAAAGGCACTGATAGTATGTTGTGCCAATATACTAGTAATTGTTGATCTGAAGAGAAAGCTTAGTACATCTAGTAGTTAGACTTGGATTGATAGAAAGTAGAGAGAATATGAATAGAAAGGACAATGACAAGGACCAAAACTGGAGGACAGGAAGAAGTTTTCACTAGCAGCAGACTGAAAGGGGAATGGTAGGTATGAAATCTAATAACATAGAGCAGTCTCAGTTCTTAGAAGGATAAGTAAGACACAGAGCTGCGTGCAAACTGCAAACTAGGCAAGCCTATGTTATTTGGAAGAGGAAAGTGAAAAAAGGAAGTTGTAAAGAGAAAGGAAAAGAAGAACAGAGCAGGACCATGTCTGCTTGTTAAATTGACATTTGGTATGGAGTAAAAGAGGAATTGTCTAGAGTATACTTTGAGCTAATGTGCAGTTCCTCTGCAAACTCTGGCTCCCAGTCGGTTTTCTGCTTGCTTAATACTGTGGTTCCAATTTAAAGTTCCTTTACTCCAGACTAGCAATATTCTGCTGGTGGGATTTCAGTATATAGTCCCTGCAGCTCTTCCTGAGTTTCCCAAAAGTGTTGCCTCATGAGTTTGTCTTGGACATTCTAACCACCTACACAGCATGACCATTTTTGAAATGGCACCTCACTGCTGCTGTACTGAGTTCTGAGTGCCAACTACCCCAGCACTAAAAACAGAATTTTCCCAGCATCTCCTTTCATCCTTCCTGCTGCTGCACAGGATCTGCCCTTTATTTCTGCTGCTCTAAAATATCTGTTATGGAGTGGGCACCGTGGCTCAAAGGGTAGAGGTACTTGCACCACGCCTGACAACCTGAGTTTAATTCCTGGGACCCACATGGTAGATGGAGTAAACTGACTCCTATAAGTTTTCCTTTGACCTCTACACATGTATTATGGCACATGTACACAACACAAACAAATAAATGTAATCAAATAAGTAAAAATGTCTGGTATTGAAACAACCCTGCAGATTGTCTATGTTTTTCTGGGTACTACTGGCTGCTGTTGGGGCTCCCTCTAACTGAGAACAGGGAGATTCTTATACCCAGTCACTCCCTCTGGACATACTGTAGACTTTCCTGCTTTGTAAAGTTGCCTATTTTGTTATTTAAGGTAGAAGTGTTTGAGTATCCACTGCCTCTTCTGATAACTGTGTCTAGTTCTTTCCTGTTTTATTTCTGGGAGACTCTGGCAGACCCTGCCGGGATGTCACCCATCTTTGGAATTTCTCTTGGTGATCGATCTTTGACATTGTTGTCCCTTACTTACCTTTGCTTGTCTTGGTCCGAGCTCATCAGTTGGTTCTTCCACTTTGCGATGTTTTGATCAAGGCTGTTTCTGAGTACGTTAGCTCCATCAAAGACCCCTCAAACCTGGATGTGGTTGGAAGGGATGTTTTCAAACAATCTCAGGTGAGTTGGCCTTCCCCTTCCCAAGAATCACCAGCTTTCTTTATTTTTAATTTAAAATTTGTATTTTGGATACACACATGTTTGCAGCTGTGTGCATGTCATGCCATGTGTGTGGAACCCAGAGGACAACCTGTGGGAGTTGGTTCTCTCCTCCCACCATGTGGAGTGTAGGAATCAAACTCATGTTTTCAGGCCTGGTGGCAAGTGTCTTTACTTGCTGAGCCATCTCGCTGGCCTTCACATTTGCTTGCTTTGCTGCCAAGTTCTCTTTTTTTCTTGGTCCCCAGCTTCCCTCCTTGCTATTTAATTTCCCCTGCTTACTGACCGAAATTCTAAAATTTTCTTTAAAAATATTCTGAGATCTAAATAGAAAGGGCCCTTTGTTCTACTGATGATCAAGGTACTACAAACAGTCTGAAAAATTAGAAAATAAACAAGCTGCGTAAAATCTCATTCCCCAGAAACAACTTACTACAGTTAATGTTCTTATGTGTCTTCTTATATTGTTGTATGCTAGGGATCAAAGCCAGGGCTTGACACATGCTAAAGAAACACTGTACAACTAAGCAACACCCTCACTAATTTTAATGTATACATATTTTTAATTAGTGTGTGTGTGTGTGTGTGTGTGTGTGTGTGTGTGTGTGTGTGTGTGAGCCACAGTGCAAATGTGGCCAGAGGACAACTTTGCTGTGATGATCTTCTCCCATGTAGGTTTTGAAGACTTTGAACTCAGGTTACCAGGCTTTGTATCAAGTCCCTTTATCCACTGAGCCATCTCCTTGTTCTTAATGTATATTTTAAAGTAAAGGAGGTCTTACTGGAGAATAAAGTAGATAATTTTTTTAAAAGAACCATTTAAAATGAGTCTCTATAAAATAAGAATCAAAGTAGTTGTTAATATTGGAAGAAAAGGCCCAACTGGGATTTTATGTTATGAAGTTAAAATTACAAAAATAAGTTTGTTTTATTTTTAACAATTTGATTTATATGTGCAACTCTGAGATTTTTTAACTTGTTACTTTTTAAAAATTAACATGTGGTCAGTTTGATTTTATTGGTATGTATGTACAGTTCTATGGAACCTTAAGTTATTAATTCATGTGATTATCATTACACTCAGGACACAAAAAAGTTGTAATGCCCCATCCTCCCACCCAGTTTTCATGCTAGCTCTTGTAATACCACTCCCAACACCTGGGTATTCTCTGTTGCTGTAGTTGTAGCTTCTAGATAATGCTATATGGATGGAATCATAAAGTATAGAATAGCTTGAGATTGTCTTTTGTCATTTAACATAATGTTTGTAATATTCTCTGGATTAGGCTAGAGAAATGGCTCAGTGGTTAAGAGCATGTACTGTTTGTGCAGAAAACTGGAGTTTACTTTAGGGCATCAACGTTGGGACACTCACAACTGCCCATAAGTAGCTCTCTCTGGCCTTCAGGGCCACCTCCATGTATGTGACACACACACACTATTGTTCCCCCGTACTCACACATTGAAAGAAAAACTTGAAAGAAAAACTAGTATTTTCGTGTGTGTGCATGTATATGTATGAGTAATCTATTTTATGGTATATTCATACACATATGCCTTAAAGATTAGATTGGATAAAATTTGAATAGTTATAAGTAGAGATGCGGTAATTACTTGCATATAAGTTTTTGTATGAATATAATGTTTCATTTTCATAGTGTAGATAGCTAGTATTGAGATTTCTAGAATATATGTTGAATGTATGTTTAAATTTATGACAACGCTAAACCACTTTTCACAGTAGCTATCTCTTTCCTTACCAGTGCTTGGTCAAAATTTTGACTTAAATTTTCTGCATTTTGTGTGAGTTGGGGGGGGGGAGTGGGTGCATGCTGTAATGCTTGTGTGGCAGTCAGAAAACAACCTGCCAGAGTCTGTTCTCTTCCTTACCATGTGGAATCCAACTCAAGTCAAGCATGGTGGCAGCAAGCATTGTCTTGCTCACCCTGACGTTTGCATAACAATGTAGAACCTTGTCCTGCCAGACAAGTAGTCTATTATTCCACTATACCCACAGTGAGAATCAGACTTTTAATTTGTATTTATTAAGACCTCATAGTGGATTTTTACTTGTGTTTAGCAACAATGACTCACTATGCAGTTCTGATTATCCCCAAACTGGCTATGTAGACCACACTGTCCTTAAACTTGTTCTCTTCTCCCTGTATGTGCCTCCTGAGTGACAAGATTCCAGGCATATGCCAATATACATAATGAACATTTCTTCTTGCACTTCCTGTCCATTTATCCCAGCGTTTCTGTGTAAGTTCTAGGAATCAAACTGGGGTCCTCATGGATTATAAGGACCTCATCAACCTTCCTTTTGAAAAAAAGTCAAATAGTTGTATGTTTAAATTTATATCTAGTTAATTTGCGTGTAATATATGAGGGCATTTGTCTTTGTTTTTTGCATGTGGTTATCCAGGTATTTGAATATAGCTTATTTAAAGAACTATTTTTCCTTCCTTGAATTGTTCTAACATTTTTATAAAGAAATCAGTTATCTATATGTACATGAGTGTATTTCTGTACTTTTGGGGAGGGGTTTAATGTGTGTTCAGTCTTGAAGCTGAGTAGTGATTCTTCCAATGTCAATCTTATTTTGTCTTTGTACATTCTTTTGCCTTTACATATAAATTTTAGAATAAAATTGTTTGCATCTACAAGAAAAGAAATCTTGTTTGGATTTCAGTTGGAAAGTGTGCAGAAGAAATTGGTCTGTTTTTTGTTTGTTTGTTTCTCAAGTACTACTCATGAAACCTAGGGTTACATGTTATGCCAATTGCCTGTTATGGGATTTTATCCCCAGCCATTCTTTTTAACATTTTCTTTTTAGATAAGATCTCACCATATTGCCATAAATAATTTTGTGCCTTACTCAGGTCTTGAACTTGTTATCTTCTGGTCTCTGTCTTTCAAGTAGCTAGGTTTACATGTCTGTACAGGTGAGTTGTGAATATTTGAATCCATTAGTATAGTAAATTCTTTTTATTTATGCCTTCTTGGACTTTTTTTTTTACTTTTGGAGACAGGATTTCTCAGTGCAACAGCTCTGGCTGTCCTGGAACTCACTCTGTAGATCAGGCTGGCCTCGAACTCACAGAGATCTGCCTGCTCTGTCTCCTGAGTACTGGGATTAAAGGTGTGCACCGCCATTGCCTGGCTTTCCTCTGATTTTTTGAAATCTGTTGAATGTTTTATAGTTTTAACATATAAACTCTGCTTTTAAAAAATGTATCTTTATGCTTTCCTTTTGTTTCCTATGATGCTAGATGGTGACCTCAGGGCCTTGTGCTTGTTAGACGAATATTCTATCACAGACAGAGGTATGCTCTCAGATTCTGTACATAGGTTTTAGCATTTATACTTAAATATTTCCTATTTCATTTATTGTAAAAATACTATTTTGTTTATTTTTCTTTATAATTATTCATAGTAATACAATTGACTTTTGTGGGCTGACTCTTGACTTGGAACTTTCTATGCTCACTCATTGGTTCTAGGAGTTCGTGGTAGACTTCCTTGGATTTTTGGTGTAGGTGTGAGTGTTTCTGAATGGAGATGGTTTTCTTTCTTTGTTTTCTAATTTGTGTGCCTCCTCCTAAAGCTGAGTTATTGTATTATTTAGGATTTCCAAACCTTGCTCAATAGGAATGCCTAGACTAGATAACCTTTTCTTATTCCTGCTCTTTAGAGAAATTATTGTCATTGTTAAGTATGATATGAACTGTAGGTTTTATAGACATATTAATAGGACATGTATAGGGTTCTTCTAGTCTAGTTTGCTAAGTGATGCATTGCCATAATTTTTTATTTTTAATTTATTTTTATAAGTATTTATTATATTTTCTTATTGTACATGTTGATCTCAGTTCTCACTCCCTCCCTCCATTCCATGACCCCCGACCTCCTCCCATCCCATTCCCCATCCACTCCACAGACAGGGTGATGCCTTCTGGGAGGGATCATCAAAACCTGTCAAGTCATTTGGAGTAGGGACTAGGCCCTCCCTCTTGCCTCTAGGTTAAGGGAGTATTCCTCCATGGGGAATGTGCTCCCAAAGTCCTTTTGTGCACCAGGATACATCCTGGTTCCACTGTCTGAGGTCCCTTAGACTGCCCAGGCCTTCTAACTGAGACCCACATTCAGGGGGTCTGAGTCAGTCCAATGCTGGTTTCCCGGCTATCAGTCTGGGGGTCATGAACTCCCCCTTGTTCAGGTCAGCTGTCTCTGTGGGTTTCTGTAGCCTGGTCTTGACCCCTTTTCTTATCAATCTTCCCTCTCTGCAAATTGATTCCAGGAGTTTATCTCAGTTTAGCTGTGGGTGTCTGCTTCTGTTTCCATCAGCTACTAGATGAGGGCTCTGTGAAGCAAATAAGTTAGTCATCAATCTCATTATGAGGGAAGGACATTTAAGGTAGCCTCTCCACTGTTGCTCAGATTGTTAGTTGGGGTCACCCTTGTAAGATCTCTGAATATTTCTCTAGAGTCAGTTTTCTCTTCAAACCTATAATGGCTCTCTCTTTTTTTGCTCTCATCTATTCATCCCCTGACTCAATCTTCCTGGTCCCACATGTTCTTTTCTGCTCCCCTTCACTTTCTTCTAGACCCCTCTCCACTCACTGCCTGCCCCCACTCCCAATATGCTCAGGAGATCTTGTCCATTTCCCCTTCTGTAAGGGACCTTATATGACTCTTAGGTTCCTCCTTGTTTCCTAGTTTCTCTGGCAGTGTGAATTGTAGGCTGGTGATCTTTTGCTCTATGTCTAAAATACATATATGAGTGAGTACATACCATGTTCCTCTTTTTGTGACTGGGTTACTTCACTTAGGATGGTTTCTTCAAGTTCCATCCATTTGCTTGCGAATTTCAAGATTGCATCCCCCCCCCCACTGAGTAGTATTGCACTGTGTAAATGTACCACATCCTCTTTATCCATTCTTCAGTTGAGGGATATCTAGGTTGCTTCCAGGTTCTTGCTATTACAAATCATGCTGCTACGAACATAGTTGAACAGATGTCCTTAATGTATGAATGTGGATCATTTGGGTATATGCCTAAGAGTGAAATTGCTGGGTCCTGTTGTAGACTGATTCCCATTTTCCTGAAGAACCACCATACTGATCTCCAAAATGGCTGTACAAGTATGCAATCCCACCAGCAGTGGAGGAGCGTTCCCCTTTTTCCACATCCTCATCAGCATAAGCTGTCATTAGTGTTTCTAATTTTAGCCATTCTGACAGGAGTAAGATGGTATCTCGGAGTTGTTATGGCTTGCATTTCCCTGATGGCTAAGGATGTTGAACACTTTAAGTGTCTTTCATCAATTTTGGATTCCTCTATTGAGAATTATCTATTCAGTTTTGTACCCCACTTTTTAATAGGGTTATTTGGTGTTTTAGTGACTAGTTTCTTGAGTTCTTTGTATATTTTAGAGGGCAGCCCTCTGTCAGATGTGGGGTTGGTGAAGATATTTTCCCAATCTGTGGGCTGCCATTTTGTCCCATCAAAATCCCAACACAATTCTTCACTGACTTTGAAAGGATAATACTCACCTTTATATGAAAAAACAAAAGATTCTGGATAGTCAAAACAACCCTGTACAATAAAGGAACTTCTGGAGGCATCAGCATTCCTGACTTTAAGCTTTACTATAGAGCTAAAGTCCTGAAAATAGCTTGGTACTGGCTCAAAAATAGACCAGTAGACCAATGGAATTGAATAAAAAAATCCTGATATTAACCCACACACCTATGATGAACACCTGATTTTTGACAAAACAGCTGAAATTATACAATGGAAAAAGGAAAGCATCTTCAACAAATGGTGCTGGCATAACTGGATGCTGGTATGTAGAAGACTGCATGTCTATTGCCATGCACAAAACTTAAGTCCAAATGAATCAAAGGCCTCAACATAAATCCAGCCACACTGAAGCTATTAGAAGAAAAAAGTGGTAGGTACCCTTGAACAAATTGGTACAGGAGACTGCTTCCTGAACAAAACACCAGTAGCCCAGACACTGTGATCGACAATTAATAAATGGGACCTGCTGAAATTGAAAAGCCTCTGTAAGGAAAAAGACACAGACAACAAGACCAAAGATCTTCACCAACCCCATACACAACAGAGGGCTGATCTTCAAAATATAGAAAGAATTCAAGAAGCTAGTAACCAAAATACCAAATAATCCAATTAAAAAGGGTGGTACAGGCTACCTGATATTTGACCCCCATCACCAGGCCTCTGCCAGAGGTGAGTCTAGGACCAATTCAGGTCGAATCCCACACACACACACACAACCCATCCCTGGGAACTCCCTGGGTTAGCCCAGAATCTCGTTTCCCCCATATCCTGTCCCTAGATAGAACAGTCCTAGTACTCTGATCCACAAATCACCCCACCCAGAACCTGTCCTCCCCCCACCCTATGTCCTACTGGGCTCACTGCTCCACTGCTCTGGTTGAGCACTGGGTCAGATTGTGGGTCCAACCTCCAAGGAGCTTCCTGGATCTCCTCTGAGCACACTGGACATGCCTATCCATGCAAGAACACCCTGAGTCCCCACCTGCCTGATCTTTAACCCCCATTGCCAGGCCTCTGTTGGAGGGAAGACCTCCTAGAAAATCAAATTTCTGACCCACCTACGCCCACCAGGAGAGTGACGTAGACTCCACCTGCACCCACTGGAAGAAACAATGTGAAGATGGCAATACAAGAAAACACCTAACAATAGACAGACAAGTATGACACCACCAGAATCTAGGGACTCTACATCAACTAGCCCTGAACACCCCAAACCAGATGAAGCAGAAGAGAAAAACTTAAAAAATATCTTCATAAAAATGACAGAGGCTTTCAAAGACGATATGAGAAAATCCCCTAAGGAAATGGAAGAAAAAACAAAAAAAAAATGGAAGAAATAGAGGAAAAGACCAAGCAAAAAATTCAAGAAATGAACAAGTCTCTTAAAGAAAGTAAGGAAAGCCAAGAAAAAACAATCAAACAGGTGAAGGAAATGGTTCAAGATGTAAAAACTGAAATAGAGACAATAAAGGAAACACAAACTGAGAGCATACTGGAAATAGAAAAACTGGGCAAACATTCAGAACTAGGGGCATAAGCATAACCAACAGAATACAAGAGATGGAAGAGAGAATCTCATGTGCTGAAGATAAACTAGAAGAAATAGATTCATCGACCAAAGGAAATCTTAAATCAAACAAATCCTTAACACAAAACATCCAGGCAATGTGGGACACTGTGAAAAGGTCAAACCTAAGAATAATAGGCATAGAGGAAGGTGAGGAAGACCAGCTCAAAGGTGCAGAAAACATATTCAACAAATCATTGAAGAAAACTTTCCAATCTGAAGAAGGACATGCCCATGAAAGTGCAAGAAGCACACTGAACACCAAATAGACTGAACAAAAGAGAAAAGATACCTCAACACACAATAATCAAAACACCTAACATACAGAATAAAGAAAGAATATTAAGAGCAGTGAAGGAAAAAGGCCAGGTAACATATAAAGGCAGACCTATCAAAATTACACCTGACTTCTCCATGGAAACTCTCATGGCCAGAAGGTCCTGGATAGATGTTCTACAAGTACTAAGAGTCTACGGATGCCAGCCCAGGCTACTTATACCAGCCCAGGCTACTTATACCCAGCAAAACTCTCAATCACTATAGACGGAGAAAACAACATATTTAATGTCAAAGCCAGATTTTCACAATATGTATCTACAAACCCATCCCTATAGAAAGTTCTAGAAGAAAACTGTCAGATTCTTTCCCCTTCTGAAGACTCCCTCCTCACTTGATTGTTTCTTTAGCTGTACAGAAGCTGTTTGATTTTATGAAGTCCTATGTGTCAAGTTGGCATTAATTCTTGAGCAAATGATTCCCTATTCAAGAAGCTCGTCCCTACACTCCTATTTCATGCAGCATACTGGCTGTGTTTTCTTCTAGCAGTTTCTGGTTTCATGTTTAGGTCTGATTAGCTTCCTGCAAGGTGATAGATATGGTTCAAATTTCATCCTTCTGCAAGTGGACATCCAGTTTTCCAGCACCTCTCTAGTGCATTTTTTTTTTTGCTGCATTTATGTGTGCTCATATTTGGGTCTGGTTTTTGTTCCAATAGTATACACATCTGTTTTTGTGTCAATACCATATTGTTCTTATTAAGAGGGCTCTGTAATATAGCTTGAGGTATAGAATGGTAGAATGGTAAGTCCACCAGTATTGTTCTTTTTGCTCAGGATTATTTTGATTGGGTTTTTTTTTTTTTTTGTGGTTCCATATGAATTTTAGGATAGTGTTTTTTCTATTTCTGTAAATAATGAGATGGAGTTTTGACTAGGATTACATTGAATTTATACAAGGCTTTTGCTATAATGGTCATTTTCATAATATTCTATCAGCCCATGAGGATAGAGTGTTTTTCTACTTTCTTGTAGTATCTTTATCTCTTTCTTCATATGTTTACAGTTTTCACTGTAGTGCTTCTTCACCTCATGTGTTACGTTTATTCCTAGATATCATTGAGGCTATTGTGAATGCGAGTGTCCATGATATTTTTTTATTTGTGTATACAAAGGTTTTTTGATTTTTTCAAGTTGATTTTATATCCTGCTGAACTTGTTTCTAGAAGTTTTCTGGTAGAATTTTTGGAATCTCTTATGATAATATCATTTCTTCTACAAATAAGGATAGTTTGACTTCTTTTCCTATTTGTATCCTTTAATTTCTTTCTCTTGCTTTATTGCTCTAGCTTGTATTTTCAGCACTATATTGAATAGGAATGGGAACAACCATATCTCTTTCCTGATTTCAGTGGGATTATTTCAAGTTTTTCTCCATTTAGGATGATGTTGGCTGTAAAATTCTTATGTAGTTTATTATTATTATTATTAATTATTATTATTATTATTATTATTATTGTTGTTGTTTAGGTATGTTTTCTCTAATCTTATTCTCTCTAGGACATTTATCATTAAGTTATTTTGTCAAAGTTGAGCTGATCATGGGAATTTTGTTTTTAAGTCAATTTATGTTATTTATTACATTTGTTGACTTGCATTAGTTGATCCATCCCTGTATCTCAGGGATGAAGCCACCTGGGTCATTATGTATAATCTTTTGTAACACGGCTGTTTTGTTTGCATGTATTTTAGTGAGCAATTTTGAATCTGTGTTCATCAGAGTTATCGGTCTGTAGTTTTCTTCTTTGTTGTGTCTTTAGCTTGTTTGGATATTAGTAATACTGCCTTCATAGAAGGACTTTGTGAGTGCTTGCTTCTTCTCTTTCCTTCTTTCTCCTTTCCTTCTTTCTTTCCTTCCTTTCCTTCTTTCTTCCTTTCTTTCTTAATAGTTTAAGAAGGATTGTCTTTAGATCTTTGAAAGTCTGCTCTGAATCTATATGGACCTGGATTTAATCTAGTTGGGAGGCTTTTATTACTATTTCAATATTCTCATTTGTTATGCTCTATTTAGTGGTTTGGCTGATTGATAGTTTGAATCTAGAAATTTGCCCATTTCCCTTAGGTTTTTCCGCTTAACAGAGTACAGGTCTTTAAATTATTTCCTTATAACATTATTGAAATGTTTCCTTGTTCATTATTGATTCTGCTAAGTTGGGTCTTTTTCTTTTGTTAGTCAGGTCAAGAGTCTATCAATCTTGTTTAGCTTCTCAAAGGACAAGATCTTAGATTCATTGATTCTTTATATCATTTTGATTAGTTGTAGCTGTTTTGAGACAGGATCTCTCTATGTGTTCCTGGTTTTCTTGAAACCAGTTATATAGACCAGACTATCTTTGAAATTACAGGGATCCGCCTGCCTCTGCCTCCTGAGTTCTGGGATTAAAGATGTGCACTTCCATACCTAGTACTTTCTGATTTATTAATGCATGTTCTTAGATCTCTAATTTTCCCTCATAGGGTTGTTTTTAATGGATCCCAGAGGTCTTATTGTGTTTTAATTTTGCTCCAGGACATTTTTCTCTTTCCCTAAGTTCTTCATTGACATACTCATCATTCTGTAATGAGTTGTTTAACCTCCATGAGTTTGTGTATTTACCAGAAATTTGATATGGATTTCAATTTGTAATGCATTATGTTCAGATAGAACACACCAAGGTACTTCAGATTTTCTGAATTTGTAAAGATTTGTTTTGTGTCTCAGGATGTGGGCTGTTTTAAAGAGACTTCCATGTGCTGCTGAGGAGAATGTGTATTATTTGGTGTTTAGGTGGTATACTCTGTAGGTAGTTGTTAAGTTCTTTGATGTATGGTGTTGGTTATTTTTATGTTTCTCTATTCATTTTTTTTATCTACATGACCTGTTCATTGGATAAAATGGGGTATTGAAACCACTTCCTATGTCTTTAATTCCAGTAGTATATCATTTCATAAAACTGGGTACTTCAGAGTTTGGTGTGTATATGTTTAGGATAGCAATGTCTTCTTGGTTGACTGATCCTTTGATTAGAATGAAGCAACCCACTTTATCTCTTCTGATTAGTTTTAGTTTGAAGTCTGTTTGGTTAGATATTAGGATAGCCATGCCTCATTGCTTCCTTCTCTTTTTTGATTGGAGTACTTTTGTCAGTCCTTTTATACTAAGGCAACCTGTGTCTTTTGATTGGAGAACTAACACTGTTAATATTTAAAGTTATTACTAAAAGTGCATTTTGATTACAGTTGTATTGTTTGAATTCAGTCTGTAATCTGCTGCTTTTTGTCAGCTGTGTGCACTTGCAGTTAAGTGGCAAACTTGGCTGTTTAGAAATAACTTTGTGGTTCTGGTTTTTGATCCACTTTCTTCTCAGTCGTCCTGCAGTAAAGTCAGGACATTAATGACAAAAAATAAACTTTTTGTGACTAGGCCTATGACTGGGGCCAAGTAGTAGGATGGAAGAGAAAATTACAGAAAATAAAGTGTTGTTTCTGTGATCAAAGAAGAAGGTATTTTGTCATTCCATCTTTGTTTCCTGCTGTTTTCCCTTTGTTTCTACTGCCAAAGGTTTGATTCAGGCTAGCCTTAAAGGGAAAAAAGGGAGGAAGACAAGAAAAATGGAATTCTTATGCATCCTCTTAGTTTTTGAAAGTCTTTTTTCATTCTCCAGCCAGAACTACACTGGAGTGAATAATTTCATGTTATGTTCTTCACTGTGTCCTTACCATGGAATATCAAAAGAAAAAGAAATGCCCATTTCACAGCTGGATCAATATACATAACTTTTAGAATTAGTTGTATGATGAACTGGATATTCTCATATATTGATGATGGGAATATAGCCTAAGATATTTGCTTCTTAGTGAGGAATGGGAGCCCTGGTCCATTTCTCCCTCTGAAACCATACCCTGTTTGGCTTGAACCTGTGCATGCTTCCACAGTCTCTGTGTCAGCCCTGTTGTATCTCGAAGATACTGTTTCCTTGGAGTCATTCATCATCTCTGGCTCTTACAATCTTTCCACCCCCTCTTCTGCATATGTTTCTGAGACCTGTGTGTGGGGTAGTGATGAAGATGTCACATTTAGGACTGTTTCAAACTCTCTCACTGTCTGCACATTGTCCAGTTGTGAGTCTCTGTTAATTCTTATCTATTGCAAGAGAAAGTTTCTCTGATGATGACTGAGTGAAGCACTGATCTATAGGTATAGCAGTATGTCATTAGGGGTCATTTAATTTTCATGTTCCTTTAGCAAAGTAATAGTAATAGGTTTCCCCTAGGCCTATTACCTATCTAGTCTCAGGTTCTTGGCCACTTTAGCATTATCAAATATGGGTTCCATCTCATGGAGTGGGCCTTAAATCCAATTTTTTTAGCAAGTAGTTGGTTGTTCCCATAAGTTTTAAGCTATAATTGGAGCAGTGTATTTCAGGCACTGTTGTAGGCCACAGGGTTTATAACTGGGTGGATATTGATGATTACTTTTCTACTCCAACAGTGTGTAGTGTAACTCCCAACATCATAAACACTAATTAGTATACATAAAGCTTCTAGTTTGGCACTAGCTTGAATTCTCTGTGTTCTATTACATAAGTAAGTGTTGTCTTCAGCAATAGGACCTTGCCATCAGATTGTGGAGAGCAACCAATAGCCTTGGCAATGGCCTGTGATATTTGGGAGCCCCTTTGGAAAACAGGACTTAAGGTGCTAGAGCTTTTACATGATAGCATAAGATGTGTAACTGGGGCATCATGCCCCCTATTATTTGGTGACTCCATTTAGATTCTTCTTGTGTATGTGCATATTCTACAGTATTAGGTCTCCATATAGCATTTCAAAAGGCCTTTAGTGTAAGTTGTCCCTCACCATATTCCCTCCTTCACTCTTCTCTCTCATGCCCCCACATTTAATCCTTCTAGTCTAGATTCCCCTTAATCTCTCCATAACAGTATATTCATTTCCACTTTATTGGGAGCCTCTCCTCCCCCATGGTCCCTTACTATGTGCCTAGCCTCTGTAGTTATTCAGATTGTAACACATATATTAAAAGCTTAGAAGCTAATATCAACATATAATATAAAATAAAACATAATGGCTCCACATATAAAATAAAACATAATAGGAATATAGCTTGAGATACCCACTTCTTGATTAGGAATAGGAGGCCATGTCTGGGTTATCTCACTCAAGCTGATTTTTTTCTAGCTCCAAATTCTTCCTGCAGATTTCATAATTTCACTTTTCTTAATGGATGAATAGTATTCTACTGTTTCAATTTACCACATTTTCTTTATCAAATTACATCTTTATGGAAATCTAGGCTGTTTCTAATTTCTGCCTATTATGAATAGAGCAGCAATGAACATGGATGAACAAGTGTCTCTAATAGGATGCAGAGTTTTGGGTATATGCCCAAGAGAGATATAGCTGGATCATGATGTAGATTTATTTTCAGCTTCCCAAGGAACTGCCACACTGATTTATATTGTAGCTGTACAAGTTTGCACTCCCATCAGTAATAGATGAGTGTTTTCTTTTCTTCACATTCTTGCCAGCATGAGCTATCACTTGTTTTATTGGTTTTAGTCATTCTGATAGGTGTAAGATGACATCTTAAAGTAGTTTTGATTTTTATTTGTGTGATGGGTAAGGATGTTGAACATTTTTTTTGATTCTTAACATTCTATCATAGTCCATTTTTGATAGTGCCTCATTATTCATTTTCTATAGATATACATCTGAGCTTCCAGCTTGAGAAAATTATGAATAAAAAAAGTTTTATCAACAGTTTTGTGTCTTTTCGTAGATAGCACTCATTTCTCTTGGGTAGGGTTACAATACCACATGGTAAACATTTGATTTTGTAAAGAGACTGCTAAACTATATTACAAACTCTATCAATACATAGTCCCTCTACCAATGTGACAGAGTCTCAGTTATTTCATATCCTGACTATTGTTCAATATTGTCCTTAATTTTAGCCTTTTGGTGGATATGTAACTGTGTCACATAATAGTTTTGTATATTTAAGTGTTTTGGTTTTAATGTTCATGCCTTTTGAACTAAGAATTTCATTTTTATGGTATTTTTTATAAGGATACAATCCACAGTCCAGCCAAAAATTAATGGACAATGTGTTTGCTTGTTGTATAACTTACAATATCCAAATTTGAAAAATAACCTAAATGACAGATATTATTTAAGTGATTATATGAGTATGATAATTCACAATAATAAAATATGAGACCATTCAGAATCAATAGTTTAATATAATAAACATCAGGGTAAAAAGTTATGCATATAGTACCAACTGTAGACATGTACATGTACTAAAACAGACTGGATTTACTTAGTGGGACCTGGTAGTACATACCTAGAATACCCCAATCTAGAGGCTGAGGAAGGGTGGTCATGAGTTTGAGGCCAGCTTATACTACACAGTAAATTCCAAGCTAGGATGGGCTACAGAAGGAGATTCTGTGCCAGAAATACAAAGAGGAGAGGCAACACGATACTTTTTAATGAGTATGCTCTGGAGTTCTGAGCAAGGTGGCATCTTAGAAGCTGCAACAGAGTGAGCCAGACAAGAAGAAAGCCAAAGTAAAAAAAAATTGACTTTATCTCAAAGAGAGAAATAGAGAAGAGCTTCAGAAGCCCATGAAGGAAGTGCAAGGTACCAAAAGCCAAACAGAAAAGCAGACAAAGAAGTCCTTCAATGGCAAAGAAAAATGTTTTAGTCTGCCAGGCATGGTGGTGCATGCCTTTAATCACAGCACAGAACCAGAAGATGCCCTGGAAGATGCAGAGAAATCGATGCTATGCAAGAGACAGAATACAGCACATGCCTTGGCTCTGACAGAGCTGTGCAGATGCAGAAAAGAAGACCATGCAGGGAACAGAGCCTGTAGAAGCTGACTGTATGAGAAATAGGCAGGGAAGACCTCAAGACTAAGAGGAGCTGCTCCTTTTCTGCCCAACTTTGCATGGCAATCTGCCTCCAAAGTTGGCCCCAGCAACCATCAGAGCAAGAGAGCCCCTGAGCCTTGGGGAAAAAGAAAGACCGAGTGTGGAAACTGCTGTGGCATCAGGATTGGAGGGAAAAAAAAACAAGCTGAGCATGCTGAGCCATAGAAATGGAAAGCTGGGAACTCTCAGCTCAGTCTGTTACCTTGGTTACAGCAAGAGGAGCTGCCTATTCACAGGAAGTTGATCACCTGACAGACCTAAGGTAAACACAGAGGACAGACTAGCTCCAAACCAGAAAGAAGCTTTGACTAAGAATTTAATACCCTCTATGTCAGTTTATTGCTTCTGTGCTTATATGCTTGAAAATTTTAACCTTTTGTTTCTATCTTCTGTATACAAATGTACATATTATTAAAACATTCTTTACCTTTTTCCTATCTTTTCCATCCTTAACATGTACACTTTGGTAAGTTGTAACTCGTTTGTTTTCTCTACTGTTTTTCATACCTTTAACCCATATACTTTCCTTCCCATTCCTGCTCTATCTTCTCTTACACTCTCATTAACATTCTATTGCACTATTTAAATATATTATGTTCTACAACTGGAACCCTACTACTCCTATCTTCAATTCTTACTGGGGAAATAAGTCAGGAGCACAGTATGTTTTCCTATAATGAACTGAATCTTCTGTCAAACTATCTTGATTTTTACTGCAGTGGAATTTCATAAGCCCATGTGGGTTGTCTAACTCACAAGGAAGATGAATATAAAATAGAACAAATGTGGACCAAGAAGATGGCAGCAAGAAAGCACTTCTGCACAAGCATGTGAATCATAGTTCAGATCCCTAGCATCCTCATAAAAAAGCTGTGAATGGCTGCATGTGCTTGGAACCCCAGTATTGGGTCAGGGAGGAACAGAGACAGGCAAATCCTGGGAGTTCACTGGCCATACAGCCTAATCAAAACTGACAGTCTGATTCAATGAAAGACACTGTCTCAAGGCAATAAGGCAGACAATGATAGAGATGTCCTCCTGTGGATTTTACCTATATGTACATGAATGTGCATACCTGCACACTCACATGCATGCAGCACATGTGTGTGCATACACATGCAGAGAGAGAGAGGGGGGGAGAGAGAGAGGGGAGAGAGAGAGAGAGAGAGAGAGAGAGAGAGAGAGAGAGAGAGAGTGGAAGGAAAAAAATACAAACTGGAGAATGTGCACATTTCAACAGATATGCAAAATACAATAAAGAGACATGAGCCAACAGTCCACCACATCTCCACAAGGATTCTCAAAAACATGGGGAAAAGATGAGCTAGCTAAAATGCCAGAAAACAATTTCACAGTCTTACATTTTTAAAGGGTCAACAACCAATTAGGGGTATTGAATAAAAATATGGAATTTAATTCAAGACACAGAGAAAAAAATTACAAAGCCAATTCAAAAGCCAAAATGGAGACAATGATGCATTTCTGACAAGTGAGGTAGGGACAATGATGCACTTCGCTCAAATGAGGTAGATACAATAATGCTTTTCCCACAAGTGAGGTAGACACAGTGATGCGTTTCCCACAGATGAGGTAGAGAAGATGATGCTTTTGCCACAGGTAAGTTAGAGGCAATGATGTAATACACACAGGTAGAACACAGACAAAGATGCATCTCCTACAGGTGAGGTAGAGGCAAACATGCATTTTCCTCAGGTGAGGTAGAGACAATGATGCATTTCCCAGAGTTGAGGTAGAGAGAGTGATCATTTTCCCACAGGTGACGTAGAGACAGTGATGCATCTCCCACAGTTGAGGTAGAGACAATGATGCATTTCCCACAGGTTAGGTAGAGACAGTGATGAATTTCCTACAGGTGAGGTAGAGATAGTGACACATTTCCAACAGGTGAGGTAGAGACAATGATGCATTTTCCACAGGTAAGGTAGACACAATGATGCATTTCCAACAAGTGAGGTAGCGACAATGACGCATTTCCCTCAAATGAGGTAGAGACAATAATGCTTTTCCCACAGGTGAGGTAGAGACAGTGATGCATTCCCCACAGATGTGGTAATGTCAACGATGCATTTCCCACAGGTGTGGCACAATGATGCATTTCCTACAGGTGAAGTAGAGACAATGATGCATTTCCTGCAGGTGAGGTAGAGAATGTGACGGATTTCACACAGGAGAGGTAGAGGCAATGTTGCATTTCCCAAAGGTGAGGTTGATACAGTGATGCGTTTTCTACAGGTGAGGTAGATGCAATTATGCCTTTCCAAAAGGTGAGCTAGAGGAAAGGATGCAATTCCCACATGTGAGGCACAGACAATGATGTATTTCCTACAGGTGGTGTACAGGCAAATATGTGTTTCCAGCAGTTGATGAAGAGGGAATGTTACATTTCTTACAGGTGATGTAGAGACAATGATGCATTTCCCACAGGTGAGGAAGAGACAATGATACATTTCCCACAGGTGAAGTGGAGACAATGATGAATTTTCCACAGGTAACGTGGAGACAATGATGCATTTCGGACAAGTGAGGTATGAACAATGATGCATTTCCCTCAAATGATTTTCCACAGGTGAGGTAGAGAGAGTGATGCATTTTCTACAGGTGAAGTAGATACAATGATGCTTTTCCCACAGGTAAGTTAGAGGCAATGATGTAATTCCCACATGTGGAGCACAGGTAATGATGCATTTCCTAAAGGTGAAGAAGAGACAGTGATGCATTTCCCACAGATGAAATAGAGAATGTGATGAATTTCACACAGGAGAAGTACAGGCAATGTTACATTTCCCTCAGGTGAGGTACAGACAATGATGCATATCTCAGAGGTGAGGTACAGAAAATGATGCATATCTCATAGGTGAGGTACAGACAATGATGATTTTCCCACAGGTGAGGTAAAGGCAATGATACAATTCCTACAGGTGAGGCACAGACAACTATGCATTTCCTACAGGTAAGGTACAGGCAAAGATGAATTTCCTGCAGGTGATGAAGAGACTAAATTACACATTTCTTTCAGGTGAGGTAGAAACAATGATGCATTTCCCACAGGTGAAGTAGACACAATGATGCATTTCCCACAGGTGAGGTAAAGACAATGATGCATTTTCCACAGGATTGGAAAAGACAATGATGCATTTCTGACAAGTGAGGTAGAGACAATGATGCATTTCACACAAATGAGGCAGAGACAATGACGCATTTCACACAGGTAAGGTAGAGACAATGAAGAATTTCTCATAAATGAGTTAGAGACAATTATGCCTTTCCCACAGGTGAGGTAGAGACAATTATGTATTTCTTACAAGTGAGGTAGAGACAATGAAGTATTATCCACAGGTGAGGAGGAGACAATGTTGCCTTTACTACAAGTGAGGTAGAGAAAATTATACATTTCATACAATGTTGTAGAGACAAGGATGCATTTCCCAGAGGGAGTTAGAGACATAGATGCAATTTCCATAGGTGAAGTAGAGACTGTGATGCATTTTCCACATGTGAGGTAGAAGGTAGAGACAGTGATAAATTTCCCAAAGGTGATTTAAAGACAGTGATGCTTTCCCCACAGTTGATGTAGAGACAATGATGCATTTTTCACAGTAGAGGTAGAGAAATGATGCATTTCCCACAGGGTAGGTAGATAAAATGATGCATTTCCCACAGGTGAGTCACAGACAAAAATGCATTTCCCACAGGTGAGGTAGAGATAATGATGCAATTCCCACAAGGAGGTAGAGACAATGATGGATTTCCAACAGGTGAGTCATAGACAATAATGCATTTCCACTGGTGAGGTAAGGAAAAATGATGCATTTTCCAAAGGTAAGGTAGAGACATGATGCATTTCTCAACAGTGAGAATAAAAAATGATGCATTTCCCACAGGTAAGGTAGAGACAATGAGGCATTTCCAACAGATGAGGTAGAGACAACTATGCATTTCCCACAGCTGAGATAGAGACAATGAATCATTTTCCACAGGTGAGGAGGAGATAGTGATGCCATTCCAACAGGTGAGCTACAGACATTGATGTATTTCCCGTAGGAGTGGTACAGAAAATGATGCATTTCCCACAGGTAAGGGAGAGGCAATGATGTAATACCCACAGGTTTAGCACAGACAATGATGTGTTTCCTACAGGTGAGGTAGAGGCAAAAATGCATTTCCCGCAGTTGAGGTAGAGACAGTGATGTATTTTCCAGAGGTGAAGGATACATCCAGAGATGAATTTCCCACAGGTGAGGTAGAGAGAAAGATGCATTTTCCACAGGTGACATAGAGGCAGGGATGCATTACCCACAGGAGAGGTAGAGACAATAACGCCTTTCCCATAGGTAAGTTAGAGACAATGATGCATTTCCTACAGGTGAGGTTGAGATAATGTTGCATTTCATACAGGTGAGGTAGAGACAGTGACACTTTTCCAACAGTAAAGGTAGAGACAGTGACACATTTCCCACAGGTGAGGTAGATACAATGATGCATTTCCCACAAATGAGGTAGAGGTGCATACAGTGATGCATTTACCACAGGTGAGGGAGAGACAGTAATGCATTTTCCACAGGTGAGGTAGAGAAATTGATGCATTTACCACAGGTGAGGAAGAGAGAGTGATGCATTTACCACAGGTGAGGAAGAGAGAGTGATGCATTTTCCAAAGGTGCGGTAGAGACAGTGATGCATTTCCCACAGTTGAGATAGAGACAATTATGCATTTACTGTAGTAGAGGTGCAGACAGTGATGCATTTCCCACAGGTGAGGTAGAGACATTGATGCATTTCCCACAGGTGAGGTAGAGACATTGATGCCTTTCCCACAGTTGAGGTGGATATAGTGATGCATTTCCCACAGATGAGGTGGCCATAATGATTAATTTCAACAGGGTGAGGCATAGACAATGATGCATTTCTCAGAGTTGACAAAATGACAATGTTGAATTTCCCCTAGGTGAGGTAGAGACAATGATGCATTTCCCACTGATGAGGCAGAGACAGTGATACACTTCCCATAATAATGCACAGACAATGATGCATTTTCCACTGGTGAGGTTAGACAAAGATGTATTTCCCACAGGTGAGGTACAGACAATGATGCATTCCCCACAAGTAAAGTATAAAAAAATCATGATTTTCCCACAACTGAGGTAGAGACAATGTTGCATTTCCCATAGGTGAGTAAGAGACAACGATGCATCTCACTGCTGAAGCACAGACTGTGATACATTTCTCACAATGATGCTCAGACAACAATGCATTTCCCATAGGTGAGGTAGAGACAATGCTGCATTTAAAACAGGTGAGGTAGAGATAGTGACGCATTTCACACAGGTGTGTTGCAGACAATGATGCATTTCCCACAGGTCAGGTACAAACAGTGATGCATTCCCTACAAGTAAAGTAAAAAAAAAGCATGATTTTCCCACAAATGAGATAGAGACAGTGATGCATTTTCCACAGGTGAGGTAGAGACAATGGTGCATTTCCCATAGGAGAGTAAGAAACAATGATGCATCTCACACTGCTGAGGCAGAGACCATGATACATTTCTCACAATGATGCACAGACAATGATGTATTTCCCACAGGTGAGGTAGAGACAATGATGCATTTAAAACAGGAGTGTTGCAGACAATGATGCATTTCCCACACCTGAGTCAGGGACAGTGATGCATTTCTCACAGGTGAGAGAGACAATTACGCATTTCCCAAAGCTGAGGTGGAGACAGTGATGTATTTTCCAAAATTGATGCTCAATGATATATTTCCCACAGGTGAGGTAGAGACAGTGATGCATTTTTCAAAGGTAAGGTAGACACATTGATGCATTTCCCAAGGAGCCGAAGAGACAATGATGCATTTTCCACAGGTAAGTTAGAGACATTGATGTATTTCTCACCATTTTGGTAGAGACAGTGAAGAATTTCCCACAGGTTATGTGGCCACAATGATGAATTTCTCACAGTTGAGAAAGAGACAATGATGCATTTCCCACTGCTGAGACCGAGACAGTGATTCATTTCCCACAATGATGCACAGACCATGATGCATTTCCCACAGGTGACATGGAGACAAAAATATATTTCCCACAGGTGAGGTACAGACAATGATGTATTTCCCACAGGTGAGGTAGAGATAGTGATGTATTTCACACAGGTGAGGTAGACACAATGATGCATTTCCAACTGCTGAGGCAGAGACAGTGATGCATTTATCACAAGTGAATCACTAATAATGATGCATTTATCACAAGTGAATCACTGATAATGATGCATTGCCCACAGGTGGATACTACAATGATGCATCCCCCATGGGGAAAGTAGAAAAAATAATGAATTTCCCACAGCTGAGGTAGAGACAGTGATGCATGTCCCACAAGTAATGCACAGACAATGATGCATATCCAACAGGTGATGTAGAGACAATGATGCATTTCCCCCAGGTGGGTTCCAATAGTGATGCATTTCCAAAAGGTAAGGTGCTGACTATGATGGATTTCCCACAGGTGAGGTGTATTACAATGATGAATATCCCAAAGGTGAGGTAGATACAATGATGAATTTTCCATACGTGAGGGAGAGAAAATAATGAATTTCTAACAAGTGAGGTAGAGACAATGATGAATTTCCAACAGGTGAGGTAGAGACAATGATGCATTTCACAGAGGTAATGTTCAGACAGTAATTCATTTTCCACAGTTGAGGCACTGATAAAGATGCATTTCCCACAGGTGAGGTAGAGACAGTGATGCATTTCCCAGAGTTGAGGTACACACAATGATACATTTCCCACACTCGAGGTTGAGACAATGATACATTTCCCTCAGGCGAGGTAGAGACAATGATATATTTCCCAAAGGTGTGGTGGAGATAATGATACATATCCGATACTTGAAGTTGAGACAATTATACAATTCCCTCAGGTGAGTAGAGACAATGATACATTTCCCACATGTGAAGTAGAGACAGTAGTGCAATTCCCACAGGTGAGGTGAAGACAATGATGCAATTTTCACAGGTGTGGTAGAGACTATGATACATTTCCCACAGGTGAGGTGCAGAAAATGATGCATTCCCCACAGGAGCAGTAGAGACAATGATGCATCTCCCAGAGCTGAGGCAGAGACATTGATGCATTTATCACAAGTGATGCAGAGACAATGATGCATTTCCCATAGGTGAGGTACTGACAATGATGCATTTCCCACAGGTGAGGTATAGACAATGATGCATTCCCTACAAGTGAAGTAGAAAAAATGATGAATTTCCTACAAGTGAGGTGGACACAGTGATGCATTGCCCACAGGTGAGGTAGAGAAAACGATGCATTTCTCACAGCTGAGGCAGAGACAAGTGATGCATTTTCTCCAGGTGAGTTAAGGTCAATTATTCATTTCCCACAGCTGAGGTAGAGACAGTGATGTATTTCCCAAAAGTGATGCTCAGATAATGATGCATTTCCTGTAGGTGAGGTTAGATTCATTGAGGCATTTCACACAGATGAGGGACATTCAGTGATGCAATTCCCACAGATGAGGTAGAGACAATGATGCATTTCCCATGGTTGAGATTGTGACAATTATGCATTTACTATAGTAGATGTGCAGACAGTGATTCATTTCCTACAGGTGAGGTAGAGTGAATGGTGCATTTCCCACAGGTGAGGTGGACAAAATGAGGCATTTCCCAAAGGTGAGGTAGAGACAATGATGCATTTCCCACTGCTGAGTCAGAGACAGTGAGTCATTTCCACAATGATGCACAGACAATGATGCATTTCCCACAGGTGAGGTAATACAATGATGTATTTCCCACAGGTGAGGTAGAGACAATGGTGCATTGACCACAGATGAGGTAGAGACTATAATGCATTTTCCACAGGTTAGGTAGAGATAATGTTGTATTTCCCACAGGTGAGGTAGAGACAAGGATGCATTTTCAACTGCTGAGGCAGAGACAGTGATGGATTTCTCACAAGTGATGCACAGACAGTGATGCATTTCCCAAAGTTGAGGTACTGACAATGATGCATTTCCCACAGTTGATGTACAGACAATGATGCATTCTCCAAAAGTAAAATAGAAAAATGATGAATTTCCAACAAGTGAGGTAAAGACAGTGATGCATTGCCCACAGGTGAGTTTTCAATAATGATGCATTTCTCACAGGTGAGGTGCTGACTACGATGCATTTCACACAGGTGAGGTGCAGACAAAGATGTATTTCCCAAAGGTGAGGTAGAGCCAATGATGCATTTCCCACAGGTGAGGTAGAGCCAATGATGCATTTCCCACAGGTGAAGTAGAGACAATGATGCATTTCCCACAGGTTATGTAGAGACAGTGCTGCATTTCAAACAGGTAAGGTAGAGATAGTGATGCATTGCCTACAGGTGAGGTGAGACTATAATGCATTTTCCACAGCTGAAGTAGAGACAATGATGCATTTCCCCCAGGTGAATTTCTGACAGTGACACATTTTCCACAAGTGAGGCGCAGGCTATGATGCATTTCCCACAAGTGAGGTGCAGAAAATGACCATTTCCAAAAGGTGAGGTACAGACAATGATGCTTTTCCCAGAAGTGAGGTTCAGACAATGATTCATTTTCCCCAGTTGAGGCACTGATACAGATGCATTTCCCACAGGTTATGTAGAGACAGTGATACAATTCCCACATATGAAGTGAAGACAATGATGCAATTTTCACAGGTGAGGTAGAGAAAGAGATGCATTTCCCAGAGGTGAGACTGTGATATATTTTCTACAAGTGAGGTAGAGACATTGATGCATTTCCCATAGGTGAGGTAGCGAAAATGATGCATTGCCCTCAGGTGAGTTAGAGACAATGATGCATTTCCTATAGTTGAGATAAATTATGCTTTTACTGTAGTAGAGGGGCAGAGAGTAATGCATTTTGCACAGGTGACATAGAGACATTGATGCATTTCCCATAGGTGAGGTAGAGAGAATGATACATTTCCCAAACTTGAGGTTGAGACAAAGATGCATTTCCCTCAGGTGAGGTAGAGACAATGATCCCTTTCCCACATGTGATGTAGAGACAGTGATGCAATTCCCACAGCTGAGGTAGAGTTAGTGATGTATTACCTACTGTTGAGACAGAGACAATGATTCTTTCCCACAATTATGCACAGACAATGATGCATTTCTCACAGGTGAGGTAGAGAGAGTGATGTAATTCCCACTGGTGTGGTAGAGATATTGATGCATCCCCCACAAATAAAGAAGAATAAATGATGAATTACAGTCAGCTGAAGTAGAGAGAGTGATGCATTTCCCATAAGTAATGCAAAGACAATGATGCATTTTCCACAGGTGAGGTAGAGAGAATGATGCATTTCCCCCAGGTGAGGTTCCGATATTGATGCATTTCCCACAGGTGAGGCACTGACTGTGATGCATTTCCCTCAGGTGAGGTGCAGACAATAATGTATTTCCCAAAGGTGAGGTAGAGACAATGATGTATTTTACACAGGTGAGGTACAGACAGTGATACATTGACAACAGGTAAGGGAGAGACAGTGATGCATTGTCTACAGTTGAGGTAGAGACTATGATGCATTTCATACAGCTGAGTTAGAGACATTGATGCATTTCCCACAAGTAATGCACAGACACTGATGCATTTCCCACAGGTGAGGTGCAGACAATGATGAATTTCCACAGGTGAGGTAGAGAAATTGATGCATTTCCCATTGATGAGGTAGACACAATGATGCATTTCCCACAGGTGATGTTGAGACAATGATGCATTTCCCAGAAGTGAGGTTCAGACAGTGATTCATTTTTCCTAGTTGAGGTACTGATAAAGATGCATTTCCCACAGGTGAGATAGAGATAATGATGTATTTTCCACAGGTGTGGTACAGACAGTGATGCATTTCCCAAAAATGATGCTCAAACAATGATGCATTTCCCATAGGTGAGGTAGAGACTATGATATATTTCACACAGATGTGGGACCTTCAGTGATGCATGTACTGCAGTTTGGGTAGACACAGTGTTGCATTTCATATAGGTGTGATGGGGGCAATGTTGCAATTCCCAGATATGAGGCTCAGACAGTGATGCATTTCTTAAAGTTGAGTTAGACACAATGATGCATTTCCCAAAGTTGTGGTGCAGACAGTGAGGGTCCGGGGTCAAGGATCCGGGTTTGAGGATCCGGGGTGGAGTGTCCGGGATGGAGGTTCTGAGGTTGGAGATCCGGTGTGGAGGGTTTGGGGTGGAAGGCCCGGGGTGGATGGTCTGGGATGGAGGGTCCATTGTTGAGGGCCCAGGGTGGAGGGCCTGGGGTGGAGGGTCCGTAGTGGAGGTTCTGTGTGGAGGGGTGGGGTCAACAGTACATGTTTGAGGTTCCAGTACGAGGGTCTGGGGTGGAGGTTCCAGGGTGGAGGGTAGGGGGTGGAGGGCCCGGGATTGAGGGTCTAGAGTTGAGAGTCCAGGTTCGAGCATCCAGGGTCAAGGGTCCGGGATTGAGGTTCCTGGGTCGAGCGTCCAGGTTCGAGGTTCCGGGGTCGAAGTTATGGGGTCGAGTGTCCAATGTGAAGGGTCCGAAGTCGAGTGTCTGGGATCGAGGGTCTTGGATGAAGGGTCCAGGGTCGAGGGTCCAGGGTGGAGGGTCTGGGGTGAACGTTCTGGGTAAAGGGTGTGGTGTGGATGGCCCAGGTTCGAGGGTCCGGGTTCGAGGGTCTGGTTTCGAGGGCCCAGGCTGGAGGTACTGTGGTTTAGGGCCTGTGGTGGAGGATATGGTGTTGAGGGTCCAGTGTTGAGGGTCGGGTTTGGAGGGTCCAGTATCGAGTGCCCAGGGTGGATGGCCTGGAGTTGAGGACCTGGGGTGGAGGGTCCATGATTGAAGATTCTGGGTTGAGATTCCAGGGTTGAGGATCCAAGTTGAAGGTCCGGGTTTGAGGGTACGTGGAGGAGGGTCAGGGTTTGAGGATCCGGGTTCGAGGGTCTGGAGTTGAGGATCCGGGGTCTAGGGTCCGGGGTGGAGGGTTCAGGATCGAGGGTCCACAATCATGGGTCTGGGGTCGAGCGTCTGGGGTCAATCATCCGGGTTAGAGGGCCTGGGCTGGAGGGCCCAGTGTTGAGGGCCTTTGGTGGAGGGCCCAGGGTTGAAGGTCTGGGGTTGAGGGTGCAGATTTGAGGGTCCGGGGTGGAGAGCCTGGAGTTGAGGGCCCATGGTGGAGGATCCGTGGTTGAGGGTCTGAGGTTGAGGTTCCGGGTTTGAGGGTTGGGGTGGAGGGTCCAGTGCGGAAGGCCCAGGGTTGAGTGTCCGCAGTGGGGGGCCCCGAGTGGAGGGCCTGGGTTCGAGTGTCCGGGTTGGAGGGTCCAGGGTTGAGGGTCCAGGGAAGAAGGCCCGGGATGAAGGGTCCACGGTGGAGGGTCTGGGGTGGAGGGTCCAGTGTGGAGGGTCCGGGGTGGAGTGTCCGGGGTGTAGGTTTTGGGGTGGAGGGCCCAGAGTGGAGGGCCCAGTGTAAAGGGTATGAGGTCGAGGGTCTGGGGTCGAGTGTCCGGGGTCGAGGTTCCGGGGTCGAGGGCCTGAAATGGAGGGTCCAGAGTGGAGTGTCCAGGTTGGAGGGTCTGCAGTGGAGTGTCCAGGGTTGAGGCTCAGGGTTGGAGGGTCAGGGGTGGAGTGTCCAGGGTGTAGACTCCAGGGTGAATGGTCCGGGGTGGAGGGTCCAGGGTGGAGGGTCCTTTGTGAAGGTTCAGTGGTTGAGGGTCCATGGTGGATACTCCGGTGAGAAGACTCCCGGGTGGAGGGTCAGGGGTGGAGGGTCTGGGGTTGACGTTCCGGGGTGGAGGGGTGGGGTTGAGGATCTGGGTTTGGGGGTCCAGGGATGAGGACTTGGGGTGGAGGGTACGGGTCGATGGTCTGGGTTCGAGGGTCCAGGGTGGATGGTCCTGGGTTGAGACTCCGGGATGGAGGGTCCGAGGTGGAAGGCCCGTATGTCGAGGGCCCAAGATCGAGGGCCTGGTGTCGAGAATCTGGGGTCAAGGGTTTGGGGTCGAGGGTCCGGTGTGGAGGGTCCCAGGTCCAGGGACCAGGGTCGAGGGCCTGGGGTCGAGGGCCAGTGGTCAAGGGTCTGGGGTCGAAGGACCGGGGTAGAGGGCCTGGGGTTGAGTGTCCAGGATCGATGGACTGGGGTGGACGGTCCAGGTTGGATCTTCCGAGGTGGAGGGTCTGGGGTGGAGACTCTAGGGTGGAGGGTTCAGCATGGAAGGCCCGTGGTCAAAGGCTCAAGGTCGAGGGCCCAGGGTCGAGGGTCCTGGATCCAAGATCCTGGGTGGAGGGTCTGGGGTCGATGGACTGGAGTGTAGGGTCTGGGTTGGAGGGTCCGGGGTGGAGACTCAGGGGTGGATGGTCCGGACTAGAAAGCCCTTGGTCCAGGGTCAAAAGTCGAGGGCCCAGGGCAGAGGGTCTGGTTTGAGCGTCCAGAGTAGAGGGTCGGGGTCGAGGGGCTGGGGTTGAATGTCCGGGGTCGAGGGTCCAGTGTGGAGGGTCCGGAGTGGATGGTCCTTGGTTGAGAGTCCCAGTTTGAGGGTCCGGGCTTGAGGACCCTCAAACTCTGACACTCAACCCTGACCCTCAATCTCTGACCCTCAAACCCTGACCCTCAAGCCCTGACCCCCAAACCCTGACCCCCATACACTGACATCCAAACCTTGACCCCCATCACTGACCCTCAAACCCTGACTCTCAAAACCTGACCATCAAACCCTGACCCTCAAAAATTGTTTGAATAAAAGGAACATAGGGCCCATAAGCACTTACAGCCTCTTTAAGCTGTTTTATATCCTTAAAATTTAATGGGCTGTGCTCCCTAACACTGTTAGCCTGAGGATCCACTGTCTCAGTCACTGGAAACACTTGTCTTTCCTTTTCTAACACCTTTTCCTTGGTTATTACATCTTTGACCTCTTCCTCTATCACTCAAGTTGCAGAGGCCCTACTAAAGGAATCACAAAAGGAGTTTTGCCATGGCAGACAGCATATGCGCTCATCAGCTTCAGTTTCTGATTCCAAAGTATCCTCTTCATCAGTTATGGTAGGACTATCATCATCTAGTTGGGATCCCTCTTGTTCCCTGATAGACTTCACAGATTCTAAATCTTGTACTTCCTCAAAAGTCCTATTCATCTCTGCCAACTGTTCTTTTAATTTACATTGTTGTTCAGGAGCGCACTTTTAACAAGATGCCAAAAAGAAAGGGTGGCAATAGGGAAATTATCAGGCCCCTCTTCTTTATAAGCCTTTTGGTGGTCTTTTTTTTTTTTTACCTGTTCCCAATCAGGGATGTTAAAGCCTCTAGACTGCATAAACCAGGGGCTATGTTGCTCTAATATTTAAAAAAAAAATTCTGTAGCTGTCTTGGTTTTAATTCTGGTGTCCTGTCTTTTCAATAGACCCCGACCCTCAGACCCTCAGACCCTCAGACCCTCAGACCCTCAGACCCTCAGACCCTCAGACTCTGAGCCAGACCCGGAACCCAAACCCTAACTCTAACCCTAAAACCTAAACCCAAACCCCGAACCATGAAACACAAACCCCTAACTCTAACCCTAACCCTAACACTAAACCATAAACCTGAACCCGGAAAGAGTAACCCCTATCCCTAACCCTAACCTTTACCTTGAACCTGAACCATGAAATAGAACCCTCATCCTGAACCTGAAACCTCAAACTTAACCTTGAACTTTCACCCTCACTCTAATCCTGAACACTCACCCTCAAACCAGAACTCACCCTGAACCTAACCCTGATCCAGAAACTGAACATGAACCATGAACCATGAACCTGACAAAGACCCTCACCCTGAAACTGGTCCTCACCCTGTACCTGACCCTCACCCTCACCTGGCCCTCACCCTGCACCTGAACCCTGAACCTGACCCTCACCCTGAACCTAAAACCCTGAGCTGGAAAATAAACCTGAACCCTAAACCGGAACATGAACCCCCAAACTGACCCTGACCCTCACACTGAACCTGAACATGAACCCTGAACCAGAAACCTCATACTGAACCTAAACACTCATCATGAACCTGAATCCTCACCCTAAACATTGATACCTCACCCTCACAGTGAACCTGAACCTGAACCCTCATCCTGAACCTGACCATAACCCAGAACCAGAACCTGAACCCTTAATCTGAACCTGAACCCACACCCTGATCTTAAACCTGAACCTGAACCAGAACTCTCACCATGAAACCGAATCCTTCCTCTGAAGTAAACCTGAACTCTCACCCTTAACCTGAACCCTGAACCCTAACCCTGAATCTGAATCCTCACCCTGAACCTGAACCTAAACCTGAACACTCACTTTGACCCTGAACCCTCACACTTACCCTGAACCTAACACTCACCCTAAACCTGAACCTTAACCCTGACCCTGAACCCTTACCTTAAATCCTCACACTGAACCTGGACACTGAACCTAAATCCTCACCCTGAACCCTACCCTGAACCTAAACCTGAACCCTTACCCAAATCCTGAAACTGAACTCTCATCCTGAACCTGAACCTGAACCCTGAATCTGATCCTGAAACCCTCACCCTGAATGCGAACCAGAACCTCAACCCTGAATATAAATCTGAACCTGAACCCTTAACACGTAATCTGAAATAGAACCATGAACCTGAATCCTCAACCTGAACCTGAACCTGAACCTCATCCTGACTATAAACCTGACCATAACCCTGAACCTAACTCTAACCCAACCCTAAACCTAACCGATCCCTGAACCTTACCCTAACTCTAACCCCTTACCCTAATCCTAGCCCTAACCATGAACCTTAAACTCTACCCCTCACCATAACCATGATACCTGAACACTAACCCTTACCCAACTCTAAACCCTAATCCTAAACCCTGAACTCTACCTAACCCTGAATATTGGAAACCGGCATTCTGCTGACCCCGCCCCCTTACGCTGGGCGGGCATGCATGCCCATGTTATCTCTACATCACTCATTACAGGGCTGCATAGAGGACTCAATTATGCATGCACAAGTTTCCCTTTTAAAGCAAGAGCTGCACACCCCCACTCTCTCTCCTGCTTTCAGGTGGCCACCAGCTACCCACCAGCAACCCCCCTTTCTCTTCTCTCCAGCAATAAACTCCACGTGGGTGCACTGAGTCTCCTGTCATCGAACCCGGACTCTCGACCCCAGACCCTCAAAACCCAGACCCTCCACTCCACACCCTCCATGATTGAGGGTCCAGGGTTGAGGGCCCAAGTTTGAGGGCCCAAGGTTGAGGACCCAAGGTTGAGGGTCCGGGGTTGAGGGTCCAGGGTTGATGGCCCAGGGTGCTTTGTCCGAGGTTGAGGAACGAGGTTTGAGGGTCCGGGGTTTAGAGTCTGGGTTTGAGGGTCAGGGGGAGGGTGCGGGGTGGAGGGTCTGGGTGAAGGGTCTGGGTGGAGGGTCTGGGTGGAGGGTCCGGGGTGGAGACTCTGGGGTGAAGGATCTGGGGTGGAGTGTCTGGGATGGAGGGTCTGAGGTGGAGGGTCCGGGATCGAGGGTCCGGGTTCGATGGCCGGTGGTCAAGGGCCCGGGGTCGAGGGCCATGTGTCAAGTGTATGGGGTCGAGTGCAAGGTGTCGAGTGTCCAGGGCTGAGGGTCCGGGGTTGAGGGTCCGTGTTGGAAGGTCTGGGTAGAGTGTCTGGGGTGGAGGGTCCGGGGTGGAGGGTCCAGGTTCGAGTTTCCGGTGTGAAGGTTCCGGGGTGGAGGGTCCAGAGTGGAGACTCCGGGGTGGACACACCCTGGACACACCACCCCCTACACTCAACCCTGGAACCTCGACTCTGAACACTCGACCCCGGGCCCTCGACCTTGGGCCCTCGAACATGGATTTCTACCACAGACTCTCCACCCCGAATCCACCGCGGTCCATCCACCCCGGACCCTCCAAACCGGACCCTCTACACTGGACCCCCTACCACGCAGTCTCAACCTCGGACCCTCCAGGCCTGACCCTCGACCCCAGACCCTCGACCGCGGGCCCTCATGGCCAGGTACTCAACCACGGGCCCTCAACCCCGGACCCTCCACCCTGGAAACTCCACCCCAGACCCTCCAACCCGGAGTCTCCACCCTGTAACCTCCACCATGCACCCTCGACCACGGGCCCTCCACCGCAGACCCTCCACCCCAGACCCTTCATCCCAGACCCTCCACCACGGTCCCACGACCCCAGACCCTCGACCCGGGACACTCGACACTTGGCCCTCGAACCCAGGACCTCGACCCCGGGCCCTCGACCCCCGGTCCTTGACCCCAGTTCTTGAACCCCGGACCCTCTCCCCGGACCTTTGATCCCGGACCCTCGACCTCAGGCTCTCGACCTTGGGCCTCGACCACGGGCTTTCCTCCCTGGACCTGCCACCCCGGAGTCTTCACCTCGGACCCTCCACCCCAAATCCTGAACACAGTTCCCCCAAACCCAGGCCCTTTATCCGGGGCACTCATCCCCACTTCCACAACCCCAGGCCCTCAACCATGGACTATGAACCCTGGACCCTCCACACTGGACCCTCGAACCCGGAACCTCAACCGCAGGCCCTCATCCCGGCTTCTTCAAACCTGGGCCCTCAACCCCAGACCCTCATTCCCGGGCCCTCCACCCTGGATCCTCGACCCCGGACCCTCGACCCCGGACCCACAACCCCGGGCCCTCATTCTCAATTCCTCAACCCCAGACCCTCATCCCCGGACCCTCTACCCTGGATCCCCGACTCCGGACCCTGCATCCCGCACCCTCCACCATGTACCCTCAACCCCGGACTCTCGACACCGGACCCTCGACCATGGGCCCTCCACCCCGGACCCTCAACCACGGGCCCCCTACCCTGAACCCTCCACCATGCACCCTCCACCCTGGATCCTACACTTCGGGCCCTCGAGCCCAGACCCTCCACCCCAGACCCTCCACCCTGGAGTCTCCATCCCAGACCCTCCAACCCAGACCCTCCACCACTGACCCTCCACCACGCACCCTCCACACCGGACCCTCCACCTCGGACCCTCCACTTCAGGCCCTTGAACCTGGACCCTCCACCTGGGACCCTCTAAACCGGGCCCTCCACCACAGATCCTCGATCCCAGAACCGTAACTCCACTTTGGGCCGTTGACCACGGGCCTTCCAACCCGGACTCTCCACCCCAGAGTCTCCACCTCGGAATCTCCACACTGGACCCTCAACCTCGGACACTCCACCCTGGACTCTCCACGGCAAACACTCAAACCCGGACCCTTCACCCCGGACCCTCGACACCTGGCCCTCAACCCTGGGCCCTCGACCCCGGGCCCTCGACCCCACATCCTCTTCCCCAGGCCCTCGTCTTCGGACCCTCCACCCCGGACTCTCCACCCCAGTCCCTCCACCCCAGCCCCTCCACCAAAGACCCTTCACCCCGGAGTCTCTGCCCTGGACTCTCCAACCCGGACCCTCAACCTCAGACCCTCCACCCTGGAACTTCCACCCTGGGTCCTCCACCACGGACCCTCCACTCCAGACCCTCCACCCCTGTCCATCCACCCTGGACCCTCCACTCTGGAACTGCAAACACAGACCCTCCACCGGACCCTCCACCCTGGACCCTTCACCACGGAGTCTCCACCACACTCTCCACCCTGGAGTGTTCACCCTAGACCCTCCACCCTTGACCCTCCACCTGGGACCCTCCACATTGGAACCTCGAAATTGGATCTTCCACCCCGGACCCTCCACACCAGACCCTCAACCCTGGACACTCAACCCCGGACCCTCAACCCTGGTTTCTCAAACTTGGACTCTCAACCCCGGGCCCTCAACCCAGAACCTCAACCCCAGACCCTCAACCCAGGACCCTCAACCCCGGACCCTCAATCCAGGACCCTCCACCATGGGCGCTCAACCCTGGGTCCTCAACCCTAGGCCCTCAAACTCGGACCCTCAACCCAGGGCCCTCCACCTGGGACCCACCACCAAGGACACTCCACCCCGGAGCCTCCATCCCTGTCCCTCCACACCGGACCTTCCACCCCAGACCATACACCCCCGACCCTCCAGCCTGGACCCCCTCCCGGACCCTCGAACCGGGACCCTCCACCACAGACCCTCCAGCCCAGAACGGCCACCCTGGACCCTCAACACCTGACCCTCAACCCCAGGCCCTAGACACCGGGCCCTCGAATCCAGGCCCTCAACCCCAGTCCCTGGACCCTGAACCCTCCGCCCCAGACATTACACCTTGGACACTCCACCCCCGAACCTCCACCCTGAACCCTCGACAGCTGACCCTCAACCCCTGGCCCTCCACCCCAGGCCCTCCATCCCTGACCCTCCACCCCAGGCCCTCCACCCCGGATGCTCCAGCACAGACCATCCTCTCCGGACCCTGCCCATCAGACCCTCGAACCCAGACACTCCACCCCAGACCCTCCACTCTGGACCCTCCTCAACGGACCCTCCACCAGAGACCCTAGACCCCGGACCCTTGACGCTGAACCCTCTTCACCTGGCCCTCGACCCCAGGCCCTTGACCACAGGCCATTGAAACCTGGCCCTTGACCCCGGTCTCTGGACCCCGGGCCCTCCTCCCCGGACCCTCGTTCCCGGACCCTCGACTCCAGGCCCTCCACCTTGGGCCCTCGACCATGGGCCTTCCACCCCGGACCCTCCACCCCGTAGTGTCCACCCTGGACCCTCCACCACGGTCCCTCGACCCCAGACCCTCAATCCCGGGCCCTCATTCCCACTTCCTCAACCCCAGGCCCTCAATCCCTGACCCTCAACCCTGGACCCTCCAATCTGGACCCTCGTCCCCAGACCCTCCATCTTGCACACTCCACCCTGGACCCTCGACCCCCGACCCTCGACCCCTGGCCCTCCACTCTGGAACCTCCTCCCTGGACACTCCACTCCAGACCCTCAACATGGGACCCTGCACGCCTGACCCTCCACCCCTGACCCACAACCCGTGAACCTCCACCACAGACCCTTGACCCTGGACCCTTGACCCCAGACCCTCGAAATCTGGCTCTCGACCACGGGCCCTCAACCAACATCAAGTATTTTGATACCCTTTCAAATCCTGGATACACAATGACATTTAATCATTTTACTACTCTGTGATTAAATTATCGATGAATATCATCTTCCCTAAGAAGTAAAATTGTGGATTAAGAAGATAAAAAACTCACAATTATTCAAAAAAAGGTGAGTTTTCATTGTTAGATTCCTTCAGGAAGGTGTTAATCCATTGGCTAGACTAGACTGAGGGAAAATTTGATAGCAGTTCATCTCTAATGAGGCAGCTGACCAACATCAACTATTTGATACCTTCTCAAACCCTGGATACATAATGACATTTAATCATTTACACATTTTACTACTCTGTGATTAAATTATCGATGATCCATGGAGTTTGGCACAGTCTTCTGGAAGTCAAATAAGAGGCAATTTGTGAGTGTCAAGTAGGGCAGACCATCCCATCTCATCATCGGATTATGTAAATTTTAATTATTAAAATAGGACTTTAGATAATTTATGATCAGTGGATTTTGGGCCACATTGTGGGAGTCAAGTATGTAAGACCATCTAATTATTTAATTATGTAATTAAATTATTTAAATCAATGATGACAACATTGTTCATGAGTGTGGTTTAGAGCCAACTTGGGGAAGTGGATGATGTGATATCAACTTGTTATTTGATTATTTGGTTATATAAAACAATAATTATGTCATCCTTCATACCTGGAGTTTGTTGCCACCTTGTGGGATCAAGTATGACAGATCATCTAATTTTATAATTAAATTATTTAAATTTATAATAGGAATTAATATGCAAGATCATCTATATATTGTATAATTATTTAAATAAATCATCCTTGATTCCATGAAGAGTCCAATCAAGCTCCATCTTGGGGAGTTGAGTATGCAATATCATCACATTTTTTGATATATTGTTTAAATCGATGATGATGATGTCTTCCTTAATGACTGGAGTCTGGCCATTCTTCCCTGAGAGTTAAATGCCTCATCACCTATGTATTTATTGTGATGTTATCAATTGTTGACATATTTAATTACTTCAATGATGGTGTCATCATTGATTATGGTTGGGGTGCAGTTATCTGTCATGGTCGAAGTTAGAGATTTGGAAGTTGCAGCCATGGATACCACAGACTCTGAGTGCCATGTGCATCACCCAGAGGGCTAGGGATCCTGGAAGACTGAGTCCAGAAGATTCCATGGTGCCCACTGAGAAGAAGTACAAGGACTCCAACAAGGACCATGGTGACCACTACCGGGGGGCGTGGCCTGTGGTTAGAGAGAGCAACATAGGGGGTGGAGCAGGGATACACGGACCCCACCCACCCGGTGCTCAGGTGAGGCAGGGTGGGGCTAAGCATTGGGTGGGGCTACACTGTGGGGTGGCCTGGGCATGCGGTGACGTTAGGGGCGGGGCCTGCATTGATTGACAGCTCCGGGCTGAGTTTGAAGATCCAGAAAGGAAAAGTGGCCACTGTGGGTCAGGGGTTGGGGCTATGCCGTGGGCGGGGCTTTCACTATGGGGGTGGGTCCTGAGCGCACGATGACGTCCAGGGCGGGATTTACAGTGATTGACAGCTGCGGGTAAGTCTGAGGATCCAGGAAGGAAACTGCTGCCATGGTACTGAGGGGGTGGGGCTTGTCTGTGGGCGGGGATTGGACGTGCCTTACGTCAGGGCCAGGAATTGCCTGATAGACAGCTTTGTGCTGAGTCTGAGAATCCAGTAATGAAAAGCAGCCTTTTTGGGAAAGAGAAGGAGGGGCTACGCTGTGGGCGGGGCCTTCACTATGGGGTTATGGGCTGGGTAGAGCGGTGACATCGGGGGTGGGGCTTTACTATGGGGGCGGGGTGATTATGTCAGTGCTGAGCTGTGGGCGGGGCCTGCCGTGATTGACAGCACACAGCTGTGAGCAGCCTGGTGACAGTGACATCAGAGCTGGGTAGGAGACGGTAGCCACGCCCACCTGGGGGATAGGGCGGGGCGGGCATTCCCTGTTTCCAGGAGACACAAGTCCCACCCAGAGTGGCTGCCAATCATGATTCCTGTGACGTCACCGATCGGCCTACCCAGGTGGGTCCAAGGTGGAGGGTCCAGTGGCGAGTGCCTGGGTTCGAGGGCCCAGGGTCGAGGGCCCAAGTTCAAAAGTCCGGGGTGGAGGGTCCAGGGAGGAGAGCCCGGTGTCAAGGGCCCAGGGTCGCAGGCCCGGGGTCAAGGGCCTGAGTTTGAGGGCCCAGTGTTGAAGGGCCAGGATCGAGGGCCCAGGGTGGAGGGCCCGGGTTTGAGGGTCCAGGGTGAAGGGCCCAGGTTCGAGGGCCCTGGTTTGAGGGTCCAGGGTAGAGTGTCTGGGGTGGAGGGTCCCGGGTGGGGGGCCTGAGGTGAAGGGTCTGGGTTGGAGGGTCCGTGGAGGAGGGCATGCAGTGGATGGTAAGGGGTAGAGGGTCCAATGTGGAAAGTTCTGGGACAAGTGCCTGGGGTTGAGAGCCCCGGGTCTGCCACACCAGCCCCAGTGGAGACAGTGTAGCAATGGCTGAGAGAAATCTCAAAGGCTACCAGTCCAGAGGTTCCAGAGGTTCGCACCACAAGTGGTTACGCCTCCTGGGGAAAAGTGGTCCAGGTCCCTGCAGGTGCTTGCTTTGCTGGCTGTTTGGAATGGGTGCTAGATGTGTTTGGTGCTATAACAATAATGCTTTTTGATCATGGGTGTTTTGGTTTGTAAGCTGCCCTGTTAGCCAAAACCCATAGTGCCAGGTGTCAGCCCAAGGCCTAATAAACAATTGAAGCTAAAGCTGTAGAAAGCAGCCCACAATGTGGCCTTGCCTATAATCAGTCTACCTCAGCAAAGGCTACTGTGGGAATTACTAAAAACTCTAACTTGGGATTTTAGGGCCCTTGAAATGCTGACCACAAGCAGGCCAAAATAAACAGAGGTTCCCAGTTATGCACTTGCTTAGAAGTATTTACGATCTCACACTTCAAAGGGAGTTGCTGACATCTATAGAATGTCTGTTTATCTTTAAACTGACCAAAAATCAGTTCTTTGAACTTTCTGTATAAAAACCCGATATTTTGAAGTAAACATTGCAGCAGTTCCCAAACCTCATCAAGTGTGTTTGTGTCTGTCTGTCTGTCTGTCATGCCAAAGCCACTCCTGACCTAGTCATACGAGTCTTGGTCTCCACGCAGACCTGTTACCCACTGAGCAGTCTGTGGCAGGGGTCAATATCCTGGGTTCGATGGCATGGGGTCGTGGGCCCGGGGTCAAGGGCCCGGTTCGAGGGCGCAGGGGATGAGGGCCTGGGGTGGATGGCCTGGGGTCGACGGCCCAGGTTTGAGAGTCCAGGATGAAGGGCACGGGGTCGAAGGCCCATATTTGAGGGTCCTGGTTGGAGTGTCCTGGGTGGAGTGTACTGGCTGGAGGGTCCCGGGTTGGGGAACCAGGGTGGCGGGCCTGTGATGGAGAGCCCAGGGTTGAGGGTCCGGGGTACAGGGCCCGGGGTTGAGGGTCTGGGGTAGAGAGTTCGGGTTAGAGGGTCTGGGGTGGAGAGTCCAGGGTAGAGGGTCTGGAGTGAAGGGTCAGGGTTGGATGGTCTGGGTTGGAGGGCCTGGATTAGAGGGCCCATGGTGGAGGTCCTTGGGTGAAGGGCCCGGGTTTGAGTGTCCGAGGTATAGGGTACTGGGTGAAGGGTCCAGGGTGGAAGGTCTGGTGTAGAGGATCTGGGGTGGAGGGCCCAGAGTCAAGGGTTTAGTTTCAAGGGTCCGGGGTTGATGGTCCAGTGTGGAGGGTCCGAGGTGGAGTGTCCAGATTGGCGGGTCCAGGGTGGAGGGCCCCGGGGTGGAAGGTCGAGCATCCGAGGTTGAGTGTCTGGGTTCGAGAGTCCAGAGTCGACACAGGAACCTCAACCCCGGACCCCCCACACCGGGCATTTGACCCCGGGCTCTACACCCTGGCGTCGTGGTTCTGGTGTCTAGCGTCTGGTGTCGAGGGTCCTGAGTTCAAGGGTCCAGATTCGAGGGTACGAGGTGGAGGGTCCGGGTTCGAGGATCCGTGTTAGAGGGTCCTGTGTGGAGGCTCTGGGGTGGAGGGTCCGGGATTGAGGGTTCGCGTTCTGGGTCCTGGGTCGAGGGCCTGTGTTCGAGGGTCTGGGTTCAAGGGTCTAGGTTCGAGGGTCTGGCGTCAAGGGCCCAGGGTGGAGGGTCCGGGATCGAGGGTCCAGGATCGTGGGTTCAAGGTCGAGCATCCGGGTCAATCATCAGGGTTCGAGGGTCAGGGGTCGAGGGTCCAGTTTCATGGGTCCGATTTCCAGGGTCTGGTTTCAAGAGTCCCTGTTCGAGGGTCCGGGTTCAAGAGTCTGGTGTCAAGGGTCTTGGGTCGTGGGTCGTGGGTCCGGGATCGTGGGTCTGGGGTTGATCGTCTAGGTTCAAGGTATTTTGCTCCTCTCTTTAGATATAGAGGGAGCTGAGAGAGTTCACCACTCTGTGAACTGAAAGTAAAAGTTTAAAGGGGTTTGAGGGTCCGGTGTGGAGGTTCCAGGGTAGAGTGTCCAGGGTTGAGTTTTCTGGGTCAAGATTCCAGGTTCGAAGGTCCGGGTTTGAGGGTCAGGGTTCGAGGGTCCGGGTTTGAGCATCTGGTGTGGAGGCTCCAGGGTGGAGGGTCCGGGTTTGAGGGTTGGGGGTCGAGTGTATGGGTCAAGGCTATGGGGTTGAAAGTCCGGTGTAGGGTCCGAGGTTGAGGGTCGGGTCGAAGGTCTGGGATGGAGGGTCCAGGGTCAAGGGTCCGAGGTGGAGGGTCCAGGGTGGAGGGTCGGGGTAGAGGGTATTGTGTGGAGGGCCTGGGTTCGAGGGTACAGGTTCGAGGGTACGGGATCGTGTGTCCGGGATCGAGCATCCGGGGTGGATCATCCTGGATTGAGAGCCCGAGTGGAGGGTCCAGGGTGGAGGATCTGGGGTCGGGGGTCCGGGGTGGAGAGTCCGTTGTGGAGGGTATGGAGTGGATGGTCGGGTTAAGGATCTGGACTAGAGGGCCCGGTTTTGAGGTCCGGGTTCGAGGGTCCAGTTTCGAGGGTCTGGGTTCGAGGGTCCAAGTTCAAGGGTACATGGTGGAAGGTCCAGGTTCCAGGGTCCGGGTACGAGGTTCCAGTGTGGAGTGTCCGGGGTGGAGGGTCCGAGTTAGAGGGTCTGGCATTGAGGGTCCAGGGTCGAGGGACCAGGATCAAGGGTCTGGGATCGTGGGAGGTCGAGGGTCCATGTTCAAGGGTCTGGGTTCGAGGGTTCAGTTTCGAGGGTCCAGGGTCAAGCGTCCGGGGTGGATCATCTAGGTTCGAGGGCCCGAGTGGAGGGACCGGGGTGGAGGGTCCAGGGTCGGGGATCCAGGATCGAGGATCCAGGATCGTGGGTTCGAGGTTGAGCGTCTGGGTCAATTGTCAGGGTTCAAGGGTCCGGGGTCGAGGGTCCAGTTTCATGGGTCCGATTTCCAGGGTCTTGTTTTGAGGGTCCCTGTTCGAGGGTCTGGGGTTGAGGGTCCCGGGTTGATCGTCTGGTTTAAAGGGTCCAGAATCGAGGTTCCGGGGTGGAGGGTCCATTGTGGATGGTCCAGTGTGGAGGGTCCGGTGTCCAGTGCCCGAGGTGGAGGGCCTGGTGTGGAGGTTCCGGGGTTGAGGGTACAGGGTTGAGGTTCCTGGATCTAGGTTCCAGGTTCGAAGGTCTGGGCTTGAGGTTCCGGGTTCGAGGGTCCGGGGTGGAGGGTCCGGTTTCATGGTTCTGGGGTCAAGAGTATGGTGTCGAGGGTCCGGTGTAGGGTCCGAGGTCGAGGGTCCAGAGTCAAAGGTCTAGGGTGGAGGGTCCAGGGGCAAGGGTCTGGGGTGGAGGGTCTAGGGTGGAAGGTCGGGTTGGAGGGTGTAGAGAGCTGCGAAATGCCACGCCTTAAAGATGGCGCTGGCTTTCGCCTTCCAGCTTCCAAATGGTGAGTGCTCTCTGGAGTCCTTATTTGGCTAAGGCTGAGATCTAGGCTTGCTTCCGCATATGTGGACCTATCTGCATTCATCATGTGGCGTGCGGGGATTGGCTACCCCAAGGCCTTATAAGCTGTGGGCTGGCTTTACACAGGGTCAGAAGATTGTTCAAGGTTCCTGAGTAAAGCTGCTTAAAGAAGAGTCCGAGCATTGCGTCTTCCTTGCTGGTCGAGGTGGTCGTGACAAGTGGTGGCCCGTATGGGGAACCTCCTTGAAGGACTCAGAACTTTCTGCAGTCAGGGCAGTGCACTGGTAAGTTCCCAGATAAGGTGACAAAAGCAGGTATTTTGCTCCTCTCTTTAGATATAGAGGGAGCTGAGAGAGTTCACCACTCTGTGAACTGAAAGTAAAAGTTTAAAGGGGAAAATATTGTTAGTTTAACAATGGGCTCTTCTCAATCCCACCCAATTTTTTTGTCTCTGAATGAGCTGATTCGTTCTAAGAGTTTAAAGATTAAGAAAAGCACCCTAGAGAGGTTATTGGAGGAATGCGATACCATTGCACCTTGGTTCGCTGTCTCCAGGAGTCTTATGATCCCTTCATGGGAAAAACTAGGCAGAGATCTTGACTTTGCCACAGATCAGGGAACACTTAAGGGCAGCATGAAACCTATCTGGAAACTAGTGAAAAGCTGTCTTAAGGACCAACGAAGTAGCGAGGCAGTGGAGAATGGACAAGCTGCTTTAGAGATGCTACAGGAAGAAAGGTCAGAACAGGCAAATAGTGAGAAGGGAGGTAAGACACAGAATAAATTGTACCCAGATCTCACAGAGTCAAAAGACTCGGAGTCTACAGATTCTGGGGAAGAGCTACAGGCTCTCATAGAGCAGATGGAGAGGACAAGAATAAGAAAAAGAGAGAGGGGGATGATTCCAGAAGTGGAGATAGCTGCTGGTTGCCTTCATGTAAAGCAATGCTGTCCGCCCCCCCCTCCATACGCAGAGGGAAGGAGTGGCAGTATAGGGTGCTTTTTGCCCTGAAGTCTGGAAGGCAGTGAGAACAGAGTTACGCTTGGCCTATCCAGTGTTTCAAGATCGGGTTGAGGGACCTGGGTTGTGGGTCCAGGTTCGAGGGTCCAAGGTGGAGGGTCTGGGGTGGAGGGCCCATGGTGGAGGGACCAGGGTGGAGGGTCTGGGTTCGATGACCCGGGTCCGAGTGTCCGGTTCGAGTGTCCTGGTTCAAAGGTCTGTGTTCGAGGGTCTGGGTTCCAGGGTCCAGGATCGAGGGTCCGGATTAGAGTCCAGGGTGAAGGGTCCTGGGTGTAGGGTCTGGTGTCGGTGGTTCGGGGTGGAGGGTTTGGGGTGGAGGGTCCGGGATGGAGGGTCCTGTGTGGAGGTTCTGGGGTCAAGGGTCTGGGTTCGAGGGCCTAGGTTCGAGGGTCCATGTTCGAGGGTATGGAGTGGAGAGTCAGGATTCAAGGATATGAGGTCGAGGGCCCGGTGTGGAGGGTCTGATGTGGAGGGTCCGAGGTGGAGGGCTCGTGGTCGAGGGCCCAGGGTCGAGGGCCCGGTGTTGTCAGCCGGGGGTCAGGAGCCTGGGTTTGAGGATCCGGGCTCAAGGGCCCAGGATCGAGTGTCCGCGCTTGAGGGCCCAGGTTTGAGGGTCCAGGTTCAAGGGTCTGGGTTCATTGGTCTGGGTTCGAGGGTCTGGGGTGAAGGGACCAGGGTCAAGGGCATGGTGTGGAGGGTCCGGTGTGGAGGGTCCAGGGTGGAGGGTCCAGGGTGGAGTGCCTGGGGTCGGGGTTCCAGTGTGGAGGGTCCGGGGTCGAGGGTATGGGGTGGAGGGTCCAGGTTGGAGTATCAGGTTTTGAGGGTCCAGGTTCGAGGGTCTGGGATCGAGGGTCCTGGATCGTGTGTATGGGATCGTGAGTCCAGGGTCAATTGTCCCGGTACAAGGGTCCAAGATCGAGTGTCTGTGTTTGAGGGTCCGGATTCGAGGGTTTGGGTTCAAGGGGCCGGGGTTGAGGGGCCGGGTCAAGGGTCTGTGTTCGATGGTCTGTGTTGGAGGGTCCGGAGTGGAGATTCTGGGTTCGAGGGTCCAGGTTCGAGAGTCCAGGATTGAGGGTCTGGGGTGGAGGGTCGGGTGTGGAGGGTCCTGGGTAGAGCGTCCGTGGTGGAGGGTCCGGGGAGGAGGGTCTGGGATGAAGGGTCCGGTGTTGAGGGCTTGGGGTGGAGGGTCCAGGGTGGAGGGTCTGGGTTCGAGGGTCCGGGATCGAGGGCCCAGAGTCGAGGACCCAGGTTCGAAGGCCCAGTCTCATTGGCCCGGGGTCGAGGGCCTGTGTTCGAGGTTCAGGACTCTAGGGACCGGTTTTGAGGGTCAGGGTTCGAAGGTCCAGGTTCGAGGGATCGTGTTCAAGAGTTGGAGGTTCCCCTGTGGAGGGTACAGGGTGGAGGGCCCGGAGTGGAGGGTCCCGGGTCGAGGGTCTAGGATCGAGGGTCCAGGATCATGAGTCCAGTGTCAAGCGTCCAGTATTATTCGTCCAGGTTCGAGGGTCGGGTTCTAGGGCCTACGTTCAAGGGCCCGATTTGGAGGGTCCGAGGTTGTGAGTCTGGGTTTGAGGGTCTGTGTGGAGGGTCCAGGGTGGAGGGTCCAGAGTGGAGGGTCCAGGGTTGAGGGTCCGGGGTTGAGGATCCAGGGTCAAGGGTCTGGGTTCGAGGGTCCGGGTTCAAGGGTCCGTGTTCGAGGTTATGGGGTGGAGAGTCAGGGTTCGAGGGTCCGGGTTCAAGGGTCCAGTGTGGAGGGTCCAAGGTCGTGAGTCCGGGGTCGAGGGTCTGGGTTGAAGGGTCCGAGGTCAAGAGTCTGGGGTGGAGGGCGCCAGGGAAGGAGTGTCAGGGTTTAGGGTGTAGTGTGGAGGGCCCGTGTTCATGGGTCCCATTTCAAGGGTCCGGGTTCGAGGGTCCAGGTTTGAAGGTACGAGGTGGAGGGTCTGGGATTGAGGGTCCGGGGTCTAGGGTTCAGTGTGGAGGGTCCGGATTTGAGGGTTTGGGGTCAAGGGTCCTAGGTCCACAGTCCAGGTTCGAGGGTCCATGGTCAATGGACCAGGGTCGAGGGTCCGGGTTCGAGGGTACAGGATCATGGGTCAGTGGTTGAGTGTACCGGGTCATTCATCTGGGTTCGAGGGTCCTGGGTCGAGGGTCCGGGATTGAGGGTCCGGGGTTGAGAGTCTGGGGTCTATTGTCCCAGTTCGAAGGTCCATGTTTGAGGGTCCGGGTTTGAGGGTTTGGTTTCGAGGGTCTGGGGTCAAGGGGCCGGGTTCAAGGGTCTGTGTTCAATGGTCCGGGGTGGAGGGTCCGGAGTGGAGGTTCTGGGTTCGAGAGTCCAGGGTTCGAGAGTCCAGGATTGAGGGTCCAGATTCTAGGGTCCGTGGTGGAGGGTCCGGGGTGGAGGGTCTGGGATGGAGGGTCCGGTGTTGAGGGCCCAGTGTGAATGGCCTGGGGTGGAGGGTCCAGGGTGGAGGCTCGGTGTCGAGGGTCCAGGTTCAAGGGTCCGGTTTAGAGGGTCTGGGTTCGCTGGTCCCGTGTCGAGGGTCCATGATCGTGGGTCTGACATCTTGGGTCCGGGATCGAGAATCCGGTGTCAATTGTCCCAGTTCGAGGGTCCAAGTTCGAGAGTCCATGTTCTAGGGTCCGGATTCAAGGGTCTGGGGTCGAGGGTCTGGGTTCGCGGTTCCAGGGTCAAGGGTCTGTGGTTGAGGGTCCAGGTTCAATGGTTCAGGTTCGACTGTCCGGGAACAAGGGTCCAGGGTGGGGTGTCCAGGGTGGAGGGTACAGTGTGAAGGGTGCGGTGTCGATGGCCCAGGATGGAGGGCCCATGGTTGAGGGCCTGGGGTTGAGGGTCCGTGGTTGAGGGTTCAGGGTTTAGGGTTCGTGTTCGAGGGTCTAGGGTTCGAGAGTCTGGTGTGGAGGGTCTAGGGTGGAGGGTCCGGGGTCGAGTGCCGGGGTGGAGGGCCTGAAGTTGAGGATCCTGGTTTGAATGTACGGGGTTGAGGGACAGGGGATGAGGGTCCCAGTTCGAGGGTCCAGGGTGGACGGTCCAGGGTGGAGGTCCCGGTGTGGAGGGACTGGGTCTGAGTGTCCGTGTTCTGGTTCGAGGGCCCAGATTCAAGGGTCCGTGTTCGAGGGTCCAGGTTGGAAGGTCCAGGGTGGTGGGTCCAGGTTCGAGGGTCCAGGATCGAGGGTCCGGATTCGAGGGCCCAGCTTGGAGGGTCCTGGGTGTAGGGTCCAAGGTCGGAGGCCTGGGGTGGAGGGTTTGGGGTGGAGCGTCCGATGTGGAGGGTCCGGGGTGGAGGGTCCAAGATGGAGGGTCGGGTGTTGAGGGCCCAGTGTGGAGGGCCCAGGGTGGAGGGTCCAGGGTGAATGTTTGGTGTCAAGGGTCCAGGATCGATGGTCTGGGTTCGAGGGTCCAGGTTCGAGGGTTCGGGGTGGAGGGTTCGGGGTCGAGGGCCCAGTGTCATTGACCCAGGGTCGAGGGCCTGTGTGCGAGGCTCAGGGTTCTAGGGAACAGTTTCGAGGGTCTGGCTTTGAGGGACCGGGTTTGAGGGTCAGGGTTCGAAGGTCTGACTTTGAGGGATCATGTTCAAGGGTCCAGGTTGGAGGTTCCCCGGTGGAGGGTCCAGGGTCGATGGTCTAGGATCGAGGGTCCGGGACCATGGGTCTGGTGTCGAGCATCCAGTGTTATTCATCCGGTTTCGAGGGTCTAGGATTTAGGGCCTGGGTTCAAGGGCCCGTTGTGGATGTTCCGGGATTGAGGGTGCAGGGGTCAAGGATCTGGGGTCAAGGGTCCGGGTTTGAGGGTCCAATTTCTAGGGTCTGTGTTTGAGGGTATGGGGTGGAGAGTCAGTGTTCGAAGTTCCGGGTTCGTGAATCCAGTGTGGAGGGTCTGAGGTCATGAGTCCGGGGTCGAAGGTCTGGGTTGAAGGGTCCGAGGTCAAGAGTCTGGTGTGGAGGGCCAGGGGAGGAGTGTCGGGGTGGAAGGTGTGGTGTGGATGGTCCCGGTTTGTTGGTCCCATTTTGAGGGTCCGGGTTCGAGAGTTCAGGTTCAAAGGTACATGATGGAGGGTCCAGGATTGAGGGTGCGGGGTCAAGTGTTCGGTGTGGAGGGTCTGGATTTGAGCGTCTGGGTTCGAGGGTCCTAGGTCCATGGTCCGGGTTCGAGGGTCCGGGTTCGAGGGTACAGGATCATGGGTCAGGGGTTGAGTGTCCAGGGTCGATCATCCGGGTTCGAGGGTCCAGGGTCGAGGGTCCGGGGTGGAGGGTCCAGTGTGAAGGTTCCGGTGTGGAGGGTCCGGTGTGGAGGGTCCAGTGTGGAGGGACTGGGGTGGAGGGTCCGGGGTCAAGGGTCCAGGTTCGAGGGTCCGGGTTCGAAGGTACAAGGTGGAGGGTCAGGATTTGAGGGTCTGGGTTCGAGGGTCCAGGTTCGAGGGTCAGAAGTGGAGGGTCCGAGTTCGAGGGTCTGGGGTGGAGGGCCCGGTGTGGAAGGTCCGGGGTGGAGGGTCTGAGGTCGAGGGTCTGGAATCGAGGGTCTGGGGTGGAGGGTCCGATGTCGAGGGTCCAGGTTGGAGGGTCTGGGTTGAGGGTGGGGGTAAAGGGTCTGGGGTGGAGGGCGCGGGTTCGAGGGTCCAGGTTTGAGGGTACGTGGTGGATGATCCGGGTTCGAGGGTCCTGGTTTGAGAATCCCGGTTCAAGGGTACATGGTGGAGAGTCCAGGGTGGAGGGTCAGGGTTTGAGGGTCCGGGATCCAGGGTTCAGGTTCGAGGGTCTGGAGTGGAGTGTCCATGTTCGAGGGTCGGGGTCGACGGTATGGGGTCAAAGATCGGTGTGGAGGGTCCGAGGTCGAGAGTCTGGGGTGGAGGGTCTGGGGTGGAGGGTCTGGGGTGGAGGGTCTGGGGTAGAGGGACTGGAGTGGACGTTCCCGGGGTGGAGGTTTAGGGCCCCGGGTAGAGGGCCCAGTGTGGAGGGTCCTGGGTCGAATGTTCAGGTTTGTGTGTCCAGGTTCAAAGGTACTGGGTGCAGGGTCAGAGTTTGAGTGTCCGGATTCGAGGGTTCAGGTTCAAGGGCCTGGGGTGGCCAGTATGGGGTCGAGGATCCGGGGTCGAGGATATGGGACCACGGACCCTCAACCCCGAACCCTCGACCTCGGACCCTCCACCCCGGGGTTCTCATCCCCGGGTCCTTGATCCCAGGCCCTCAACCCTGGACCTTCGACCCCAGACCCTCCACCCCATGCCCTCCACCCTGGACACTCCAACACGGGCCCTCCACACACGGGACCCTCCACTCCGGACACTTGACCCTGGACAAACAACCCTGGGCCCTCATCTCCACTTCCTCAACCCCAGGCCCTCAATCCCGGCCCCTCCACCCCGGACCCTCGACCCAGGATCCCAGACCCTTGACCCCAGAAGTTCGATCCTGGACCCTTGACCCGGACCCTCCACACCGTGTCCTCGATCCTGGGCCTTTGACTCTGGTCCCTGAACCCCGGACCCTCCACCCCGGACCCTCTACCCTGGACCCGAGACCCCGAGCCCTCGATCTTGTGCCATCGACCATGGGCCTTCCACCCCAGACCCTCCACCCTGGAGTCTCCACCCCGGACCCATCACCCTTGACCCTCCACCCGGACACTCCACCCTGGAGTCTCACCTGCGACCCTCCAACCCGGACCCTCCTCCACGGACCCTCCACCCTGGACCCTCCACCCCGAGTGTACACCATGGACCCAATAACCCTGACCATCCACACCGGACCATCCACCCCGCAACCTCAAACCCAGGCTCTCAACACCGACACTATACTCCAGACCTTCCACAATGGAGTCTCCACCCCGGACCCTCATCCCTTGACCCTCCACCCTGGACCCTTGACACCGGACTGTCAACTCCCAGAAACCAGAAACCAGACCCTCGAACAAGGACTTTCCACCCTGCACCCTAGACTCTGGACCCTCGACACTGGACTGTCCACCCGGACCCTCGGCACTGGACTGTCCACCCGGACCCTCTAATCCAGACCATCGACCTGGAACCCTCCACCCCGAGCCTCCATTCTGGACCGTCAAACCCGAACCCTCGATCCAGGAATCTGGAACCCGGACCCTCCACCCTGGACCCTCGACCCCAGACCCTCGACCCCATACCCTCTTCCAAGGACCCAGACACTGGACTCCCGAAACCGGACCCTCCACCCCAGACCCTCAACTCCAGACTTTCCACCATGGGCCCTCCACCCAGCACCCTCCAACCCGGACACTCGACACCAGACCCTCCACTCTGGAAACTCAACTCCGGACCCTCCACACCGGGCCCTCCACCATGGCCCCTCCTCCCCAGACCGTCCACCCCAGAACCTCCACCCCGGACCCTCCAACCCGGTCCATTAAACATGGACAATTGAACCCGGACCCGCGATCAAGGATCCTAGACAAGGATCCTAGACCCTGTAACCTCGACACAGAACCCTCGACCCACGAACCTCCACCCCAGACCCTCCACCCCGGACCCTCTACCCTGGAACCTCCAGCCAGGACCCTTGATCCCGGACATTGGACATGGGACCCTACTCTCTGGACCCTTCACCCCGGACCCTCCACACAGAACTCACAACCACGAACCCTAGACAATGGACCCTCCACCCCGGACCCTCCATCCCGGACCCTGCAACCCGGACCCACCACCCCAAAACTCCAAAAACCCTCCACCCCTGACCCTCGACACTGGACACTAGACACCATACCCTCCACCCTAGAACCTACACCACGAGCCCTTTATCCCAGACCCTTCACCCTGGACCCTCCACCACTGACTGACCACCCAGGACCCTCCACCCCGGACCATGGAACCCAGACCATCCACCCTGGACCATCCAACATGGTCCCTTGTACCCGGACCCTCGAACCCGGACCCTTGACCTGGGACCCCCGACACCGGACCTTCAACACTGGACCCTCAACCCGGGACCCTCTATCCAGTACCCTTTAACCCGGACCCTCTACCTCAGACCCTCCACACCGGACCTTCGATCCCAGACACTCGGCAGGCAATGGACCCTCCACCCTGGACCCTCCACACCAGACCCTCTGCCCTGGAACCTGAACCACGTCCCCTCCAACCTAGACCATCCACCCAGAAACCTTCAACCCGGACCCTGGACCATGGACCATCCACCCAGCCCATCCAACACGGTCCCTTGAACCCAGACCATCAAACCTGGACCCTCTACCCTGGACCCTCCATCCTGAACCTCCACCCAGGACCCTCCACCCCCAACCCTCAACCCCGGACACCATAACCTCAACCCTGGAACCTCGACCCCGGACCATCCACCCCAGACCCTCCAACCCGGTCCTTCGAACCTGGACCCTTGAACCCGGACCCTCAAACCAGGCCCTCAACACTGAGCCTCGATTGTGGACCCACGACCCCAGGCCCTCAACCCTAGATGCTCCACCCCGTACCCTCAAATCCAGACCCTCCACCCCGGACCCTCCACCATGGACCCTTGAACCCGGGCCCTCAAACCAGGCCCTCAACACTGAGCCCTAAACCCTGGACCCTCCACCACGGACCCTCCACCCAGGACCCTCCAACTCAGACTCTCCAACCCGGACCTGCCACCCTGGACCCTCCAGCCTGGACCGTCGACTCCATCCCTGACACTCAACACCATACTGGAACGTCCAACACGGGCCCTCAATCCCGGAACCTCCACACCGAAACCTCCACCCATGACCGTCTACCCAGGAACCCCCATCCCGGTCCATAGACACCGGACAGACCATCTACCCCGGACCCTCCAACCCAGTCCTTTGAACTTGGACCCTCGATACCGGACCCTCCACTCCGTACCCTTCAACACGGAACCTCTACCTTGGACCCTCCACACTGGAACTTCAATCCCAGACACTCGACAACAGACCCTCCACCCTGGATCCTCCACACGTGACCCTCTGCCCCAGACCCTGAACCAAGTCCCCTCCAACCAAGACCCTCCACCCAGAAACCTCCAACCGGGACAGTGGACCATACACCCCGGACCATCCAACACGGTCCCTCGAACCTGAACCCTCAAACCTGGACCCTCAAACCCGGACACTCCACTGGAACCTCCACCCAGGACCCTCCACCCTCGACCCTTGACCCCGGACACTCGACACCATACCCTCCACCATGGACCTTCCACCAGGGCCCTCCAACCAGGACCCTCCACACTGGAACCTCAACCCCGGAACCTCCACCCCTGACCTTCCACCCAGGACCCCCCATGCCAGACATTGAACCCCAAACCATCTACCCGGACCCTCCATCTCGGTCCCTCGAACCTGGACCCTTGAACCAGGACCCTCGATTCTAGACCATAAAACCCGGACCCTCGACCCTGGACCCACCACCCCGTACCCTCCAACCTGGACCCTCTACCTCGGACCATTCACCACGAACCTTCAATCCCAGAAACTCGGCACCGGACCCTCCTCCCTGGATCCTCAACCCGGGCCCTCAACCCCGGACCCTCGACCAGTGACCCTCGACCCCAATCTCTCAACCCTGGACCCTCAGCCCCGGACCATTGATCACGGACCCTCAGCACCCAAACACTTGACCCCAGAACCTTGACCCTGGGCCCTCCATACCGGACCCTTTACCCCAGACCCTCCAACCCAGACCTTCGACACTGAACCCTCCATCCTGAACCGATACCCAGAACCCTCCACCCCCGACCCTCAAACCCGGACACCAAACACCATACCCTCCACCCAGGAAACTCGACCCCAACCCTCCACCTTGGACCCACCACCCCAGATCCTCCACCCCAGATATCAAACACGGACCCTCAACCCAGACCCTTGAACTCAGGCCTCAACCCCGGGCCCTAAAATCCTGACCCTGAACCCCGGGCCCTCAACCCTGGACCCTCCCCCACGGACCCTCCATCCAGGACCTTCCATCCCAAACCCTCCACCCTGGACCCTCCACCCTGGACCCACGAACCTGCACCCTCGATCCCGGAATCTGAAACACAGACCCTCCACTCCTGACCCTCCACTCTGGACCCTACACCACGGGCCCTCCATCAAGGACCATCCACACTGGACCTCCACCCCGTACACTCAACCCCTGACTGTCCACCCAGGAACCCCCACCTCGGACCCTGGACCCCAGACCCTCCACCCCAGACCCTCCACCCCAGACCCTTGAACACAGACCCTCGACATGGACCCTCGAATGCGGGCCCTCAACCTGGGCCCTCAACCCCAGACGCTCCACCACAGACCTTCCACACAAGCCCCTCAACCCAGGACCCTCCAACTCGGACTCTCCAACCTGGACCCACCACCCAGGACCCTCCACCCCAGACTGTCAAACCATACCCTCGATCCCGGAATCTGGATCCCGGACCCTCCACCCAGGACCCTCCACCCCTGACCATCCATTCAGGACACTACATCCTGGACTCTGGACAGCAGACTATCCACCCCAAACCATCCAACACGGTCCCTCGAACCCAAATCCTCGACACCGGACCCTCAACCCCGGACCCTCCACCCCATACCCTCCAACCTGGAACCTCTACTTTGGACCCTCCACCCTGGACCCTCCACTAGGGACACTCGTACCCAGACCCTCGAACACAGACCCGTGACCCGAACCCTCGACCCGGGCCCTCAACCCCTACCCTCCACCCAGGACCCTCGAACTCGCACCCTCCATCCCAGACCCACCCACAAACCCGACCCTTGAAACCAGATACTTGACCCCGGACACTCCACCCCAGACCCTCCACCCCAGAACATCCATCCCAGACTCTCGAACACGAATGCTAGAACCCAGGCCCTCAACCCCAGAACCTCAAACCCAGGCCCTGAACCCAGGACCCTCCACCACAGACCCTCCACCCAGGACCTTCCAACCCAGACCCTCACCCCAGGACCATTTAACTCGGACCTTTCAACCCGGACCCGCCACCCTGGGCCCTCCACACTGGACCCTGGAACCCGCATCCTCGATTCCAGAATCTGGGACCCGGACCCTCGACCCTGGACTCTCGACCTTGGTCCAAGACACCAGACACTCAAAACCAGACCCTCCACCAAGGACCCTAGACTCTGGACTCTCAACCCTGGACCCTCCACTCCACACTCTCCAACCTGAACCCTCTACCTGGGCCCCTCCACCCTGAACCTCCATACAGGATCCTCGACACCAGACACTGGACTCCAGACCCTCCCCATTGGAACCTCGACACCGGACCCTCCACCCCTGACCATCCACCCAGGACACTCCACCCCGGCCCCTCCAACCTGGTCCCTCGAACATGGACCATCGAACCCAGACCCTCAATCGAGGGCCCTCGACCCTGGACCCTGGACACGGGACCCTTGTCCCCAGACCCTCACACTGGTCCCTCCACCCCCAACCCTCAACCCTGGACCCTCCATCCTGGACCCTCCATCCCAGAGTCTCCACACAGGAACCTCCACACCGGACCCTCCAAACCGGACCCTCGAACCTGGACCCTCAAACCCAGACCATCGAATGTGGACCCTTGAACCCAGAACCTCGACCCAGACCCTAGACACAGATCCTCGACCACGGATCCTCCACCCGGACTCTCCACACCGGACCCTACAACCCGGACCCTCAACCCCTGACTCCACCATGGACCCTCAAACCCGGACCCTCGAACCCAGGCCCTCGAACCTGGACCCTCGATCCAGGACCCTCAACCCCGAACCCTTGACCCCTGACTCTCGATCCCGAACCTTTGACCCTGGGCCCTTCAACCTGGACCCTTTACAGCAGATTTTCCAACTTGGACCCTCGACCCTGTACTCTCCACCCTGGAACCTCCACCCCAGGCCCTCCACCAAAGGCCCTCCATCCTGGGCCCTCCACACCGGAACCTCCACACCGGACCCTCCACCCCTGAACGTCCAACCAGGAACCCCCACCCCAGACCCTGGACCCTGGACCATCCACCTCAGACCCTTCAACCCGGTTCCTCGAACCCGGACCCCTGAACCCGGACCTTCGATTGCGGACCCTTGACCCCGGACCCTCGATCCCAAACCCTCATCCCTAAACCTTTGACCCAGACCCTCGAATACGGATCCTCGACCCCGGACCTTAGACTCCGGACTCTCGACTCTGGACCCTCCATCCCGCACCCTCCAACATGGACCCTCGACCCGGGATCCTCCACTCCGAACCTCCACCCAGGACCCTCGACCCCGGACACTCTACACAAGACCCACAACTCTGGAACTTTGACCCCGGACCATCCACCACAGCCCCTCCACCCTAGACCCTCCAACCCGGTCCCTCGAACATGGATCATTGAACCCGGACCTTCGATCGAGGACCCTCGACCCTGGGCCTTCGACCCAGGAACCTCTACCCCGGACCCTCCACACCAGTCCCTTGACCCCCAACCCTCCACCCGGGACCCTCAAACCCAGACCATCTACACTGGAACCTACACCCCAGACACTCGATCCCAGACACTCGACACGGGACCCTCCAACCCGGACCCTCCACCCCAGACCCTCGACCCAGGACCCTCCACCTGGGCCATCCACCCTGGACATTTCACCCCGGACCCTCCACCCAGATCCCTCCACCCCGAACCCTAGACTCCGGACACTTGATCCCAGGCCCTCCTCCCTGAACCTCCACCCAGGACCCTCCAACCCCGACCCTTGACCCTGGACACTCGACACCATACCCTTCACCCTGGAACCTCCACCACGGGCCCTCAATCCCAGACCTTCCACCCTGGATCCTCCACCCTGTACACTCCACCCTGTACACTCCACCCCTGACCGTCCACCCTGAACCCTCCACCCTGGATCCCGGACACCAGACCATCCACCCCGGACCATCCAACACGGTCCCTCCATCCCGGACCCTCGACACCGGACTCTCCACCCCGAACCTCCACCCCAGACCCTACACCAAGAACCCTCCAACACGGACCATCCACCCTGGACTCTCCACCCAAGACCCTCCATCCTGGACCCTCGAACTCACACTCTCGATCCTGGACCCTCGAACTTGGACCCTCCACTCCCGTCCCTCCACCCCGTACTCTTGAACACGGACCTTTGATCCAGACCCTCAAAACCAGACCATCGAACCCGGGCACTCAACCCGGTGCCCTCCACCCCGGACCCTCCACCTGGGCCCCTCCACAACGAGTCCTCCACCACGGACCCTCCACCCAAGAACCTCGAACCCGGACCCTTGACCCTCGACCCTCCAGCCCAGACCCTTGAACCTGGACCCTCATAACTGTACCCACCACACCAGACCCTCCACCTCGGACCCTCTACTCGGAACCCTCCACCCTGGACCCTCTACCCAGTACCCTTCAACTCGGACCCTGCAACCTGGACCCTCCACCCTGGACCCTCCACCCTAGACCCTCAACCCCGGACCCTAGATTCCAGTCCCAGACCCCGGACCCTCGATCTCGGACCCTCAACTCAGGACCATCGACACCCAACCCTCGAACCTGTGTCCTCGATCCCAGGCCCTTATACACAGACCCTCGACCCCTGAACCTCTATATCGGACCCTTGACCATGGACCCTCAACCCCGGACCCTCCACCCTGGCCACTCAAACCTGGACCCTCGAACCCGGTCCCTCGAACATGGACCCTCGAACCCGACCCTCGAACCCAGACACTACCCCGGACACTCCACCCTGGACCCTCCACCCCAGAACCTCCACCCCTGACTGTCCGCCGAGGACACTCCATGCCAGACGCTCCAACCTGGTCCCTCGAACATGGACCATCGAATTCAGACCCTCGACCCTGGACCCTCGACCCTCGACCCTAGGCCCTCCAACCCGGACCCTCTACCCTGGACCCTCCACCCCAGACCCGCCACCACGGAGTCTCCACCCAGGAACCTCCACACCGGACCCTCCAACTGGACCCTCGAAACTGGACCCTCAACCCGGACCCTCGAACACAGATCCTCCACCACGGACCCTCCACCCCGGACTCTCCACACTAGACCCTACACCCTGGACCCTCCACCTCAGACTCTCCACCACGGACCCTCGACCCCAGAACTTTGACCCTGGGCCCTCCACCCCAGACGCTCCACCCTGGACCCTCCACCAAGGACCCTCCTCCCCTGACCAGACATTACGGACCCTCAATCCCGGACCCCCGAATCCGGACCCTCAGCTGATGCCCACAGCTGAGCACTGACATAATCATTCCACCCCCATAGTAAAGCCCCATTCCTGACCTCACAACCTCACAGCTCTACCCAGCCCCCAACCCCGTAGTGAAAGCCCTGCCCACAGCATAGCCCTGCACACTCCATTCCAAAGAGGCTGTTTTCCTTACTGGATCCTCAGACTGAGCTATCAATCAGGCAGCTCCTGCCCTGGATCACCACAAGCTCAGGCCCCGCCCGCATAGTGAAAGCCCCGACCACAGCAAAGCCCCGACCCAAAGTGGCCACTTTTCTGGATCTTCAAACTGAGCCCCAAAATGTCAATCAATGCAGGCCCCGCCCCCAATGTCACCGCACGCCCAGGCTCCACCACCATGTAGCCCCACCCAACACTTAGGCCCGCCCTGCCTCACCTAAGCCCCGGGTGGGCGGGGTCCGTGGCTCCCGGCTCCACCCCCTACGTCCCTGGCGAGGCCTCTTGTGCCATTGCTTCTCCTTCTCATAGTAGAGCACAACAAATGTGAGGATTTGGAGGAAGAGCAGGGAGGCAAACACCTCGACCACTATGCATACCTTGGTGGAGTCTTGTACTTCTTCTCAGTGGGCACCATGGAATCTTCTGGACTCAGTCTTCCAGGATCCCTAGCCCTCTGGGTGATGCACATGGCACTCAGAGTCTGTGGTATCCATGGCTGCAACTTCCAAATCTCTAACTTCGACCATGACAGATAACTGCACCCCAACCATAATCAATGATGACACCATCATTGAAGTAATTAAATATGTCAACAATTGATAACATCACAATACATACATAGGTGATGAGGCATTTAACTCTCAGGGAAGAATGGCCAGACTCCAGTCATTAAGGAAGACATCATCATCATCGATTTAAACAATATATCAAAAAATGTGATGATATTGCATACTCAACTCCCCAAGATGGAGCTTGATTGGACTCTTCATGGAATCAAGGATGATTTATTTAAATAATTATACAATATATAGATGATCTTGCATATTAATTCCTATTATAAATTTAAATAATTTAATTATAAAATTAGATGATCTGTCATACTTGATCCCACAAGGTGGCAACAAACTCCAGGTATGAAGGATGACATAATTATTGTTTTATATAACCAAATAATCAAATAACAAGTTGATATCACATCATCCACTTCCCCAAGTTGGCTCTAAACCACACTCATGAACAATGTTGTCATCATTGATTTAAATAATTTAATTACATAATTAAATAATAGATGGTCTTACATACTTGACTCCCACAACGTGGCTCAAAATCCACTGATCATAGATTACCTAATGTCCTATTTTAATAATTAAAATTTACACAATCTGAGGATAAGATAGTCTGCCCCACATGACACCCACAAGCTGTCTCTTATTTGACTTCCAGAAGATTGTGCCAAACTCTACGGATCATTGAAAATTTAATCACAAAGTAGTAGAATGTGTAAATGATTACATGATAGGCGTGGTCTGATTGGCCCAGTCCTGGAGGGCGTGGTTAGAAAGGCATGGTCAAATAGGTGTGGCCAGTCCTGGTGGGCGTGGTCAGTTCCTAAATAACCTGAGGGTGCGGGGCTTGGCTGCTGTGAGACATCACGGTGACCCAGCCCACAACATCACCCAGCTGTGAGCAGTAAATCTCGGTAGGCCCCACCCACAGCTGAGCTCTGACATAATTGCTCAGCTGCCATAGTAAAGCCCCACACCCGACTTCACAGCTCTGCCAGTCCCCAACACCATAGTGAAAGCCCCGCCCACAGCGTGGCCCCGCCCCTCCATCCCAAAGAGGCTGCTTTTCCTTACTGGATCCTCAGACTGAGCCCCGAGCTATCAATCAGGCAGCTCCTGCCCTGGATGTCACCGCGCATCCAGTCCCCACACACAGCCAAACCTCACCCCCTTAGTCCCATGGTAGCCATGTTTTCTCCCTGGATCCTCAGACTCACCTGCATCTGTCAATCACTGCAGTCCCCACCCCTGACATCACGGTGTACCCAGGCCCTGCTCCCAGAGTGAAGCTCCACCCCCTCTTTCTCATGGTGGCCCCGTTTCCTTCCTGGAACCTCAGACTGAGCCCCTACCTGTCAATCACTGCAGATCTTGCCTGTACATCACCACGCACTCAGGCCCGGACCCCATAATGAAAGTCCCATCCACAGCATAGCCTCAACCCCCGACCCACAGTGGCCACTTTTCCTTTCTGGATCTTCAAACTCAGCCCCGAGCTGTCAATCAATGCAGGCCCCACCCTTAATGTCACCTCTGTTTATTTTGGCCTGCTTGTGGTCAGGGTATCACAGATTTGATTTGTAGAGTTTAGAGAATAGTCTTTGTCTCAGGATAGTAAACTTTTAATAGTATTGGCCTAATCAATGCATTAATTTTGTTAAACAAGTTCATGGCCGAATTATCATACTAAGTGTCATTACCCAAATCTACTGGCAGCATCACATAAGCAGGCCTCTTAACAATCAGTACAGTTGAAAGGATTTATGATAACCTGATTGTACACAATTAGTTAATATGCAGGATCGACATTCAACAAAAAGTGAATTTCCGTCTTTCATGATATGCACCAATTTGTTAGATCTAAACATTAAAGCATATGGGTAAGAGAGACAAGCAGTAGCAGGAACAGGCTCTGACTTGGCAGCCTTTGGTTTCTTTAATACTATAACATTGGCTGCTGCATCTAACCTGAATAGATCTGGCCAAGGATTCCCATATGACCCATCCGGTTTTTGCAAACACCATACAGGTGACACCCACCCTGCTGAATACCATCTCCTTATGGGCTCTTTTTTTGGAGAAGTGTATCCTCCAAATTGAGCAGAATGGTCCTTAAGGTAGCCAGAATAGTCATGATAGGTGATGGTACAGAGAAATCCTAGATAATTTCTCCTGAAGTCAAAGGAGAAAACCTTGTTCCAGCTTGAGGAAATTCACAATGAAGCTGATCTTCATTTCCCTCCCATAAGGTATCTTTCTTGTATTTTACCATGCAATGTGGCATTCTAGAAGGCAGCAGCTGATTTACTACCACAGTCTCACTAAAATTAGATTGCCCCAAAGTAGCAATTTGTAGTTGCCACATATGCCGCTGTTCTGGACTTCTACTTGTAACAGGTTTATTTTCAGGGGTATCAGTGAGGAAAGTTCTATAGCTGACAAACAACCAGCTGGAGAGACACCACCAAGTGCTATGCAGATTGGTAAGGAATCTGATCTACCCCCGTAATTTATATACCCATATGAATTAATTCTCATATGAAAATCAGGAGTTGCCCCTAGCAACATTAGTCATAATTTTAATAAGCTCTGTATTTCCCCAAACCACTGGATGTAAGAGCAGAGGCTTGGGAATGTATGCCCAGTAACTTTCCCCGTTTACCCAGGAATTCAGTAAGACAGCAAGAAAACTTGCTACAGGAGTCTTAGGTGTTTTTGAGCCAGTACAGCAAGAGCCTCTTGTAGTTTCTTGAGTTGAGTCTGTGTGGGCAGATGGCAGCAAGGATCAGCTTCTGAGGCCATTTCACCTTCTTTATTTGCTATTGTCAGACTTGTCAGTTGCTTCCCCATTGTCTGCAGCTCGCGGTTTCTCAGCCTCTTTGTTTTCCCTGAGAGTCTCCTGCTGGTAGGGTCAGATGAGTCGATCTGGGATCCAGATTGGCAAGCTTTCATTCTGTGGAAACACACAAGCATAGCCTCTGCCAGAGGTGATTTAGCACATCTGGCCCTTTCCATTGACTGGTTATTAGATCCTTACTCTTAACCATGAATTTGATTTCTCCTTGGAAATCTGAATCTATTACTCCAGGTAATACTTTCAACCCATTCTTATAGTTGGAATTCCTTCCCAAGAGCAATCCTGTAATCCCTGAGGGCAAAGTTCCCTTTACAGAAGTAGGTACTAATTGCACCCCATCTTCCTTTGAAAAAGATTAAATCCTGAGTTGAAGCAAGATCAAGTCCTGCACTCCCTGGAGTTGCTCTTGGGAGATCATGTATTGTAAATTCTGGAGCTTTAGGGTTCAAATCTGACTGAAGCTCCTGTAGTGTTTTTTCCTCTATTTTTTCGAGGCTGAGAGGCTGCCCCTTTTCTAGTTTTTTGATATTCCCCCCCTGGGAATATCTTCAATTCGAGTCCTATCCTTGGTAAACTTGGAATGGCACTCATTCCTCCAATGCCTTCCCTTTTTACATCTTGAGCAAATGTTAGGGGACCTTTTAGGACTTCCACACTGGCCTCCCTTTTTACAGTCTTTCTTCATATGACCTGAATCTCCATAATTAAAACAAGTGGGGGCAGGATTCTTACCATCGCCTCCCCCCATATGTCTGTTTCACAAAAGCAGAGGATTTCTTTCCCTGCATAGCAGCTGCATAAGCCATCCCTTGCATTACAGCAGGTGAGGCATCTGCACATACTTTTATGTAATCCTATATTGACCCTGTTTTCCTTATGGGCCTGATTAAATCTTTACATAATGTATTAGCATTTTCCCATGCTAAATGTTTTAACAGAATAGAGGTTCCTTCTCCTGCAGGGAGCATCCTATTAATTACTTCCTCCAATCTAGAAATAAAGGAAGTGTAGGATTCATCATTGCCTTACTGAATCCCTGACAGAGTGTTCCCCTTGGTTCCTGGAGGAGGAATAGCCCTCCAAGCCAACTCGGCATTTGTTGTAGTAAGATGCCCCGTCCCGTGGGGCCTAGTTATTCATGGGTCGAGGTGGGCTAGAACCTGAAAATAATGGGAGAGAAAGAAGGAAACCAAGCAGTGCATTTGTCAAGGTCTACCTTTATTGATGAAAAAAAGGAGTTTGTAAAGCAAAGCAGGGAGGAAATGGGGAGGGGTAGCAGGCAGGGAGGAAATGGGGAGGGGTAGCAGGCAGGGAGGAAATGGGGAGGGGTAGCAGGCAGGGAGGACATGAGCAGGAGTAACTTCTGCTAACTTCTGGGTCTTGGTAATTATCCCAGACAATAAACATCAGACCATAAACGTCTACTTATCTTAGTTCCTGGGCCAGGCCCATCTCAGTATCTGGAATGAGTGGAAGAGACCACCTATCAAGCAGGTTTCTGTATACTAAGATAAGGCTCAATTAGAGTTCAAAGGTGTAAGCAACTCTGCAAGAGGATGTAACTCACGGCCGGCTCCCAACATCTCCCCCTATTTTACTATATTTAATGGAGGGTCTGTCTTAGGCTACACAGTGGGCTCTCACAATCGGGACCCTGTGGATGGGCTTGTCACTATGTAACAAATGGGTAGGACCTCTGTCTTAGGCTACATAGGGTGCATCCGCCCTCAGCACTCAAGGACACAGTCAAAAATCGGGCAAGAAACTCGTGCAAGAAAAGTGGGCTCCTGAGAGATGGACCTGTGCTACTCCCGTCATTGAGGGACCTACAGCCAAATAAGAGAGTCTGCATCTGATCTATGGCACCACAATAGTCCTGTCATTGATGTCTCCATATCTAAGAGAACCAGGTCCTCTGTTGTTGGGAGTCCTGTGAAATCAAGTCCTTGCCTGGGGGGATTAGAATTGGCATTGTCACCATTCTCAGAGGAGCTCTGTTCCTTTTCTAAAAGCTGATGGTAGTGTACAGAAACAGGTTTTTCGAGTATGGAATCAATTTGAGTTTTGATCAATCGAGTTAATTTCTGGAATGCCCAAGGCCCAAAAGTTAGCAGTAGCAATAATCCCACCAATGGTCCCAGGAGGGAAGGAAGGAGGGTAGAAAGCCAAGGGGAGGTGGAAAACCATTTTTTGTACCAGGACTCAGCCTGTTCACGTTGTTGCTTACGTTCCTCAAGACTTTTTTGCACTCTGTCTAAGCTGTCTTCCATTAAGCCAGTCTTATAAGTATAAAAGCAACATTCCTCTTTCAAGCCCACACAAAGGCCACCTTGTTGTAACAATAGTAAATCAAGCCCTCTTCTATTCTGTAATACAACTTCTGCTAATGAAGTATGTGAATCTTTTAGATTTTTTAATCCATATTTTATTTCCTTAATATCTTTGTCTACTACAGTCGTGAGTTGATTAAAATGGGAGTTAGTATGTACCAGAAAGGCTATTCCTGTCCCTGCCCCAGCAGCACCAAGACCTAGAATAACAACCAAGGTAATGGCAGTTACTGGTTCTCTTTTTATAGGGCTGAAAGTTTCTCGACCCCAAAAGTTAAGGAAGGTTTCTGGATCATGTATAGTAAGTCGAGGTACCAACTGGACCAAGGTGCAATAATCTCATTTATTTAGAAAAACTGAGATTACTACGTAAGTAGTCAATCCAGAGGAGCAGGCAAGATAAGTTCCCTCTTGTGCTGTAACATAAATATATTGTGAGGAAATTAAAACGGTTTGATTACATATTGGAATTAATGAGGAGGAGGAGTCATATGGGGGCCAAGAAGACACAGGCCCAGTCCTGAGACCTGGCCAATGGTCAGGCCTTGTTCTGTGGGGGAAGTAGGGCTCCATCTTAACTGGCTAGTGTCATTAGTAAAGAAAACATTATCAAAAACAGCAATCCCTTCGTAAAAAGGGAACCTGGGAAAAACTCAGCATTCTTGTGAATCTGTGTTATTGGACAGATGGAGGGTTTTGAGTTGGCTAGCGCAAGGATCACTTCTGCAGAGGAAGGATATCCAGGGGGTAAGGTGGGTTTAAAGGCTCCTGTGACCTCCACAGGGGAAGAGGAAGTTCTAGCAGAGGGTCTAGCAGGAGGCCTACGAGGGACATTTCCCTTCTGAAGTCACTGGACATCTTTGTCGATAGTTGAGAGTAGTTCAGAATACCTGTTGCTGGATAGAACAAGGGAGAAAATGCCTGTCCCCACTCCAGGGGCACCAAGACGGAGGAGAGAGATAGTGAGGACAGAAATAGGCTCTTTGCTCTGCCTAGGTAAGGGAGAGAAGTCCCTTTCCTCCCATAAGGGAAGGAAGTCAGAGTAAAGCAGGAGGGGCAAAAGCTTCATTAAAATACTAAGGGCAGCTGTGGCCAGGCAGGGGGTGAGTACCTGCCCGCCAAGCATGGTTGGGAGGAACAATGTGTGAGGTAAGTTCAGAGAACTGGTTCTGTTACAAAGATGGCTATATTGAGAAGCTTCAGAAGTAAAAATGCGTAGCCCTAGGCTAGAGACCTGAGTAACAGAGATTCCATGAGTGAAATCTGTATGCCATCTGCAATGACCGGAATTTTGTCTCCCAAAATGGCTATCCCTTCATAAGAAAGGCCAAGAATAATAGCATAGCCAAAAATCCTCCATGAGCTCTGGGGAGGTCATTGTCTGGTCTCTGGACCTCCTGGTGTTCTTTCTACATTATTGGTCACTGGAGTTGAGCAGGATGTCTGCTAAGGGGAAATGCAGGTAGAGATAAGCAGGTTGTTAGCAGGGGAAGAGGTCTCAGGAGTTGCTAAAAAACTGTATAAGGAATGTTACTAAGTAATCTTATAAGCTCTAAATTCTACTTCTCAGGAAGTTGGGGAGGGGAGAAGGTAGATCAAGACTGAAAGTCACTATCTTTTAACTCTATGGCCTATTCTAAGAAAAAGCTGGAAATCTCTAAGGCTTATGACATGGTCGCTTCTGGCAATTCGTCCAATTTTTTTTTTTTTTTTTCAAGTAAGAAGGTGGGCTATTGACACTATGTCATCATAGTGGGAACAGGGATCCTGGTATCCCTAGACAGTTATGTGACATGTATCCTGAAGCAAGCAGGCTAACCCAGCCTTCGCAGGCGAGATTGCTCAGGCCCGCTGCAATATACATCAACTTTCATGCAACCAGTTATACTCCTATGAAGCCCAGGCAGGGTAGGTACCTTTGTGGGCTTCTTTATTGCACTCATAGGTGCACCTGGGTGGGAGATGTTTTATTTTGTCAATAGCAGAAGGAGGCTTCACTGGGAAGTGGACCCCTAGGTCGTGGTAGGTTGTCATCTTCTAAAGGCTCACCATGACCACATACCTTGAGGTCAAGCCTGTATTTGGATAGGCTTTCTCATCAGGGAGTTGATCTGTTGGCAGAAAAAGCCAGTTAACCTCTTAATGGCCTAAGGGCCTAAGGCAAGTAGAATTAAGAAGCCAGCAAGGGATAAGGGAGTAGGGTGGTAACCAGCCTGGTTCCTATTTTCGCTGCTTCTGTATAGAAGCAACATTCCTTCTTGAATGTTGCACAAATCTCTCCTTGTTGTAAAAACAATAGGTATAAGCCTTGCCTGTTCTAAAGAATGACCCCTGAGAGAGACTGAGACAGACAGAGAGAGAGAGAGAGAGAGAGAGAGAGAGAGGAGGTAATTATACTCCCTAGATCTCAGGTCTGTTTTTTTCTGTTTCATGCATCTCATCAAGTGGTCTGGCAGCCACCGGGCCTCATTTTCTTCCTGCAAGAAAACACAAACATGTCCACAACCTCCCTCAATCCCCTATTAGGACAGGGTTGGGCGCTTTTCATAGTCTAGTGCATGGATCATTCCATTTGACTTGAGCAAAAGTCTCTTGAGTTCCATCATATCAGAATTTGTCCATCACAGATTGCTCATGGGCATCCACATTTTAAAAATTTAAAATAAAGAGTGCATGATTTAATGTATCCTGCGGAGACTGGGAACATAACTCCCTTCTCCTTCTAAGTTGTATTTTTTAAGGAGCTATGGGCATGCTCCACAATTCCTTGTCCTTGAGGATTATTAGGAATGCCTGTTATATGTTTAATTTTTTATTGTGCACAAAATGTTGAAATGCTTTACTAGTATATCCAGATCCACTGTCTGTCTTTTTGGAACTCCCATGTAAGCAAAATTTTAAACAGTAACTTATCACATGCTTAGTGGCTTCTCCAGTTTGTGCAGTGGCCATTAAGAAGCCTGAATACATATCGACTATCACATGCCCATACTTTAATCTGCCAAGTTTTGCAATATGAGTAACATCCATTTGCCATAAATTAGGAAGCAGACCCGAGTTACCTGTAATTCCTATAATAGTTACAGGTAAATATTGTGGATACACATTACATTGTTTGCCAGTTTGATGAGTAGTCTCTGTAGTTAGACCAAACTGCTTTCTTAGACTATTAGTATTTTGATGATGAAAGCTGTATGACTGTTGAGATAATTTTCCTATCAGCTGACTCATTACCTTTAGCCAGTGGGTTGGAAAAGTTTGAATGAGCTCTTATATGACCCACAAAGCACAGTGGCTCTCTTTAAAATGAATGGCACTTTGAATTTGCTCAACAGCATTTTAACCTGATTATTACTAATTCCAATGTATGGAACTATCTCTAAAACTTGAAGAGCTCTGAAAACATAATGACTATCAGTATATAAGTTAAATGAATCATTTATTAGAAGCTGAAAAACTATTGCAACAGTTTGTAACTCAACTATCTGAGCTGAAGAGGAATCTGTATGTACTACATATTTTTTTCCAACAATAACATAAGCTGCTTTTCTGTTAGAGAAACCATCAGGAGAAACTAACAGCATTTTTTACAGGATTACTCTTTACAATTTTAGAGAATACAAAAGGTTGTATTAGTACAAATTGTAACAGTCTATGAACTGGAAACTGATTATCATTTTTTTCCAAATACTTAGCAAAAGCTGATGGACCAAAAATTATAATTCATAAAAGCTTGGAAACTCAGGCTCTAAATCTATATAGAAAAAGGGAACTTCTAATGATAAAAGAAGGTTAACTCCTTAAGTCAGGAGTGCCTCAACCATCTGAGTAAATATTCCTTTCCATGTTTATTCCCGGTTGTAAATGTTTAAAATAACCATTAACTTACTATTTGGTATAGGAAACATGTATTACGCTTGGTTCTCTAGCAAAATATCTCTCAGACTCCATACAGCATTTTGTACCATACAAGCTACTGTTTTAAAATAATAATTTAACATTTTGGTTGAGGAAACCAAAGTAATGTAAATGTAACCTTAACAACAGTCCCCTTGCCATAAGAAAGAAGTCAGACTATGTTATGTGAAAAGCACATAAGCCTTCTATGGTTTTATATACTCAATATAGCATATCTGTTGATGTTGGATTGCACTCTCCAATTGTAGAAGAACTTGTCTCCCCTCTTTAGTTAGCTGTCTGCGTGACTGGGATCACTATTTCCTTTAAGGATATCGCTTAAAGGTTTTAAATTTCCAGTAGATGCTTTTAAAAAGGACGTAACCATTGAATATTTCCCAATAATTTTTGAAAAGCATTTAATGATCACAAGCTATCTTTAATTTTTAATATTTGAGGCCTAATCTCTTTAGGATATAACATAAGTCCCAAATACTTTTGAAAACTTTTTCTACTCTGACCTGTAAAGCTCTCTTTAGCTAACAAGGTCTCATTTGCATTTTCACTGACACCTTTCTAGGTAGGGAGCCCGAGAGGGCTGTAGTTCCCTGAGGCTTTTTCTCAATAGCTTTGCAAGAATCTTACATTAACCTCCATTCTTTCAATTTCTTTTTTAACCATCAAAATTTAGGAAGATTTCTGTATTGTCTACTCTGCTAAACTTTCCTGAACCATCCATACAGATCTCTCTGGCTCTCAGGCCATCCTGGCTCTGGCCATTCCCTGTGGACTGATGTGAATCTGATGTCTACTTCTACCATATCTCAAGCAATTCAAATGGTATTTTCTGTTAGGATTTACACATTCATAATCACACTCCATACATGCATTTGTGTGGCCACACCATACATTCAGTACATACATACATCTTCTAGCCCTCTTTTTTTTTTTTTTTTTTTTAGGCCAAGATGTATATCTAAATTCTTTACATGAAACTCAATTTCCTTGTTCTGGAAAGGAGTACTTTAAGTCACTAATGAACTTTACCTCCTTGACAAGGATTAACCCATCATTATTGATCGGAAAGTGGGGGTGGGAGTGCGGGTAGGGGATGGTGGGGGGGAGGGGGCACACACCAACATTCAACAGGAATTGCAGGCTCATGAGCGGTGAGAGCGGATTCCAACTCGCCTTGCTGCAGCTCCTAAGTCTGGCCTGCAGGTCCGGCACTCTTCTCAGTGTGCACTACTGATGTTTCTTCTTCAGGGATGGGGAGTCCGTTCCGGTAGAAGCCTTCCCTTGGGCCCCATTTTGCCCCGACCCGAGGGGCCTAGTTATTCGTAGGTCAAGGTGGGCTAGAACCTAAAAATAATGGGAGAGAAAGAAGGAGACCAAGCAGTGCATTTGTCAAGGTCTACTTTATTGATGTAAAAAGGAATTTTTAAAGCAAAGTGGAGAGGAAATGGGGAGGGGTAGCAGGCAGGGAAGAAATGGGGAGGGGTAGCTCTGCTAACTTCTGGGGTCCTGGTAATTATCCCAGACAATAAACATCAGACCATAAAAGTCTGCTTATCTTAGTTCCTGGTGCCAGGTCCATCTCAATTCCGGGCACTGAGTTTATCTCAGTACCTGGGATGAGTGGAAGAGACCACTTGTTAAGCAGGTTCCTGTATACTAAGATAAGGCTCAATTAGAGTTCTAAGGTGTAAGCAACTCTGCAAGAGGATGTAACTCATGGCCAGCTCCCAACAGTAAGAAATAAGTAAAACTCTTTTGCAGTGGCATCAGACACTTTTAAACCTCTTTCTGCTAGCATATGTTTCAAGACTGATATGAACATTTTCTGTACCATCTTAATTTCCCAGATTAGTCACCCTTAACCAGCCTGTCTTCACTGGTGGGACTGCAGTACCCTTGGTGAGAGCCTATCCACTCCTTTAAGAGAAACAAAGAGTTACCTGTCCGAGGGTCCCTGTTCGGGCACCGGCTGCCCCAGACTGCTCAGTGGGTAACAGGTCTGCGTGGAGACCAAGACTCGGATGACCAGGTCAGGAGTGGCTTCAGCATGACAGACAGACAGACAGACACAAACACACTTGAGGAGGTTTGCAAACTGCTGCAAAGTTTACTTCAAAGTATCAGGTTGTTATGCAGAAAGAACTGATCTTTGGCCACAGTTTAAAGATAAACAATCATTCTATAAAAATGTCAGCAATTCCTTTTGAAGTATGAGATAGTAAATACATCTAAGCGAGTGCATAACTGAGAGCCTCTGTCTATTTTGACCTGCTTGTAGTCAGCATATCAGAGATTTACTTTACTGAGTAAAGAGAAGAATCATTGTCTTTGAATACTAAACTTTTAATAGCAATGATTCAAGGGCCCTAAGATACCAAGTTAGAGTTTTGTAGTAACTCCCACTGTAGCCTAGCTGCAGGTAGGCTGATTACAGGCAAGATCACATTGTGAGCTGCTTCCTACAGCTTTAGCCCTAATTGTTTATTAGGCCTTGGGCTGACATCTGGCACTGTGGGTTTATGATCGGGGGCACAGAGGTCAACATCCATCTGCTGAATGTTGGTCTGTATCTCTTTCAGTTCCTGAAACTATATCTAAGTGTTTTTTAGGCTTCTCTGAATTAACAGTGAAGCTACAGGCTAAAATGCCCTTGATTAAAAAGCATTATTGTTATAGCACAAAACACATGTAGCACCCATTCCAAGCAGCCAGCCAAGCAAGCACCTACAGGAACCTGGACCACTTTTTCCCAGGAGGTGTAACCACGAAGACAGGTAGCCATTGAGATTTCTCTCAGCCATTACTACATTGTCTCCACTGGGGCTGGTGTGGCAATTTACAATATAAAAATTCAGAGCTTAACTTTTAATGATGTACTTATAAGCTAATAGAGTGGTGACTCCCAGCTGTTTAGTCACAAGCTCCAGGTTTTATGATTTATTTTGGTTGTCATCTAAGTGTAAATGTGAAGGACGTTTCATCAGGCCTAAGGCACCACTGACCAATCTATAGGTGGATCTCTCTTCACAGAAGCAAAATGTACAAGCTTCTAACCCAAATCTGCAGTTTTTGCTAGGACTCAAAGTCATAAGTACATTCCTGCTGTTTCACAGATACCCTATATCTACATTTTGTACAATACAAGTTTTAGTACAGATCTAAAACATGTCCTTTTATACAACGCAGTTCATATAGGCTTCAGAAGATCAAATGTCATAAAACTTGAATCCACTTACTACATGTCAAAAGGATTGCAGACAAGTACAGCTTCCCTGAGAATGGAATTTTTCCCCTAATCTTGCTGTCCTTCTTGATCACTAAAGAGTTCCAATTAAATATATATGTTTTAACTTCTGTTCCCAGTTTAAACATGTTTCAGCAGATTTGTGCTTCTGGCAGAGGAGCATCAGTTACTGACTACAGCCTGCTCCTAAATACTGCTCTGGACTTACTGTGAACCAGCCCAGCCGATGTGAATCTTCCACAGGGTCTACAAACTAATGCCTCTGATAAATGTTCCATTCCTGAATCTCCCCCCCCCCTTTTTTTTTTTTTTTTTTGGTTTTCTCTAGCACTTTATCCTTCTCTCACCCCAGAAAACCCTGCAAAATTAAGCAGGAAGTAGTATAGGAAACAATACAGTGCACCTTTTCCCTGGTTGAGATGCTATATCAAAAGAAAACTCCTATACATAGGGGCAAGATGACTAACCTGTATCCCAAAACCCACCAGATGTTTTTCAACTAGTGCAGGCCCAAAGATTAGGTCTCTAAGGTCCATAGCAAAGTGGAATGTGATGGAAAAATTAAAAACTGAAAGGTATAACATTAGGGCTTACTGCAAGAAGGAAAAATTAAAGAGAACAAGAATTTCTGCCAGTAGCTAAATCCCCGACTACAGAGTACAGAGCCCACATACTGTTCTCAGGAGATTAAGTAAAAACAAAGAAAAACCCTCTAAACTTTCAGGTGTGCTTATCAATCTTTCCTAAACAAATGCTAGATACTATTCATTTAGATCCATGATGACCTTGTAAAGAAACTTTGTACTCTGTTAACTGTCTATAACTTAGAAACCTTGTGACCTGAGACTAGTGGTCTCAAGCCTCCCTTTCCCTTTACCTGTTAAAAACCCTTCACAAATTTTAAGCAAGTACCTTACTTTTCCGACAGAGTGAGGTTCCAGCTGGCTTGATTTTTAGCAATGAAAACCTTTTGCTTTGGCAGTTAAGAGTCACTTCCTTAGAGGTTGAGGAAACCTGTAGGCACAATAGTAAGAAGCTGCTCAATGAGGCTTTATAGGCTATAGAACTCTAGGTGACAACTATTTCAAAATCAAAACATTGTTGTGTCAGGGATTTGCCTGTACTACTTCCTGCTTACTTTTGCAGTTTTCTGAGCTGTGAGTAGGCTAAAATGCTAGACAATACCCAAAAAAGGAAGGGGGATTCAGGAAATGGAACATTTATGAAAAGCATCAGTTTTTTGTAGACCTGTTGAAGATTCACATGGCTGGGCTGTGTCACAGTAAGTCCAGTTAGAGCCCTATTGAGGAGCAGACTGGAGTCAGCAACTGATGCTCATATGCCAGAAGCATAAATCAGCTGAGACATGTTTAAACTGGGAACAGAAGTTAAGATGTATATATTTAATTGGAACTCTCAGTTCCTTACCTTTAGTGATCAAGAGGACAGCAACACAAGGGAAAAAATTCCATCCTCAGGATAGCTGTACTTCAGTTAACATTTTAAATGCCTTATTCTACAGATCTCTGCAATATTATTAGTCTGTCTAGGTAGATCTGAATTTTGTTTTCAGTTACTTGTTTTAGGTTTAACCTTTTAGAACATGTGTGGGTGACAGAGTTAGGTTTATCCCTGATATTAATCATTAATACTTAGTTTGATTATAACCAACAGTTAATTTATAAGGATGGAAAGTAACTTGTGTTTTTTAACGTTTTGTAATAGGTTAACAGCTTTTCTAAAACTAGAACTTTGCATTGTCAGGTATAGGTTTAAAAAATGATTTTAATTTGAAACTCTTTTTTATGGAAACATGAAACAGTTATGTGACTCAGTTTATTTAAATAGCTTAAATAGCTGAGTGATTGGATGATTTAATGACTGAAAGAATGAATTAATTCTTGAATGACTGAGTGAATGAATGTCGAATGAATGAATGATTGAATGAATGACCGAATGAATGAACGAATGACTGAATGACTGGCTCAGTGATTTAATGAATGACTGACTGGCTGAGTGAACTAATTCTTCAAAGAATGAATAACTGTCTGAATAAATGAATGACTGAATGATTGACATCTGTGTTAGTCACAGACCATGCTCCCTCTGAACTTCATCTGCAGCTGTGTAAGCTGGGACACACAAGTTGCTCCAAGCACTCTGTCTTCGACCACGCCCCCTACCTTACGTCATCCCCGACCTGGATAATTGACAGAAAGGTTACAGCCACACCGGACATGCAACAGGAAGTCCCGCCTCCCTACTCTTGAGTGAGACAGCCAGGCCAATGATCAGCGTCCTCGATTTTGCGCTGTTTCTGGCTGAATCGCCAGGAATCGGGAATGTCGCTTTCGTTACCCCGGTAACCGGGAATCCCGCCCCGGTTTCCCATGTTGCTGTAAGCCCTGAGGCCTAAATAGCGAAAACCCAGACGGGACTGCAGCCCTAGGGCCACGATCGCTGTTTGCGGCTTGTTCGCTACACCCCGAAGATCCGCCTACCGTCGCAATGAGTGACAGGGAATTCGCTCGGCGCCGCCGCTTTTCCAATGTTGTTAAGCTGTTTCCGACGTGTTCGCTGCCGCGATTACCGATCCGGCCCACAGAGGCAGATGCGATCGATTCCCATCGGTGCTGAAAGTGGACTCGTTTATCTGCATCCCTGTCGCCTATAAGGACGCTCTGCACGGACTGGTAGCGGAAGTAATGAACCGGAAGCGGAAAACAGGCTCGGACACCCGTCGTGTTTACTTCACAGGCGGAACTGAAGATCCGCATGCCTTATGCCAAATACTTCCTGGGGACAATTTTGCGTAACCGACTCATGTACGTAACCGGAAGCCTGATGTTCTGACGGGAGGACCTACAAACTTCTGTTCCATGTGTGTCTTCGGCGGACCGTGAGAGCGACGGGCCGGAAGGCATATTCCGTCACCGGAAGGCGGAAGTCCTGAGATCACCGCCGCTTGTGAAGTTTGTGCTGGACCTGGCCGGAACCCTATGTTTTCAAACGAGTTCCCGGGGACAGAGTTGTGAACTGACGGGCCCTGGCGTCTGGGGGGACACAGATAAAGACGGACGGGAGGTCCTAGACAGTGAGCGAAAGTTGGAAATCCTGCCTTCACCGAAGCTTGTGATCGCCGGACCAGCTTTTTTTCTGAAGCCACAGTTGGGGCTGGACAGTGCCAGGATTCCGGGGGACACACACAGCAGCGGACTGGAGTTCAGATTTCACTCCCTGAACGGAAGTGGCGGTTCTTCAACTTCGTATACTGATACAGAAAGTACCGAGTCACAGTGGCCAACATTTCTTCAGTAAGGAAGCGGAAGCCGTGATTCCAGATTTTACGCCAGATCCGGAAGTCACGGGTTGTTTGCCTCAGAACCGAAACAGAAGCTGAATGAGCCAAAATCATCGAGGCCAGGCGGAAGCTTGACCCGAGGCGGAAGCCGGGGTTCCAGAGTTCACGCCCTACCCGGATGTCGCGGCCATTGTTTCCCTCAACATTAATTGTAGAAACACAGCGAGTTGCATAACAGCGGCTGGGCATTCGGCAGACCGGAAGTTAGAGCCGTGGGTCCGGATTTCACTCCCTGGGCGGAAGTCGCGGACACTGCCCTTCTTAACTGATTTTGTCTGCCGGCTGAAGTGAGTATCGGGGTCCGGGAGTTCCGCAGCCCGGAAGCCGAATCCGGGGGTCTGAATTTCACGCCTATACCGGAAATCGCAGCCACTGAATTTCAGAACGGTTAGAGTGCATACAGAACGAGCTACGTCACAGAGGTCGGGCGTTCGGGTGACTGGAAGCGATAGTGCGTCACAGGGAGGGCCGGGACGTCGCCAGGGCTCGGAGCAGAGCATCGGGCTCAGATAAGGACAGATCCACGGTCTAATCTTCGTCCCGGTCGGCGACGGCAGGAGCAGAATAGGCGGACGGAAGTGGACACGGTGAGCTGAGGCGGGTGCTGAGTGAGTGACAGCTGGGCTGATTGAGAAGGACATGCAGGGGCCTGAGTGAGGGAGACAGGGAGGGGGCGGTGCCTGAGTCACGGAGACAGAGAGGGGGCGGGGCCTGAGTGAGGGAGACAGGGAGGGGCGGGGGCCTGAGTGAGGGAAACAGGGAGGGGCCTGAGTGAGGGAGACAGGGAGGGGGCAGGGCCTGAGTGATGCAGGAAGTTAGTGCATCAGACCCGAAGTGAGGTTCTGTATGGCATCAGTCAGTAAGGGCATCAACTAGAAGTGGGGGTGTCATATAGGAAATGTGGAACTTTAGACAATAAGTGGGGTCCTCAGACAGGAAGTAAGGGGCCTAGTGTAGTTTTAGACAGGAAGTGTGGGTCATCAAACAGGCAGTGATACTGATGACATCAGACAGGAAGTGACAGTGTGAGGTCATCAGACAGGATCTGAGGGCCTAAGTGGCGTCAGACAGGAAGTGAACGCATCAGATAATAAGTGGGGGCCTCAGCCCGGAAATGCAGAAGTAACCCGTTCCCCAGCCCCGCAGGACCTGGCATGGCGTCAGCCACCATCGTGCACGACACATCGGAGGCCGTGGCGCTGTGCCCGGCTCTGGGCCTCTACCTGAAGCCTATCACGAAGATGACAATCAGCGTGGCACTGCCGCCTCTGCGCCAGCCGGGCAAGTCCATTTCCAACTGGGAGGTGATGGAGCGACTTAAAGCCATGGCAGCGGGGGCGGGGCCGGCGGTGGGGGCGGGGCCAGGTGGGGCGGGGGTGGGGCGCGCACAGTTCTCTGCACTGCGCATCGCCAAGAGCACCATGGACTTCATCCGCTTTGAGGGTGAGGTCGAGAACCGTGCGCTTGTTAAGCCCTTCCTTGCCTGCCTGGACGGCAAGACCATCAAGCTTAGCGGCTTCGCAGATGCCCTGCGTGTGCGTGCAGCTGAGTTCCGCCCTGATTTCCCCTCCCGGCATGACTGGGACTCCTTCTTCCGCGATGCCGACGACATGAACGAGGCACTGCCTGGGGAGCGCCCGGACACCATACATCTCGAGGGACTGCCCTGTCGCTGGTTCGCGCCGCGCGGGGGCTCCGCGGACGCTGCTGATGCCACTTCCGCGTCCACTTCTGCTTCATCTGGTATTCTGGCGTCCGGTTCTGCTTCCGCTTCCAGTTCCGCATGCGAGCGCCCCAGCGAGGAGCTGCTGCGCCAGGCGTTTGGCGCGTTCGGCGACATCCGCCATGTGGACATCCCCATGCTGGACCCATACCGCGGGGAGGCGGCTGGGAGGAGCTTCCACACCTTCAGCTTTGGGGGCCACTTGCACTTCGAGGCCTACGTGCAGTACTGTGAATACGCGGGATTCGCGCGGGCCATGGGCGCTCTGCGAGGCATGAAGCTCATGCTCAAGGGAGACGATGGCAAGGCGGTGGCCTGCAACATCAAGGTGGGCAGGGTCACAGAGGGCGTGGTCAGAAACAACACAGACTGAAGTGTGCATGGTGTGATATCATGGTGTGTTGCTGAGCACCCAGCTTAACCCTGCACTGACTACTGGGCCCACCCACCCTGCTGCCTTGCCCAGCTCCTCTGACCCCGCCTTTAATTGACCTCCGCCCCTAGGTTACATTCGACTCCACCAAGCACCTGAGCGATGCCTCCATCCGGAAGAGACAGCTAGAGCGGCAGAAGCTGCAGGAGCTGGAGCTGCAGCGCGAGGAGCAGAAGCGGCGGGAGAAGGAGGCTGAGGAGCGGAGGCGACAGGAGGAGCGGTGGGTGAAGCACGGGGCAGGGTTACTAGGGTTTCAGGGAGGTGAGTGGGGTCATCCTGAAGTCACATGGATGTCATGGCTGTGCTTGTTTGAATATTAATGAGGCATGACTCTTGCTAATTTGCATATTAGTGACACAGAAGTGCAGTGATTTGCACATTTATGAGATTCTCATTCACCAAGGACTCTCGGTGGGCGGGAATGAGTTGAGTTCACCTGGGTCACACCTGCCCCACCCCACCCACCCCTTCAGGAAGCAGCGGGAGGCGGAGGTCCAGGACCGCGTGCGCCGCCGGGAGCAGAAGCTGCGTCGCCGGGAGCAGAGGCAGCGAGATCGCGAACAGCGGCGTTGGCGCCGGCGCCTGGAGAAGCTGCGGGCAGAGGAGCAGGGGCGGCGGCTGCAGGGCCTGCGGGGCCAGGCACGTGCAGGGGTGCAGGTGGATACGGAAGCAGAGGTGGAGGAGGAGGACAAGCAAAAGCAGGCTCGGCAGCTGCTTCTGGCCCAGCGTGATCTGCAGAGTGTGAGGCTTGTGGCAGCACTGCTGGGCCGTGTGGAGGTGAGCTGGGCAGGTCATGGTGACGTCAACACGTGTGCAGGGCACGCTTGACCTCCATCTGACCTGCACTGACCCCAGTGTGACTGTGCTGACCCTGTGTGACCCCGCTATGACCTTACTACCCTTTTGAGACCCCTGTGCTTCTCGTGTGACCCGTGTGAAGTCACTGATTCCCTTATACCCCACCCCATAACACCTGCTGACCTCACTGACCTCGTATGACCCCAGCTAACCCCTGTGTGACCTGACTGAACTCATATAATTCCTCCACGTTACCTGCTGACCCCGTGTGACCCCACTGATGCTGCCCCATGACCCCTCTGACCCGGCTCTTCTCCCCCTCCCCCAAGGCCGCATGGTTGCGCCAGCGCCAGGACGAGCAGCGGCGGTTGCAGGAGGCTGAGCTGCGCCGGGTGGAGCAGGAGAAGCGCCGGGCGCTGGGGCTGCAGCGCAGGGAGCGGGAGCTGAGGCAGCGGCTGCTGTCACTGCTGCTCAGCCGTGGGACCGCCCACCCGGGCTCCCAGGATCTGGGGAGCGACCAGGGGCACTCTGAGAGTGGCCACTCACAGGCCACGCCCAGTACTGACCTGCTACGTCCCATGCTCGACATCCTGCACAGCGTGGCCACCCTGTCTCGGCCCCTGCCTGCCAACCCGGGAGACCCCTTGGGCCAAATCCCGGCCACGCCCAAAGACCCCACCCATATCCAGAGCAACGCCCACACACGCACAGGAGACACGGAGAAGGCAGGCAGGGCCGGGATGGGGCAGGTGCTTGCCTGTCTGTCTGGAACCGCCCTGCCCGTGACGTCACCTACCGCCACTCCCCCTGTGTCATTGCAACAGGATGAAATCAACAATGAAAAATGCAACCACGACCTTCAGCCCATATGTGATCAGCAGACCCAGAAGCGTGGGGCTGGAAATGGACAGGGTGGGGCCGAGGAGGAAGAGGAAGTGGGGGCGGGACAACAGCAGGAGGAGGAAGTGGAGCAGGAGCCCCGCCGGCGTCACCGGGGCGGGGCAGAGCGGGACCGGGAACGCAGGCGCAGCCGGCTCCACCGCAGGGGCGACCACGCCCGATCACGCTCCCCCAGGCGAACATGCAGCAACTGGAACCACTGAGCTGGGGGTCATGGTCTCCAGCCACGCCCACCACCATTGACATCATGGCTGCTCAGGCCCCTACTCAATGCTGGGCGAGGTCTTTCATTTCCAGTGTGCCATTGGGGGCCATGGCCGCCTGTAACTATCCTGATGTCCCCCTCCTTCCTCATATGAATATCATGCTCGTCATTTGAATATCATGCTCATTTGTGTGCTGTTTGTCTGTGCCGGGCTCTCTCGTTAATGCAGATGGTTCCCGAATATTCATAACCCTCATTTGCATGTGCAACGCAAACCACATTTGGCTGGTTCACAGGTCCGGAAATGCATTGCAGGGTTGAGGTCTATGAGGATGATTTTGTGGATATGCAAATACATGAGGCATTATGCAAATCGCATCGGGAACCTTGTAACCTAATGAGTCATTTGCATATCCGTGGCTTCTCCCACGCTAGGGGCAGGGTGTATACAAACACGTTCATGAATATGCAAATGCAGGCCATACACCAGGGTGACAGGGAACCCATAATCCCCTCTGGCACCTTGAGCCCCAGCTCTGAACCTGTGACCTCCCAGTGACCCCAGGGTCGAAAGTTCGTGGGAGGGGGGGTAAACTCGAGTCTGCAAACTGATTTCCGGAAAAATCTGAAATTATTTGAAGTGGAAGTGACTTCACCTCCGCAGTTTCCACGAATCTGCCTATGGCTTTCCAGGAATTTTAAGTTTTTAATACAAAACAAATTTTCTGTATCATGATTTTCACAAATCGGCCAATTGATTTCCAAAGATCTAAATTATTTAATAGAAAAATAATTTCACTTTCCACAATTTTCCTCAATTTGTCAATCGAGTGTTCAGTTGAAGAAACTAAATTATTTGAAGCTAAAAAAATAAATTTCTCACATTTACTGAGAATCTGCCCATAATTCCTCAAATTTTTAAATCACTCAATAGAAAAATGATTTCATTTTCACGAATCTGCCATTGATTGACCAAAATTCAAAATTATTACAAATAATTTAATTCCTCACATTTACTACGAATCTGACGACAATTTTCCAAAAACCTAAAACTAATGCAAAAATAATTTTATTTTCCGTATTTTTACTAACCCAGCAGGAAATTTCCAGAAATCTACACCATTTAAAAGAAAATAATTTCATTTCTCACACTCATTGTGAGTCTGCCAATGGTTTTCAATAAACTTGAATGATTCAATGCAAAACATTTTCTTCCTCGCATTTTCCACGAATGCGCTAACCGCTTTACCGGAAATGTAAAATAGTTAATAAATGAATAATTTTATTTCCCACACGATTCCCAATCTGCCAGTGACCTTCTGGAAATCAATTTTACTTAAAAAAAAAAAAAAAATTCGGTACATTTTTCAGGAATCTGCCTACGATGTTCCAAATCTCAAAATTATTTAATTCCAAAAAAGCTAATTTCTCATGCTTTTAACGAATCTGCCAGTGATTTTTCTAAAATGTTATTTAATACAAATGATTAGTTTGTCACATTTGTCAAAAACCGTAAGTTATTTAATAAAAAGTATTTTTTTTACATTTTGCATGAATCTGACAATAATTGTCCAGAAATCTAAATTATTTGATGCAAAGTAAATTTACGTTGTCACATTTTTCAAGAATCTGCCAAACAATGTACAAATAACTAAATTATGTAATATAAAAAAATTTAATTCACACATTTTTGAGCAATCTGTCAGTGATATTCCGAAAATATAAATTATTGAATTGACCAATAATTTTATTTCCCACCTTTTCACGAATCTGCGAAAGATTCTTCAAAAACATAAATTCTGTGATGTAAAAGAAATTTCCGTGCTCATATTTCTCAAGAATCCGCGATTGATTCGTCAAAATCCTGAATTATTTAATGCAAAAATAAATTGTCAAATGTTTCACTGATCTGCGAATGAGTACATTTCCCATGAACCCCTGCACAACCGCCATTAGCATTACACAGGGTCCACAGGAGAGTTCCGGTAAAACACAGGGCACTTCCAGCTGTCACAGCAGAGCATCACAGGATGGAACTACATCTTAACAACTGAATATAATCTTGAGGGAATGATCCATCTAATGCTTTATTTTGTGACTTTTTCACAAGTTCTTTGAGGGCATGAAACATTCCTGAGTTCTCTAGGAATTAAGATCTTTTTTTTATGAATTCTGGTCCATGAAACCTCAAATTTCTGAGGTTTGGAGATATTGATCCACTACGTATGGAGATTCCAACATGCCTCTTCCTAGCAATATCATTTCACACAAACATCTTCTGTCTAATGAGTCCTCAGTATTACCATTCACAAGAGTTATATATACGCGTGTGTGTGTGTGACAGAGAGAGAGAGAGAGAGAGAGAGAGAGAGAGAGAGAGGGAGAGAGAGAGAGAGAGAGAGAGAGAGAGTTTCCTAAGTAGTGTCAGGTGAATTGTGTGGAATGGAATGCTGTGGACAGGAGATAGATTGTTAACAGACTTGAAAAGTATGTAACAATGGTAGCCTGGTTATGGGTAGGAGATGGTTAGGTTGGCAACACTGAGCTAGCCCCTGGTAGGCAAGATGGAGATGGGATGGAGGGCAGATGAAATGGAATGTTTATTCTTTTAATGTGTCCCTGTGTCTATATCTAGAGAACTGGGCAGCCTGTTTCCTGCAACAAGATGACGGATGTTCTAAGCCCCTGGTGGTTCCTGCTGCAGATGATGTGGGGCAGCATTCTACCTGAACAACGATCGAGAGGTATCATAGAAATGAAGCCAAGTGTTCTAGTGGCCATTCTTCTTTATCATCTGTACATCACAAAACTGGGTCTCCCATGATCTCTGCAATTTGGCTTGTGCCCATCTCAGGCAAGCCTTCTGCAAGGTTGAAGCCAGTGCTTCACTTAGAGCCCCATTGAGGTGAGTTGTTCTCATCCCTATGCCACATGTACACCTTCCCAATTGCTCTGTAAGCTTGGATACCACAACTGTTCTTCCATACCAGCCCCTTGTCAGTCCATGTCTTTGCTGACAAGATTGACTAGGAAGTTTAATTTTCCCCAATAAACAATGATATAGCAGACCAAAGGCCATCCTGGCAGCCAAGGTGATGATGGATGGCCATGGTTAAATAGATAACCTCTGGATCTCAGATTTTTTGTGTGCAGTGTACTTCAGAATAACTTGGCTGGGCAGCTAGGGGATTCACTGAGGCCCCAGTACCCACATCCATGAGCATGGTTGTTAAGCTTCTCTTTTATGTCACAGGCTGTCATGCCGTTTTCTGTAGGCTTCAATAAGGGTGATGTGCAGGCTTGCTTGTAAGCCTACCAGTGCACCTCTTGGGGTCTTCTGACCGATGGCAGGGTCCAAAAACCAATTGTTTCAGGGCAGTGAATTAGAGAACCCTGTGAGTTCTGTGATCCCCATATCTCCATTGCACCTTATCCCTCCACACCCCTTGGTATTCATCCCTTGCAGCAATCCAAGTGTTCCATTTCTGGACAGCCTTGGTTATTTGGTAGCTATTTTATAGTATGATGCAAAAAGATTTCGTTAGTTTGTCTGATTTTTGTTTGTTTTTGTTTGAAAAGGCTGAGGGAGTGTACACCAATATCCTGTGGAAGCTGCCATTCTGGGTGCACTACTGCCATGAAACAGAAGGTATTTGCAGAACATTCCAGAATATCCTGGTATTTCTCTCAGGACCTAAGCAGGATTCCCTGCATTCTCCTTGGCATGGGAGAGTAATTGGAGGAAGCAGAATCCAGGTACCCCAGTCCTGGCACCATGGGCTTAGCTTGTTGTGCCCAGGTAACTCAGTCTCCTGGGTCCAGAGCAGCCATGTCAGGCAAGATCAAGGAAGTCTACAAGAATACTGCATCCTGGCCTATGCTTGGCCTGCTGTGTGGAATTGCCCATCCTACTGCCTGTAGCTTCTGCACAGTACCACCTGCCCCTGATCTTCTTCCTGTACATCCCCAGCAGCAACCACTGATAAATTTGGAAAACACACACAGTGTCCAATATCTCTGGCCTATATTCAGGGCCTCAGGTCCAGATTATCATTTTGGATAGACTTCTTCCATCCATAACTCCTTGACTGCTATCCTGTCTCCTTATTTTCCAAGCCTTCTGTCTGACTTTCCTTTAGTTAATTTTAGGCATGGTTCTTTCCTAGATCTAGGGTACAGGTATATTTCAGTGACTGAATCTGTTAGGAAATGTTTCTGATACAGAGAACAACCACTGAGTTTTTGAAGGGGTGTTGGAGGCTCCACGCTCATGATCATATTCAACCTGGCATGGAGTAAAAAAAAAAAAAAAAAAAAAAAAACACACAGGGAATCCGAGTAGAAGCATCCAGAGTTGAATGTGAATGATAGATATCCAAAAGATACCAGATAGACCTACAGTGCCATCCAGACCAGAATTCCTTGTCCCTACCTTCCCAACAGGTTTCCTCTCTGATTCAGGGAACCCATGCAGGTTGCATGTCCTGAGTTTTCCTAAGGGCCTCACCTTGCCTTAAACCTGGGAAAAACACCCAAGATCAAAAGTTGAAAGCCTTTTGTCCTGCATATTCTGTGTTACCTGGACAGGAATTTCTGTGAGATCACATAAACAGTCTGCTAAGGGTTTAAAGGGACTAACAAGTTGGCATTTATAGGAAGTCTTCAAGTGTACCATGGTTCAGCTTCAGCTTCAGCTAAGGCAGATACAATATCTGCTGTGAATTGTCCTGTGTGTGTTTGTTTTGTGTCTGTAGTTATGCCCTGGTGGCTGAGTACATTTTGTGGAAAGCTTATACAAGGTGGCAGTGCAATAATTAGTAGTGGTAAGTCTGGCAGAGAGTACCTCACACATCTCTCCTTGACATCCTCTGAGCATACTCTTAGTAGCCTCAGAACAGTGGCCTCCAGGAGGCTGGCGGCAAAGCAGAGTTGGAAGATATTAGACAGGGTTGTTTCCAGGAGGAAGGGAGGTGGTCTTTTTCTTGGCGCCATCTTGGAGTATCTAATGAATGTGGAGGATGGCCCCTGTAGTCTTTCCATGTTCATGGGAGAACGCCAGTCTTTTGGGAACAGAAAAGCATTTCCATACTGAATATGAGTTATCATTTGCATATATACAGACATAATTTCACTGGGTACCATGGATGTAAGTGTAAATAGAAGCCAGGTATAGATGAATACACCCATGGAGGATGAGGTACATGTGAAATTTGATATATGGATGGATAGAAAAAATGACGTGGGGTGAAGACCTGTGTTTTTGGTTTTAGGTGATTTTTTTTTTGTGGCATGGGCTTTTAACATGCAGGGTGTAGGGCCAAACCATTCTATGTATGGACAATTTTTCCTGTCTCATTTGATATGAGACACTGGCTGGGAAGAACAAAGGCATCTTGAGAACAAAGACATCCTGTGAAGACAGATGGAATTTTGTGGAAATTAACTGAGGATAACTGGCTTGGATATGTGTTGTAGGCATCCTACTTGACAATCAGAAATTTCTCATTTCTCCTGAATGTCTAGGTTGCCTGTCCTTTGTCCACTTTAATCTCTTCAGAGAAGTCTGAATCCCCTGTGTTCCTAGACCTGGCCACAGGTAGATAGGTGTCTACAGGGGATAAAGTAAGTTCCATGTTTGAATGTAATTTTTAAACTGTGGGAAACAGGAGTTTCCTTAATGGATCATACTAGGAGGTGGAAGATATCAGGATGTGGAAGAAGACACTGACACTGGTGATACATTGATTAAGATTTATGAAAGCCATCGAGAACAAAACAGCAAAGCAGCCATACTGGATATATTTAGAAGCTATGTGGTGGTAGAACAAGGACTCAGGGTAAAGAAGTACAGAAATCTTCGTAAGGTGAAGGCCACAAAGACTACATTAAATTTATCCAGTTTTAAAAGAAATAACCAGGATTGGTTTAGAATGCATGCCCAACAAACCCTCCAAATGTCTGGAAGATGCTGGGTCTGCTCTGAGAACATTGGGCACCCTTTTCCAATCAGGAAAACCCCGAGGCCTCACTTGCCTGAACTTCTGATGTCATAGACAGCCCTGTGATGGAGGAGAGACCTCCAACAGAGGTTGTATCATCCAGAGTTACAAACATTGAAATCCTGACCTAACTATACCCACAGGCAGAGTAGGATAGAGATAAATACTCAAGCTCCAACTGGAAGAGGCAATGAGAAGACAGCAATATAAGAAAACACTCAAAAGTAAAAAGATAAAGCAATACACCACCACAATCTAGGTAACCTACACCAACTAGACCTGAATTCAACAAAGCAGATGAACTAGTTGAGAACGAGTTAAGTATTAACGTCATAAAAACGATAGAGGACCTCAAAACGAAAGAAAAATCAAACAAGTTATTCGAAGAAATAGAAGACAAGCATAAAAAATGCAACAAATTAAAAAATTTCTTAAAGAAAGTAAGGAATGCAAAGAAAAAACAAATAGATGAGGAAAACAATTCAGTCAGTTCAAAACATGAAAATGGAAGTAGAGACAAAAAGAAACACAAACTGGAAATAGAAAAACTGGGTAAACTATCAGGGACTATAGATGCAAGCATAACCAATAGAATACAAAAGTTGGAGAACATGCAAAGGAGGGAAAAACAACAGAAAAACAGGGAAAAACACGTGAAATGAAAACGGTGGAGATGAAACAACAACAACAACAATAATAATAGCTACTCGAAAAATAAACAACAGGAAATGGAAACAGGGGCAGGAAAAGCTCAGTGCAAGGGACAAAGAAGAACGTGAACGAAAGACGATAAAAGTGGAAAAAATGAAATTAATTTAAAAAATTTGAAACAGAATTAAATAAAAGGGGGAAAATTAAAAAAAAAGCAAAACACGGGAAATGAAAATGATATCAAAATAATAAAATGGAACCAGAAACCGAAAGTGAGTGAGAAATTAAAGTAATGGAGTAAAACGAAATAATAAAACTTAAAATAAATAAAACAAAATAATAATGGAACAAAATAATAAAATTAAAGCAACCAAATGAAATGTAGTTTAAAATACTTTTAAAAATTCTAACAAAAAAATAAGAAATGAGAATGATGGGAAAAAATAGCACACATGCAGCGACAACACAGGAAGCAGAAGAAAAAAAAATGAGTGGCTCAGGAAGAAATTCGCGTGATGGAGAAAATGGGAAAAAAATGAATGAAAAAAATGACATAAAAAAAGTTGAAAACTGCACATGGAGTTGAAACACAAAAACAAAAAAAGGCAGAAAAAGGAGAGAAACACAAGCATGACAGGAAACCAAGGCACAGGGAATGAACACACACGAAAGGGAAACAGGAAGGGTGGGGATATGGACGGTCCGGAAAACAAAGCTTGGGGGGGGGAGAAAAACGGGAAAACAAACCGCGTGAACGAACATGCAAAGCCACACGTGGACGTGTGTGTCACGCGTGTGTCAGTGGCTGTGGCAGTGATGTGAATACTGAGTGAGTTTGGCTCGGGCCGTGTGTCGCTCTTCACAGTTCTGGGGCCTCACTGTGTATGTGTTAAACACGCATATCGGGGTTCACATGTGTTGGATTTCACACGCACACGCGAGTGTCCTGGGATTCACAAGTGCCGGTCTCATGATTCGCACATGCATGTTCAGGTCCATGTATGTCGGGGCTGTCACATGTTTGCGATCCTTCACATCAATACTGAGTGGGTAGCGGGGTCCGTTCAGCACACGTATGCATTGTGTGCACCCTTCACGTGTGCTAAGTGCTGGGCATGCGTCCTTCATGTGTTCATGGTGTGGTATGTGTTCATGGTGTGGTAGGTGGGCATGGCTTGGTGACTCCTGGACCTCCGCGGCCATGAGTGTAGGTTGTGGAGTCAGGCGTCGGGTTTGCTCATGTAACATACGAGTTTCACGTATGTTCAGGGCATCCAAAAGTGCCTCACTTGATGCCGGTTGGGGGGTGGGACCTGGGGTGGTCACGTGACTGCACATATTAACTTCATGTGTGTCGAGAGAAATGAAGAATGACAAGTGCATGACCATGGTGTGTGGTGCATGTTGACAGGTCATATGTGTGTGTTAACATGTGTGACCACGGTGTTGTGAGAGTTCAATGGTGCAGTTGGGCGTGACCGATCATGCTAACTTCATGTGTGTGTGATGACCAATCATGCTAACTTCATGTGTGTGTGATGACCGATTATGCTTTGTGTGTGATGACCGATGATGCTAACATCATTTGTGTGTGGTGACTGATCATGCTAACTTCACATGTGTGAGGTGACCAATCATGCTAACTTCATGTGTGTGCACGAGTGTGATGACCGATCATAGTAACGTTATGTGTGTGTGTGTGCCGGTCATGCTAAAGTCATGCATGCTCCCCCTCAGCGGTCACCTGCACACCTGCAGGCCAGAGCGGAGGGGGCAGAGCGGCAGCAGAGTTGCAGCCATGGCTTCCACACAAGGTTTGCGGGCGACAGCTGCTCGGGCACTGCGGGATCGAGTGTGCGTGTGTGCGCTGCCGCCGCATCTGCCATGGCTGCCAGCACCGCATGGAACCGCGGCTCGGAGTGTGGGGTCAGCGGGCGCCGCTCGCCTGGGTCGCGCGTGAGCTCGAACAGCAGTGGCGGCTCGTGCCGAGTCACACGGTCCCCGAAGCAGGAGCACACGTGTGTTGAGAAGCAGCCATTGGCGCCAGGCGGGTCGAACTTGGGCGTGAAGTAGAAGGCCTTCCACACGGCGGTGTCTACGGGGCAGGGGGTAGACACACGTGTCACATGGGTGACACAGTGATGACAAACATACATGACAAATGTGTGGCATATACACGACACATACATGAATTATGACAAACACACACACAACACATACATGACACATGTGTGACACATGTGACACATGGGGTTCACATATATGACAACTTGTGACAATGTGATTGTAAACATGCAGTAAACATGCAAGACACAGGTGTGACACATGGGACACCACTCAAGTATTCAACATGCGCCACACATGTGATGTCCATCACACTTTTGAATGGCATTTGATGCCCATGTGTAGGCACACAGCAGTCACAACCATGTGTCATGTATGAACACAAATGATATGAATGGAAGGAGTGTGGGAGGGACACGTGTCAGAAGTGTGACACGTAATGCCACATATGTATTTAGCATAAATGACACATGTGGTGAGAATCACTCAAGCACATTGCACGTGAGGCACATGCAAAGCCACACATTGGACACATGCGACACACATGAACACACATGATACATGTGTGATGTGTACCACCACACATGGCAGACATTAAGACCTAGTACCATGTGACACCACACGTGTATTCAACATACATGACACATACATGACATGCATCAGCACACAAGGCAGAAGTCATGAGCAAGTGCAATGACACATGCATGAACCATGATGCCACATATGTATTGAACACGTGTGTCATGTATATACTTGTATGATACATATGTGACGTGCATCAGAACATGTGGCAGACTTGAAGTACATGTGAAGCAAACGAGTTACTCAGTGATTCATGTACACCTGAGTTATGTGTGGACAATCACGGCACATTACAATCATTGCCACATGCAGCATACATGACATGCATGTATCGTGACACACACATGTGGAACACACATGTGACTTGCGTGTGACATTCAGCACACGTTAAGTGGCCATGCATGATACATGCAACACATGGTGATCACACACACGCACACATGGCATGGGACTCAGGCGGTACACGCAAACACACGTGACAAGCAATGGTCATGAGCGTGTGGACTTGTGGGTGTCGCATGACGCATGTGCTCACCATTGCGCGGGCTCCAGCGCACAGCGTTGAGGTAGGCGTTGCAGTAGTGGAAGAGGAACTCGTGCTCCGACTGCGTGGTCTCATGGCGCAGCAGCGGCATCAGGTCACGCCCGTCGATGATCCTGCGGGGAGCATGTGTGACCAATTCACACGTGTTCATGCATGTCCACATGTGTGCTCATGTGTGCACTCACATGTGTTCACACTTGTTCACGGTGTGTGTTCACGGTACATGTTTTCACACGTGTTCTCAATACACACAAGCATTCTCACGTGTTCACATGTGTGCTCACATGTGTGCCCACACGTGTCTGATACACGTGTACACACCTGTTCCCAGGCACACACGTGTCTGCACCATGGCCTCTACCAAATTCACGTGTATATGTATGTACAAGACCTGGCCTCCGGGAACACAGAACACATATGTATGTGTGAGTTCACATATATGTTCGAGACACGCACGTTACCGCCACACCCTCCACAGTTCCACGGGTGCATGCATATGCACGCCAGAGCCTCCCCAATAGACACGTGTGTTCAAGCGTCGCCATGCCTGTGTCTCACACGCATGTGCTCATGGAAACAGGACGAGCATGCACACGTGTGACGTGTACCCGCAGCTGACTGCCGAGGCCTTGCCCCCATAGACCCCGCCCCCTCCCCGGCATCACCTGTCGGCCGGGAGCTCCGCCCCCGCCAGCGCAGCCACGGTGGGGAAAACATCCATGTTGCTTGTGGCCTCGGGGATCTCCAGGCCAGGAGTGAGGAGGCGTGGGTAGCGCAGGAGCCCAGGGACCCGGATGCCGCCCTCCCAGTTGGTGGCCTTGCCGCCTGCGGGGACACATGTATTAGCATGTTCCGTATGTATTATCATGTTCTGTGTAAGCATGTGTTAGCATGTTGTGTCGGCATGTGTTAGCGTGTTGCGCACATGTAGTTTGCATGTGTCTGTGTTGTGTGTGTTTTTGTTTGTGTGTTTAGCATTTTGCCTTCCTTGGGTTGCGTGTGTTTTCATGTTATGTGTCCTAGCTTTGCGTGTGAGCATGATGCTTGTCTATGGATTCATGTGTTAGCATGTTTCGTTCCATCAATTGCGTGTGTTAGCATCTTGATCTGATTCATGCACAGGGTCAAATGTGACATGGGAAGGGGGTGGGACCACCAGGAAGACATGATGCTCGTGATGTCATGCCAAGGACGTCATCATGTGTTTAGTAAGTGCTAGGATGCGAGGGTGTGAGTGTGGACTGACACATATGCACAGGGTACATGGACATGGGATGAGACCATGGGATCTCACACGTGCGGAAGGGACAGAGGAGCACACATGTGAGTCATACATGAATACAGGCGTCACATGCGTGCTCACAGGAAAAACACGCTGGCACCCAACCCATCCACACATGCACACAGTTCATGTGTGTGCACACACAAGATGCATGCACACGGGGATGTGGTAACATGAGACACATGGGACCAACACGCAGACGTATGTGTCACATATGAACAGGAGCATAACACACATGCACGCAGGAAAATCAGTCACTCAACCAACACACACATACAGGACAAACATGCACATGGGACCAACATAATTGCATGCTACTCACACATGTGCATGGGGTTGAGGGGCACACATGAGCCCCACACAAACACGAGCTTCACATACATGTGCACACAGGAAACACGCACGCACACACTCACCCTGTTCACACACATAGGTCACACGCAGGCAACCAAACATGCATTTACACATGACCAGATCGACGTGGGCACACGCGGCTCACACACAAACACACACACACACTCACGGCCCCTCCACCACACGGTGCACATGTATGTGTGGTCCCGCCCCCCCCCCGGGGCCCGACCTTTGTAGATGCCGTTGCTACCGCCGTGCATCTCGCCTTTGGCGCTGACCTCCTCTACATGTGCACCGTGATCAGACGTGAAGTATACGAGTGTGTCCTTCGCCAGGCCTAGGCGGTCCAGGGCATCCAGGACCTGACCTGCGGGTAGGGGGGGCAGAGGGAGGCGTTATATGCAGGAACACTTGCGTGCACATGTATGAACACACATGCACACATGTATCAACACACGTGTACACATGCAGTGGTGAAGGGTCACACATGCATCCAACATGCATGTACACATGTATGCTCATGCTCACATGCACTCAGACATATAAACACATGTGTGTTCTTGTGTGTTCCGATCAGTGGGGATGGAGGGGTGAAGGTGGACAGATACTCTTGGGTAAACCATGCGTGATCATGAGTTACACATGTTCACATTTGCACACACATGCACATACGTTGCGGGCCACACATGAGCATGGGTGTGTGCATGGTCATGTTCACTTACACAGTAACATGCATGAAGCCCCGTGATGGTGCAGAGATCACACACACCACACGCACACACAGGTGGGAACATGCGTGAAACACAGGCCCAGCCAAAGACCCACACAGACACACACATTTGGCCCAGTGTCCCAAAGTTGGAACGAACACAGTCAGAGACTGCACAGAGTACATCCATGCTCACACACATGACCACAACACAGCGCCACAGAGACAAGTATGAACCCACATGCAGCCCTCCATGCACACATGTGAACACACATGAAGCCTCCCTTGCACGCACACGTGCACACACGGAGCCCAGTCCACCTCACACATGTCATCACGCACGCAGCCTCGCCCAGACACACATACACGCCTGATCGTGCATGCACATACACGACATGCATTATAGCTCAAGCACATACGTGAACACACATGAATACACGTGACCCCGCCGCTCACCCACAGCCCAGTCCATCTCCTCGGCTGCGTCCCCGTAGGCCCCGTGGCGGCTGCGCCTGGCGAACTCAGGCCCTGCGAAGTGCGCAGTGTGGACGTGGAGGAAGGAGAGGAACAGCAGGAAGGGCGTGTGCGCCTGCGCATGCCTGGGCGGGGTGGGGCACCGCACGCATGCATGACATGACCGTCACCATCCCAACTCCCCTCGATGTTAAATCCTGTTACATGACCATCATCATCCCAACGCCCCGCACGGTTTTCACCCCACTCTCCCTCACCCCAGCGCCCCAACTGACCCACACTTGACCCCGCAACCCCCCAGACACGCAGGACGTCACCACCACCGCCCAAATGCTCCAAGGCCTGAAATCACATTAAATTTAAATCCTGCAAAAGGCATCATCCCAACTCCCCGCGTGCTTTTTATGCCTTTCTACCGCCCCGCACGCCCTCCCCGGCCCTGCCACCCCACCCCCACTCACGCTCACCTCTCTACGAAGGCCACGGCCTGCTCGGCCAGGTCCCGCGCCCGCCCCGCGTAGGGCGCGGGCTGGCGCACCACGTCGAAGCCATCCATGAGGAAGCAGTTGGCGGGGCGGAAGTAGTGCAGGAAGGCCATGAAGGCGGCGGCCACGCCCCCCGCGAGCAGCGCGAGGACGGCAAAGGCGGCGTGCGGCACCCGCGCCAGCCCCAGGCAGCGCAGAAGCGCCAGCGTGAGCACGCACGCGCACAGCGCCTGCAGCGGCGCGAACACCGCCCAGCGCACAGCGGGCCCGAACACGGTGCCCGCGCCAGGACGGCAGTCGCGCAGGTTCGTCAGCGGGAACCCGTGGAAGCGCGCGAACCCGTGCCGCAGCGGGTGGTGGCAGAAGTCGGACCGGTGCCGGCAGCTCAGCCCCAGGTGCCACTTGCCTGCGGGGTCGGGTGCGGGGCCAGGTAGGGCGGGAAAAGGAGAGAAAAACGAACGCGCAGGGAGTTGAGATGACTCCGATTCCGTTAAGGTCTCCTGGGCTCTGACCTGAGCCGGTTGGGGCCCTACCCCGCCCCGCACTGACCGACCAGCGCAGTCGCATATCCACGGTCCTGCAGCAGCCGCGCGAACGTCACCTCACTGGGGGGCAGCCCGCCAGAGGAAGCCGTGAACAGGAACACGCCCACGCGGTTGTGCGATGCCATGCCTGCAGGGGCGGGCGGGGGGACAAGGGAATGGGGGTCAGGCCTGTTCATATGTGATCATACGTGTTCATACATGTTCACATATGATCGATCATGTTCACGTGTATTCATGTATTCACGTGCAGTCAGTCGAACGCACATGCATTCATGTCTGTTCCCACATATCACTGGACATAGGTATGAGTTCCTACATGTGCACGTGGGTTCGCATTACACAGGTGATCATGAATGTCCGTGAACGGTCACTTCCTAATTATTTGCACGCGTTAACATGTTCACTCACTGTTATCCTCAACTCTGTCACACTGACACATGTTCACGTGAGTTTACATGTGATCGTGCACATTCATGTTCTCACCCACTAACCACGCCTGCTCACGCATGCATACACTACGTATGTTCTCGCCACAAGTTCCCGCCCTGCATGTGGTATTGTGACAGATCACACGTGACACGCGTGTCTGCACGCAGCCGCCCTCCGCGCCCCCGCCCCGGCACTGTGATGCTCGTACACTCATGTTCATGCGTGACCACCCCCAGCACCCAAGCACCTGAGCGCACAGGGTAACGGCCGGTGAGGAAGGCAGCACGGCTAGGTGTGCATAGGGGCGATGCGGCCAGGTGCTGAGTGAGCTTCACGCCTTCTCGGGCCAGTCGGTCGATGTTCGGGGTCCTACGTGGAGGGTGGGGGGGTGTAGGAGCACACGTGAACACGCAAGAACACACATGAACACACGTGAAACATGTTGGCACACGCGTGACTCCACCTGCTATGGGCAGGTGTGTGACACGCACATGCTGAGGGCCCAGGTTTAGCGACCTGCTGACCCCGGGGGTCACATGTCTGGGCTCGGCTAAGCGGTGGCGTGAGAATATGCTAAGGGGGCGAGACCACCAGGTTGGGAATATTCTATGAGCACACTTTGTGTCTGTGTGTTACGAGGGGTCAGGGGTCAGCACGGGGGAGTCCGGGGTCGCCAGTGTGTGCGTATGTATGCATGAATGTCAGCGTGCATGTTTGTCTGCGTGTGTTTATTCATGTCAGCAAGTGCACGTATGTTACCGTGTATACACGCATGTTAGAGTGTGTGTTCCTTGTACATGTATGCAGGCGTGTGTGCATGTATGTCACCATGTGCACACACTGAGCATTCACATCAGCATGTGCACTCGCTCACGTATGTACCCTGTGCACACGCATGTACCCGCGCACCTGAGCGTCGTGTTCCCGTAGCAGCCAGGATCCCCAATGCCGAAGTCATCAGCCATGATGAGCACGAAGTTGGGTCTGGGGGGCACAGGTTCGTCATGTGCTGCACATGAGACGATGAGCAGGGGGAGCAACAGCACCTGGAGCAACAGGGCGGGCACCATTGTCCTGGGGGCCTGGGGAGGGGTAGAGTGGGGCGTTAGCATGTTCCGGCACCTTAGCATGTTCCTGGCATGTCAGAGTGCGGTATTCTGTGCCGTTGTGTGTTGGCATGTGCTGGTGTGGCATCCATGTGGAAGAGTTCGCGCATTTGGGGTGTGAACGGGAAGTGTGTACATAAATGTACACGTGTGTATGGTATATATGTTGAGCGTGTGTGCACGTGTGTATCGTGTGTGTGGCAGCATGTATGCACAGTTGCATATGCCCAAACCTCACAGCGCGCACTCGTGATGCTCGCACTGCCTGTAATGGGTGGGTCACATGACCCAAGTGAAATGTGAATCCCGGGCCACTGTGTTTACGTGTGGCCTCGGTCTGTAAGTGCGTCTGTGAACAAGTGTGCGTCCATATGTGTGCGCGTCTGTGCGAGGACATGGATGAATATGCACGTGCGCATGTGCACACGTGTGTCCACACATATACACGTGCACACGCATGTGTACAACACAGTGCGTGAGCGCCTTTACATGCACGCACGTACATGTCCATGTGTGTATATGTGTTCACACAGGCCACGCTTTCACATGCGAGCATCATACAAGCACCCATGCGCTCACTTGTGTGTTTCCACACATGTCCTGAGGGTACGAGCAAGCATGACTCACGCGCCCGACCCCACCCCGCCAAGCTCCGCCCGCCTGGCCCCGCCAACCTGCACGGCGTCTGTGGATCACGCTTCTCGCCTCGGTCACGTCACGCCACGCCACGCCCACGCTAACCCGTCTGCACAGTCCCAGGATCCTTAGCAGAGGCTGTGTGGGATAGGGCGAGACGGAGGCAAGGAATCTACATACTTGTTCATACGTGTTTAGATGTGTACAGAGAAACAACGGCCCGGCCCACCCCGTTCTGACTCCAGTGCCTTGGGCTCTGTCCTGGCCTCTGGGCCAGGGAAGAGGCCAGGGCTCTCAGTAAGGAGCCGGGGACGGGACTTCCTGTTGGAGCTGTCAGTCACGGCCCTGGGGCGGGACTTCCTATCCCAGGAGTCAGTCACGGGCCCTGAAGCGGGACTTCCTGTCCCAGGCATCAGTCAGGGATCCGGAAGCGGGACTTCCTGTGATTTTGTCGTTTCAGGTCGAGGAAATGTCAGTCAAGGAATCGAGGGCGGGACTTCTGGGAAAACGTTTATGCCTTTATACAAGGAGACCGCAGTCAAATCACTGCGGAAGGGGCGACACTTCCGGTTGCCTGCATCCCTCACTGAGGGACTTCTTGGGAAACGTGCTTCCCCATGGTGGAACCGTTTGTCAGTCGACTGAGGCAGGACTTCCTATGAATTGTTGTTTCAGCCGGAGGAAGTTTCAATGAGGCAAAGACGGGACTTCCGGCAAAACGTTTATGCCTTTAGACCCTGGTACTGTCAGTCACTGCAGTTGGGGCGGGACTTCCGGCACCCGGCGTCAATCACTGAGTACGGGGCAGCACTTCCAGGGAGACGTGCGTCAGCCTCCTGGAACTATCCGTCAGGCAGCGGAGGCGGGATTTCCGCTCACGCTTTGAATCAAAGCGCCTTCGAGCGTCAATCACCCAGCGTGTTGTGGGACTTCCGAACGGTAGGTCGAGCGAGACTTCCTGCCAGTCACAGCTGTGGGGGCGGGATTTCCAAGATGACCGAGCACTGACCATAGGAACAGGAATTGCCCCCATCCCCGTGAGTGACAGGAAGTACCGGAAGTGACAGCATAACCAGGAAGTGCTCACCCTCTCCCCGTGACAGGATGAACAGGAAGTGCCACCCCCTGGCCCTGTGATTGACAGAAGTAACAGGAAGTTCCTTCCCCTGTCCTCGTGAGTGACAGAATGAAGTGGAAGTGCCCGCCCTGAGCCCCGTGAGTGACGGGAGTAACCGGAAGTTCCTTACTCGGCCCGGTGAATGACAGGCAACACCAGAAATGCCCGCCCTCAGCCCCGTGAGTGACAGGAGGAACCGGAAGTTTCCTCCCCTGGGCCCGTGAATGATGTGAGGAACCGGAAGTGTCCCTTCCTGGTGCAGGATTTTCTGCTTCTGGATGAGATTGCGTGCAGTCGTATGTTCACATGTGTGGTGTGGGCCGGGGCGGGGTTGCATGTGCGTGTGTTTACGTGTGTTTGTGTGTCCCGGAGCAGTTGCCTTCTTGTATACGTGGTCGTGGCGTCCGCGCGCTTGCCTTTTTGTGAGCTTGAGGGCTGTGTTCGTAGATATATACATACATACATCCGTGCATGTGAACACTCGTGCAGACATACACGCGTGCAGGCGTGCCAATCTGTGTGGCCATGCATTCATGCATACGCGCGTGTACACGCATGCTTACACTTACAGATATACACGCGTGCACACACAGTTGCTCACACGCACATGCATTAACTCACACATACAGACATAAACGCGTGCACACACACGCATACATGCACACACACACACATACATGCATGCCTGTCGGCCCCTCACGAGTGCACTCGGCCTGGGTGCAGCTGGGGTCAATGCTACATGTTTGTGCCTTATGTGCATGCATGTTTGTATGGTGCGTGTATGCATGTGTGTGCGCATGCGTTGTTTGTATGTCGTTCGCATGCATGTGTGTGTTCATGCATGTGTTTTTAGTGCGTGAACAAGCTTGTGTAGTGGGTGAACGAGCTTGTGTGTGACTGTGCCGTCTCTGTGCCTGTGTGCATGTATGTGTGCATCTGTTTTCCTGGGCACATGTGGTGAGTGTGTGCGCATTTCTGTTCTACGTGTGACTCTGTGTTTTTATGTGTGCACGTGCATGTTTCTCTGTCCCTGCGTACTTGTGTGTATTTTCACATGTGACGTGTGTGCATGCGCATCCGGTTTGTATTGCATGTTTCTATGTGTCTTAGCTGTGTGTCTGTGCATCTGATGTGTGCGTGTTTACTTATGTATGCGCTATGTCTGTGTCTCTGTGTGTCTGTGTTTCTTTCTGTCTCTGTGTGTATTTTTACGTGTCTCTACATCTGCTTTGTATATGTGAGTCTCTATGTGTCTGCTTTGTGTGTCCGTGCGTACTTTTTACGTGTGTGTCTGTGCCTCTGCATATGTCTGTGTGTGCGTCCGTGTCTCTGTACACCTCCTGTGTTTGTGTGTTTCTGTGTGTCTGTGTTGTCTCTGTCTGCATTTTAATATGTATGTTATGTGTGTGCCTGTGTCTCTGCATGTGTATTCCTATCTGCCTGTCCGTGTCTGTATGTGCTGTGTGTGTCAATGTGCTGTGTTTGTGTGTGCTTCTATGTTTCTTTGCTGTGAGTGCATGTGTCTATGTGTATTGTCGGGTGTCTGAATTCTGTGTGTCTGTGCATGTGCGTATTTATGTGTGTATCTGTGTGTATATGTATTTTTATGTGTGTGTGTCTCTGCGTGTGCGTATGTCGTTTGTATGTTTGTGTTTCTATGTGTCTTGGCTGTGTTTGTGTGTTTCTATGTTTATGTGCTGTGTGTCTGTGTGTGTGTGTACGTGTGACTCTCTGTGTATGTATATTTATGTACATCTGTGTATGTTTATGTATGTGCTGTGTGTGTGTCTCTGCTGTGTGTGTGTGTTTCTATGTGTTTGTGTTGTTCCTCCTTTCTCTCTGTGTATTGTTACGTGTGTCTCTGTCTCTGTGTCAACGTCGCCCCCCAGCCCCCATGTCCACACGCCCCGTCCCATGTGCTCCCCCTCACCTGTGCTCCTGCTGCTGCCAGCTCCCGTGTGCTGTGACTCTGTGTGTCCTTGGGGACGTGTGTGGTGTCTGCCTGCGCCCTGGGCGTGTGTGGACACGTGTCCTGCTGAGTCAGCAGAAGCCGCAGCCAGGAGGGCGGGTTCTGTTTGATTCCCTGGCACTGATTCCGTGTGCCCTGGGTCACGGCTGGGTCACAGCCCCAGGCGTTTGTTTATGCAGCACACACGCCCACACACATGCAGTCACTGCACACACACCCATCTCAGTCAGGGCAAAAACATGTGTTTGTTTTCAGGATAGAAAAACCCAGGAAGTGGGGAGGAGGAATCCATGTCATCTGTATCACAGCCCAGGACATAGCAGGGATTCAGTGACATCTGTGTCACAGCCAGGACACATCAAGGATTCAGTGTCATCCGTGTCATAGCCCAGTACATAGCATGGATTCCATGTCCTCTTGGTCAGGCCCCAGGCATCTGTTTACAGATATGTGACCCAGCCATGACCTGGGTGTTCATTGACATTTTCAGCACACTCCCACACACACATAAGCCCCTGGTCAAGCTTTCCTCTCAGTCACTGTCAAACGTGTTTATTTACAGGGAAAAAACAACATGGGAAGGACTTCGTGTCATGGCTCCAGGTGTCTGTTTACACAGAGGTGACCCGGCCACGACCTGGGTGTTCGATTACGTGTTCAGCACATGCACACACAGAATGGGCCCCAGGTCATGGTTCCTTCCCTGTGTCAGTCACTGTTAAATGTGTGTTTGTTTTCAGGGAGAAAAGCTGAGAAAACGGGGAGGAATCCGTGTCATCTGTGTCACAGCCCAGGATGTAACGAATCCATGTAACACAAAGTTCTTGCCATCCTTATTAACTGTTGGTTATAATCAAACACCCACACATGTTCTAAAAGGTTAAACTTAAAACAAGTAACTGAAAACAAAGTTGTCTATTCAGATCTACCTAGACAGACTTCTAATATTACAGAGATCTGTAGAATAAGGCATTTAAAATGTTAACTGAAGTACAGCTATCCTGAGGATGGAATTTTTTCCCTATTGTTGCTGTCCTCTTGATCACTAAAGGTAAGGAACTGAGAGTTCCAATTAAATATATACATCTTAACTTCTGTTCCCAGTTTAAACATGTCTTAGCTGATTTATGCTTCTGGCATATGAGCATCAGTTGCTGACTCCAGTCTGCTCCTCAATAGGGCTCTAACTGGACTTACTGTGACACAGCCCAGCCATGTGAATCTTCAACAGGTCTACAAAAAACTGATGCTTTTCATAAATGTTCCATTTCCTGAATCCCCCTTCCTTTTTTGGGTATTGTCTAGCATTTCAGCCTACTCACAGCTCAGAAAACTGCAAAAGTAAGCAGGAAGTAGTACAGGCAAATCCCTGACACAACAATGTTTTGATTTTGAAATAGTTGTCACCTAGAGTTCTATAGCCTATAAAGCCTCATTGAGCAGCTTCTTACTATTGTGCCTACAGGTTTCCTCAACCTCTAAGGAAGTGACTCTTAACTGCCAAAGCAAAAGGTTTTCATTGCTAAAAATCAAGCCAGCTGGAACCTCACTCTGTCGGAAAAGTAAGGTACTTGCTTAAAATTTGTGAAGGGTTTTTAACAGGTAAAGGGAAAGGGAGGCTTGAGACCACTAGTCTCAGGTCACAAGGTTTCTAAGTTATAGACAGTTAACAGAGTACAAAGTTTCTTTACAAGGTCATCATGGATCTAAATGAATAGTATCTAGCATTTGTTTAGGAAAGATTGATAAGCACACCTGAAAGTTTAGAGGGTTTTTCTTTGTTTTTACTTAATCTCCTGAGAACAGTATGTGGGCTCTGTACTCTGTAGTCGGGGATTTAGCTACTGGCAGAAATTCTTGTTCTCTTTAATTTTTCCTTCTTGCAGTAAGCCCTAATGTTATACCTTTCAGTTTTTAATTTTTTCCATCACATTCCACTTTGCTATGGACCTTAGAGGCCTAATCTTTGGGCCTGCACTAGTTGAAAAACATCTGGTGGGTTTTGGGATACAGGTTAGTCATCTTGCCCCTATGTATAGGAGTTTTCTTTTGATATAGCATCTCAACCAGGGAAAAGGTGCACTGTATTGTTTCCTATACTACTTCCTGCTTAATTTTGCAGTGTTTTCTGGGGTGAGAGAAGGATAAAGTGCTAGAGAAAACCAAAAAAAAAAAAAAAAAAAAAAAAAGGGGGGGGGAGAGATTCAGGAATGGAACATTTATCAGAGGCATTAGTTTGTAGACCCTGTGGAAGATTCACATCGGCTGGGCTGGTTCACAGTAAGTCCAGAGCAGTATTTAGGAGCAGGCTGTAGTCAGTAACTGATGCTCCTCTGCCAGAAGCACAAATCTGCTGAAACATGTTTAAACTGGGAACAGAAGTTAAAACATATATATTTAATTGGAACTCTTTAGTGATCAAGAAGGACAGCAAGATTAGGGGAAAAATTCCATTCTCAGGGAAGCTGTACTTGTCTGCAATCCTTTTGACATGTAGTAAGTGGATTCAAGTTTTATGACATTTGATCCTCTGAAGCCTATATGAACTGCGTTGTATAAAAGGATATGTTTTAGATCTGTACTAAAACTTGTATTGTACAAAATGTAGATATAGGGTATCTGTGAAACAGCAGGAATGTACTTATGACTTTGAGTCCTAGCAAAAACTGCAGATTTGGGTTAGAAGCTTGTACATTTTGCTTCTGTGAAGAGAGATCCACCTATAGATTGGTCAGTGGTGCCTTAGGCCTGATGAAACGTCCTTCACATTTACACTTAGATGACAACCAAAATAAATCATAAAACCTGGAGCTTGTGACTAAACAGCTGGGAGTCACCACTCTATTAGCTTATAAGAACATTATTAAAAGTTAAGCTCTGAATTTTTATATTGTAAATTATTTTTATATCTTTAAGATTTATATGTCCTGGGCTAGAGAGATAGCTCAGAGGTTAAGAGTACTGGCTGCTCTTCTAGAGGTCCTGAGTTCAATTCCGAGCAACTACATTGTGGCTCACAAGCATCTATTATGAGATCTGGCTCCCTCTTTGGGCCTGCAGAAATATATGCACAGTGTGAAAACACTGTACAAGTATGTCCTGATGCTATAAAAGAGTGCTTACAAAATTTGTGAGTGCTATGAATCTGTGCGTCAGTGCTGTGACACTGAGTGATGGAGCTAACATTGTAAGATACTGCTAACCAGAACCCTAATGCTAACTCTACCCCAATACAAACCCCCAACATAACCCTGATGCTAATGTAACAGCAACATTGAATCTATAGCTAAACCTAACACTAACACTAACCTTAATGTGAATATGATAATAAACTTTGAGAGAGTGCTTTCACACATTATAGACATCTTTGACAGTATATGTGAATGCTGTTATTCTGTTAGTTACCGCTCTAAACCAGTGAGAGAATGCTGGAATACTGAGAACGCTATGATACTGTGAGAAGAGTGCAGTGACAATGTGGAGTGCTTTGATTCTGTGCCAGAGAGCTATGACAGTCTTTTTGAGTGCTGACAGTGTATGTGTGTGTGTATCTACAAAATTGTAACTGTGTGCTGTGCTCTTTGCGAGAGTAATGTGACTCTTTCCGAGATGGATGAAACAGTGTAGGTTATAGGTTTGAATCTGTGCTTCAGAGCTGTGACACAGTGAGGGTGAGAAAATGCTGTGGGAGAGTACTCATTCACTGGGAAAGTGTGTTTGGAACATTGGTGAATATGCTGACTCAGTGTGTGAATTCTGTGATTCCTTTATACACGATGAGCATGAGTGCTGAGAAACTGTTTGAGTGCTCTGACAGTGTGAGAGCCACCTGTGAGAGTGTTGGTAAGTGCTTCTATACTTGAGTGCATTAACAGTGTTCATGAGAACTACAACAATGCACATGATCCCTGCAACAATGGGCATAAGTGCTGTAACACTGTGCCAGAGTAATGGGCCACTTTGCTAGAGTGCTGTGGCATTGTGTGTTCATGCTGTGAATTAGTGTTAGTGTTTTGACTGTGCTAGCACAATGAAACACTGTGCGAGAATTTCTGACACTGGGAGTATATGCTGTGATGTTACGGTTGAGTGTTGTGATTCCTGGTTGAGTAATGCAATTCTGCGTGACTATTGTGTCGATGTGCTCAGGTCGCGAAACAAGTTACATGTGCTGTGACATATTTTTAGGGTAATATGTATGTGGGGGGAGTGTTGTTACAGTGATTAAGCATGGAGTGTGCCTGTGCATCAGTGCTTGATGCACTGCAAAGGTGATACTCACCATTTGAGTCAGCTCTCACACTGTTAGAGAGTGCTTTCACAGTTGGCAATAGTGTTGAGACAGTGTGTGTGAGTTCTAAGAATCAGTACATTTATGATGTGACACAGATGTAGAGCGCTAAATGAATGTGTGAAACTTCTGTCACATTGAGTGTGCCATCTCATTTTGGCAGAAGGCTGAGACACTGTGTTTCTGTGCGTCAGTGCTATGACACAGTGTGAGAGAGGTAGAACTCCAAATTTTTATTACCCTGACTATAAACATAAGTCTAATCCTAAGCCGTAGTCTAAGCCTAAACGTAATTCTAAACCTAACGTTAACCCTAATGCTGAACCCAATTCATCATAACACTAACCGTCACCCTAATTCTTATCCTAACCTTACCTCTGAGGGAGTACATTGACACACCTCCAGAGTGCTGAGACAATATATGTCAATGCTGTCGTTCTGTTAGTGACAATGTGTGGTACTCTGAAACCCTAAACACGGGCTGAGAAACTGTGTGAGAATAATTTGACCCTTTGCGAGAGAGCTGCTACTGTGTTTGTGAATGGAGTGGACGTTTATGTCAATTTTTGATACACTGCATCAGTGCGAAAACACTGTGCAAGTATGTCCTGATGCTGTAAAAGAGTGCTTACAAAATTTGTGAGTGCTATGAATCTGTGCGTCAGTGCTGTGATGGAGCTAACATTGTAAGATACTGCTAACCAGAACCCTAATGCTAACTGTACCCCAATTCAAACCCCCAACATAACCCTGATGCTAATGTAACAGCAACATTGAATCTATAGCTAAACCTAACACTAACACTAACACTAACCTTAATCTGAATATGATAATAAACTTTGAGAGAGTGCTTTCACATATTGCAGACATCTTTGACAGTATATGTGAATGCTGTTATTCTGTTAGTTACTGCTCTAAACCAGTGAGAGAATGGTGAAATACTGAGAACGCTATGATACTGTGAGAAGAGTGCAGTGACAATGTGGAGTGCTTTGATTCTGTGCCAGAGAGCTGTGACAGTCTTTTTGAGTGTTGACAATGTGTGAAAGTAATGGGCCACTTTGCTAGAGTGCTGTGGCATTGTGTGTGCATGCTGTGAATTAGTGTTAGTGTTGTGACTGTGCTAGCACGATGAAACACTGTGCGAGAATTTTTGACACTAGGAGTTTGTTCTGTGACGTTACGGTTGAATGTTGTGATTCCAGCTTGAGTACTGTGACTCTGCCTGAGTATTGTGTCGATGTGTGCAGGTAGGGAAACACGTTACATGTGCTGTGACATATTTTGAGAGAAATATGTAAGTGTGGGAGAGTGTTCTTATAGTGATTTCACATGGAGTGAGCCTGTGCATCAGTGTTTAACACTGTGCATCAGTGATTAACACTGCAAAGGTGTTAATTACTGTTTGTCTGCTCTGACACTGTAACAGACTATTTTCACATTTGGCGAGAGGGCTAAGAAGGTCTGTGTGAGTGCTGCGAATCTGTACGTCAATGGTGTGACACAGATCTGGAGCGCTAAATCACTCTGTGAGACTGCTGTCAAATTGAGTGTGCCATCTCACTTTGGCTGAGTGCTGACACACTATGGTCTGTGCTTCAGTGCTGTGATACAGTGTGAGAGAGGTAGAACTCTATGTTTTCCTTACCCTAACTATAAACATAAATCTAATCCTAAGCCATAGTCTAAGCCTAAACGTAACTCTGAACCTAACCTTAACCCTAGTGCTGAACCTAATCCAGATTATAACACTAACCGTCACCCTAATGCTTATCCTAACCTTACCTCTGAAGGAGTGCATTGACACACCTCCAGAGTGCTGATACAGTATGTGTCAATGCTGTGGTTCTATTAGTGACAATATATGCTACTCCGAAACCCTATATCCATGCTGAGAAACTCTCTGAGTATAATATGACCCTTTGCAAGAGAGCTGTTACAGTGTTTGTCAATGGAGTGGATGATATCGTCAATGCTTGATACATGGCATCAGTGCGAAAACTCTGTGCTAGTGTGTTCTGATGCTGTAAAAGAGGGCTTACAAAATGTGTGTGTGCTCTGATTCTTTGTGTCACTGCTGTGACACAGAGTGAGTGAGCTAACATTTAAGATACTGCTAACCAGAACCCTAATGCTAACGCTACCCCAATTCAAACGCTGAAGCTAACTCTGATGCTAATGTAACACCAACACTGAATCTATAGCTAAACATAACCCTAACACCAACCATAACCCTAATTCTGAATATGACAATAACCTTTGAAGGGGTGCTTTCACACATTGTAGACAGCTTTGACAGTGTGTGAATGCTGTCATTCTGTTAGTTACTGCTCTGAAACAGTGAGAGAATGCTGGAATACTGAGAACGCTATGATACTGTAAGAAGAGTGCCATGACAATGTGGAGTGCTTTGATTCTGTGCCAGAGAGCTGTGACAGTCTTTTTGAGTGTTGACAGTGTGTGTGTGTGTGTGTGTGTGTGTGTGTGTGTGTGTGTGTCTACAAAATTGTACCTGTGTGCTGTGCACTTTGCCAGAAAAATGTGACTCTGAGAGGGTTGAAACAGTGTAGGTTACAGGTTTGAATCTGTGCTTCAGAGCTGTGACACAGTGAGGGTGTGAAAGCGCTGTGTGAGAGTACTCATTCACTAGGAAAGTGTGTTTGACCATTGGTGAATGTGCTGACTCAGTGTGTGAATTCTGTGATTCCTTTATAGTTACATTTACACCATGGCGTGAGAGCTGAGAAACTGAGAGTGCTCTGACAGTGTGAGAGACTCATGTGAGAGTGATGGTAAGTGCTTTGCTTCTATATGTGAATGCATTGCTAGTGTTTATGAGAACTGCAACAATGTATGTGAGGCCTGCAACACTGGGCATAAGTTTTGTGACACTGTGTGAGAGTAATGGGCCACTTTGCAAGAGTGCGGTGACAGTGTGTGTGCATGCTATGAATTTTAGTGTTTGTGAATTTTAGTGTTTGTGTTGTGACCTTGCTAGCACGATGAATCACTGTGCGAGAATTTCTGACATTGGGAGTATGTGCTGTGACATTAAGGTTTAGTTTTGTGATTCTTGCTTGATTACTGTGACTCTGCGTGAGTATTGTGTCAATTTGCGCATGTCAGGAAACATGTTACATGTTCTGTGACATATTTTGAGAGTAATATGTAAGTGGGGAAGACTGTTGTTATAGTGATTCATCATGGAGTGCACCTGACCATCAGTGTTTGATGCACTTCAAAGGTGTTACTCACCATTTGAGTCAGCTCTCACACTGTAAGAGAGTGATTTCACAGTTGCCGAGAGTGTTGAGACAGTGTGTGTGAGTACCGTGAATCAGAATGTCAATGATATGATACAGATAGAGAGCGCTAAATCAATGTGTGAGCCTATTGTCAGCAGAGAGCTGAGACACTGTGGTTCTGTGGGTCAGTGCTGTGGCACAGTGTGAGAGAGGTAGAACTCTACATTTTTATTACCCTGACTATAAGCAGAAATCTAATCGTACGACAAAGTCTAAGCCTAACCATATAGCGCTGTGAATCTAATCTATATGTCAATGATGTGATACATATCTAGAATGCTTTATCAATGCGTGAGACTGCTGACACATTGACGGAGCTATCTTACTTTGCCAGGCAAACTCCATAACTCAGAAGTACACCTGCCTCACTTGCTCTGGGTCCAATCCCACTCTAGCCCAGCTAAACATAACTCAGCTCAGCATGGATCAGCCAATCAGGATGCCCCAGACCCCTTCTTCTCCCACCAAAATTCACATTGGTCCATGGGGTCAGACTGCCTCCTTGGGGGGGGGGCACATGCTCTCTGTGTCCCCTGTTCCACTCTATGTCTTCTCATCCCTGCATTCATTTTATTTTATTTTATTCTATTTTTCTTAGTCTGTATCTCTTTTTACACACTGTGGTCAACCATCCTGTCCAGAATCCATGGGGTTCTGTGTGGGTGTGAAAGACCCCCACCATATATTTGCCTGCCCTGAATAACAGACAAGAAGAGATTACTGCAGACTCCCCGGTTGCTGGCAGACTCCATGGCTGCAGGGAGCCAGTCGCAGAAGGATCCTCCCGAGCCTTTCCACTGAGCCAGACTGCCAGACCAGGAGGCCAATTTCAATACTGGCTTTTCTCTGCGTCCCACCTTTACAATTGGAAATCTAACAACCCCTCCTTCTCCAAAGATCCTGTAGCTCTCTCTAACCTAATTGAATTCATCCTAATAACGCATCAACCCACTTGGGGTGATTGTCGACAGCTTTTGCAGGTCCTCCTCACTTCAGAGGAAAAACAATGCATCTTCCTGGAAGCTCAGAAGAACGTCTTGGGGGAAGACGGGAGGCCCACTCAGCTACCTAACGAAATTGAGGAAGCTTTTCCCCTAAATCGTCCTGACTGGGACTTTAACACTGCAGCAGGTAGCTGTCACCTACGTCTTTATGGCCAGTTATTCGTAGAGGGCCTCTGCAGCACGGGACGTCACCCCACAAATTTGGCCCAGGTAACACAGATAACCCAGGGACCGGAGGAGACTCCGACTGCATTTCTGGAGAGACTGAAAGATGCCTATCGTATGTTTACCCGCTTTGATCCCGACAGTAGCGAACAAAGGGGCCATGTTTCCATGGCCTTCATATGGCAGGTCCAAACTTCAGAGGCTAGAAAATTTACAAGATTATAGCTTACAGGATCACTTTAAGGAAGCACAAAAGATCTTTAATAAGAATCACAAGAAGAAAAAGAAGAAAGATGTAGAAAGTTGCAGGAAGAAAGAGAGGATATGCTTAAAAGAGAATTAGAGGAAAAAAAATGGGATTGGAGAAATTGAAGGGAATTAAGTAAACTTCTGGCCACCATAGTACAGAATAGTTCTAGCGCAGGGAGTCAATAAAGAAAGGGAGTCACTAGGAGGCCTGGGGTTACTTGAGACCAATGCGCCTACTGCAAGGTAAAAGGGCATTGGATCAAAGATTGCCCTAATTGACCCAGTAATCAGAGGCACAGAGGTGGCCCTTGGAAATCAGCCAAACTCCTCACCTAGATGATGACTCGGGCTATCAGGGCCAGGGCCCCCCACCCCTGTAAGTCCAGGCCAATGTTAAGCATCGGGGGGGGGGGCAACCAGTCACATTCTTGGTGGACACCGGAGCCCAACATTTGGTCCTCACTAATACTGACGGACCTATAAGCAACAAGACCACCTGGGTACAAGGGGCCACTGGAGGAAAGAAATACGGATGGACTACAGAGAGGAAAGTCCACCTTGCTTCAGGTAAAGTCTCACATTCCTTTCTACATGTACCAGACTGCCTATACCCATTACTGGGCCGAGATTTGCTGACAAAATTAAAAGCTTAAATTCATTTTGAGGAAACTGGGGATAAATTTTCAGGACCCCTAGTAGCCCCGCTTCAAATATTAACTTTACAATTAGATGACGAATATAGACATTTTGAAAAGCCTTACACAATTTCCCTTGGCATGGGCCGAAACGGGAGGAATGGGACTGGCAACTCAACAGCCACCACTTATAATACCCTTAGAGGCCACGGCAACCCCTGTCTCTATTAAACAATATCCTAAGTCCAATGAAGCATACCAGGGGATAAAACCCCATATCAAGAGACTGTTGGATCAAGGGATCTTAATCCCCTGCTGCTCCCCATGGAACACTCCCCTCTTGCCCGTGAAGAAATCAGGAACTGGGGATTATAGGATCTCAGAGAGGTTAACAAATGGGTGGAAAATATCCACCCCACGGTGCCAAATCCCTATAATTTGCTAAGCACTCTGCCTCCCACTCACATATGGTATACTGTCTTGGATTTGAAAGATGCCTTTTTCTGCTTAAGACTGAGTCTTAAGCAGAGTCAACCCCTGTTCACTTTCGAATGGAATGACCCTGAACTGGGCATTTTGGGACAACTGACCAACCATTTTTGTTGAGGCCTTCATCAGGATTTGTGGATTTTCGAACCTGGCACCCATCCTTGATAATGCTGCAATATGTAGATGACATCCTCCTTGTAGCCACCACCGAGCAGGACTGTAATGCAGGTACCAGGGCCCTATTGCAGAAACTAGGGGACCTAGGCTGCAGGGCCTCTGCAAAGAAGGCCCAAATATGCAAGAAGGAAGTCACTTATCTATAATACAAGCTAATGGATGGACAAAGGTGGTTAACCACTGCTTGCAAAGAGACTATATCCCGCATCCCCGTCCCCAAAAGCCAACGTCAGCTAAGGGAATTTTTGGGACTTTTGCAGACTCTGGCTCCTGGGATTCACAGAAATGGCAGCCCCTCTCTATCCATTAACCAAACAAGATATTTCCTTTGAATGGGTTGGGAAACATCAGCAGGCCTTCGATGCCATCAAACGAGCCCTGCTGTCCTCACCAGCTCTAGGGTTGCCAGATATCACCAAGCCATTTGAACTTTTTGCTGACAAAAAGCAAGGCTTCACCAAAGGAGTCCTTACCCAAAAATTAGAGCCATGGAGGTGGCCTATTGCATATTTGTCTAAAAAACTAGATCCAGTAGCAGCAGGATGGCCCCCATGCCTCCGGATGATAGGGCTATTGTGGTCCTCATTAAGGACGCCACCAAATTAACTCTGGGACAGCCCTTGACCGTATTGGCACCACATGCCGTTGAATCCCTCATCCGTCAGTCACCAGACCGATGGCTATGCAATGCCCACCTAACCCATTACAAGTCCCTGCTCTTGGATGCGGACAAAATTCAGTTTGGACCAACCGTGGCCCTGAACTCAGCTAATCTGCTGCCACTGCCAGAGGGACCCACATCCCATGACTGTCAGCAAATCTGGAAACTGATCAGAACTTAAAAGATGTGGACTTCACATGGTATATGGATGGTAGTAGCTACTTGCAGAATGGGGAAAGACGTGCAGGAGCAGCAGTGATGGATGCAACCCAAGTCATAAGGGCTTCTGTGCTTCCTGGAGGTACCTCTGCCCAGCGAGCTGAACTTATTGCCTTGACTCAAGCCCTGCAACTGGCAGCAGGTAAGAAGCTTAATGTTTACACTGATAGCCGATATGCCTTTGCCACTGCCCATATCCATGGAGAGATCTAGCGGAGGAGGGGCCTCCTGATATTGGAGGGAAAATAAATTAAAAATAAAGCTGAAATTTTGGCCCTATTGAAGACATTATTCCTCCCCCAGAAGCTGAGCATAATGCATTGCCCTGGGCATCAGAAGGGGGACAACTCAGAGGTGAGAGGAAACCACTTGGCCAATGAAATCGCCAAGCAAGTGGCTCTGGGACCCCAACTTTAAACTGTGACTATATTATCTGAGGGGAAAATATCCCAGGCGCCCGATTGGGACTAAGAGGAAGCAGATCTGGACATTGTTCAGAAGCTGGGGGCAACCTATGATCTCACCAGACAGGGCTGACCCCTTGCGTCTCTGCTCAAATTCTAAATCAGACCCTTGATTTTGTGTTCTAATTGAATTGTGGTCTCATATTACCTATCACACCTCAGAGACTATCTTTGAATTTTATGAAAATAAATATAAAATCAAAAAGAGAGCCTGTTAACCTGACCCTGGCCCTTCTGATGGGAGCAGGAATAGCAGCAGTCATTGGGACAAGGGTGGCTGCACTGAGCCAGACTAGCCAATATACAACTCTTCATGCAGCCATGGATGCAGATTTAGAAGCCCTTGAAAAATCTGTTAGAGCTCTCAAAGACTCTCTAACCTCATTGAAGTGGTCCTTCAGAATCGGAGAGGGCTCAATCTGTTATTTTTAAAGAAAGAGGGGCTATGCGCCGCCCACAAAGAGGAATGCTGTTTTTATGTAAATCAGACAGGAGTTGTGACTGAGTCCCTCGATAAACTATGGGGCCGGTTGGCAAAAAGTCAGAAAGAATTTGAAGCCCAGCAAGAGTGGTTTAATCGCTTCCCTTGGTTCACAACCCTGATATCCACCATCATGGGACCACTAGTTATTTTCCTTTTAATTCTCATCTTTGGTCCCTGCATTTTAAATAGATTAGTATAGTTCATGAAAGAGCGCTAGTCAGTGATTCAAACTTTAGTTTTAACCCAGCAATATCAGAGATTAAAACAATTAGAAATTAAAGAACCATGAATAAAGGGTTTTAATTATTTTATAGTAAAAGGGGGGATGAAAGACCCCCACCATGTATTTTTCCTCCTTGAGCTGCTTTTGCAAAGGGTCAAGGTGGGGAGAAGTACAAGTGGGAATAGAGGGTCCTTGAAGCGTCTGTGAGTCAGCAGAACGCTATCTGGGAACAGAGGCTCCTTGAAGTGTTTTATTGTAACCACCAAATTGCTGAAATAGTCATAACTGAATTTCTTGTACCCGATCCGAACCAACAACTCTGCCCTAGGCTGACCCCAACCTCTTTATTTGAGGTAATCCCTGTAACCATGTAATCCCTGTAACCATGCATCTGCTTCTGTAAGCCCACTTTTTGCTGCCCAAACCATATATAATCCTCTGAAGTTCTGGCCTGGGCGCGCTCAGTCTCACAAAAGACTGAAGTGTCCACAGTTGTCTGTGTGAGCAATACATATCCTCTTGCACTTGCATCCAGTGGTCACTGTTTCGTCTCTCAATGAAAGGGTTCCAAGGATACGGTGGGTCTTTCAGGTGTCTGTGGAGAGAGTGAGCATGGTCTCTGCTTCTCCCCCCTGGGCCCTGATCCCTTGTCTCCCATTTTCTCTGCTGCCCCTGCCTCCTGGCCCACCCTGCCACAATCAGAATTAGGCACTTGCACGTGGTTGCATGGGGGCATGTGTGTTCCTGAAAGGGATGGAAGTGGTGATAAAGGCACTTCCCGCTGCGGGCCTGTGAGAAGCAGCCCTGGACACAGGGCTCCTGCAGTGGCAGCGACTTCATCCTAGCTGTTCCAGGCGAACTAGCACTCCTAGGGCTCTCTGTGGCCCAGTTCTGGTCGATTTGTATATACAATTCCAGTTTCCACGACTGTGGGGCCCAGACTCCATCTTTCATCGGGCCCCAGGACCATTTCCTGGTCTTTGGCTGAGTCACTTCCAGTTTCGGCTGTGGGGAACCTGGTATCCATTTCCCAGTGGCCCCGGGGGTTATTTCTGGTTTTTCAGCCAGCCACTTCCAATTTAGGAATCAGCAGGCCCAGTATTCCATTTCCCTACCTCTCCCAGGCTCGCTTCCGGTCCTTTAGCTGAGCTGTTTGTCCTTTTTGCCTGACCGGCCTGGGACTGGCTCTCCCAGTGGTCCCTAGGGCCACTTCCTGTTTTAGCAAAAGCTGGTTCCTGCTCCTGGTCCGGAGCGGTTTCTGGGGCTCCATGGGCCCTGGAAGTAGAGCAAATGGTGTTCCCAAGGTTGCCCTGAGTCCCGGGAGCCAAGGAGGGAGTTGTCGCTGTCCCCCTGGTCCCTCTCAGTCCTCACCTGGCTGTACCCAGCCAGGCAGGCATCTCAGAGCTTTCCGGGCCCCTGGGCTGGCCGTTCCCGCCATTCTTGTGCATCGTAATGTTTTTGTGCATAATTAATCGGCTCCCCTCCTCCTCTGTGCATCATCTTAGGTGCTTATATAATGATTCTAGGGATGAATACATTAATAAATGCATACACAGAGCCTCCTAAGAGGCTGAGCGGGACCCTCCATGTGCATATTAATGTCCCTTTGTATAATTAATCAGCTCCCCTCTTCCTCTGTGCATTAGTATACATGCATATTACTACACATATGAATACATTAAACAATGCATGCACAATGACTCCCACACAGGCCGGCCAGGCTCCCAGGGTAATTGTGCATGCATTGTTTAATGTATTCATATGGAAGGTAAGGAGAGGGAAGTAAAGGAAAGGGAAGAGAAGGGAAGGGAAGGCAAAAGACCAGGCAAGGCTAGGGAAAGGAAGTAGAGGAAAGGGATGGATAAAGAAGGCAAGGGAAGGGAAGGTAAAAGTCAAGGAAAAGGAGGCAATGGAAGGGAATTGAAAGGTTGGGGAGGAAAGATAAAGGAAAAGGCAATGCAAGGGGAACAAAGGGAACAGAAATGAAGGGAAGGCATGACAATGCAATGGAAAAGGCAAAGCAAAGAAAGGGGATGATAGGTAACACAAGGGAAATCAAGGAAATTGAAGGGAAGGGAAGAATAAAGACAAGGCAAAGCAAGGCAAGGCAAGGTAAGACATGTGAAAAGGAAAGACAAGACAAGCTAAGGCAAGAAAACACAATGCTGGGGCTCAGCAGCCTGTGGACCCCGCCTCTGATGGGCGGGATGCCTATGGCCACGTAATCACTACGTCAGGCTTTACCTAGCTTTTCAAGCTTTTACCTGGCCGTGCAGGGGACCCGGTTACACATGCGCAAAACCCCCTTTTAAAGCAAGCACACAAGCGCACCTCTCTCTTGCTCCTGCTCTTTCTCTCTTATTCTCTTGCTCTATCTCTCTCTGGGGCCCCTTCTGTCTTTCTTTCTCTCTCTCTGTCCCCGCTTTCGGTTGGCCACCTGCTACCACCCTTTTCCTTTCTCCACTCTCAATAAACTCCGCGTGGGCGCTGAGTCTCGCGTTTATGTTCCTTAGGCAATAGCAGCTGCAAAAGAACAACACACAAGGCATATGAAGTTAAAGGCAATACAATGCAAGGCAAGGCAAGTGAAAAGGCAAGGCAAAGGAATGGAAGAGATAAAAAGGGAAGAGAAGGGAAGGGAATGGATAGGAAGACACGTTAATCAAGGCAAGGTTTCCACAACAGCCCAAGTGGAGGCAGTATAGCAATGGCTGAAAGAAATCTCAATGGCTACCTGTCCAGAGGTTCACACCACATGTGGTTATGCCTCCTGGGGAAAAGTGGTCCAGGTCCTGCAGGTGCTTGCTTGGCTGGCTGCTTGGAATGGGTGCTAGATGTGTTTTGTGCTATAATAATAATGCTTTTTAATTATGGACATTTTAGCCTGTAGCTCCACTGTTAATTCAGAGAAGCCTAAAAAACACTTAGATATAGTTTCTGGAACTGAAAGAGATACAGACCAACATTCAGCGGATGGATGTCGACCTCTGTGCCCCTGATCAGAAAACCCACAGTGCCAGATGTCAGCCCAAGGTCTAATAAACAATTAGGGCTAAAGGTGTAAGGAAGCAGCCCACAATGTGACCTTGCCTGTAATCAGCCTACCCACAGCTAGGCTACTGTGGGAGTTACTACAAAACTCTAACTTGGTATCTTAGGGCCCTTGAATCATTGCTACTAAAAGTTTACTGTTCAAAGACAATGATTCTTCTCTTTACTCAGTAAATCAAATCTCTGATACGCTGACCACAAGCAGGCCAAAATAGACAGAGGCTCTCAGTTATGCACTTGCTTAGATGTATTTACTATCTCATACTTCAAAAGGAATTGCTGATATTTTTATAGAATGTTTGTTTATCTTTAAACTGTGGCCAAAGATCAGTTCTTTCTGCATAAATACTTGATACTTTGAAGTAAACTTTGCAGCAGTTCACAAACCTCCTCAAGTGTGTTTGTGTCTGTCTGTCTGTCATGCTGAAGCCACTCCTGACCTGGTCATCCGAGTCTTGGTCTCCACGCATAGCTGCTACCCACTGAACAGTCTGTGACACAAGGTAATGGAATGGAAGGGAATGGAATGGAAGAAAAGGGAAGGGAAGGGAAGGGACAGAAGGCAAGAGAAAGCAAAATGTAGCTAGGTAAGTGTAGGGAAGGGGAAGGCAAGGAGGGGAAGAGAATGGAAATGACAACACAAGGCAAGGCAATGCAAAGGAAGGGCAGGGAGGTATGTTAAAGGAAAGGTATGGCAATGGATGGCAAGGGAATGGCAGAGAAAGGAAGTGTAAGAAAGGGAAGGGAAAAGGCAAGGTAAGGATAGGCAAAAGAAAGGATTTGGCAGGAAGAGAGTGGAAGGAAGGGGATGAGAAGAAAGGGAAGGGAAAGGAAAAGGCAAGGAAATGGAAGGCTAGGGGAGGGAAGAGAAGATTAGGGAATGGAAGGTAAGGGAAAAGGCAAGGCAAGCAGAGAGAAGGGAATGAAAGGAAAAGGCAAGGCTCAGGAAATGAAGAGAATGGATAGCAAGGGCAAGAGAATGGATGTCAGGGATTGGAAAGGCAAGGCAAGGGAATAACGGGAAATGAAGGGAAGGAAAGGGAAGGGAAGGAATGTGAATGGAAAAGGCAGGGCCAGGGAAAAAAAGCAAAGTGAAGGCAAGAGTATGCAAAGGAAAAGGCAAGATAAAGGAAGGCAAGTGTAGGGAAGAAAAGTTTTGGGAAGGGAAGATACAAAAATGCAAGGCAAGGGAAGGAAAACAAGGGAAATGAAGGGAAGAAAAGAAAATGCAAGGGAAAAGGCAAGACAAAACAAAGGAAGGGGAGGGAAGGGAAGGATAGGAAAAAGGAAAGGTAAGGCCACGGAAGGCAAGGCAAGGCAAGGACAGTGAAGGAAAGGGAAAGGAAGAAAAGAGAATGAATGGGAAGAAAAGAGAAGGGAAGGGAATGGAAGGGAAAGGAAATGACATGACAAGGCTTGGCAAAGGAAAGAAAAGATAGCGAATTAAAAGGAGGGGAAGGGAAGAGAAAGGAAATGATGGGAAGGTAATGGAAAGGAATGAAATGCAAAGGAAGGCAAGGCAATCAAAGAGAAGGGAAGGAAATGGAAGAATAAAGAATGGAAAAGGGAAGGCAAGGGAGGGGAAGGAATTGGAAGGCAAGAAGTCAAGGCAAGGCAAAGAAGGGAAGGGAATAGAAGAAAATGGGAGGGAATGGAAGGCAATGCAAATCAAAGCAAGGCACAGAATGGGAAGGGAAGGAACGTGAGAGAATGGATTGAACAGAAGGGCAATGGCAAGGCAAGGCAAGACAAGGGAAGTGAACAGGATGGAAGGGAAATAAAGGGTAGGAAAGGGAAGAGAAATGAGTGGGGAAGAAGGAAAGGAAACATGTAAAGGAAAGGAAGAGATAGTGAAGGGAAAGAAAAGGCAAGGGAATGGAAAGCTAGGGAAGGGAAGTTTAGGGATGGGAAGGGAAGAGAAAATGGAAGGCACAGAAAGGGAAGTGAAGGGAAGTAAAAGGAAAGGAAATCAAGGAAATGCAAGGGAAAATGGAAAAAAAGACAAGGCAAGGCATGACAAGTGAAAACACAAAACAAGGCAAGAAAAGGCAAGTAAAAAGGCAAGACAAGTGAAAAGGCAAGGCACAGCAAATAAAGGCAAGTGAGCAAGGGAAAACAAGGCAAGACAAGACAAAGCAAGGCAAGGGAAGGGAAGATAAAGACAAGGCAAATAAAGAAAGGCAAGGGAAATGCAAGAGAAGATAAGGGAAAGGAAGGTAAAGGAAATAACTAAATGGAAGGGAAATGGCAAGGCAAAGGTATTGAAGACAATGCAAGGAAGGGAATGGGAGAGAACGGAAGGGGGAGAGGAAAGGGAAGGGAAGGAAAAAGACAAGGCAGGGCTTGGGAAGGGAGTACAATGCAAGGTAAAGCAAAGCAGCGGAAGGGAAGGAAAGTGATGCATAGGAAAGAGGAGGGAAGGGAGGCAAAGGGAAGGAGAAGACAAGACAATGGAAGGCTAGGGAAGGGAAGATTAGGGAATAAAAGGGAAAAGAAAAGGCAAGGCATGGTGAGGGGAGGGGAGGTAAAGGAAGGGAAAGGAAAGTAAGGCAAGATAATACAAGGAAAAGGCAAGAAAACACAAGAGAAGGGAAGGGATTGGAAAAGGCATGGTTTGGAAAGGGAAGAGAATGGACAGTAAGGATTGTCAAGGCAAAGCAAGGGAAGGAAGTGAAATGAAGGGATGAGAAAGAAAGGGAAGTAAAGGAAAGGGGTCAGAACAGAAAAGGCAAAACAAAGAAAATGAAGTGAAGGGAAGTTAAGGAAATTGAAGGGAAAAGGCAAGATAAAGGAATGCAAGGGAAGGGAAGAGAAAGGTTGGGAATGGAAAGGAAATAAAATGGCAAGGCAAGAGAGGGAAAACAAAAGAAAGGAAAGAAAATGCAAGAGAAAAGGCAAGCAAGGCAAAGGAAGTGGAGGGAGAAGGGAAGCATATGGAAAAGGCAAGAAAATTCAAAGGAAGGGAATGTAAGGTGAACAAGGCAAGTCAAGGAAAGTGAAGGAATGGGAAGGGAAGAGGAGGGAAGGGAAGGGAAGGGAAGGGAAGGAAAGGGAATGGAAGGGAAGGGAAGAAAAGACAAGAGAAGGCAAGGGACAGGAATGGAAGGAAAAGGAAATGGCAAATCTAGGCTTGGCAAGGGAAAGAAAAAGTAGGGGAGGGAACCAAAGAAAGGGAAGGTAAGGGAAAGGAAAGGGATGGAAGGAAAGGGAAGAAAAAGCAAAAGAATGGAAAAGGCAAGGCAAGGGAGGGGAAGGAAATGGAAAGCAGTGAGTTAAAGCAATGGAAAGAAAGAGAAGGACATGGAAGGGAAGGGAATGGAAGAGAAGGGAAGATCTAACTATGCAAGCCTAGATGTGGCAAAAGAAGTGAAAGAAAGGAAAGGGTATGCAAGGGAAGAGAATGTAAATGGCATGGCAAGGCAAAGCAAGGCAATGCAAATGAAGGAGAGGAAAGGGAAAGGAATGGAAGTGAAAAGGTGTGGAAAGTTAAGGGAATGGAAGGGAATTGAAGGGAAGGCAAATCAAGGGGAGGGAACAACAGTGAAGGAAGGTCAAAGGCAAGGCAAGGGAAGGCTTTTGAACAGAAGAAAAGGCAAGGCAAGGCCAGACAAGGGAAAGGAAACAAATGGATGGAAAGGGAAGGGAAAAGATAAGACAGGGCTATATTTGGAAATGGAAGGCAATGCAAGTCAAGGCAAGTCAAGGTAAAGCAATGCAAGGGAAGGAAGACAATGGAAGGAAAGGGAAGGGAAGCAAAAATGCAAGGAAAGACTATGGATAAGAAGGAAAGGCAAGGAAAGGCAAAGGAAAGGAAAGAAAGGGAAACAAAAGGTAAGGCAAGGAAAAGGAAATAGAAGAAAAGGGCAGGTTAGCAAAAGCACGTGAATTTGAAAAAGTCAGGGCAAGGGAAAGTAAAGGAAGGGAAGGCAGGTGAAAAAAGCAATTGTAGTAAAAAGACAAGGCAAGGCCATGCAAGTCAAGGCAAACATGGAAGGCAAGTCAAGGCAAGGTAATTCAAGGCAAGGGAAGACATGGCAAGGCAAAGCAAGAGAGTCTAATGAAGGCAAGGCAAGTAAAAAGACAAGGCAAGAGAAGGCAAGTCAATAGAAGAGATGGTAAGGGAAAGAAAGGGAAGGGAATGGGAAATGAAAGGCAAGGGTAGGCAAAGGAAGGGATGAGAAGGGAATGGTAGGAAAAAGATAAGGAAGGGCTAGGTTTGGGAATGGAAGGCAACACAAGGCAAGGCAATTCAAGGCAAGGCAATGCAAGGGAAAAGAAAAGGGAATGGAAGGGGAGGTAAAAGGAAATGCAAGGCAACACTAAGCAAGGCAAAGGTATAGAAGGGAAGAGAAAAGAAAGGAAGGGAGGGGGAAGGGATAGGAAAGGAAGGGAAGAGAGGTGAATGGAAGGGAGTGGAAGGGAAGATAAAAGGCACAGCAAGGCTAGAAAAAGCAAGGGAAGGAAAGGGAATGGAAAGGAAGGAAAGGGAGGGAAGCAAACAGAAAAGGCAAGGCAATGGAAGGCAAGGCTACACAAAGCAAGGAATGGTAAGGGTAGGGAAGGAAAGGGAATGAAAGGAAAAGTCAAGACAAAACAGGGGGAAAGCATAGCAACAGATGGGAACCAAAAGGAAGAGAATTAAAGGGAGGAAAAATTGGAGGAAAGGCAAGGAAAGGGATGAGAAGGATGGGAAAGGAAGAGAAGGGAAGGCAAATGAAAAGGCAAGGCATATGAAAGTCAAGGAAGGCAAGGAAAGGCAATGCAATGCAAAAGAAGGCAGGTTAAAATGAAAGGTGAAGCAAGGCAAGGCAATTCAATGCAAGCAAGTTAAGTCAAGGCAAGGAAGATGATAAGACAAAGCTAGGGAAGGCAAGGCAACAGAAGGGAAGTGAAAGGAAAGGGAGATATGGGAAGGGAAGGGAGTGGAAAGGTAGAAAAGATAAAGAAAGGAAAGTGAAGGGAATGGAAAGCATGGCAATCAAGGCAAGAACAGGCAAAACAAGGCAAGGGAAGGGAACTGAAGGGAATAGAAGGGAAGGGAACAAAAAGGAAAATGTAAGGGGATTCTAGGGACAGGAAGGTAAGACAAGGCAATGCTAGACAAGTCAAGGCAAGGCAAGGCAATGGAAGGGAAGGAAAAGAAAGAGAAAGGAAAGAATGGGAAAGTAATGGAAGAGAAGGGAAATGATAAAGGAAGGGTAGGAAGAGTAGGATTGGAAGGCAATCAAGGAAATACAAGTCAATGCAAGGCAAGGAAAGGCAAAACAAGGGAAGAGAAGGAAATGGGAAAGAAGAGAATGGATCAAAATGGAAAATCTAAGGGAATTATATGGACAGAAGGAAAGACAAGGCAATGCTAGGCAAGTTAATGCAAGGCAATACAGAGGAAGGGAACAGAAAGAAAAAGAAAAGAAGGGAAGGAAATGGCAATGCAAGGGAAGAGGAGTAAATGGAAGGGAAAGGGAAGGGAAGGCTAGGCAAGACAAGGGAAGGGAAGGCAAGGAAAGGCAAGCAAAAGGAAGAGAAGAGAAAGGAAGAAAATGAAAGGGAAGAGAAGGGAAGTGAAGAGATAGGGAAAGGCAAGGCAAGGGAAAAGAAGGAAAGGCAAGGATACGCAAAGGCATATGTAAGACAAAGGAGGGAAAGGGAAGAGAAGGGTAGGGAATTGAAGTGAAGGCAAAAGGCAAGACAAGGCAAGGGGAGGGGAGGGAAGAGAAGGGATGGGAAGGAAAACACAAGGCAATAAAAGGCAAGACAAAAAAAGGGAAAGGAAGGGAAGAAAGGGGAAGTTTAGGGAAGGCAAATGAATGGAAGGGTAAAGCAAGGCAATAGGAGGTAAAGCAAAGAAAGGAAAGGAAGGGAAGGCAATGACAGGCAAGTGAAAAGGCAAGACAAGTCAAGGCTAGGGTAGTCAAGGCAAGCATGTAAAGGTAAGGCAAGGCAATTCAAGGCAAGTGAAGGCAAGGCAAGCAAGTCAAGTGAAGGCACATCAAATAAAAGAAAAGACAAGGGAAGGCAAGACAAGAAGGGATAGAAAAGGAAAGGAAGGGAAGAGATGGGAAGAAAAGCAGAGGGAAGGGAATGGTTAGGGAAGAGAAGGCAAGAGAATGGAAGGGAATGGTATGGAAGGTAAATTAGGGAAGAAAAGGAAAATGAATGGAAAGGAAAAGGCAAAGTAAGCCTAGGCAAAGCAAGGGAAAGGGAAGGTAATGGAAGGGAGGAGAAGAGAAGGAAAGGGAAAGGAAAAGCCAAGGAAACTCTAGAGAAGAAAATGGAAGGCGAGGCCTGGAAATGGAAGGTAATGCTAGACAAAGAAAGGTAAAAGAAGGAAAGGAAATGGAAGGAAAAGGCAAGGAAAAAGAGTAGTGAATGGAAGGAAAAAGGCAAGGGAAGGGAATGGAATGGAAGAGAATGAAAGGGAATGGAAGGGAAGGGAATGGACAGGAAAGGCAATGCAAGGGAAAAATAGAAGGCAAGGGAAGGTAAGGGAAAATGTAAGGTAAAGGAAGTCAAGGGAAGGGAAGGGTAGGGCATTGAAGGGAAGGCAAAAGCCAAGGCAAGGCAAGGCAAGACAAGGGAAGGGAAGAGAATGGAAGGGAAGGGAACTGAAGAGAAGGGATAACAAATGGCAAGCCAAGCCAAGAGAAGGGAAAGGATAGGATTGGAGGGAAGGAAAGAGAAAAGACAATGCCATGCAAGGCTAGGAAAAGAAAGAGAAAGGAAAAAAGGGATGGAAGGGAAGAAGGGAAGGGCAGGGAAGGGAAAAGGCAAAGCTAGGCAAGGCTAAGAAGTGGAAGGGAATGAAAAAAAGAGAAAGGAAGGGAAGGGAAGAGAAGGGAAGGGAAATCATAAAGGAATGGGAGGGAATGGAAGCCAAGGCAAGGAAATGAAAGACAACACAAGGCAAGGCAAGGCAAAGCAATGGAAGGAAAGGGAAGTGAAGGGAATGTAAGGGAAGGGAAGGGGGAAGGAAAGGAAAATGGAAGGCAAGAGAAACAAAGTGAATGTAAGAGAAAAGGGAAGGCAAGACTAGGCAAGACAAGGGAAGGGGAGGGAAGGGAAAGGACTTGAAAGGAAAACAAGAGAAAGAAATGGAATGGAAGGTAAGGGAAATGATAAAGGAAGGGTAGGGATTGGGAGGCAATGAAAGAAATTCAAGACAATGCAAGGGGGAACAGGCAAAACAAGGTAAGGCAAGGGGAGGGACAGGAACAGAAAAGAAGGGAAGGGAACAATAGGAAAAATCTAAGGGAATTTTCGGGACAGGAAGGGAAGACAAGGCAATGCTGGGCAAGCTAATGCAAGTCAATGCAAAAGAAGGGAAGGGAAAGAAAAGGAATAGAAGGCAAGGTAAAGGCAAGGCAAGGGAAGGGGAGTGAATCGAAGGGAAAAGGGAAGGCAAGGCAAGGCAAGGTAAGGCAAGGCAAGTAGAGGCAAAGGAAGAGAAGGAAAGGCAAGCAAAGGGAAGAGAAAAGAAAGAAAGGGAATGGAAGGGAAGAGAAGGGAAGAATAGGGAAGGAAAGAAAAGGGAAGAGAAGTAAAGAGAAAGAAAGGCAAGGCAAGGGAAAAGAAGGGATGGTAAGGACAGGTTAGGGAAGAAGTAAGGTAAAGGAAGGCAAGGAAAAGGAAATGAAGGTAGGGAAGGATAGGGAATTGATGTGAAGGCAATAGGCAAAACAAGATAAGGGGAGGGGAGGGAAGGAAAAAGAAGAGAAGGCAAGACAATGCAAAAAAAGGTAAGGCTATGCAAGAAATAGAAGGGAAGAATGGGAAACGGTAAGGCAATCCAAGAGAAGGAAACAGAGGACACAGCAAGGAAAGTCAAGACAAGTGAAAGGAAGGAAAGGGAAGGGAAGAAAATGGGAAAATAGGTTATGAAAGGAAAGGAAATATAAGGGGAGGTAAGGAAGGATTGAAAGGAATGGGAAAGGCAAGGAAAGGCTTGGGAAAGGAGGGCAAGGCAAGGCAAAGGAAGGGAAGGGAAGGAAAGAGAAGGGAAGGGAAACACAAGGCAAGGCAATGAAAGGAAAAGGAATGGAAGAAAAGGGAACTGTAGGGAAAGAAAGTGGATGGAAAAATAAGACAAAACAAGGGGAGGGAAGGAAAAGGAAGGAAAGGCAATGGCAGGCAAGTGAAAAGGCAAGGCAAGTGTAAATGCAATGCAATGCAAGCATGGCAAGACTAGGAAAGGGTAGGCAAGGCAAGTCAAGTCAAGTGAAGACAAGGCATTTGAAAAGAAAAGACATGGGGAGGGAAGACAAGAGAAGGTATTGCAAAGGAAAGAAAGGGGAGGCAAGGGAATGGAAGGGATTAGAAGAGAAGGGAAGAAAAGGGAAGGGAAGGGTTAGGAAAGGGAAAAGAACAGAAGGTAATGGAATTGAAGGTAAGTTAGGGAAGGAACGGTAAACAAATGGAAAGAAAAAGGCAAGGTAAGGCTAGGCAAAGCAAGGGAAGGGAAGGGAAGGGAAAGAAATAGGTAAGGCAACTTCAGCGAAGGGAATGGAAGATAAGGCAAGGCAAAGAATGGAAAGGGAAGGGAAACACAAGGCAGACATGGGAAGTCATGGCAAAACAAAGGAACAGAAGAGAAGAATAAGGAAAGAAAGGGAAAAAAGATGGCAAGGCAAGGAAAGGGATGCGAAGGGCGAAGGAAGGGAAAGGAATGAACGGTAAGGCAAGAAAGTCAAGTTAAGGCATGGTAAGTAAAAAGATAAGGCAAGGGAAGGGAAGGGAAAGGAAGGGAAGGGGAAAGGCAAGGCAAGGACATGGCAGAGAAGGCAATGAAAGAAAATGAAAGAGAAGGGAAGTGAAAAGGCAAGGCTAGGTAAGGGAAAGCTATGGAAGGGAATAGGAAAGAATGGAATGGAAGGGATGGGAAGGTAAGGGAAGCAAAGAGAAGGGAAGGGAAACAATAAGTGAACAGAAGGGAATGGAAGGGAAGACAAGGATTTGCAAGTCAGTTCAAGGCAAGGAAGGGAAAGTAAGGGAAGGTAAGGTATTGGGAGGAAAGGGAATAGAATGTAAGGGAATTGAATGGAAGGTAAGGAAATGGAAGGTAAGGGAAAAGGTAAGACAACACTAGGCAAAGCAAGGGAAGGGATGGAAGGCAAGGGAATGAAATGAAAAAGGCAATGCAAGGGAAAGGAACAGAAAGCAAGGCAAGGCAATGCAACAGAATGCAAGGCTAGGCAAAGCAAAGGAATGGAAGGGAAAGGAAGAAAATGGAAAGGAAGAGGACAGAAGAGAAGGAAACAGAAGTGAAGAATAGGGAAGGGAAAGGTAAAGCAAGGCAAGGCATGGGAAAACATTGCAACAGACATAAATGGAAGGGAAAAGTAAGAAGGTAAGGGAAAAGGAAGGCAAGGGGAGGGAAGGCAAGACAGATAAAAAGGCAAGGCATGTGAAAATTCAAGGCAAGAAAAGGCCAGGCAATGCAACTCAAGGCAAATTAAAAGTCAATGAAAAGCATTCCAATGCAAGGCTAGGCAAGGCATGACAAGCAATTAAACAAAGGCAAGGGAAGTGTAAAGACAAGGAAGGGGAAGGCAAGGCAATAGAAGACAAGGGTAAGTAAAGGAATGGAAGGAAGGGGTGGGAAGGGAATGGAAGGGAATGGAAGGCAAGGCAATCAAGGAAAGTCAATGGAAGGGATGGTAGGGAAAGTAGGGGAAGGGAAGAGAAGGGAATGCAAAAGGGAAGGCAAAAGTCAAGGCAAGACTAGGCAAAGAAAGGAAATGGAAAGAAAAGGAAGGAAAGCAAGGGAAGGGGTAAGACAAAACAAGGAAAGGTTAGGCAAAGGAAGAGAATGGAGAGGATAGGAAAGGCAGAGGAAGGAAGGAAATGGGAGGGAAGGGAATGGAAAGGCAAGAGAAGGGAAGGAAGTGAATTAAATGGAATAGGAAAGGCAAGGTTAGATAAGGAAGGCAAGGGACGGCAAGGCAAGAGGAATCAAGTGAAAGGATGGGAAGGGAAGGATGGGAAGGGGAAAGAATGATAGGGAAATGAAGTAAGGTAAGAGAAGGCAAGGTAAGATAATGGAAAAAGTATGGTAAAGTAAGGCAATGGAAGGAAAGGGAAGGGTAGGGAGTTAAAGGGAAGGCAAAAGGCAAGGCAAGACAAGGGGAGGGAAAGGAAGGGGAAAGAAGTGAAGACAAGACAATGTAAGGAACAGGCAAGGCAAGGCAAGGGAAGAGAAACAGCAACACAAGCTAAGAGAGGGTAAGGTGAGGTTAGGTAAGGCAGGGCAAGGCAATTCATGATAAGTGTAGGAAGAGAAGGGAAAGGGAGGGAAGGGAAGGGAAGAGGAGGAAATTTGTTATACCAGCCTGGGAAATGGAAGGAAAGGAAATGAACGGATGGGAAGTGAAGGAAAAAGGCAAGGAAAGGCTTGGGAAAAGAAGGCAAAGTGAGGCAACACAAAGCAAAGGAAGGTAAAGGATGAGAATGGAAGGGAAGGGAAACAAAAGGCAAGGCAATGGAAGGCAAGGCAAGTTAAGGGCAGAGAAGGGAAGAGAAGAGAAGGATAGGGAAGGCAAGACAAGGTAAAAGGAACTGCAAGGCAAGGGGAGGGGAGGCAAGAGAAGGGGAAGAAAGGGAACACAAGGAAACACAAATGAAAAGGCAAGGCCAGTGAAAAGGCAAGGCAAGTAAAGTTAAGGCAAGCATGGCAAGGCAAGGCAATGCAAGTCAAGGCAAGCATGGCAAAGCAAAATGTTGCAAGGCAATTCAAGATAAGGAAAGGCAGGCAAGGCAAATCAAGCAAGTATACTGAAGGCAAGGCAAGTAAAAAGAAAAGTCAAAGGAATGCAAGGTAAGAGATAGAAAGAGAAAAGAAAGGAAGGAAGGGCAGGGAAGTGACTGGAATGGAAGGGGGAAGGCAAAGGAAGAGAATGGAGTGGAAGGGAAGGAAAAATTAAGGCAAGGCTAGTATTGGGAAGGAAAGACAATGCAAGGAAAGGCAAGGAAGGGGAGGGAAGAAAAATGAAAAGGCAGGATAAGGCAAAGCAAGTTAAAGCAAAGGTATGGAAGGGAAGGGAAGGGAAGAGAAGAGAAAGGAAGGAAAAAATGGGAAGGGAAGTGAAAACATAAAAGATGGGAAGGAAAAGGAAGTTACAGCAAGAATATGCAAGTCAATGCAACACATGACAAGTGAAGAAATGGAAGGGAAGGGAAGGGAAGGGAAGGAATGGGATAGGAAAGGAAGTGAATGGAAAGGAATGGAATGGAGGGGATGGGAAGGAAAGGGAAGGGAAGATAAAAGGGAAGGTAAAGCTAGGCAAAGCCAGGGAAGAAAAGGAAATGGAAGAAAAGGGAAGGGATAGGAAGAGAAGAGAAAAGAAGGGAAATGAACAGAAAAGGGAAGAGATAGGAAGGGAAGGGAAAATAAGGGAAATGAATAGAAAAGGCAAGGAATGGGAAAAAAGAGAAGGCTACACAAAGCAAGGAAAGGGAATGGAATGAAAGGGTAGAGAATGGAAGGTAAATTCAAAGGAAGGCATTGAAAAAGAAGGGAAGGGAAAGGAAGAAAAAGGGAAGGGAAAATTGGAGGGAAGGAAAGGGATGGGAAGGAAGGGAAAGGAAGACAAGGCAAGGAAAGTGAAGGGAAGGCATGGGAAGGGAAGTAAACAGAAAGGGTAAGGCAAGGATCTGAACAAAGGCAAGGCAAAGCAATGGAAGGCGAGGCTATGCAAAGCAAGGGAAGGCAATGAAGGGAAGAGTAGAGAAGGGAAGGTAAACTCATGGCAAGCCATTGCAAGACACAGCAAAGGATGTGAAAGGAACTGAAGAGAAACGGAAGGGAGAATTGTAGAAAGGCATGGAAAGTGATCAAAGGAAGGGAAAGTGATGGGAGATGTTATTCTGTAAATATGTTTTTTCATACTGGTTAATAAAGCCCTCTTGACCAATAGAAAACAAGATAGGTGGGGCTAGGAGACAAGGAGGAAAGAGGAAGTAGTTGGGAGGAGTCAAGATGTAGACCGGGGAGGAAGGAAGACGCCAGCCGCGGCTCCCGGATAGGATAAGATGAGCCACGTGGAAATAATTAGATAAGTAGAAATGGGTTAATAATTAAGACAGAACTAGCCCATAAACAATAATGGTAACTGGCCAACAGGACTGTATTAAATACAGAGTCTCTGAATGATATTTGGGGCTCACGTGGCGGCAGGACCATGGTGGCAGGACGGGCTGCAGCCAGCGGGAAAAACCTGCCGTAACAGGGAAAGGAAGGGAAGGCAAGTGAAAGGGCAAGGCATGTGAAAAACCAAGGCAATGAAGGTTAGGAAAGGCAATGCAATGCAACACAAGGCAAGTTAAAATGCAAGGCAAAGAAAGTCAAGGCAAGATCATTATGTCATGGCAAGGCAAGGCAAGTGATAAAGGTAGGCAAGGCAACAGAAGAGAAGTGAAAGGAAAGGGAGCAAAGGGAATAGATGGGAAGGGAAGTAATTGGAAGGTTAGTAAAGATAAAAGACGGGAATAGACCATAATGAAAAGCAAGGCAATCAAGGCAAGGCAATGGAAATGATGGAAAGGGAAGTGAAGTGAAAATAATGGAAGGGAAGTGAAGGAAAAAGAAGGAAAACAGGAAATGCAAGGCAATGCTATGCAAATTAAGGGAATGGAAAGGAAGGAAAGGGGAGGAAAGGGAAGTGAATGGAAGTAAGAAGGCAATGGAAAGAAAGGCTAGGTAAAAGAAGGAAATGGAAGGAAACAAGGAAAAGGAAGGGAAGGGAAGGAAAAGGAAGGAAAGAGATAAGAATGGATGGGAATGGAAAGGAAGGGAAATGATAAGGGAAGTAAAGGGAATTGAAGGCAAGGTAAGGGACTGCAAGTCAACACAAGGCAGGGTAAAGCAAGGAAAGAAAAGGGAAAGGAAGTTAAGGGAAGACAAGACAAGGAAAGGTAATGCAAGGGAAGTGAAAGGCAAGGCAGGGGAGGGAAGAGAAGGGAAAATAATGGAGGCAAGACAATGCAAAGGAAAAGCAAGCCAGGGAAGGAAAGGATAAATGCAAGAGAAGCGAAGAGAAGGCAAGGCATGGCAAGTCAAGGCAAGTGAAGGGAAGGGAATTGAAACAAAGGGAATTGAAGAGAAGTGGAATGAAGGGGATGGAATATACTAGGCAAGATTAGGCACGGTAATAGAAGGGAAGGAAGTGATTGGAAGTGAAGGGAAATGACAAGGAAAGGCTCAGGAAAGGAAGGCAAGGCAAGGCAATGCAAGGCAACATAAGAGAATGGAAGGAAAGGGAAAGGAAAAGTCAAGGCAAAGCTAGGAATGGGAAAAGGAGGCAACTCAAGGCAAAGCAAATCAAGGGAAGACAATGCAATGGAAGAAAGGGAAGGGACTGGAGGAAAGGGAAAGGAAAAGTGAGGAGGAGAAAGGGAAGAAAATGGAATGCAAGGTAGGTCAAGACAAGGGAAAGGAAGTGAAAAGAAAAGAAGGAAAGGGAAGAGAAGTGAAAGGAAGGGAAAAGGCAATGCAAGGATAGGGACTTGAAGGAATGTGAAGGATAGCTAAGGCAAGGCAATGCTGGGGAATGGAAGGGAAGAAAAATGGAAGGGAAGAAAAGGGAATGGAAGGGAAGGGAAGATAAAGGGAAGGGAAGATAAAAGGAAAAGGAATGACAAGTCTTGGGAAGGTAAGTGTAAAGACAAGGGGAGGAAAGAGAAGAGTAGGAAAGGGAAGGGAAGAAAAGAGAAAGACAAGACAATGGGAGAGAAGGGAAGGGAAAGGAAGAGAAGACAGGACAATGCAAGGAAAATGCAAGGCAATGCATGGCAATGGAAGGGAAGGGGAATTGCAAGACAAGGGAAGAGAGGCAAAGATAAGGGAAAATTAAAGAAAGGGAAGGGAATAGAAGGCAAAGATAGGAAATGCAAGTCAACACAAGGCAAGGCAAGGCAAGGGAAATGAAGGAAAGGAAAGGGAAAGGGAAGGAAGAAAAGAAAGAGAAAACAAAAAGCAAGGATAGGCAATACAAGGCAAAGATAAGCATAGCATGGGAAGGGAAAGGAAAAAAGTGAAAGAAAGATAGAGACAGGAAAGGAAATGCAAGGCAAGTTAAGAGAAGGCATGGCAAAATTACATAAGAGAATCAAAGGGAAAAGAAGAGAATAGAAAAAGGAAGACAAGACAAGGAAAGGGATGGGAAAGATAGGAAAGAAAGGAAAGGCAAGGCAAGACTAGTGAAAAGGCAAGGCATGTGAAAAGTCAAATCAAGGTAAGGCAAGGCAAGGCAACACAAGGCAAGTTAAAAGACAAGACAATGCAAGGCAAGGCAAGGCAAGAGAAGGCAATGTAAGGAAGACAAAGGTCAGGGAAGGGAAAGAAATGAAAGGGGAGGAAAGGGAAGATAAACAAAGGGAAGTAAGGGATTGGAAAAGGCAAGACAAGGGAAAGGAATGGAAGGAAAGGGAATGCAAGGCAAAAGGTATTGAGAAGAAAGGCAAGGGAAAGAAAGGGAATGGAAGAGAAGGGAAAAGGACTGGCAATTCTAGGGAAACGAAGGGAAGGCAACACATGGCAAAGAAAGGCAAGTAAGGGAATGGAGGGGATGGGGAGTGTGGGGAAGGCAAATGATGGGAAGGGAAAAGGCAAGGAAAATGAATGAAAGAAAATGGAAGGCAAGAAAATTCAAGGCAAGACAAGGGAAGGGAATGGAAGGGAAAAGAAAAGGCAAGGCAAGGCAAGGTTATGTTGGAAAAAGAGAATGGGAAGGAAGGGGAAAGAAAGAAATGGAAGGGATGGGACTATAATTGAATGGAGGGGAAGGGAAAGGAAAGGAATTGCAAGGCTAGGGAATGGGAGTCAAGGGAATGGAAAAGGAAAGGTAAAAGAAGGCAAGGAGAGAGAGGGGAAGGGTAGAGAATGGAAGGGGAAAAAGATGAGGCAATGCAATGGAAAGCTGGGAAGGAAAGGGAAGGGTAAAGGTAAGGCAAAGGAAAGGAGACAAGGGAAGGGAGATCTAGTCTGGGCCTGGCATTCTCCAACTGAGGCCTGACAATGGTGGTCAAGGATCCAGCCAACAGGAACTCAGAGTGGCCCCGCAGGGATAGAGAGATCTCTGGGAGGGGGCCTGGAACTCAAGTAGAGGAGCAGTGGTTGGGGTCAGAGACCAGGCAGGTGGAAATTAGTGGTGGTAACACGTGGATAGGCAGGTGCTCAGAGCAGCTCCAGCACATTCCCAAAGATGGCAGGATTGTTGCCTTTACCCTCTGTTCAAGTTCTCAACCAGAGCTGTGGGACAGTGGGCAGGGTAGGGCACAGGGTAGGGGGAGGGCAGGCTCTTGATGGTGGTGGGTGTGTATCAGAGCTCCAAGAGCACTCTCGATGTGGACAGGACACAGGGGCAGCGAGATCCAGGGCCAACCCAGGGAGTTCCCAGGGAAAGGTGTGTGTGTGGAATTCCACTCGAATTGGTCCCAGACCAATTCTAGCTGAGGCCTAGTGATGGGGTCAAAGACTGGGAAGACACAAAGTTCTTATTATATAGGTCTTTCTTTTGTTTGGTAAGTGTTACCCCAAGATACTTTATGTTGTTTGTGGCTATTGTAAAGGGTGATGTTTTTCATTTCTTTCTCAGCCCCTTTGTCCACTGAATAAGGTAGCACTAATGATTTGTTGAGTTTATCTTGTATCCTGCTAGTTTGCTGAAGGTGTTTATCAGCTGTAGGAGTTCCCTAATAGAGTTTTTTTGGTAACTTATGTAAACTATCATATCATCTACAAATAGAGAAAGTTTGACTTCTTCCTTTCTAATTTTGATCCCATTTTTCTCCTTTTGTTGTCTTATTGCTTCAGCTAGAACTTCAAGTACAGTATTGAGGAGATATGGAGGGCAGCCTTGTCTTGTTTCTGATTTTAGAGGAATTGTCTTAAGCTTGTCTCCATTCAGTTTGATGTTGGCTGCTTTTTACTGTATATTTTTTACTGTATATTGCTTTTATTATGTTTAGGTATGTTCCTTTTATCCCCATGGAGGGATACTCCCTTAACCTTGAGACAGGAGAGAAGTCCTAGTCCCTACTCCAAATCACTTGACAGATGTAGATGTCCTCTCCTGGAGGGCATCACCCTACATGTGGAGTGGGGGGATGGGAGGGGATGGTGGTCAGGGGGCATGAGAGGATGGGAGCAAAGGAAAGAGGGAGGGAGAGGGAACTGGAATTGATATGTAAAATAAAACTTAAAAATAAATTAATATAAAAAGATAAATGCAAAAATGTTTAGGAGTAATAAAAATGGTTCCATGTTTTTCCAACTATGATTAATATGTTCAACAACTAATAACTGAAATTTAAATAAAAATCTAATAGAAAATAAAAAGAAAGGGAAAAGGGAAGGCAAGGCCATGCAAAGAAGACAAGGAAGGCAAGGCAAGGGAAGGCAAAGGAAGAGAATGAAAGGGAAGAGAAGGGAAGGGAAGGAAAGGGAAAAGAAGAGAAGAGAATGGAATATAAAGAAATGCAAGGCAATACCATGATATAGAAGGGAAAGGAAAGGAAGTTAATTGGAAATATATGATAAAGGAAGGCAAGAGAAAAAGAAGGGAAGTGTAAGGACTTGAAGGGAAGGCAAAAAGTAAGGTAAGGTAAGGTGGGGGTAGGGAAAAGAAAAATATGTAAGACAAAACAATTCAAGGGAAAAAGTAAGGCAAAGCATGGGAAGGGAAGGGTAGGGAAGGGAAACAGCAAGGCTAGCCAAAAGAAGAGAAGTCAAGAAAAATCATGGCAAGTGAAGTGAAGGGAATTGAAGAGAAGAGAAGGGAAAGGAGGGGGTGAGAACAGGTTAGGTAATGTTAGGGAATGGAACTGAGGGGAAAGAATGAAGGGGGAAGGGAATGAAAACACAAGGAAAGGCTATAGAAAGGAATGCAATGTGAGAGAAGGCAAGGGAAAGGAAGGAAAGGGAAACACAACCAAGTCAATGGAAGTCAAGGCAAAGGAATGGAATAGAAGGGAAGAGAAGTGTAGGGAAGGCAAGGGAATGGAAAAGGTAAGGCATGGCAATGTGAACGAAGGAAAGGATAGTGAAAGGAAGGGAAGGAAAGGAAAGAGAAGTGAAAAGTCAAGGCAAGTTAAGGCAAGGTAATGAATATCAAGGCAAGCATGGCAAGGCAAGGCAAGGCAAGGCAAGGCAAGGCAAGGCAAGGCAAGGCAAGGCAAGGAAACAAGTCAAGTTAAGACAAAACATGTAAAGAGTAAAGTCAGGGGAAAGATAGACAAGAGAAGGCAAGACAAAGGAAAAGAAGGGGTGTGAAGTGAAGGGAATGGAAGTGGAAAGCCAAGGAAAGCAAGGGTAGACAAAGGAAAACAATAGAAGTGAAAGGAAGAGAAAGGAAAGGATAAAGATAAATCAAGGCTGAGGATGAGAAGGGAATGCAACAAAAGACAAGGCAAGACAAGTCAAATCAGGGCAATCCAAGGGAAGGAAAGGGAAGAGAAGTGAAAAGGCAAGTCAGAAAATGGAGGAGAATGGAATGCAAGGTAAATTGAGGCAAAATAAGGGAAGGGAAGAGAAGGGAAAAACATAAAAGGGAAGGAAAGAGAAGTGAAGGGAAAAGGGAGGGCAATGAAACATAAGTGAAGGGAAGGGAAGTGAAAGAAAAAAGGAAAAGAAGGGAAGGGAAGAGAAGGCAATGGAAAATGTAAGGCAAGGGAAAGAAAGGGAAGGAGAGGTAAGGGAAAGGTAAGGGAAAGGAATGCAAGGGAAAGGAGCATAATGGTAGGGAAGGGAATAGAGCAGAAAAGGTGTGGGGAGCCCATGGAAGTGAAGTGAAGTCAACACATGGCAAAGGAAGTCAAGTGAAGGAAAGACTAGGCAAGGAAGGGAAGGGGGGACATGAAGTGCAGGGAAGAAAAGGGAAATTTATGGAAGGGAAGATAAGAGAAGGGAAATGGCAAAGCAAGGCTAGGCAAGAAAAGAGAAGGGGAGGGAAGGGAAGGGAAAGGAAAAGGCAAGGGAAAGGAAGGGTAGGGAAGGCAAGGAAAGGTAAAATGATAAAGGTAACTAAAGGAAGGCAAGGGAAGGGAAATGTAGGGAAATGAAAGATAGGGTAAAGACAAGGAAAGGCAAGGGGACAGGAGGGAAGTGAAAAGAAGGGAAGACAAGAAACTGCAAGGGAAAATGCAATAAAGGCAACAGAAGGGAACAGAAAGGAAAATCAAGGCAAGCTAAGGGAAATCAAGGGAAGGAAGGAGAAAGCAAATCACGCCAAGTGAAGGGAAAGGAAGGGAAGGGAATGGGAGGGAATAGGGTAGGAAGGCCTGGAAAGGGAAGTGAAAATCCAAGGAAAGGACAGGAATGAGGAGGCAAGGCAAGGAGAGTCAAGGCAAGGCAATGCAAGGTATAGGAAGGGAAAGGGAAGGAAATGAAAGGAATGGAAGGGCAAAGGCAAGGTAAAGCTAGGGAAAGTAAGAGAAAGGAAAGAAATGGAAAGAGAAGAGAAAGAAAAAGAAAAGGCAAGACAATTCTAGGGAAGGGACAGCAAGGCAAGTGAAGGGAAGTGAGGCAAGGCAAGGGGATAAAAAGGTAAGGAAGGGAAGTTAAACACAAGGAAAGGTTATGCAAAGGGAGGAAAGGGCAGAAAAAAGAAGTGAAGTGTAGAGAAGAAAAGGGACTGGATAAGGTATGGCAAGACAAAGGGTGGGAAGACAAGGGAAGGGAAAGAAAAGGAAGACAAGGAAAGGCAAGTGAAATGGCAAGGCAAATGGAAAGGCAAGGCAATGCAAGGCAAGCATGGCATGAAAAGAACAGGCAAAGCAATTAAAGGCAAGGCAAGGCAAAACAAGGCAAGGCAAGTTAGTCAGGTGAAGGCAAGGCAAGTAAAAAGACAAGTCAAGAGAATGCTAGGCAACAAAAGGGGAAAAAGAAAAGGAAGGGAAGGGAAGTGGAAGGAAGGGAAGGGGAAAGACAAGGTAAGGCAAGGCTTTGCAAAGAAAGAGAATGATAGGGAATGAAGCAAAGGGAGTGGAAAGGAAGGGAATGGAAGGGAAGGCATGGGAAAAGGCGGGAAGGGAAGAGAAAAGGCAAGGGAATAGAAGGGAAGGAAATGGAAGGAAAGGCATGGCAAGGCAAGGGAAGGGAATGGAACAGAAGGAAAGGGAAAAGGTAAGGCAAGGCAAGAAAAGAGAAGGGGAAGGAAGGGAATGGAATGGAAGGTAAGGTAAAGGAAGAGAAAAGGGATGACAAGGCTAGGGAAGGGAAGGGAATGTAAGGTAATGGAATGGAAGGGAAAAGAAAAGGGATGACAAGGGTAGGGAAGGGAAGGAAAGTGAAGGGGAACAGAATGGAAGGGAAGAGAAAGAAAAAGGCAAAATGAGGCAAGGTTAGGCAAAGGAAGGGAACAGAAGGAAGGAAACAGAATAGAAGGAACGAGAAGGGAATTGATGGGAATGGAATGGAAGGGGAGGATAAAGAAAGGTAAGGCAAGAGAAATGCAGTTAAGGGAACACAGAACAAGTGAAGGATCATGAAGGGAATGGAAGGGAATGGAAATGAAGGGAAAATATATAAAAATGCTAGGGAAGGGAAAGGCATGGAAGGGAAGGAAAAGAAAGGGAAGGGAAATGGCAAGGCAAAAAGGGAATTGAAGGCCAGGCAAGTCTAGGAAAGCAAGGGAATGGAAATAAAGAGAAGGGAAGGTAATGGAAGAGAAGGGAATAGGAGGAAAGTGAAAAGAAATAGGATGATAAGGCAAGGGAAGGGAAGTGAAGAAAAGTAAAGGGAAGGGAAAAATGCAAGTGAAGGGAAGGGAAAGAAAATAAGATAAAAGAAAGGTAATCCAAGAGAAGGAAGTAAAGGGAAGGCAAGACAAGTCAGGGATGGTGAAGGGAATGGAAAGGAATAGAAGGTAATGAAAATGAAGAAAAAAGATATAAAAAAGCTAGGGATGGAAAGGGAAGGAAAGGGTCAGGAAGGAAAATGACAAGTCAAGAAAGGGAATTGAAGACCAGGCAAGTCTAGGCAAGCAAGGGAAGTAAAGGTAATGGATGGGATGGGAAGGAAAAAGACAAGGCAAGGCTAGGGAAAGGAATGACAGGCAACAAGGAAATGCAAGTTGAGGGAAGAGAAGGCAAGGCAGAAGAAGGGAGGGGAAAGGAAGAGAAGGGATTGGGAAGGAACAAGAAGGAAAGAGGAGGAAAGATTAAAGGAAAGGGTATGAAAGGGAATGGGATGCAAGACAATTGAATAGGCAAGGGAATGTAAGGGTATGTAATGACATGGAAGGGACGTGAAGCAAAGGAAAGGGAAGAGAAGGAAAGATTTAGGGAAGGGAATGGGAGGAAATGAAAGGGAAGGAAAGTAAAGTTAAGGGAAGGCAAGGCAAGGCTAGTGCAGGGAAGGGAAGGAAGAGAAGGGGAAGTAATAGGTTAAGAATCACAAGGGAATGGAAGAAAAAGAAAGAAAGGGATGGGAAGAGAAGGGGAAAAGCGAGGAAAGGCTAGGTAAAGGAAGGCCAGGCAAGGCAAGGCAAGGCAATAGAATGTAAGGAGAGGCAAGTGAAGGGTAGAGAGTGGAAAGGAAACAGAAGGCCAGGCAGTGGAAAGCAATGCAAAGGAATGAAATGGAGGGCAATGAAGAAAAGGCAAGGGAATCGAAATGTAAGGTAAGGTAAAAGAAGAAATGAAGGTAAGGGAAAAGAAAAGAAGCCAAGGAAAGGCAAATGAAAAGGCAAGGAAAGGCAGTGCCAGGCAAGGCAAACATGGAAAAGCAAGGCAATGAACCTCAAAGGAAAGCAAGGCAAGACAAGCAAGTCAAGGAAAGGAAAGTAAAAAGACAAGACAAGGGAATTCAAGCCATGAAAAGCAGAGGGTGGGAAAGTAAGGGAATAACATGTAAGAAAAGAGAAGGGAAGGGAAAGGAACGAAAGAGAAGTGGATTGAAGGTAAGAGATTGGAAAGGAAGAGAAGGGAGGAAATGAAAGTGAAGGAAAGTGGAAGGAAAGGGAAGTGAAGGGAAGGAAAAAGGCAAGGCAATGCAAGGCTAGGCAAAGGTAGGGTATGGAAAGGAAGGGAAGGGGATGCAATGCCAGGGAAAAGGCAAGGCACGCCATGAGAAGGGAAGAGAAGCCAAGGCAAAGCAAGTAAAGGCTAGTGAAGAAAAGGAAATGGAAAGGAAGCGAATGGAAGGGAAAATTATGGAAGGGAAGGAATGTAAGGGAAAGAAAGGAAAGGCAAGGAAAGTTAAGAAAAATGTATGGTAAAGAAAGGCAAGAAAAGAAAAAGCAAGGGTAGAAAAATGAAGGGAAGGAAAAAGGCAAGGCAAGAAAAGGGGAGGGAGAGAAGGAATATAAGGGAAGGCAAGACAATGCAAAGGACAAGGCAAGACAAGGCAAGGAAGGGAAGGGAACAAAAGGGAAAAGGTAAGACAAGACACAAGATGGGAAGGGAAGGCAAGTCAAGTCAAGGCTAGTGAAGGGAATGGAAGGAAAGGGAGGGAATAGGTTAAGCAATGCTAAGTAATGGAAGAAAATAAAAAATTGAAATGAAGTGAAGGGACAAGGCAAAGAGAGGCTAGGAAAATGAAGACAAGGCAAGGAAATGCAAGGCATGGAAGGAAAAAGAAACAAATGGAAGGGGATGGGAAGCAAACAGAAGGCAAGGCAATGAAAGGCAATGCAAAGGAATGGGAGGGAAGGGAAGAGAAGCAAAGTGTAGAAAAGGCAAGGAAATGGAAGGTAAGGCAAGGCAAAAGGAGGGAAGAGAAAGGAAGGCAAAGGAAAGGAAGCCAAGGAAAGGCAAGTGAAAAGGCAAGGCAAGGCAATGCATGTCAAGGCAAGCATGTCAAGGCAAAGCAAGTCAATTTTAGTCAAGGGAAAGGAAGGCAAGACAACCTAGTTAAGTGAAGGCACGTAAAGTAAAATAGCAATACAAGGGAATGCAAGTCAAAAGAAAGAAAGTGGTAAGAAAGGAATGAAATGTAAGGAAAGGAAAGAGAAGGGAAGGAATTGAAGGGGAGGGGAAAAAAGGAAGGAAAGGGAAATGGCAAGGCAAGCAAGGGAATTGAAGGCAAGCTCAGGCTAGGCAAGCATGGACTGTAACAGAGTAGAAAAGAAGGGAAGGAAAGGAAATAGAATGAAAGGGGAAGAAGACTAGGCAAGGGAAGGGAAAGGAAGGGATGGCAATGCAAGGCAAGAAAATGCAAGTCAATGAAAGGGAATGCAAGGGAAGGGAAGAGAAAGAACGCTAAAGGAAAGAAAGAAAAGGGGATGAATGGAAAGGAAAAAGACAAGGCAAGGCTAGGTAGAGAAAGGGAAGGCAAAGCAAGACAAGAAGTTGCAAGTCCAGGCAAGACAAGACAAGGCAAGGGATGGAAAGTGAAGTGAAGTAAAAAGAAGGAAATAGAAGGGAATGGAAGAGAAGAGAGAGGAAAGAAAGGGAATGGATAAGAAGAGAAACGGCAAGGGTAGTGAATGGAAGGTAATGGCAGGCATGGTAATTGAAGGCAAGGGAAAGGAAGGGTAGGGGATGGAATGGAAATGAAGCAACGGGAAAAGAATGGCAGAAAAGGGAAGGGAAGGAAAAGAAATGGGAAGTGAAAAGAAGTGAAGAGAAGGCATGGAAAAAGGCAAGGTTAGGCAAAGAAAGGGAATGGAAAGGAAGGGAATAAAGGGAAAGGGTATACAAGACTAGAAAAAGGAAGGGAAGAGAAGGAAAGGGAAGAGAAGAGAAGGGAAAGGAAATGGCCAATCATGCAAGGGAATTGAAGGGAATGCAAGGCTAGGCAAGCAAGGGAATTGAGGGAAGGGAAGAGAAGATAAGGTAAGAGAAGAGAAGGAAAGGGAAATACAAGGTAAGGCAAAGCAAGAAAACAGAAGGGAAGAAATGGGAAGGACAGGGAAGTAAAAGAAAATGCAAGGCAAGTGAAGGGATGGCTAGGTAAGGCAAGGTAAGGCAAAGTAAATAAAGGGAAGGGAAGGTAACAGAAAAGAATGGAAGGGAAGTGAAGAAAAGGAAAGGGAATGGAAGAGAAGGGAAGGGAAAAGGATCAGCAAGGTTAGGGAAGGGAAGGCAATACAAGGCAATGAAATGAAATGAAATGCAAGAAAGCCAAAAAAGGGGGGAGAGAAAAGAAGAGAAAAGAGAAGTCAAGAGAATGGAAGAAAATGGTAGGGAAGGGAATGCACGGGAAGATAAGGGGAAATGAAAAACAAGGAAAAGGTAGGGAATGGAAGGAAAGGGAAGGAAAAAAGGCAAGGCAGTGAAGGGAAGGGCAGGGAAGGGGAGGTAAAGAAAGACAAGGTAAGTCTAGTCAAAGAAGGGAAGGGAAGGGAAGAGAAAGACAGGAAGTTAACAAAAAGGAAGGGAATTGGGAAGACAAGGCAAGGGTACAGAAGAGAAAGGATGGGACAGCAGGACAACAGAAGGGAAGGCCAGGGAATTGACAAAAAGAAAAGCAAGGGAAGTTGTTACAGCAGGTTTGGCACCAAGCTGTAGCATGTATGTTTCTGCCAGCCCACCAACCCGCCAGTCTGGACCCACAGCCGCACCAGCCCCAAGTAACACTCAAAGACTCTGTATTTGATACAATCCTGTTGGCCAGTTACCATTATTGTTTATGGGCTAGCTCTGTCTTAATTATTAACCCATTTCTACTTATCTAAGTATTTCCACGTGTCTCATCCTATTCAGGAGCCGCGGCTGGCGTCCTGCTTCCTCCACGCTCACATCTTGACTCCTCCTTCCCACTTCCTCTTTCCTTCTCCTAGTCTCCTAGCCCCACCTATCTAGTTTTCTATTGGCCAACAGGTCTTTATTAACCAGTATGAGAAACATATATACAGAATAACATCTCCCATCATGAAGTGAAAAGGCAAGGCAATGGAAGGGAAGAGAAAGAAAACAAGACAAGTCAAGGTAAGGCTAAGGAAATGGATGGTATTGAATGGATGTGAAAGGAAGGGAAAAGGGCAAGTCAAGGAACAGAAGGAAGGGACAAGAAGGCAAAGAGAAATGAAGGCAAGGCAAGTCTAATCAAGGAAGAGAAGGGAAATGAAGGGAAGAGAACAAAAGGGAAAGTAATAGGGAACACAAGGCCAACAGTAGAGAAGAGGACAGCAGAAGGGAAGGCTATGGAAGTGATGCGAAGGAAAGGGAATCAACAAAAAAGGAAGGGAAGTGAAAAGGCCAGCAAGAGAAGGGAAGGGGATGGAAGCAAGGCAAATTAAGGCAAGTCAAGGGATGGAAAAGAAAGAAAAGTGGAGGGAATGGAAAGCAAGGCAAGGGAAGGGAAGGGAAAAGGCAAGGTAATGCATGCTAGGCAAGGGAATCGAAAGGACAGAAGGGAAGAGAAAGAAAGGAAAGGAGGGGAAGGGAAGAAAAAAGAAGGAAAGGGAAAAGGCAAGGCAAGGCATGACAAGAAAATGTAAGGCTAGTCAAGGTAAGGGGAAGGAATGGAAAAAGGCAAAGCAAAGCTAGAGATAGATAGGACAGGATAGGCAAGTGATAGCAAGCAAAGACAAGCAAATGCAAGTCAGGGCAAGGCAAAAGAAGTAAAGGCAAGCAAATGTAAGTGGAAGACAAGGCAAGACAAAGCAAGAGAATGGAAGGGAATGGAGAAGACAAGACAAGCAAGACAAGGGGAAAGATAGCAAGGAAAGGCAAGTCAAGGCAAGGGAAGGGAAGTGAAAATAAGGGAAGGGAAAAAGGGAAGGAAATGAAAGGGTAGTGAAGGAAAGGGAAGATAAGGGAAAAGGCAAGGCAAGATAAAGGATGGCAAGGTAAGGCAAAAGGCAAAAGAAACAAAGAGAAGTAAAGTAAAAGGCAAGGCAAGGGCAGGTAATGGATGAGAAGGAAATGGGAAGGAAGGGAAGAGAAGAAAAAGTAATGGTAGTTTAGGGAAAGGAAATGGAAATACAAGGGTATAGAAGGACAGGTAGGCAAGGAAATTCAAAGCCAATCAGAAAAGTGGAAGGGAAGGAAATAGGGAAGTCAAATCAATGGAAGGATAGAGGAGAAGGGTAGGAAAGGGGAAAACAGAAGATGAGGTAATATTCAAGGCAAGGCAAGGCAAGAACAGGGTCGGAAAGGGAAAGGATAGGAAGACAAGGTAAGCCAATGGAAAATGCAAGGCAAGGGAAGGGAAGGAAAACAGAGGGAAAGAAACTTAACACAAGGCAAGAGAAGATAATGGAAGGGAAGGAAAGAGAAAACAAAAAGAAAGGCAAGGCAAGGCTAGGGATGTGAATGGAAGGAAGGTAGGGCAACACAGGACAAGGCAAGAAAAGGGAAGGAAGAGAAAAGTAAGAGAAAAGTAAGGGGAATGCAAAGAAATGGAAGGCAAGGAAAGGAAAAAGAAGGGAAGAGACAGAAAGGGAAGGGAAGGGAAGGGAAAGGAAGGCTATCTAAGGCAAAGGAAGGAAGAAAAGGGAAGGTAAAAGAAGGTAAAGGAAGGTAAAGCAAGACAAGTCTAGTCAAGGGGACAGTAGGGAAGGAAAACTAAGCACAGGGAAAGAAGTGAAGGGAAGAAAAGGAAAGGAAACTAAAAAAGCAAGGCAAAGTTAGGGAAGTGATGGAAGGGATGGTAGGGCACCACAGAAGAAGGAAATGGAAGGGATGTGAAGGGAAAGGAAGCAAAGTGAAGTATAGGGTAGGAAATGGAAGTTAAAGCAACACAGGGCAAGAAAATGAAATGCAATGCAAGACAAAAAAGAGAAAGCAAGGGAAAGGAAAAGGGAAATCAATAGAAGAGAAGGGAAGGTATGATTGGTAAAAGGCAAGTGAAGGCAAGGGAAGGAAATTGAAGGCAAAGCAAGACACATGAAGGAAGAGAAATGAGGGAAAGAGAAGGGAGGGGAAGGGAAGCAATTAAAGGGAAAAGGCAAGGCTAGGCTAGGCATGGGAAGGGAATGTAATGCAATGGAAAAGACAAGGCAAAATCAAGGAAGAAAAGGCAAGGCAAGGCAAAGTAAGTGATAGGAAGGTATGTGAAGAAAAGAAAGGTAAAGGAAAGGAAAATAAAGAAAGGGAAGTGAAGAGAAAGGGAGCTAAGGGAAGGGAATGGGTTGAAGAGAAAATGAAAGGCAAGGCTAGGGAAGGTTAGGGGAGGCAATGGAACACAATGAAATGAAATGAAATATAAGGCAAGGCAAGAAAAGGAAAAGGAAGGGAAGTGAAAAGGGAAGTCAAGAGAAGGGATGGAAAGGGTAGTGAAGGGAAGGAAAGTGAATATAAGGAAAAAGTCAAATGGTGGCAGAGCCAGAACAGGGTAGGAAAGGAAAAGCAAGGGAACACAAGGAAAGGTAAGGGAAAATGAAATACAAGGGAAGGGAAAGGAAAAAAAGGGGCAAGGCAAGGCAAGGGAAGGAAAGAGTAAGGAATGCAAATCAAGTCTAGCCAAGGCAAAGGAAGGGAAGGGAATGGAAAGGAGGGGAAGGAAGATAAGAAAAGGGAATGGAAAAGGCAAGGCTAGGGTAGGAAAGTGAATGGAAGGACGGCAGGGCAACACCAGGCAAGTCAAGGGAAGAAATGGGAAAGTAAGGAAAAGGTGAAGAAGATAAGGAAAGGAAGACAAGATAAAAGGCAAGGCAAGGGACATAAATGGAATGGAAACAAGGTAAATCAAGGCAAGGCAAAGACAGGGATGGGAAGAAAAGCAAAGAAAATGGATCAGAAGGCAGGGGAAGTGAAGTGAAAGGAACAGGCAAGTTGAGACAAGGCAAGTGAAGCAAGAGTTATAGAATGGAAGAAAAATGAAGGGAAACAAAGAGGATGGAAGGAAAGAGAATGGAAGGAAAGGAAAGAAAAGTGTTGGGAAGTGAAAAGGGAAAGCAAGGATAGGCAAGACAAGAGAATGGGTGAGAAGGGAGGGAATGTGAAAGAAAGGAAAAGAAAGGAAGGTAAAAGGCTAGGCAAGGGAAGGAAAGTGAAAAGAAATGCAAGGCAAGGGATGGGAAATAAAGACAAGACATGGGAAGTATATGTATGACAATCAATGGAAGGGAAGGGATGGGGGAAAGGCAAGGCAAGGCTAGGAACAAGAAGAGAAGGAAAGACAAGCAAAGGCAAGACAATTGAAGGCAAGGCAAGGGAAGTGAAGGAAAAGGAAGTGGAAGGAAAGGGAAGGGAAAATGAAAGGCAAGGCAAGAGAAGGTATGGTAAAGTAAGGAGGGAGGCCATGCAAGGTAAGTGAAGGGATGGGAAAACAAGGAAAGGTAAAGTAAGGGAAGGGAAGGGAAGACAAGGGAAGGGAAGGAAATGGACAGAAGGCAAGGAAAAAAGAAATTAATGGAATGAAAAGGAAGGCAAGGAAAGGCAAGAAAATCAAAGGAAATGAAGGGAAGGGAAGGAAAGGCAAGGTAATGGAAAACAATTGAAGGGAATGGAAAAAGGAAAGCAAGGCTATGAAAAGGAAGGGAAATTAAGGCAACACAAGCTCAGAAAATGAAATAAAATGCAAGGAAGGCAAAAGACAGGGAAGCAAAAGAAAGTAAAAAAGGAAATCAGGTGATGAGAAGGAAAAGTTAGGGAAGGGAAGGATAGGGTATGGAAGGGAAGGAAAAGGAAGATAAGGGAGAAGGCAAAAAATAGAAAGGCAACAGCAGGGTAGGGAAGGAAAAGGAAGAGAAGTCAAAGGAATATGAAAGACAAGGAAAGGGAAGGGAATGGAAGGGAATGGAAGGGAATGGAAGGGAAGGAAAAAGGGCAAAGCAAGGCAAGGGAAGGAAGAGAAGTGAAAGGAAGGCAAAGCAAGGCACATCTAGGCAAGTGAAGGGAAGGGAAGGACAGGGAAATAAAGAAAAGCAAAGAAAGCGAAGGGAAGAAAAGGGAAGGGCAGGGACATGAAGGAAAGGGAAGGGAAGGGACAAAAGCAAGGCAAAGCTATAGAAGTAAATGGAAGGGATGGCAGGGCAACACACAACATTGCAAGGAAAGGAATGTGAAGGGAAGGAAAGAGCAAGGAAGGGAAGGGAATGAAGGAAAGGCAACACATGGTAATGAAATAAAATAAAATGCAAAGAAAGTCAATAACACATGAAGGTAATGGAAAGGAAAATGGATGTCAAGTGAAGGGAAGGGTAGGGAAGAAAAAAATGGAAGATAAGGGAAAAGGAAGGTAAGCAAACCAAGAGGAGGGTAGGGAAGAGAAAGTAAGGGAAGGCAAGGGAAAGCAAGGGAAAAATGAAAGACAAAGCAAGGGAAGAAAAGGGACAGAAAGGCCAAGGCAAAGCAAGGGGAGTGAAGGGAAAGAAAGGGAAAGGAAGAAAAGACAAGGCAATGTAGGCAAGGGGAAAAAGGGATGGAAAGGAAAGAAAAGAAGGGGGGAAGAAAAGGGAAGGGAGGAAAAACGCAAGGCCAGTCTAGGAAAGTGAATGGGAGTGACTGCAGGGCAAACCTGGACTAAACAAAGCAAGGGATGGGAAAGGAAGGGAAGGGAAAGGAAAGGAAAGGAAAAAAGGGAAAGATGACAAAGTAAACGAAGGGATGGGATTGAAAGCAGTGCAAGTCAAGGAAAGGCAAAGTAAGATAAAGGAAAGGAAGAGAAGCAAAAGGGATGGAACAAAAGGCAAGGGAAGGAAAAGGCAAGGCTAGGCAAGGGAAGGGAAGGGAAGGGAAGGGAAGGGAAGGGAAAGGAAGGGAAGGGAAGGGAAGAAAAGGGTAGGAAAGGGAAAGGGAATGAAAAGACAAGGCAAGGCTAATGTAAGAAAATAAAGACAAGTCAAGTCAAAGAAAGGGAATTGAAGGGATGGGAAGAGATAGGAATGGAAGGGAAGGGAAAGGAAAGGAAAGGGCAAGTCAATGAAAGGCAAAAGAAGGGAAAGGCAGGGTACAGAAGGATAGCTAATGGAAAAGGCAATGTAAGGCAAAGTGGGGGATGGGAAGGGAAAAGAGAGGATGGCTATGCAATACAAGGGAAAAGGCAAGGCAAGGGAAGTAGAGGCAAAGAAACGCAGCCAATGAAAGGGAAGGGAAGGAAAGGCAATGAAAGGCAAGGCAAGGCAAGGCAAGGCAAGGCAAGGCAAGGCAAGGCAAGGCAAGTGCAGGAAAGTGGGGAAGGGAAGGCAAGGTAAGATAAGGGGAAAGGCAAGGCCAGGCTAGGCTCGGCATGGAAAAAAAGAGAAGGTAATGTAATTTAAAAGGCAAGGCAAAAACTAAGTAAGGGAAGGAAAGGTAAGGCAATACAAGGCAAGGGAATGAAAGGCAAGGCAAGGGAACGAAAAGGAAGGGAATATAAGGGCAAGGGAAGGCAAGTGAATGGACGGGAAGAGAAGGGAAGGATGAGAAATGAAGTGAAAAGAAAATGCAAGGCTAGGAAAGGGATGGCAAGGCAAGGTAAGTGAAAAGAAGGGAAGGTCAAATAGGGGAAGGAAAGGGAAGAGCAGTAAATGGAAGGGAAGGTTAGGAAAGGGAAAAGGAGGCAAAACTTGGGAATGGAATGGAAGGCAATGCAAGGCAAGGAAATGAATGGAAAGGAAAGGGAAAGCCAAAAAGGGGAAGGGAAGGGAAGGCATGGTAAAAGGCAAGGAAAGACAAGGGAATGGAATGTAAGGCAAGATAATCAATGCAAGGGAAGGGGAGGAAAGAGAAGGAAGGGTAAGCAAAAGAAAGGGAGGTAAAGGCAAGGCAAAGGAAGGCAAGTGAAGGCAAAAGGCAATGCAAGGCTAGGCATGGGAAGGGAATTTAATGTAATTGAAAAGGCAAGGCAAAACTAAGGAAGAGAAGGAAAAGCAAGGTAATTGAAGGAAACAAAATGAAAGCAAGAATATGGAAGTAAAGGAACAGGAAAGGAAGAGAAAGGAAAAGAAAATGCAACACAAAGGAAGGGAAAGGAAGGCAAGGCAAGGCAATAAAATGCAACACATGTCAAAGAAGAGAAGGTATGGGAAGAGGCAAGGCAAGGTTATGGAAGATTATGGAATGAACAACAAGGGAATTCAAGACAAGGCAAGAAAAGAAACGGGATGGAAATGGTTAGGGAAGAGAAGTAAAAAGAAGAGAATGGTGAGAAGAAAAGAGAAGGGAAGTTTAGGTAAAGGAAAAGTAAAGGAAAGTCTAGGGAAGGGAAAGGAAAGCAACACAAGGCAAGTAAATGAAATGAAAGGAAAGGTGAGGCAAAAAGGGGGAGGGAAGGGAAAAGGGAAGACCAGGCAATGGAATAGAAGAGAAGGTAGGGAAGGGAAGGAAATGTAAGACAAGGAAAAAGACAAGGCAAGGCAAAGCAAAAGCAGTGTGGGGAAGGGAAAGGAAAGGCAGACAATGAAAGGCAAGAGAAAATATGCAAGGCAAGAGAAGGAAAGGGGAGGGAAGTGAAGGTTGGGGAAGAGAAGGGGAGAGAAGTCATGGAAAAAGCAATGTGAGGTAAAGGAAGGGAATGGAAGGCAAGACAAGTGATGAAAGAAAAGTGAATGGAAGGGAAGGCAAGTAAATGAAGGGGGATGCAATGGAAGTGACAAGGCAAGGCAAGGCTATGCTAGGCCTGTGAATAGAAGGGAAGGTAATGTAATTGTTAAGGCAAGGAAATACTAAGGAAGGGAAGGGAAGTCAAGGCAAAACAAGGCAAGGGGTGGGAAGGCAAAGGAAGGAAAGGGAAGGAAGAGAATTCAAGGGAGGAGAAGGCAAGTGAAAGAAGGGGAAGGCAAGGGAAGGGAAGAAAAGCAAGGGGATGGAGGGGAAAAGGAAGGCAAAGCAAGGCAAATCTATGCAAGGGAAGAGAAGAAAAAGGAATGGCAGAAAAATGAAGGGAAGGAAAGAAAAGGGACAGGAAAGGAAAAATTGCAAGGCGAGGCTATGAAAGTGAATGGAAGAGATGCCACGGCAACACACAACATTGCAAGGGAAGGTATGTGAAGGGAAAACCAAGGAAGAAAAGGGAAGGGAAGGAAAGGCAATGCAATCCAATGAAGTGAAATGAAATGCAAAGAAATGCAGAGAAAGGCAAAGGAATGAAAACAGAAAGGGAAATCAAGTTAAGGGAAGGGAAGGGGCAGGAAGGAAAAGGAAGATAAGTTAAATGGCAAGGTAAGGCAAACAAAGAGGATGGTAGGGTAGACAAAGAAAGGGAAGGAAATGGAAGACAAGGGAAAATGAAATAAAAAGGAAGGGAAGAAAAGTGAAGTAAAAGCCAAGGCAAGACAAGGCAAGGGAAGGGAAGGGAAAGAAGGGGAAAGAAGGGAAGGGAATATTAGGGAAGTGAAAAGGCAAGGCAAGGCAAGGCTAAGGAAATGATTGGAAAGGATGGCAAGACAACCCTGGGCAATGCAAAGCAAGAAATGGAAAGGGATGTGAAGGGAAAGGAAGGGAAGAAAAAGGAAAGAAAGGGAAGAGAATTGGCAAGGCAAGGGAAGGGATAAAAATAAAAAAAAAAAAAACCCACATCAATGCAAGGCGATGCAAAGGAAGGGACTGGAAGCAAAGAGAACCAAACAAAAGAAAAGAGAAGGTAAGTAAAGGGTAGAGAAGGGAAATGGAGTGAAAAAGCAAAGCAAGGCAAGGCTAGGGTAAAGGGAAAGGCAAGGCAAACCAAAGAGAATTGGAGCGAAAGGAAGGGATAGGATGGGAAGGGAAGAGAAGGGAAAGAAAAAGGCAAGTCAACGGAAGGAAAGAGAAGCGAAAGGTCGGGTAAAGAAGGGTAGCAAATGGAAAAGGCTATGCATGGCAAGGAGAGGGAAGGGAAAAGAAAGAAAGGCTATGCAATCTAAGGAAAAAGGCAAGGCAAGGCAAGTAGAGACAATGAAAGGCCAAGAAATGCAAGGCAAGGTAAGTGAAGGGAAAGTAAGGGAAGGAAAGCAAAGAAAGGCAAGGCAAGAGAAGGAAGGTAAGGTAAGTGTGGGAAAAGGAAAGGTAGGAAAGGAAAGAGAAAAGGCAAAGCAAGGCTAGGCTAGACATGAAAAAAGAAGGTAATGTAATTGAAAAGCCAAGGCAAAGTTAAGTAAGGGAATGAAAGGCAAGTCAAGACAAGGCACTGGAATGATAGGTAAGGCAAGGGAAGGAAAAATAAAGGAAGGAAAGGGCAAGGCAAGGGCAGTGGATTTAAGGGAATAGAAGAGAAGAGAAGTGAAGAGATGAGAAGTGAAGGGAAAAGGAAATGCAAGGAAAGGGAATGGATGGTAAGGCAAGGCAAGGTAAGTGAAAGGAAAGGAAGGAAAGGCAAAAGAAAAGAAGGTAAGGGAACATCAAGGAAGGTAAGGTTAGGGAAGCGAAAAGGAAAGGCAATGCTAGGCTAGGTAAGGCAAGGGAAAGGAATTGAAGGGTAGGGAAGTGAAAGGGAGTGAAAAGGCAAGGCAAGACATGGCTGGGGTATGGAAGGAAAGGCAAGGCAAGCCGAAGCAAAGGAATTGAAGGGATGGGAAGGGATAGAAATGGAAGTGTAGGAAAGAAGGGAAGAGAAGGGAAGAAGAGGGCAGGAAAATATAAGGAAGGGAAGAAAAGGGAAGGGACTTAGCAAGGCAAAGCTAGGGAAGTGAATGGAAGGCAAGGCATGGCAATGCAGGAAATTTCAAGGGAAGGGATATGAAGGGAACAGTAGGGAAGAAAAGGGAAAGAAAGAAAAGGAAAGGAAGGGAGAAGATCGGAAGAGACGGCAACACAAAGCAAGTGAATGAAATGAAATGAAAATCAAGGCAAAAAAAGGGATAGAACATGGAAAAGAAAAGGAAAGTTAGGTGAAGGGAAGGGTAATGGAGGGAGAGAAAGGGAAGATAAGGGAAAAACAAGGTAAGACAATTCAAGAAGAGGACAGGGAAGATAAAGGAAGGGAAGACAAGTAAATGTTAGGGAAAACGAGAGACAAGGGAAGGAAGGCAAGTGAAGGGAAAGGAAATGGAGGGAAGGAAAAAGGACAAGGCAAGGCAAGTGAAGGAAGAGAAAGGAAAGAAGTCAAAGCATGGCAAGTCTTGGCAAAGGACAGGAAGGGAAGGAAAGGGAAATGAAGGGAAGTGAAAAAAGGGATGGGAAGAGAAAATGCAAGGCAAGGCAAGGGGAGTGATTGGGAGGGATGGCAGCACAATGCAGAATATTGCAAGGGAAAGAATGTGAAGGGAAGGGAAGGGAGGGGAAGGGAATGAAAGGGAAGGCAACCCAAGGAAATGGAATGAAATGCAAAGAAAGGCAAAAAAGGGGAAGGGAATGGAAAGAAAGGGGAATTGAGTGAAGGTAAGGCAAGGAAAGGGAAGATAAAGGAAAAGGAAAGGTAAGGCAAACTAAGAGGAGGGTAGGGAAGAGAAACTAAGGGAAGGCAAGGCAAGGCAAGGTAAGTTAAGGGAAAGAAAAAGGCAAGACAAGGCAAGGCAAGGGGAGAGAAGGGAAATGAAAGCAAAGCAAGGCATCTAGGCAAGGGAAGGGATGGGAAGGGAAGAAAAGTAAGACAAAAGAAGAGAAGGGAAGAAAACAGAAGGGGAGGGAAATGACAAAGCAAGGCTAAGACAGTGAATTAAAGGACATCAGTCCAATGCTGGGCAAGGCAAGGGAGAAATGGGAAGAAAAGGAAAGAGAAGGAAATTTAAAGGAAAGGAAGGGAAATGTCAAGGCAAAGGAAAAGATGGGAATGGAAGCAATGCAAATGAAGGCAAGGCAACAGGAGGGAAGGGAAATGAAAGGTGGGGAAGGGAAAGTGAGTGAAAAGGCAAGGCAAGGCAAGGCAAGACTAGGTTAGGGAAGGCAAGGCAAGGCAAGCCAAAGCAAGGAAACTGAATGGAAGGGAACAGATAGGAATGGAATGGAATCAAGGGAAGGGAAGGAAAATGAAGGGGGGAAAAGCAAGGCAACATAAGGGATGTGTAAGGAAACACAGGGTAAAGAAATGTAGTGAAAAATAAAGGCAATGCAAGGTAAGGTGAGGAAAGCGACAGGAAAAGAAAGAAAGGCTATGCAATGCAAGGGGAAAAGCAATGCCAGGCAAGTAGAGGCAACAAAAGGCCAGACATTGGAAAGTAAGGGAAATGAAGGGGAAGGCAAGGGAAGGAAAGGCTAGGAAAGGGAAGATAAGTGAAAGGAAAAAAGAAGGGAAGGGAAAGGAAGAAAATGGAAGAGAAAGTTAGGGATGAGAGAAGGAATGCAAGGCTAGGGAAGGGAAAAAAGGCAATGCAATGCAAAGAAATGAAATGAAAGATGAAGCAAAAAATGGAAGGAAATGGAAGAGAAAAAGGAAGGCAAGGAATGGAAGAGCAAGGATGGGAAGGTAAAAAAGGAAAAATAAGGGAAAAGACAAGAAAAGCAAAGAAAGATCAGGATATGGAAGGGAAAGGAAGGTAAGGCAATGCAAGGCAAAGGAAAATGCAAGGAGCAGAAAGGAAAGGAAAGAAAGGGAAGGGAAGCATAGTAGAGGCAAGGCAAGGCAAAGGAATGTAAGGCAAGACAAGACAATGTAAGTGAAGGAAAGAGGAAAAAGAAGAGAAGAAAGGGGAAGGGAAGGTAATGTAATTAAGAAGGCAAGGCAAAAGTAAGGAGAAGGTAAAGCAAGGTAAGTCAAGGAAAGGGAATAAAAGGAAAGATTATGGAAGGGAATATAAGGGAAAGGAAGGGAAGGCAAGGGAATGGAAAGGAAGTCAATGTAGTTCAAGTCAAGACGGGAAGGGATGGACAAAGGCAAGGCAAGGGTAGGGAAGGTTAGTTAGTGAAAAGAAAAGAAAGGCAAGGCAAGACAATACAAGGCAAAGCCATGGAATTGAAAGGAAAGGAAGGGGAGGAAAAGGAAGGAAAGGAAAGGAAAGGAAAGAGAAGTTTAAGGAAAAAAAGGAAAGGAAAGGCTAGGAAAGGAAAAGAAAGGCAAAAAAAGCAAGAGAATGAAATGAAAAGAAAGGCGAGTCAAAAGTGGGGAGGGAAGGGTAAAGGAAAGGCCAGGCAAGGGAAAGGAAGAGAAGGGGAGGGATGGAAGGCAATGGAAGATAAGTGAAAAGGCAAGGCAAGGCAAAAATGTAGTGCATGGTAGGGAAATGAACAGAAGGCAAGGTAAGGCAAGGGGAAATGCAAGGCAAGGGAAAAAAGGGAAGGAAAGGGAATGGAAGGGAATGGACGGGAAGACATGATAAAAGGCAATACAAGGCAATGGAAGGGAATAGAAGGCAAGGCAAGAAATGGCAAGTGATAGAAGAAAAGGGAAGGGATGGGAATGGAGGGGAAGAACACGCAAGAGAAGTCAAGGAAATGGACAATGCAAGGCAAGTTTAGGCTAAGCATATGAAGGAATGGGAAGGTAATGTAAATGAAAAGTTAAGGAAAGGAAGGGAAGGAAAGGCAAGGCAAGACATGGTAAGAAAAAGAAAGGCAAAGAAGGGGAAGGGAAGGGAAAATTGCAAGGCAAGCAAAGTGAAAGGAAGACAAGGCAAGGCAAAGCAAAGAAATGCAAGGCAAGTCAAGGGAATGGAAGGGATGGGAAATGGAAAGGAAAGTCTAGGGATGGGTAGAGAAGGAAAGGTAAGGGATTGCAAGGTAAGGCAAGGGAAGGAAAGGGCAAAAAGGGAAGGAAAGAGAAGGAAAGGTAAGTGAAAAGGAAAGGAAAGGTTAGGGAAGGGATGGCCGCAATGCAAGGCAAGAAAATGAAATGAAATGCAAGGTAAGGCAAAAAAAGAGAAGAGAATGGAAGTAAAATAGGAAGTCAAGGGATGGAAAGAAAAGGGGAAGATACGGAAAAGGGCAAGGGATGGCAAAGGAAGAGGAGGGTAGTAAAGTGAAAGGAAGGTACGGCAAGGGAAAATGAAAGAGGGGAAAAGAAAGGAAGGGAAGGGAAGGGAAGACAAAGAAAAAGGGCAAGGCAAGGCAAGAGAAGGAAGAGAAAGGAAAGGAAGGCAAATCAAGGCAAGTTCAGGCAAGGGAAGGGAAGGGAAGAAAAGCAAAGGGCAGGGAAAGGAAGGGAAGGAAAGAAAAGGGAAGGGACAGAGAAAAGCAAGGCAAGGCTAGAGAAGAGAATGGAAAGAACTGCAGGGAAGCACATAATAAGGTAAGAGAAGGGGAAGTGAAGGGAAAGAATGTAAAAGAAAGAGAAGGGAATGAAAGGTAGAGAAGGGAAGGCAATGCAAAGCAAGGAAATGAAGTAAAATGCAACACAAAAATGGGAAGGAAATGAAAAGGAAAAGGAAAGTCAAGGGAAGGGAAGGGAAAGGAAATGAAGGCTAGAGAAGGGGAGGAAAGGGAAGATAAGGCAAAGTACAAGGTAAGGCAAACCAAGAGTAGGGTAAGGAAGGGAAAGGAAGGTAAGTCATGGCAAGGCAAAGGAAAATAAAAGACAAGGCTAGGTAACTTAAGGGAAGGAATGGAAAAATGCAAGGGAAGTTAAGGGAAGGAAAGGAAAAGGAAGTGAAAGAATGCAAGACAAGTAAGTCTAGGCAAGGGAAGGAAAGGGAAGGAAGGGAAGAGAAGAAAAAGGCAAAGAAAGGAGAAATGAAAGTCCGTGAAAAAAGTGACTGGAAGGGATGGTAGGGCAACACAGGGCAAGACAATGGAAGGGATAGAAAGGGAAAGGAAGGAAGGGAAGGGGAGGGGAGGAAAAGGAAAATAAGGAAATGGAAAAGACAAGGGAAGGTAAGGGAGGCAACACAAGCCAAAGCAAGCCAAGGGAAGGGAAGGGAAAAAGAGGGAGGGGAAGGGAATGGAAGGAAAGTGAAGGGAAGGAAAGGGAAAAGCAAGCAAGGCTATACAAGGCAAAGAGAGGTAAGGGAATGAGAGGGTAAGGTAGGGAAGGAAAAGAGAGTGAAAAGACAAGGCAAAACTAGGGTAAGGAAAGAAAGGTGAAACAAGCTAAAACAAGGGAATTTGAGGAAAGTGAAGTGCTGGGAAGGGAAGGGAAGGGAAGGGAAGGGAAGGGAGGGATTTGGAAATTGCAATGCAATGCTAAGGAAGGTTAGGGGAAGAAAGGCAAGGGAAGGCAAAGGAAGGGAATGGAAGGGGAAGGGAATGGAAGGGAAGTGAAGGGAAGGAAAATGGAAATGCAAGGCAAGGAATGAGTGAAGGGAAGGGAAGGAAAGGGAAAAGAAGAGAAGAATAGTGAAGTGAAAGGAAGAAAAGGGAAGGGTAATGACAAGGCAAAGCTGGGGAAGGGAAAGAAATGCAAGGCAAGGAAATGAAATTAAATGGAAGGAAAGGCCAAAAAGCATAAGGGAAGTGCAGGGATGTCAAGTGAAGGTAAGGGTAGTGAGGGGATTGAAAGGGAAGATAAGGGAAGAGGCAAGATAAGGCAAAGTAAGAGCAGGGTAGGGAAGGAAAGGGAATGTAAGGAAAAAAAGGAGAGGCAAGACAAGGGAAGGAAGGAAAGTGAAGGGAAGGGAAAGGAAGACAAAACAAGGCAAGTCTAGACAATAGGAAGGAAAGAATAGAAAGGGAAGGGAAAGGAAAGGAAGGGAAGGGAAGAAAAGGGAAAGGAAGTGAAACTGCAAGGCAAGGTTAGGTAAATGAATGGAAGGACTGACAGGGCAACACAGTGTAAGGCAAGGGATGCAATGGGAATAGAAGGGAATGGTAGTGAAAATAAAGGAAAGGAGAAGGGAAGAGAAGGGAAGGGAACACAAAAGGTAAGGCTAGGCAAGGAAAGGGAAGGGAAGAAAAGGAAAGTGAATTGAATGGAAGGCAATGGAAGGGAAGGGAAGGGATGGGAAGGGAAAAAAGCAAGGCTAGGAAAGGCAAGGGAGAGAAGGGAAGGGAAAGATAGTGAAAATGAAAGGCAAGGCAAGGCTATGGAAAGAAAACACAAGCCAAACTAAAGCAAGGGAATTGAAGGGAAGGGATAGGAACTGAAGTGAAGGGAAGGGAAGGAAAGGAAAGGGTAGGGATGGGAAAAGTCAAGGCAAGGGGAGCAAAGGGAAGGGAAAAGAAAGGAAGGCAATGCAATACAAGGGAAAAGGCAAGGCAAGTACAGGCATGGAAAGGCCAGGCGAGGCAAGGCAAGATAAGTGAAGCGAAAGGCAAGGCAAGATTACAGAAGGAAAGAGAAATCAAGGCAAGACAAGGCAAGGGAATGGATGGGAAGGCAAGGCAAGTGAAGGAAGGGAAGGGAATGGAGGAAAAGGAAAGGGAAGGCAAAGGAGAAGGCAAGGCAAAGCCAGAGCAAGGTAGACAAGGAAAGGGAAGGAAAGCAGGGTAAGGCATAGAAAAATTCAAGGCAAGGGAAGGGAAAATAGGAAAGGAAAGGCAGGGTAGGGGAAGGAAACAGAAGGAAGTGGAGGGCAAGAAAGGGAAAGCAAGGGAAGGGAAATGGAAAGCCAAGGACAGGCATTGGAGGGAAGGGAAGGTAATATAATTGAAAAGGGAAGGCAAAACTAAGGAATGGAAGGCAAAGAAAAAAGGGAACTGAAGGTAAAGAAAGGGAAGGCAAGTGACAAGGCAATGCAAGGCAAGGAAAGGGAAGGTGATATAATTGAAAAGGCAAGGCAAAACTAAGGAAGGGAAGGACAGGCACGGCAAGAAAAGGCAAGGGAATGAAAGGCAAGACAAACAGAGGGAAAGGAAGTGAACTTAAGGGAAAGGAAAGGAAGGGAAGAAAAAAGGAAATACAAGGCAAGAGACAGGAATACGAAGAAAGACAAGGCAAGGGAAGGAAGGGTAAGTGAAGGGAAGTTAATCTAAGGGAAGGGGAAAGAAGAGAAGGAAGTGAAGGGCAGTGAAGGGAAGTGACATTTAGAAAATGGAAAAGGGAATGCAAGGCTAGGATAGGGAAATGAAGTCATCAGACAGCAAGAAAGTAAAAAGAAAGACAAGGAGAGTCATCAAAGTGGAAGGAAGGGAAGTTCAGGGAAAAGGAAAGGCAAGGCAATGGAAGGAAAGAGAAGGATTTGGCAAGGGAAGGAAATGGAAAAATGGCAAGGCAAGTTAGGCAAGGGAAGAGAAGGGAAGTGAAAGAAAGGGAAGGAAGGGTAAAGAATGTAAGGGAAGGAAAGAGAAGAACATGGAAGGCAAGGCAAGAGTATGGAAGTGAATGTAACGGAAGGAAGGCAACACAGTGCAAGTCAAGGCATGGACAGGGAAGGGAAAGGAAGGGAAGGGATGGAAAAAGAAGGGAAGAACAGGGAAAAGGCAAGGGAATTAAAGGCAAAGTTTAGGAAAAGGCAAAAGGCATACAAAGCAAGGGAAGGGAAAGGAAGGCATGGGCATGGAAAGACATGTCAAGGAAATGCAAGTCAAGTCAAGGGAAGGAAAGGGATGGGTAAAGGCAAGGCGAGGCTAAGGACTGGTAGGGATTGAAAGACATGTGAAGGCAATGCAAGCCAAGCCAAGGAAAGACAAGTAAAGGGAGGGGAACAGAAGGGAAGGGAAGGCATAGTAAAAGGCAATGAAAGACAAGGAAAGAAAATAGAAGGCAAGGGAAGAAATAGCTAGTGATGGAAGAGAAGGGAAGGTATGGGAAGAGAGGGGAAAGGAAGGGAATGGAGGGGAAGTCAAGGCAAGGACAAGCTAGGCATGTGAAGGAATGAGATGGTAATGTAATTAAAAAGGCAAGGCAAAACTCAGGAAAGACAAGGCAAGACAAGGCAACACAATGAAAGGCAAAGGAAGGAAAAAGAAGAGAAGGGAAAAGAAGACGAGTCAAGGCAGGGAAAGGCAAGGAAATGAAAGTAATATTAAGGTGATGGAAGGGATGGGAAAAGAAGGCAAAGTCAGGCTAGGGATGGGTAGGGAATGAAGCACAAGAGAAATCAAGGCAAGGCAAGGCAAGCGAAAGGAAGGGGAGGGAAGGGGAAAGAATGGAAGGGAAGGTAACATAAAAGAATGGAAGGGAAGGGAAAAGGAAAAAAAAGGCTAGGAAAGAGAAGGCAAGCCAATGCAAGGCAAGGAAATGAAATAAAATGCAAGGCAAAAAGGGGAAGGAAAGTGAAGTGAAGAGGGAAGTCAAGAGCAGAGAAGGCAAGGGTAGGGAAGGGAAGCAAAGGGAAGATAAGGGAAAAGGCAAGGTATGGCAAAGTAAGAGGAGGTTTGGAAGGTAAAGGAAGGGAAGGCAAGCTAAGGCAAGGGAAAATGAAAGAGAAGGGAAAGGAAGAGAAGGGAGGGGGAGAGAATGGAAGGAAAAATGGCTAGTTAAGGCAAGGGAAGGAAGGGAAGGGGAAGGATAGGAAGGCAAAGCAAGTCAAGTTCAGGCAAGAGAAGGGAAGGGACAGAAATGGAAAGGAAGGCAAGGCAAGACAAGGCAAGGGAAGGGAAGGATGGGAAGAGATAAGAAGGGGAGAAAATAAAAGGGAAATGAAAGGAAATGCAAGACAAGTGAACTGAATGGAAAGGGTGGTAGGGCAATGCAGGGCAAGGCAATGGAAGAAATAGGAAGGGAAAGAAAGAGAAAAGAGGGAAGCTGAAATGAAGAGAAGGGAAGGAAAAGAAGAGTAAGGGAAGGGAAAAGGCAAGGCAAGACAAGGAAAGGGAATGGAAGCAATGCAAGGCAAGGCAAGGCAAGTCACGGGACGAAAAGGGAAGGGGAGAAAAGGTAAGGGAATGAAAGGCAAGGGAAAGGAAGGGAAAAGATAAGTCAAGGCTAGACAAGGCAATGCAAATGAAGGGTAGGGTAAGGAAGGTAAAGGGAGTGAAAAGGCAAGGCAAGACTAGGGTAAGGAAGAAAAAACATGGCAAGCTAAAACAAGGGGATTGAAGGCAAGGCTAGGCAAAGCAAGAGAAGGGAAGGGAAAGCAAGGGAAGGAAATGGAAGGGAAGGGAAGGAAAGAGAAAGCTAAAGGCAAGACATCACGTGAAGGGAAGGAAAGACAAGGAAAGTAGGTAATGTAAGGGAAGGGAAGGGAGGGGACAGAAAGGGAAGGTAAAGGATGGGAAAGGAACACAATCAAGGCAAGGGAAGTAATGGAAGTGAATGGTCATGAAGTGAAGAGAATGACAAAGGCAACACAAGGCTAGGCAAAGGAAGGGGATGGAAAGGAAAAAATGTGAAGTGAATGGAAGGGAAGGAGAAAGATAAGGGAAGGGAAAGAAATGGAAGAAAAGAAAAGGAAATGCAAGTTAAAGCAAGGGAAGGGAAGAGACTAGAAGGGAAGGAAGGGAATGAAAGGGAGGGGAAGGGAAGGGAAGGAAAGGGAAGAGAGAAGGTAAGGGAAATCTTGGAATGTGAAAGGTGAGGAATGAAAGGCAAGGCAAGGCAATGGAGGAAAAAAGTAAAGAGATGGGATAGAAACGAAGAGAAGGAAAAAGAAGGGAAGGAAAGGTCAAGGAAAGGCAAGGGAAAGGAAACGAAACAAAGGCAACACAATGGAATGGACGGAAAAGAAGGGAATGGAAGGGTAGAGAAGGCAATGGAATGGTAAAGGTAAGGCAAGGCAAGGGGAGGGAAGGGAAGGGAATGAACGTGTTAAGGCAAGGTGTGTGAAAAAGCAAGTCAAGTTATGGAAAGCATTGCAAGGCAAGGCAATGCAAGTCAAGGCAGACATGGCAAGGCAAGTCTTGGCAAGGCATGGCAAGGCAAGGCAAGGCAAAGCAAAGCAAGCAGCAAGTCAAACAAAGGCAAGGCAAGTAAGAAGTCAAGTCAAGGGAAGGATAGGCAAGAGAAGGAAGAGAAAGGAAAGAAAGAGAAGCAAAGTGAAGGAAAATGAAGGGGAAAGGCAGTGTAAAGCAAGGCTAGCCAAAGGAACACAATGGGATTGAAGTGAAGGGAAGGGAATGAAAGGGAAGGGAAAGGTAAAAGGAGCGAAGGAAAGGAAAAAGAAGGGAAGGAAAGACAATGAAAGAGAAAAGGCTAGGCACAAAAAAGAAAGGGAAGAGAAGTTAAAATGCATGGTAATACTAGGGAATCAAAGTGAAGCCAATACAGGAAAAGGTAAGGAAAAGTCAAGGCAAGGCTAGACAAGGAAGGGAAGGGAGGGGGAAGTGATGTGAAGGGACAGGAACTGCCAGGAATGGAAGGGAATAGAAGGAAGGAAGGAAGGGAAATGACACAGACTGGGAGGGAATTGAGGGAAAGGCAAGGAAATGCAAGTCAATGCAAGACAAGACATTCAAGGCATGGGAAGGGGAAGGAAAGGGAAGGAAAGAGAAGGGAAGGAAGCAGAAATGTAAGAGAAGGCTATGGTCAGGAAGGGAAGACACAGCATCAGAAGGAAAGGGAATGGAAAGGAAATAAAAGGAAGAGAAGGGAAAGGAAAAGGCAAGGCAAGGAAAGTGAAGATAAGGCAAGGGAAGGTATGGAAGATGTATGGCAAAGGAAGGGAATGTAAGGTTAAGAAATTTAAGGGAAAGCAAAAGGCAAGGCAAGGCAAGGGGAGGGCAGCAAAATGAAAAGAAAAAAGAGCAAAACAATGCTAGGAAAAAGGCAAGGCAAGGGAATGGAATGGAAGGATAATAGGAAGGCAAGCAACAAAAAGGGAAGGCAAGGCAAGTGAAAGAACGGGGGAAGGGAAGGGAATGTTAGGGAAGGCAAGGAAATATATTAGGCAAGCCTAGGAAATGGAAGGGAAGGTAAATAAGAGATCGGAATGGAAGGGAAAAGTTAAGGAAAGTCATGGGAAAGGAAAGCAAGACAAAGCAAAGCAAAGGAAGGAAAGGGAGGGGAAACACAAGGCAACACAATGGAATGCAAGGCAAAAAAGTGAAAGGAAGGGCAGAGAAATGAATGGTAAGGGAAGAGAATAAAAAAAGGTAAGGTAAGGCAAGGAAAGGCAAAACAGGTTAAAATGTAAAGAAAAGCAAGGCAAGCAAGTTAATTCAAGACAAGGCAAGTGATAAGACAAAGCAATGGTAGGCAAGGCAACAGAAGGGAAGAGAATGGAAAGAAAGAGAATGGATGGGAAAGGAAGGGAAAGGAGTGGGGGCATAGGAAAGATAAAGGAAGGGAGGGGAATGGAAAGCAAGGCAATTAAGGCAAGGCAAGGAAAGGGAAGGGAATGGTAGTTAGTGGAATGGAAGTTAAGGGAAGGGTAGGGTAGGGAAGGGAGAGTCAAGGAAAGGCACTGGAAGGCATAGCAAATGATGGAAAAGGAAGGAAAGAGAGAGGGAATGGAAAATTGGAGAAAAGGCAAAAAATGGAAGGGAAGGAAGAGACAGGAAGGGAAGTCAAGGCAAGGTAATTGAAAAGGCAAGGCATATGAAAAGTCAAAGCAAGGCAAGGCAAAGAAAGGCAATGCGATGCAACATAAGGCAAGTGAAAATGCAAGGCAAGCAAATTCAGTCAAAAGAAAGCAAGTGAAAAGACAAAGCAAGGGAAGGCAAGGCAACAGAAGGGAAGCGAAAGACAAAAAGGGATGGGAAGAGAATGGAATAGACCCGAAGATTAGAAAAGATAAAAGAAGGGAGGGAAGAGATTGGACATCAATAGCAATCAAGGCAAGGCAAGGGAAGTGATGGGAAGGGATATGAAGAGAATGGAAGGGAAGTGAAGAAAAAAGGCAAAACAATACTAGGCAAAGGAAGGGAATGGAAAGGTAGGGAAAGAAAGAGAATGGAAGGGAAGTGAAGGGAAAAGGCAAGGCAAGGTGAGAATAGGCACAGGAAGGTAATGGAAGGGAAAGTAAGGGAAGAGAAAGGAAGGGAAGGGAAGTGAAGGGAAGGAAAATGATAAGGGAACGGGATGAAAATTAAGGCACAGAGATGCAAGTTAACATAAGAGAAGGCAAAGAAAGAGAAGGGAAGGGAAGGGAAGAGAGGGGAAGAGAAATGAAAGGAAAAGGCAAGGTAAGGAAAAGATAGGCAAATTAAGGCAATGGAGGGAAAATTAAGAGAAGAGAAAGGAAGGGAATGAAAGAAAAAAGAAGGAAAATGATCAGGGAAGGGGATGAAAGGCAAGGCAAGAAAATGAAAGGTAACACAAGAGATGGCAAGTCAAGTCATGTCAAGACAAAGCAAGGGATGGGAAGGGAACAGAAGTGAAGGGAAGGGAAAAAGTAAAAGGTAATAAATTGCTAAGGATGAGAAGGAAAGACAAGGCAAGTCAAGTCAAGGCAAGTCATGGGAAAGGGTGGCAAGGCAACCAAAGAGAAGGGAAGGGAAGGGAAGGGAAGGGAAGGGAAGGGAAGGGAAGGGAAGGGAAGGGAAGGGAAGGGAAGGGAAGGGAAGGCAAAGGCAAGGAGGGGAGGGAAGAAAATGGAAAATAGGGAAGGCAATAACATACAAGCTAACATGCAAGGCAATGGAAGGGAAGGGAAGGAAAGGGAAGAAAAAGAGAAGAAAAAGGCAAGGCAAGGGAAAGGAAGGTTAGGGAAGGAAAGGGAATGTAATGGAAAACATGGTAAAGAAAGTCAAGGGAAGGTAAGGGAAGTTTAGGTAATCGAAGAGAAGACAAAAGGCAAGAGGAGGGAAGGAAAGGGAAAGAAAAGACAAGGCAAGGGAAAGTAGTGAAGGCCAGGGAAGGGAAAGGCAAGGCAAGACAAGACAAAGCTAGACAAGAAAGGGAAGGGAGAGAAAGTGAAGCAAAGGGAAGAGAAGGGAAAGAAGGGAAAAGGCAAAGCAAGGAAAGCCTAGGCAAATAAATGAAATGGAAGGAGGGAAGGGAAGGGAATGACAACGGACAGGTAGGGAATTGAACCCAAGGCAAGAAAAAGTAAGTCAACTGAAGGCAAGAGAAGGGATGGGAAAGGCAAGACAAGGTGAGGAAAGGGAGGGAAGGGAAAGAAAAAGACAGACAAGGCAAGGGCAGGGAAGAGGAAGAGAAGGGAAAATTCGAGGCAAGGCAAGGAAAGGGATGGGAAAGCATAGGAAGGTAAGTTACCAAATGAAAAGGCAAGGCATGTGAAAAGCCAAGGCAAGGAAAGACAAGGCAATGCCACATAAAGTAAGTTAAACTTCAAGGCAAGACAAGAAAGTTACGTCAAGGTAAGCAACTGATAAGAAAAAGTAAGTGAAAGCAAGACATCAGAAGAGAAGAGAAAGGAAAGGAGAAAAAGGGAACGAAAAGGATGGAACGAAAAGGGAAAGGAGGGGAAAGGTAAAAATGCAAAGGAAGGGAAATGATTGGAAAGCAAGCCAATCAAGGCCAGGCAATGAAAGGAATGGACAGGGAAAGGAAGTGAAGTGAAGGGAAGGGAAGTGAAGGACAGGGCAAGGCAAGGAAATGATAGACAAAGGAAGGGAAGGGCAGATGAGCAAAGGAAAGTGAAGAAAAATGGCAAACAGAGGTAAGGGTGGGCAATGGAATGAAATAGAAGGGGAGAGAAGGGAAGGGAAAGAAAGGGAAGAGAAGGGAAGGGAATTGACGGTAAGGCAAAGAAATAAATTAATCACAAGGGTAGGAAAGGTAAGATAAGGCAAGAGTAGGGAGGGAAGGGAAGGGGACAAAAGGGTATGAAAGAGGTAAGGGTGGCTAGGGACAGGATGGGAAGACAAGGCATGACAAGTCAAGGCAATGCAATGGAATGAATAGAAGAAAAAATAGAAGGAAAGTGAAAGGTGAGGCAGAAGAAGGAAAGGGAAGAGAAAAGAAGGGAAGGCAAAACAATGCAAGGTAAAATGCAAGGCAAGGGAAGGGAAGGGAAGAGAAGGGATGTGGAGGAGAGGGAAAGTCAAGGCAGGGGAGGGAAGGTAAGGCAAAGGAAGGTAAGAGAAAAGGTTAAGCAAAGCAAAGCAAGTGACGGGAAAGGAAGGGTAAGAAAGAGAAGAGAAGGGAAAAGGCATGGCAAGTTTAAGGAAAATAAGGTGAAGGCAACACATGGAAAAGCAAGGTAAATCAAGGCAAGGATAGGCGGGGAAGTGAAGTAAAGGAAAGGGAAGGGAAAGGAAGGAAAGGAAAGGAAGAGAGGGAAGGGAAATGATAAAGGAAGGGGAAGGAAGGGAAAGGAAAATGTAAGGTCAGACTAGGGACAGGAAGGTAAGACATAGCAATACAAGGCATGTCAAGGAAAGGCAATGCAATAAAAGGGAAGGAAAGGAAGAGGAAAGAAGGGAATGAAAGGGGAAAGGGCCTGTGTCACCACACCCTTAGTTAGTGTCCATTATAACATTTTATAGTTCAAATGTTCTGTAAGTAATAAAGGAAGTAATAGCACACATAAAAGGTAGTGCTGCCTAATAATAGTTGATTTCATGGATTCTCCCTCTTCCAGATCCTGGGCAGCCTGGCCTTGTTCTTGTTATAAAATCCTCTCCTCCTCCCACTTCATTTGTTTCCTTTCAGCACCCACTTGTAATTCCATAACATTCCTCTCCAGGGCGTTTGTCTTTTTCTTAGGAAAACTTTCCTGATCGCAGGGCATCTCTAATGCTCAGGTTCCCACCTTGACCTGGGATCACTCTTCTATAGGTAACCTTTCCTTGTTCTTAAATATGTCTTTCACAGGTGATCACTCCTCACTGACAGCTCAGAGGTTGCATGGCTATGTTGTACATGCATTAAGTGATTGCATAAGAATTCTACATGCAGAGACCATGCAGAACTGAGACAAACACAGCTCCATTACTTCAGTATCATGACCTCAACTGCTGAGCCTCACTCTAAACAACTTATTTTCCCTTTATAAGCAAGCACCTCCTGCTAGTCCTCTCTCCCTCCCTCCCTCCTCCCTCCCTCCCTCCCTCCCTCCCTCCCTCCTCCTCCCTCCCTCCCTCTCTCCCTCCCTCCCCCCCCTCTCTCTCTCTTTATATTTCTTCTGATCAGTTAACAGCTACTCCTACCTTCACACCCTTTCTGAATAAACATCTGTAGGTTTGTTGAGTTTGGTGAATCATGTTTCATTTCCCAAAGCAGCAGCAAAGAAAATTAACAATAGAAATAATAATAAGAATATGCAGGAAAACTGTTAATAGTGAATCTGTTGGGCTAGCATGATAGTGCAGTTCAAGAACATTTCTTGTTCTTCAAGAGGACTGGAGATCTTTTTCTAGCCTTCACCCCTGCTGGTTCTCAGCCAGCTGTAACTATAGCTCCTATAGATAATTGCCCCTGATCTCCATGGACACATGCATATATGTATGCATACATAAATACATTTAATTTAAAAAACCCTAAAAATATAAATAATTTTTTGAGACAGGGTTACTTTTTGAAACACTGGCTGTCCTCCAGCTCACAGACACCCCCCCTCTGTCTTCAGAGTGCTGAGATTAAAGGCTTGAACCACCACTGCCCAACTAAATTCTTTTTATGTGCATTTGCTTTCCTCTAGATTAAAAAGAAATGCCCTGTAACTTCTGTATAGCTCCAGAGTACAATGATTAAGCATCTTTGGCTAGAATGGAGATCACTTCCACATTTCCTCTGTGACACCTAGTTTAAAAACATGGCCATCAGTGTCTGGTGGCTCCAGCTTGAACTATCTGTAACTCTAAGACTCAGGAGTCTAAGGCAGAGAGATAGCCAGAGTTTGAAGCCAGTCTAGGCAACATAGTAAGACTCTTTCTCAAAACAAAAACAAAATGAGAGGCAAAGTTACATACTGTTCTTACACAACACTTAGCAGATAGAGGCAGGAAATCAGGCATGCAAGTTTCCTTATTGTACAGAGAGAGCTCAAGATGAATGTGTACTACATGAAATCTTATGTGAGGAAGGAAGGTGCCCAAAGACTGACACAAAAACTGCACACCAAAACAGAACAAATCAAAACCTTATTCACAAGAGCATAGCAAACCTAATTATTTTTAAAATTTAAGAATATTTTAAATTAGGGATTATATTTTGAATGTAAAAAACCTTGCAAGGGCAAATTTGAGCAGCAACAAAAGCATATGTAAGGTACATACACACTCACATACAGAGAAAACCTTCAAAGTTTGAAAATAACTCAATCCCTAACCCTAACAGGTAGGTAAAAAGTATCATCCTTTCTCTACATGTTCACTTTAAAATTGAATTCTGGGTTACCTGTAACCATGATCCAGACATTCCAGCTACCCCAGATGTTGAAACAGTAAATTAGGCTACTGTATACCCATATACCCAGGAGTTCCATACCAGATATGGCATCATAATAAGAAATAAAAAAAACTTAAAAAAAACTTTAGCTAAGCAGTTTGGATATCAGTCAGTCAGAGTTGAACCTCTGAATCCTCCATTTACACAATTACATTCTGACAAAGGCAGGTCAATAAAAGATATATATTACAAAACAGACACGCCACCTTCCTAAATACACTTTACAGCTGAGCCTCCAGTGCTTAAATTCAGTGATGTCTACTTGGTTAACTACAGACTAATAAGTTGTTGCATATCCAATTAAGAAAAATAATGGTTGCTCTTCCTTGGGTGTAAATAATCTCAAGTCAAATTCCAAAATAGGTATAAACTTCATTTCCAAAAATGACAATAGCAGCTGCTGTGGTGGAAGTGGATGCACACAGTCTATTTCCTGAGAGACAGTCGGCTATGTCTCCTGTTGCTATTAGTAAGGGAAATGAGAGCTGAAACCCATCATTGGACTCAGCAGCTTGCTCCAAGATCAAGGAGGAATTTGATAAAGTGCTTCAGAGCAGTGGCTAGCAGTGTGTTCCAGAGAGAACTGGTGGAAAGGAATTGGAGATAGGAGGCACCTCCAGAGCAGTTTGCTTTTAGGGCAAGAGAGAAATCTATGTAGCTGGTAGAGAGAAGGGGGAAAATCAGTTAGAAACCACAACACAAGGGGAAACCTCTCCTGGGGCTGGAGAGCTGGATTCCATTGAATCGAATGAAATGGAAAGGTCAAGGAATCCAGGGAGGAACAGGAATTCTGTACTGGGTCAGGGGAAGCCCCTTTCATTTCATAGTCTCATTTCAATTCAGAGTGAGAGGGGGCTCTGGGTGGGGTTGAGTAGAAAGAAAACATGGGTTGGGAGCATGTGCACCTGGGGGATCTTGGAGTCTACTGCTTATGTCTAATGTTCTTTCTCCATGCAGGTTGTTTTACATGGGCTCACTTGTTGTCACAGCTGAATTCACAGCAAGGGATTAGTTACAATATTTTTGACAACGTTAATGTGCACAGGCCAGGACAATGGCACCTGGGTGTTTTTAAGTTGTCATCTCTTAGCAATATCAAGCAGGCTCTGCCCTATGAACACTGATGCCTGTAGTTTGGATCCATCCTCAGTGAGTTCTAGTTGCAGCATGTACCTGGGTACGGATTGGCAACCTTCCTTAGCCTTCCACACCTGTCAGGAGTGGGCCATGGGCTTGCAGTGCCCTCTGGAACTATGCAGCCTCTGCTGGCCTTCAGTACCTACAAGCCGTATGTCCTGGATCCGCTCTTGCTCTCTCAACCCAGTGTTTATAATCTGGTGCTGTCCCTACCCTTGTGTCCTCACTGTGCCACAGCAATGGGTATGATGATCAGGTTCCAAAAGTAGCAGCAGAGCCTTCCGCAATGTGCCTGCCCTGCAGTCTCCTCCCATTTCAGTGTTCTTGCTTGCAGATGACTTCCCAGGTGCAGACATGGCTTTGGGTGCTGTCTGCATGCCAGTAAAGATTGGAATAATTGGTGAAATAGGCTTGGATGCTCCAGAAATTTTAGAAGGAAGAACTGAGAAATGTGTGGATACTCCATTTGGCAAGCCATCTGAAGCCTTAATCTGGGGAAAATAAAAAAAATGTTGATTATGTGCATCTTGCAAGATATGGAAGACAGCATACTATCATGCCTTCAAAAGTCAACTACCAGGCAAACATCTGGGCTCTGAACGAAGAAGATTGTACACATGTCCTAGTGACCACAGCTTGCAGGTCCTTGAGAGAGGAGATCCAGTCTGGTGACATGGTCATCATCCATCAGTTCATTGACAGGACATCCCTAATGGCTCAGAACTTCTATGATGGAAGTCACTGTGGTGCCAGAGGGGTGTTTCATACCCAATGGCCGAACTGTTTTGCTCCAAGACAAGAGAGGTCCTCATACAAACAGCCAAAAAGCTTGGTCTTTGATGCCATTCCAAGGGGAAAATACTCACAATTCAGCTCTCAGGCAGAAAGTTTTGCAACCTGTACTTGGGGGTGCAGATGTTATCAATATGACTATGGTTCCAGAGGTGGCCCTTGCCAAGGATGCTGGAATTTGCGATGAAAGCATTGCCATGGCAACCGATTATGTTTGTTGGAAGGAATATGAAGAAGAGGTGACAGTGGATAGGGTTTTATAGACCATGAAAGAAAATACCAACAAAGCCAAAAGCTTACTCCTTACTACCATACCCCAAATAGTGTCTATGGAATGGTCATAAACACTCTGAAACCTAAAGAATATGGCCAAGTGTTCTGTTTTACCACCAAGACAGCATGGCAGCCACAAGAAGACTTATGACTTCTAGTCTTTGGGGGACTTTTGCTTAAACAGAATTTGAAAGGTATGTGGCTTTTGTACCTTTGCCTGGAAAGAGGATGTGGTAAGAGACAGTGCACTCTATCAACTTGTCCAGAAACAGGAAGGAAAGCAGTACCTGTAGGAATGTAAGCCCTAAACCTTGTTAATCATTTCTCCTATTTAACAGACAGCAAAAGCTGGTGACAACTTCTATTCCTTTACACTGCTAACAAATGACTGTGAGCTTGAAATGGGACTGTGTGCTTTGTATATTGGCACTGTCTTTTGAGAAGGCGATTTGGTACAACGCATCTGAGACTGAAAATTACTGGATGCCCTTTGGTACCTTAGGAATTTCTCATTAAGAAGTTATGGGAGACTCATTTGAAGAATCGTGGGTAATCTAAAAAAGAGTCAGATAGATGTAATCAAACAAGTGGAAATCAAGGTCACTTCATTCTATGAAATGGTAAGGATAAGGTATAAGCATTTATGGTGCTGGTGTTTCATTTTAAATGGTGTGCAAATGTACAAAAAGAAAAAGGCTAGAAGGGAATATACATGATCCTGTTAACTGTATTTGTTAACTGTATTTGTGAAGAAATGCTGCATAATTCTTCTTTTCATCTTTTTCTCTACTTTTTAAAGAAAGTATAATCAAATAATAAAGGTGTAAAAATTAAAGTGGACTAAGAGAATCCAAGTTCTTGAAAACACTATTTGGTGAAACAAAGATGGCAATATAAAAGAGTCTGTTTGTGTGATTCGGGATGTGGAGGCCTAATTACACACACCCACATGCATTTATGCACTTCGTAGCAAGAACTGCAAACAATGTGCTATGTGAGAAACATATCTTTGCTTAACAAAGATCCTTGGTCACCATCAATTACAAATACTTGTGATTGTAATTGAGGAGGCCATTGTTCAATGCTAAGGTGTGTCAAAGTCAAACTGCTTCAAGTATGGTTAGTTTGATTCATTATCATATATCAGATATTTTTTTAAAACTACCCTTTGTTTCTACTTCTTTTTAAGAGTTGACACATCAGTTGGCAATGTTTTATTTTGGGGGGAGAAAAAGGAAGGAAGAAAGAATCCTGGAAGCCTATCATTTTGCAATAAAATGCTTTTTGTTGTCTGCCATTGGAAGTCATAGTGTTTTCCTCCAGTTACTATTGTTAGAGGAACCTTGGGGTTCTAGCAAAAAGTGTGTAAGGTGATTGTGCTCATGTCTCAGGTTGACTTCAAGAAAGTAAGATGCTGATTGTGAGCACTACATGAATCAGTTGCTCCAGCCCTCCTGCTGAATTCCTGGGTAATTGTAATTGGTGTCTGTAACTTCTGGCCCATAGAGGTCTGGTTATTAGTAATCAATTGAGACTCCATTGGTCCTGATCGTTGGTTGTTTTTGCTTCACTTCAGTGTGGACAGTTCATTCCTTCACTCTTAGGAGTCGTCTGTGTATGTCAAGGTGGGGAGTAGGAGCTTGTTTTATTGACTTTAGAAAATGCAGTTCTCTACAATGTGAAAAAGTGATTTTGTTCAGTGGCCTTTTCTAGCTAGAATCATCATATTATTTTCTTTTTCCTTAACCCTTCACTGTGATAAAAAGTGCATGCAATCTTTTATAAGATAAAATTTTAGCTATTTTAAGTGATATTTAAGATATGATTATACTGTTTTTCCCTTAGCGTGTGTTCACTACAAAACAATGGGTACTATTCTGTCATTTTCTTATCCATATGTACATCATAATTTATCCCACATGATTTTCTCTTGTGTTCCACTACCTCCTTTCTTCTCCCAAATAATGCCCCTCCTACTTTAAAGTCATATATCCATATTCTGTACATGCGAGAAATTTGCCTTTCTATGTCTGGACTACTTAATATGAGCCTCTTCAGCTCCATTCATTTTCCTAAAGGTGAAATAATTCCACTCCTTTTTCTGACTAAATAAAATCCCACTGGGAATACATACCAAATTTTCATATTTTGGCTGTTATGGATAGTGTTTCAGTAAATGTGTGTTTCAAGACTTCTCAAATGACCAAAGTGTGCTCCTCGTGTTGGGTTGGGTCTTGGCTATTGCTGCGAGTATAGAAACTCCACTTTAAGAACTGCTATCTGAACCATTTAAGTCAGGTTGTCCTTTCAACAGATTTCAGACCTTGAACCTAGTCTGTTGTGCTTTTATTTCAACTGTTACTCGCTCTTCATCAGAAGAATTGTGTTCTTCTGAACAAAATTGCATCTACAGTCAAGAAGTAGAGAGTGATGGATGCCAGGCTCAGCTCACTTTATCATTTTTATGCAGCCCAGGATGCTAACATAGGGCCAGTGCCACCCACAGTAGGTGGGTCTTCCTACTCCAGTAATCCTAATCAATAGTCTTTAGCAGGCATGCACATAGTTAATATCCTAGGTGACTCTAGATTTCTAATCATTTGATAAGTGACATTAAACATAACAGCTATAGCTGATCTTTATTCTTTAGCTCAATTCAGTTCTGATTTTAACACCATCCTACCTCTAGTACCACCTTCTTCCCCTTAATTTAATCTATCTATCTGACAGCTCAGTCTCTGCAGTTTGTTTTCTTGTCACACTGTTATAATGTCCTGTGCCATTGTCCACTGATGTGGTTGTATTAAGTTTTGTGTCCACAGATTCTTGACACTGTGACTAACACAGAAGAGGTACTTACTGTTTGTACTTTTTAAACAGTTGTGTGAGGGGGCTAGTGTGATGGCTCAGAGGTTGAGAACATTGTGTGATCTTCCAGAGGTCCTGAGTTCAATTTTCAGCAACCAGATGGTGACTCACGGACATGTATAATTGAAAGACCCACCGTATACTTGGACCCCTTTCTCTGAGAGACAAAACAGTGACCACTGTATACAAGCACAAGAGGATAATTATTGCTCATACAGGTACCTGTGGACACTTCAATCTTTCAGGAGACTTGATGGGAGATGTTATTCTGTATATATGTTTCTCATACTGGTTAATAAAGACCTGTTGGCCAATAGAAAACTAGATAGGCAGAGCTAGGAGACTAGGAGAAGGAAAGAGTAAGTGGGAAGGAGTCGTCAAGATGTGAGCATGGAGGAAGCAGGATGCCAGCCGTGGCTCCCGGATAAGATGAGACACGTGGAAATGCTTAGATAAGTAGAAATGGGTTAATAATTAAGACAGAGCTAGCCCATAAACAATAATTGTAACTCGTCAACGGGATTGTATCAACTAAAGAGTCTCTGAGTGTTATTTGGGGCTAGTACGGCTGTGGGCCCAGACTTGTGGCAGGCAGGATGGAGCCGGCGGGAAGGAAGAACCTGCCTTAACATAATGGTGTCAGAAGTGGACTGAGAACTTTCACTTAAAACTTAACAAAAGCTTAAAAAATAGTTTTTAGAAACAAAAGAATAGACTAACAAGACCTCTTGGTAGAAGCATTTTCTCAGTTGGATTTGTTTTGCTGTCGACAGAGATTTGTGTGGCTCCTTTAAGGGAGGTTTCCAAAATTAGCATAAGCGGCAAAAAAACAGCCTTGCTTTTAAAGAGCTCTGCTAACAATTTGTTGGTGTGTACGATAGCTGCAATGAAGGTTTACACTGTGTTTAAAAAAATACACTGACTTGGGAGAGAAAAAGAAACAGGATACAATGGTTTACAATGGTTTAAAAAAGAAAAAAGGAAGTAGAATGGATGGGTGTGGTGTCGCACGCCATTGATCCCAGCATTTGGGAGGCAGAGGCAAACAGATCTCTGTGATTTCAAAGTAAACCTGGTATGCAGTGAATTCCAGGACAGATAAAAGTTACACAGAGAAACCCTGTCTCAAAATATGTAAAAATAAAAGTAGACGAAATAGAGTAATAAAAAAGCCACGTAAAGATGGAAAGCACAGAGAAATTTTGGATACTATACGCGATTCTGTTGTCTTTAAATTATTTGATTGCTGAGAAAATAACAACTACTGATATATGAAATGTTGCTGGATTAATTAAATTTATATATTTTAAAAATGCTTTGACTCCAAAATTTAAGCCTAAGGACAAGTTACTGGGGAAAAGGATTTCTATTTTTGTTTCCACAGAAAATGAAAAGCTGTGGATTACTTCCAGACTGACATGGTTTGATCAAGCAAGACCCCCTGAAGCAATGTCTACAGCCAAGATTTGTGCATCTTCTTAGGATCCCCCATGACAGCGCCCCCTACCAGCAGGAAGTAGTTTGGACAGAACAACACCCAAATTCCCAAATATTGTTTATAAATGTTTGTTTTCATTTAAATGGGCTTGGTTATAAATGGCTATAACCACAAGCAATCTTTTTAAACGTAAAAGGGGAATTATGGTATAGATATGAATACTTTGCTTTGGAATGGATTTTCTTTTACTGATACAATTTAAGATCAATTTTGTAATATGTATATTTCTCCTCTTGTTTAGGTATTGTGTTTATATAGCTCATTGGAAAATGTAATGTATAATTTAGTACAGATTAGAGAGTTCCCTATGATAGTTAAAACTTGGAGTTAAGTTAGTTAGGATTTCTAGATATGCAGAGATGTATTTGAGATGGATAGACATTCTTCAAACCTTTCAAAGACCTACAGAATATGACATTTTAAATGGTTTAGGGTTTTTCTTGACAATGAGGCACAACTGCTCCTGGTAACACCACCTGCGTCAGAAAGGAAGATGGACATTGAAGAAACATGTTATGGAGGTTGCTTCTAATATGGCAAGACTAGCCATTTGGGCAAGGTACTGCTCTTCTGGACTGTTTGACTTTATGTTGTAGAAATTGGACATGCAGGACCCACAAAAAGGTGACTGCTGATGCAAGATGGACATTGCTACAGGATTCCTGCTTCATGGAAGAGGCTGCCAAACAGCCAGACAGTCTACAGGACACAGAGAAAAGTGACTGACATACTGCCATTGCAGGTGGACAGTTTAAAGTTTCCTGCCTTGCTGAGGAGTCTGGACACACACTATGGTCTATGGGCTGAAGATGGAACATTACAGAAGAACTTCGGGTGACTGACCAGGCAATGCATGGTCTCTGTCATTTCTAAAGTTTATATATTATCCTTCTGTGGTCTTTCATGGAGTTGAAGACAGATAGTTATGGTTATAGTTTTCCTTAGTTAGTGTTGAGGCTCGGCAGTCTGTGGGCCCCGCCTCTGATGGACGGGACGTGTAATCACTACTTCAGGCCTTACCTGGCTTGGTGGAGACTGGGTTACGCATGCAAAAGCCCCGCTGCCCAAGCTACCTGGCCACAGAGACTGGGATATGCATACACAAGCCCCCTTCTTAAAGCAAGCGCCCCACACCCCACTCTCTCTCTCTCTCCCCGCTGTCAGTTGGCCACCAGCTACCCCCCCTCTTTCCTCTCCCCTCTCTCAATAAACTCCAAGTGGGTGCTGGTGTTTGTGTTTCTTAGGCCCTAGCAGCTTCAGAACAACAACAGTTAGTATTAAAGATAAGTTACACATAGGACTTTAGACTCACAAAGATAGGATAGATGATATTTTCTTTAAGTCTTACAAAATGTTAATGGACTAAATATTGTTAACTGTAATTCTTATTTGATAACTGTTGTGTGATATATTTTGCTATGTTAAGGTTTAAACCCTTCTTTTTATTTTAGACAGAAAAGAGGAGATGATGGGAGATGTTATTCTGTATATATGTTTCTCATACTGGTTAATAAAGACCTGTTGGCCAATAGAAAACTAGATAGGCAGGGCTAGGAGACTAGGAGAAGGAAAGAGGAAGTGGGAAGGAGGAGTCAAGATGTGAGCATGGAGGAAGCAGGATGCCAGCTGCGGCCCCCGGATAAGATGAGACACGTGGAAATACTTAGATAAGTAGAAATGGGTTAATAATTAAGACAGAGCTAGCCATAAACAATAATGGTAACTCGCCAACATGATTGTATCAAATACAGAGTCTCTGAGTGTTACTTGGGGCTCACGTGGTAGTGGGACCATGGCGGCAGGACCCGCTGCAGCTGGCGGGAACAACCTGCCATAACAGAGACTGAGCACACCCAGGCCAAAACTTTAGAGAATTATATATGGTTGGGAAGAAAAAGTGGGCTTACAAAAGCAGATGTATGATTACAGGGATTTCATTGATTCACTCAAATAAAGCGGTTGGGGTCAGTCGGGGGTAGAGTTGTTTGTTCGGATTGGGTACAAGGATTCAGTTATGATTATTTCAGCACTCTGGTGGTTACGATAAGACGCTTCAAGGACCCTCTGTTCCCAGATATTGTTCAGCTGTATCGCAGATGCTTCAAGGACCCTCTGTTCCTAGATATTGTTGTGCTGACTTGCAGACACTTCAAGGACCCTCTGTTCCCTCTTGTAATTGTCCCCACATTGACCCTTTGCAAAAGCAGCTCAAGAAGGAGAAATGCGTGGTGGGGGTCTTTCATCCCCCCTTTTTCTATAAAATGAATAATACCCTTTATTCATGGTTCTTCAATTTCTAATTGTTTTAATCTCTGATATTGCTGGGTTAAAACTAAAGTTTGAATCACTGGCAAGCGCTCTTTCATGAACTATACTTATCTATTTAAAATGAAGGGACCAAAGATGAGAATTAAAAGGTGGAAAATAATTAGTGGTCCCATGATGATGGATATCAGGGTCGTGAACCAAGGGGAGTGATTAAAATGCCCCCTCAAACTACCCTTGCTGGGCTTCAAATTCTTTCTGTCTTTTTGCCAACCGGTCCCGTAGTAGTTTATCTAGGGTCTCAGTCACAACTCCTGTCTGATCTACATAAAAACAGCATTCCTCTTTGAGGGTGGCACATAGGCCCTCTTCCTTTATAAATAACAGATTGAGCCCTCTCCGATTCTGAAGGAAACTTCAGACAATGAGGTTAGAGAGTCTTTGAGAGCTCTAACAGATTTTTAAGGGCTTGTAAATCTGCATGAAGATTTATATATTGGCTAGTCTGGCTCAGTACAGCCGCCCTTGTCTCAATGACTGCCACTATTCCTGCTCCCATCAGAAGGGCCAGGGTCAAGCTGACAGGCTCTCTTTTGATTTTATATTTATTTTCATAAAATTCAAAGATAGTCTCTGAGGTGTGATAGGTAATACGAGGCCACAATTCAATTAGAATGCAAAATCAGAGGTCTGATTTAGAATTTGAACTGAGACGCAAGGGGTCAGCCCTGTGCTACATGCCCAATAGGTTCCATTGGGAGCTGAGAGATAGTAGTTACCTATGGTAATTGGCAGAGTTTTGTTACATAGGTCTTGGTGGGTCTTAGGGACTGCACCTAAGCAGAGTCCTTGCCCTGTGACATCAGGAGAGTTAAACTGTGGCTGGGGGTATCTGAACATTGCTGAGGGGGGGTTGTGTTGTTTGAATAATTTCCAGGTGTAGCTATACCTTTATAGTATGGAGGGTTCGAAAGGAGACAAAGCCAGCAATCTTTGGCTCTATCGGGTTGTGTGGCATTGAGGACTTTATAAGCTCCCTTGATTAAATTTAAAAGCCAGTCCCCTGTTCCTGGGATTAGAGTTGCCTGTATAATTTTAGTGATCGGGAACAGTGTATTTTTGGTGTTCTCAGGTGGAGGCGACGGTTTGGGTATGGCGGGCCATGGCCTGGCAGGAGGCCGTTGGTCAGGGAGCACAGAGTTTGGTCCTCTCACTTGAGGGGCAGGGTTCTGGATCTTCAAGTGAATTTAAAAGGTAAATCCTGTATCCTCTCCCTGCAAGTACCATCTCAGTCCCCATGTCTTGCCCTTTAACTAAATAGTAGAGTCCCTCTTTCCATGGGTGGTGAAATCAATTCTTATAGGGAGACAAAGGGCTGTCTGGCATGTCCAAGCTCCCCAATTGGCAGGAGAAGTAAGGTAGCAGTTACCCCTGTTCAAGGGGGGGGCGAATGTAATTTCAGCATACAGTTATTAGATCCCAAGATGAACTCGGGTTCCAATAAGCACTCCCAGTGGTTTCATATCCCCATTTTTTTTTTCAAAAATAGTCTTGATATCCCTCCCCACATCCTGACCCCCTGGGTTGACCCTGTTGAGGGCAGACATAGAAATATGATTGGGCTAGAAAGCATCAGTTCTTAGGACTTTTGCAACCCCAAAACTGGCTCTCTATCTTTGTTCTAGGCATACTTTTATTAAGGGAGTCTGTACTGTAAGTAGGGATGTCCCAAGTGTCCAAACCAGCAACAAGTTGACAGAAATCAGGAGTGAGACTGTGCCACCAGGTACCAGGTAGATAAAGGCCAGAGGTGGACCAGACAACCTCGCCTGTCTGGGAAATCATTTGCCAGGTCAGATGCCAGGAAGTATGGGGAGATTCTGCCCCAACTATATCCCGAAACATTGTTATTAGCATTATGAGCATAAAAGACTTATCTTGAGAGGATTTTGAGAGCGTTGCACTTTCCATGTTGGTTCAGGTGGGGTCTGGTCCTGGATCCGATGTTCTGGTTGTGTGGCCTTTATGTAGGATGTGTGGATCCAGTCAGCAATCCCATCTACTTTTAGCATGGTGGGAGTTGTCAGGAGTACAGTGTAGGGGCCCTTCCAGCGGGGCTCTAGGTTCTTAATTTGGTGGCTGCATACCCAAAAGCAGTCTCCCATCTGGAATAAATGTGGCTGAGTCTCTCCTCCCTCTTGGTAGGCAGCTGCCAGACCTCTCGCTGGACTATCTGTAAGGCCCTGAGATGTGCCAGTATGGAGAGAGTGTTTGCAAGATTAGCATCAAAAATGTGACAGCAGGTGGTGGGCTACCATACAAGATTTCAAAGTGCATTAGGCCATGATGGCCTGGTGTATTTCTGGCACAATATAGAGCCAAATGCAGGAGTTGTACCCAATCTTTAGAGCCAGACTCAAGCGTTAATTTGGATAAGGCCTCCTTAATCATCCTGTTCATTCTTTCTACCTGTCCTGAACTCTGGGGTCTGTAAGCGCAATGCAATTTCCAATCAATCCCCATTAATCTGGCCACCGACTGACTTACCTGGGAGACAAAGGCAGGCCCATTATCTGATCCCAATACCTGTGGCATCCCATATCTAGGGAAAATTTCTGCCAGGAGCTTCTTGGTGACCATCTTCACTGTTTCATGTTTGGTAGGGAAAGCTTCAACCCATCCTGAAAAGGTATCTATAAAGACTAATAGATATTTAAAGCCATACATGCCGGGTTTTATTTCAGTAAAGTCTATCTCCCAGTGGGTACCAGGTCTATGGCATCGGAGCCTGATTCCGGGGTCCTGCTTGTTTTTCCTAGGGTTAACCTGGGCACAGGCCTTGCAGTTGGTAGTTACCTGTTCCAGCAGAGCATTGTAATTGAGGAGATAGGTGTTAGATTCCTGCCTTTCTAGCAAAGCTAGAAATGTTTGGTAGCCCCATTCCAAATTCTGCCCTGAAACTCTGTCCAGTGTGTCTTCAGCTGACCTGACCCCATCACTGAGGCCTTAAGAGCTAATCAAACCTCTAGTGAACCTGCGAGACAGAGAGGAGTGTTCTTCTGAAACCAGTTTCTGCTTGGATTATCTTATTAGGAAGTCAGAAGTTTACTCTTGTGCTGGGCCTTTGGCTGTGTGTAAATGATTAGAAGGTAGAGGAGCCAGCCCTCTTTTTTTCTCCAATCTGTCTCTCACTCTATTTGTCTCACTCCCTTTTTCTCTCTTTTTTTGTCTCACCCTCTGACTCTTACTATCTCTATTTGTCTCTGTCTCTGTCTCTTTCTTGTGTTGCAGATCAAGGAAAAATGGCTAAGATTACATATTCTGAAGTGGTGGCTCGCTATTTTCGTCTGTGTATGTTGTCCTCCAATAAACCAGCCTTCTATCATTTGCCTTGGGTCTAGTGAATTTGTTAACACCTTGCTTTCACACAAACATATATATATATATATATATATATATATATATATATATATATCATATTGATCTCCCTCCCTCCCAGCCCCCCCATTCCAATCACACCCACCCCTGTACAGGAATGGTGAGGCGTTCTAAGAAGGATCATCAAAAACTTTCAAGTAATTTGAAGTAGGGTCTAGGCCCTCTGCACTGTCTCTAAGTGAAAGGTGAAAGGATACTGTCTTTTTATCTTATGTAGCCATTTTCACTCCTAAAAGTTTGTAAAATATCATTTTCTCAATGAACCTTTTGCCAATCCTATTTTTGCATCAATGTTCATGAGGGATACTGGTGTGTAGTTCTATTTCTTAGTTGTGTCTTTGTGTGGCTTGGGTAGCAAGGTAATTTTTGCCTCATAAAAAGAGTTTAGAAATTGTACATGCCTACCCCTGCCAGCAAGGAAGACGCAACTCCAGGAAGATCTTCCTCATGCAGTTTAAATCAGGATCCTTGAAACATGTTCTTCTGACCTGCGGGAGCCTGGGGGACCCCTGCAGAGTCTTAAATACCCTTTCTCTACCCAACCCCAGTGAGCTACATGGACCCTGCAGATAGGCTACTCTAATGCAGAAGCAGAGAGGCTGAACAGACTTAACCAGATAAGGGCTTGTTTATGCCAGAGAGCACTCACCCTTGCAGAGGTGGAAGGCAGAAGCCAGCGCCATCTTTAAGGCACGGCACTTCTCAGCTCTCTACAGTTCCCCATTTTTGTTTTAATAAGGCAACAGGCAAGGGTAGTGGGCTGGTCTCCAGTAAAGCAGTAGACATTGTAATGACCTTGAATTCTGGTAGTCAGCCAAGTCAGTGCCACACACATCCGGCATCTTTTTCCTGGAGGTGGGGCCTTGGACGCCAACCCACATGCAACCAGACTTGCCATTCTCAGAGTTACTCACTTCCAGAGCTAACTCGCGAGTGCAGTGCTAAGCCATACAACCTGAGCTCTTCTCAAAATGCAAAATATCTGGAAAATAAATAGAATTTGGTCATTTTTCCAATGAGATTTGAAACACTTGTCAATTGTACATTCAATTACTGTGTCTTATTTTAGAACACTACAAGTACATGCTGAAACACTTTCTAAATATTTAAAGACTCTTGATTTCATGATAACTTCACGTTTTATGAGATTTCACTTTTTTACTGAAGGTAATGTTACTTAATAGTGCACATAATTTCTGTTTTACCAATACTGTATGTCATTATGCTGTCAAGGACTGCCTGGAACATCACATCCTTCCACTGACACCTACAGTGGACAGACACTAGTGTATGCAGCCATTTGCCACAAAGCTTAATTTCACCTCAATGAAATCCATCCCTATCTCCCTCCCTTCATCCCATCCTTCTTCACTGCCTCACTCCCATCCTTCTTTCTTTTTTCTTCCTGTTTTTTCTTCCTTCTTTCTTCCTGCTCAATTTTACTTCCCTCTTTATCTTATTCTATTCTTCTCTCTCCTCATTTTTTGTTGTCCAATTCAAAGTCAATATGCAGCAAAGAATTACAGACCTGTTTTCACCAATGGTCATGCTGTTAAACAGATAAATAAGTATCATTTCTGATTAAAATTCCAAGTCCCTGCTTTCTGAGAAAAAAATTTCTTAGAAAAGTTCCAATCACAACATGTGGTCTACCATCTCTTTGTGCCACAGAGCTCAGTTTTCACCCCAATCACTCTGGTCACCACTTATCACAAACACCATATAACAAAGTGCAGGAATCATTTCAACCTTATTAGCATCATTCTTTCTCCACAAATATGTTCTTAGTTTACATTTCTATGTCCTCATGCTGCAGGCAGTTCATTACTATTTTTTGAAGTGTGATATAATTTATAATTCAGGTTTGTATCAAAGAATCCCCTCATGCTCTTTTGCTTTTTCCATTTCCACTGCCCAAACAGTGCTCATCACCCCCTATGACTTCTTATTGTTATTAATATCATTATTATATTATTTCATTAAAATTATTTTCATTATATTATTTTAGTTTTGTGAGTACTACTAGCATTGCTTAAATTTAATTTATTCCAGATAATCCTAAAAATCACATAATTACCCTTTGTCCTACTCCAACTTACTGAGATTAATAAGTGTGTCCCTATGCACAGTTTCAAATCACTTATATTCATTTTCTGTGTATGTATTTTACCAAAAGGCACATATGTTCACCCATGAGTGTCCAGTACCCATGAAGAGAACATAAGATACTTTGGAATTTTTTTCTATATTCAGTTGTGAACCATCAGGTGTAGGCAGGGAATAAAGTTTGTGTCCTCCAGCACGAGTAGCTCTTGCTCTTAAAAATAGAGCAATCTCACCAAAACCTTATCAATATTTTTTTTTTTAAAATTCACACTTTGTGGCTCAAACTCAGACTTTTTATACCAAATCTCAAACTCCTAGTTGAGAGTTTGTTAGAATGAGCCATCACCCTATTTCATTCTCTTTGAATTTCTAACAATGTAAAGTAAGTTTCAAATTGCAATTAAATCTGTTTCTTGCCAGGCATTGTGATGCATGCTTCTAATCCCAGCACTGTGGAGGCAGGAACAGGAAGATCTCTGTGTCTTTCAGAGAATCCCTGTCTTTAGAGTGAGTTAAACTATATTCAGCACTGCTTAAAAAAAAGGATATCTTTCTCACAAAACATCCATGTTATTAATATCTCTAACCCCAATAATTGCCATGCAAATGGTAGCAGATCTCCAGGTTAGAGGCTGTCATTGTAATCAAATTGAAATCTAGAAAATCCTAGAACTACACTAGACATATCCTGATAACAAGAAACACACACACACACACACACACACACACACACACACACACACACACACACACATATATATATATATATATATATATATATATATATATATATATATATATATTCACTTGATATTCATGCCATGATGGATGATCAATGTCATGATATTTGGGCACTCTGGTATCTGCCACTGTTTCATCATGATGCCCATGATCTCACCATGTCTAGTATACTGAAAAGTATACTGAAAAGTAAAATTAAAATAAGTATGACTGAAAAGTAAAATTAAAATAAGGTCTCTTTATGTGTTCAAGAAATCCTTAAACTTGAGTACTTCTCACTTACTATTTTTACTTTTCCTTTCAGAAATTTTAATGCACCTCCAATGCACTGCTTGGCATGCCACCATGACAATAAGATGGTCTTAGTTTTGAGAAAGACAAGAAGTACAATTTTTTCCATATATCTCTAGGTGAGATCAAATTCACTAAATTCCTAACTAAACACAGCTGACCTGAGCAAGGAGGAGTTAATGGGCCTCAGACTGGTAGCTGGGAATCCAGCATGGGACTGACTCAAAATCTCTAAACATGAGTCTCAGCTATAAGGCCTAGGAAGTCTAAGGGACCTCAGACAGTGGAACCAGGATGTATTCCTGGTGCACAAAAGGTCTTTGTGGGCACATCTCCCATGGAGGGATACTCCCTTAACCTAGAGACAGGAGAGAAGGCCTAGTCCCTACTCCAAATGACTTGACAGATTTAGATGATTTATCCTGGAGGGCATCATTCAACATGAGGTTTTCAAGTCTAGTTGGTGTAGAGTCCCTAGTTTCTGGTGGTGTTATGCTGGTTTTTCTTTTGTTAGGTGTTTTCCTGTATCGCCATCTTCTCATTACTTCTTCCAGTATGCGTACATAGGGTCTCTCTCTCTCTCTCTCTCTCTCTCTCTCTCTCTCTCTCTCTCTCTCTCCCTCCCTCCCTCCCTCCCTCCCTCCCTCTCTCCTCTCTCTCTCTCTCTCTCTCTCTCTCTCTCTCTCTCTCTCTCTCTCTCTCTCTCTCTCTGGTCCACCCAGGTGGACTTAGGTGGGTTAGAAGTTTAATGTCTGTAGCTCTGGGTGGTAAAAGCTCTCTAGGAGGTCTCTCTTCAGGCAGGGGTCCAGTGATTGGGGTCAAATATCAGGCTCCTCCAGAAGACCAGCGATGGGGGTCAATGATCCTGAAGGCTAGGACTCAGGATGTTCTGCATGCTCATAGGCTTATTTAGCCTGTACCTGGCACTCTCTAGCTGAGACCTCTTTAGCAGAGGCCTGGTGATGGAGGTCAAGGATCCAACACACAGGGGCCCAAGATGTCCCATTTCTGGGATGGGCACAGAAGTCCAGTAGAGGAGTGGTAGTGGGGGTCAGAGACCAGGCAAGTGGGGATTCTGGGTAGTCCTGCATGGATAGGGTCTAGTGTGCTCAAATGGCTCCATGAAGTTCCCCGAAGGTGGCAGGATTGTTGGCTCCACCCTCTGTCCCAGTCCTTGTCCCCCAGAGAGGTGGGACAGTGGGCAGGTCAGGGCACAGGGAAGGGGGAGGCCAGGCTGTTGGTGGGGGGGGGGTGGGTGTGTATCAGAGCACCAGGAGTGCTCTCACTGGGGACAGGACACAGGGGGAGCGAGATCCAGGGCCAATCCAGTGAGTTCACAGGGAATGGTTTGGGGGGAATTCCACCAGAATTAGTTCCAGAACCACCTCTAGTCGAGGCCTGGTGATGTGGCTCAAAGACTAGGCTGAGACTCAGGATGGTTCTGCATCAATAGGGTTATCTAGATGGGGCCCCACTGTCCAGCTGAGGCTTCTTTAGCAAATGCCAGATGGCTGTGGGGGTCAAGGATGGAGCCTACAGCGACTCATAGTGGCCCAACGTTGATTGACAGATCTCTGGGAGGGGCCTGGAACTCCAGTAGAGGACCAGTGGTGGGAGTTAGAGACCTGGCAAATGGGGATTCCGGGTTGTCCCTCATGGATAGGCAGGTCTAGTGTTTTGATGAAGATTTTAAATCTTTATACACAGGACAGAATATCAGGAACATTTTGTTTTTAGAGAACACGATTAAGAATAGGTAGGCCAGTGTAGAGGAAAACAAGTCAAAGTACAATTCTAGAAATGTTGTAATAGCTTTCAGTACCCTCTGGCACACCCGTGCCCCAACTCTCCACTAAGAAATTTCAAATGCCCTATTTGATGCCTAAAATACTATAACTGTCCTAAAATCACCATATAGGCCCCATCCTAGTCTATTCCCTACTGGGTATAAGGCCAAAGCTCTAAATTAAATTTGTCCCCATCCTTACAACGGGAAGCTGCACCTGAACAGTCTCACCTCTTCCAAAATAACTCTTTATAAATCCTTCAGACTTACTATTTTCTTGATGAATCTTCTCATAGTTACACTCCTGGTTTTATATCTACAAAAAAATCTCCCTTTACTGTGATGTGTGTCTTTTTGGGATACCTTGACTCCCAAATGCCAGGATAGAATTCTGAGTTTTACAATTTAATAAAATATAACTGAAGGGAGGTAAAAATGCCAAATTAATCATGTGCTAGAAAACAAAGAGGACTTTAAAACCTTAGTCCTGAATTTTACTTTTCTGTGAGGAAGACATCCACCATCATAAGTCTGTGATAATTTATTCCACAGAGTGCATTAATTGAGGTGTGGTATCAGCTGAAGCTTAGTTTCAAAATTTAAGCTCATAGCCTAATTTGTGGATTTACTTCATTCCTAAACTGTCTTTAAAGTTTGTATAGAACAGTTATACATAATACAAATCTTAAAAAGGAAACACTACATATACTCTCCCTTTTTTCTTGGGAATTTTCTTGTTAGTACTGTAACCATAATTATTTGGGGCCATTTTTGTGTTTTGATGTCTAGTTTGTGTTCTTTAGAAATTTTGGAGATCAGCCCTCTAGCAGATGTGCAATTGAAGATATTTTCCCATTCTCTAGGCTTTTAAGTTTCAGTAGGTTCCTTTATTGATTGTTGCTTTCAGGGTCTGTGCTTCTGAGCTGTTTTTCAAGCTACATCCCAATTATTCTTTTCTCAGATTCAATGAAGCTGGATTTATATCAAGGTCCTTGAATCACTTGGACTCAAGTGTTGTCCATAGCCATAGATATAGATCAATGCCAGAACCATTTAGTGTAGCTATTAAACTTTTTGTGTGATAACTCTATGGTTTCTTTGTCCAAATTATGTGTTATGGATGTTGATAGATATGTGGATTAACATCAATGTCTTCAATTCCATTTCATTGTCACACATGCCAGTTGACAAGTTATATCTTTTGAAAAAAAATTTCATTTCCGTGAAATTTTCAAAATTTTGTTTTCAAATTATGAACTGGATTTTCTCTGGATTTCCTCATTGCCATTTGTTATTTCTCTTTTCATTGCTGATTTTGTTAGTTTTCATGTACTCTGCCTTTTGGTGAGTTTGGATCTTGTTGTTTCTCAAAGAACCATGTATTTTCTTTCCTTTTTATTAATAATATTAATAATATAATTTAATTACATGTTGATCCAAGTTCCATTCCCTCCCGCCCACCCTCCCTCTTACCCTCTTTACCCCGTCACATGCACCCTGACTACCCTCCTCTCCCATCCCCCCACCCCGTTCCAAATGTAAGGCTATGCTATCCAGGTGGGGTTATGTAATTTCAAGTCATTTCAAGGAGGGACTAGGACTTCTCTCCTGTCTCTAGGTTAAGGGGGTATCCCTCCATGGGAGGTGTGTCACATAGGTCCTTTTGTGCACCAGGAATATATCCTGGTTCCACTGTCTGAGGTCCCTAAGACTGCTCCTTCCTTCTACCTGAGACCCATATTCAGGGGTCTGAGTCAGTTCCATGCTGGATTCCCAGCTATCATTCTGGGGGGGGCATTAGCTCCTCCTTGTTTAGTTCAGCTCTCTTTGTGTGTTTCTGCACCCTGGTCTTGTCTTCTCTCTCGCATCTGGATTCTAGTTCAACACAGTGTTTAGTTATGTGTGTTTGCTTTTGTTTCCAACAGGTACTGGATGAAGACTCCACAATGGTGGATAATTTAGTTGATGATCTCACTAACAGGGAAGGGCATTTATGGTAGCCTTTCCATGGTTGCTCAAATTGTTAGTTGGAGTCAGTCTTGTAGGTCTCTAGACATTTCTTTAGGTTCAGTTTTCTCTTTAAACCAATAATGGCTTCCTCTTTTATTCTCTCTCTCTCTCTCTCTCTCTCTCTCTCTCTCTCTCTTTGTCTCTCTCTGTCTCTGTCTCTGTCTCTGTCTCTCTCTCTCTCTCTCTCTCTCTCTTTCTCTCTCTCTCTCTCTTGTCTTCTATTCCTACCCTGACTCAATCTTCCTAGTTGCATGAGCTTTCCTCTCCTCCCTTTCTCTTTCTCCTAGTTCTCTGTCCATTCACTGCCTCCCACTTCCCATGTGCCCTGGGGGACTTCTCCCCCCTTTTGTGAAGGATCATATATGAATCTCTTAGATTACACCTTGTGTTCTAGTTCCTCTGGTAGTGTGAATTATGGGCTGGTGATCCATTGCTCTAGGTCTAAAATCCATATATGAGTGAACACATACCATGTTCTTCTTTTTTTTGCTGTGTTACCTCATTCAGGATGGTTTCTTCAAGTTCCATCCCCTTGCCTACGAATTTCAAAATTCCATTTTTTTTTCTGCAGAGTAGTTTCCCATTGTGTAGATGTGCCACATCTTTATCCATTCTTCAGTTGAGGGGCATCTAGGTTGCTTCCAGGTTCTTGCTATTACAAATAATGCTGCTATGAACATAGTTGAGCACATGTCTTTGTTGCATGGATGTGGATCATTTGGGTATATGCCTAAGAGGGGAATTAATGGGTTCTGTGGTAATTTTTTCCCATTTTCCTGAGGAACTGCCATACTGATCTTCAAAATGGCTGTATGAGTTTGCACTCTCACCAGTAGTGAAGGAATGTTTCCCTTTCTCCACATCCTCTCCAGCATAGAATGTCATTGGTGTTTCTAATTTTAGCCATTTACGAATGGCAGGAGTAAGATGGTATATCAAAGTTGTTTTGATATGTATTTCCCTGATAGCTAAGGATGTTGAGCACTTTCTTAAGTGTCGTTCACCATATTTTTATTTCCTGTACCCCATTTTTGATAGGTATTTTGTTGACTACTTTCTTGAGTTCTTTGTATATTTTGGAGATCAACCCTTTGTCAGATGTAGGATTGGTAAAAATATTTTCCCAGTCTGTGTGTTGCCAGTAGGTCTTGTCCACTGTGTCCTTTGCCTTACAAAAGCTCTAAGTTTGAGAAAGTCCCATTTACTAATTGTTGATATCAGTGTCTGTGCTACTGGATGTATGTTCAGGAAGCTGTCTCCTATCCAAATTTGTTCAAGGGTACCTCCTACTTTCGTTCTAAGAGGTTCAGTGTGGCTGGATTTATGTTGAGGTCATTGATCCATTTGAACTTGAGTTTTGTGCATGGCAATAGACATGGGTCTATCTGCAGTCTTCTACACACCATCATGCAATTGTGCCAGCACCATTTGTTGAAGATGCTTTCCTTCCCTCATTGTATTGTTTTAGCTGTTTTGTCGAAAATCAGGTGTTCATAGGTGTGTGGGTTAGTATCAGGAATTTTGATTCGATTCCATAGTCTACCTGTCTATTTTTGTTATAATAGTAGGCTGTTTTCAGGACCATATCTCTGTAGTAGAGCTTAAAATCAGGGATGGTGATGCCTCCTGAAGTTCTTTCATCGTACAGGGTTGCTTTGGCTATCCTGGTTCTTTTGTTTTTTCCATATAAAATTCATTATTATCCTTTCAAGGTCAGTGAAAAATTGTGCTGGGATTTTAATGGGGATTGCATTGAATCTGTAGATTTCTTTTGGAAAGATTGCTATTTTTACAGTATTTATCCTACCTATCCAAGAGTATTGGAGATCTTGCAATTTACTGGCATGTTCTTTAATTTCTTTCTTTGAAAACACAATGTTCTTATTATATAGGTCTTTCACTTGTTTGGTAAGCATTACTCCAAGACACATTATGTTGTTTTGGCCATTGTAAAGGTTGATGCTTCTCTGATTTCTTTCTCAGCCACATTGTTGTCTGCATAAAGTAGGGCTATTAATTTTTTTGAGTTTATCTTGTATTCTGCTTGTTTGCTGAAGGTGTTTATCAACTGTAGGAGTTTCTCATAGAGATTATTGGGTCGCTTATGTAAACTATCATAGCATCTGCAACTAGAGACAATTTCACTTCTTCCTTTCCAATATGTATCCCCTTGATCTCCTTTTGTTGTCTTATAGCTTTAGCTAGAAATTCAAGTACAATATTGAAGAGATATGGAGAGAGAGGACAGCCTTGTTTTGTTCCTGGTTTTAGAGGAATTGCCTTAAGCTTCTCTTCATTCAGTTTTATGTTGGTTGTTGGTTTACTGTATATTGCTTTTATTATGTTTAGGTATGTTTCTGTTATCCCTGATCACTCCAAGACCTTTATCATGAAAGGGTGTTGAATTTTATAGAAGGCATTTTCAGCATTTAGGGAGATGATCATATGGTTTTTCTCTTTCAGTTTGTTTATATAGTGGATCACTATATAAACTATATCAACTATATAGTTGATAGATTTTCGTATGTTAAGCATTCCCTGCAACCCAGGGATGACGCCCACATGCTCCAGGTGAATGATTTCTCTGATGTATTCTTGGATTCGCTTTGCAGTACTTTATTGAGCATTTTTGCATCAATGTTCATCAGAGATATTGGTCTGTAATTTTCTTTCTTTGTTGTTTCTTTGTGAGGTTTGGGTTCCAAGGAAATTGTGGCCTCATAGAGAGAGTTCGGTAATGAACCTTCTGTTTCTATTGTGTAGAAAAATTTGAGGAGTATTAGTCTTAGCTCTTCCTTGAATTTCGTGTAGAATTCTGTACTGAATCCATCTGGCCCTGGGGTTTTTTTTTGGTTGGAAGGTTGTCAATGACTGCTTCTATTTCATTGGGGGTTACAGGTCTATTTAAGTTGTTTGTCTGTTTTTTATTTAATTTGGTAAGTGATAGATATGCAGAAATTTGTTCATTTCCTTTGGATTTTCAAATATTGTAGAGTACAGGTTTTCAAAGTATGACATCAAAGTTGTCTAGATTTCCTCTGTGTCCGTTGTTATGTCCCCCTTTTCATTTCTGATTTTATTGATTTGCATGGTCTCTCTCTCTCCTTTTTCATTAGTTTGGATAAAGGTTTGTCTATCTTGTTGATTTTCTCGAAAAACTAACTCTTTGTTGCATTGATTTTTTTGTATTGTTTTCCTGGTTTCTATTTTATTGATTTCAGCCCTCAAATTGATTATTTCCTGGTGTCTACTCCTCCAGGATGAGTTTGCTTCTTTTTGTTCTAAGGCTTTCAGTTGTGCCGTTAATTCTCTAATGTGGTTATCCTCTGTTTTCTTCATATGGGCATTCAGTGCAATGAATTTCCCTCATAGCACTGCTTTCAAGGTGTCCCATAAGTTCAGATATGTCATGTCCTCATTCTCATTGAATGTTAGGAAGTCCTTATTTTTTTTCTTTATTTCTTCTTTGACCCAGGTGTGGTGCAATTGCCCATTGTTCAGTTTCCATGAGTTTGTAGGGTTTCTGCAATTTGTGTTGTTGTTGAATTCCAATTTTAAAGCATGGTGGTCTGATAAGATACAGGGGACTATTCCAATTCTTTTGTATCTGTTAAGGTTTGTTAGGCCACCTAGTATGTCGTCAATTTTAGAAAAGGTTCCATGTGGAGCAGAAAAGAAGGTATATTCTTTGGTGTTTGGATTGAATGTTCTATAGATGTCTGTTAAACCCAGTTGAGACATAACTTCTGTTAGTTCTTTTGTTTCTTTGTTGAGTTTCTGATTTGTGGTCCTGTCTAGTGGTGAGAGTGGGGTGTTGAAGTCTCCCAATATAAGTATGTGACGTTTTATGTGAGCTTTGAGTTTTAGTAGCGTTTCTTTTACGGATGTGGGTGGCTTTGTATTTGGAGCATAGATGTTCAATATCAAGTCTTTTTGTTGACGGATTTCTCCCCCGATGAATATGAAATGAACATCTTCATCTCTTTTGATTAATTTTTGTTTGAAGTCTAACTTGTTAGATATTAGGATAGCCACACCTGCTTGCTTCTTGGGTCCATTTGATTGGAAGATTTTTTTTCCCAGCCCTTTACCCTGAGGTAATGTCTATCTTTGTAGCTTAGATGTGTTTCTTGTATGCAACATAAGGATGAATTCTGTCTTTGTATCCATTCTGTTAGCCTGTGTGTTTTTTATAGGCTAGTTTAGACCATTAATGTTGATGGAGAGTAAGGACCATTGATTGTTAATGCTTGTTTATTTTAGATTTACTTTTGGTAGTGGTATTGTGAGTTTATTTGTTCTTCTTTACCCTTGGTTTCTGGTGACTTGGGATTATCTTTTGGCTAAGTCTTTGTGAGCGTAGTAAACTTTCTTGAGTTGGAGTTTTCCTTCCAAAGCTTTCTGTAGGGCTGGATTTGTAGATATGCATTGTGAAAATCTTGCTTTGTCATTAAATATCTTGTTTTCTCCATCTATAGTGATTGAGAGTTTTGCAGTGTATGGTAGCCTTGGCTGGCATTCGTGGATTCTTAGTACTTGTATAACATCTATCCAGGACCTTCTGGCCTTGTGGGGTTCCATGGAGAAGTCAGGCGTAATTTTGATAGGTCTGCCTTTATATGTTACCTGTCCTTTTTCCTTCACTGCTCTTAATTTTCTTTCTTTATTCTGTATGTTAGTTGTTTTGATTATTATAAGTCGTGGGGTCCTTTTTCTTTTGTCCAGTCTATTTGGTGTTCGGTATGCTTCTTGTATTTTCATGGGCATGTCCTAATTCTGATTGGGAAAGTTTTCCTTGATGATTTTGTTGAATATGTTTTCGGCCCCTTTGAGCTGGGCTTCCTCACCTTACTCTATGGCTATTATTCTTACCTTTGGCCTTTTCACAGTGTCCCACATTCCCTGGATTTTTTGTGTTAAGGATTTGTTGGGATTACGATTTTCTTTGGTCGATGATTCTACTTCCTCTAGTTTATTTTCAGCACCTGAGATTTTCTCTTCCATCTCTTGAATTCTGTTGGTTATCCTTGCATCTGCAGTTCCTGATCATTTGCACAGTTTTTCTATTTCCAACATTCCTTTGGTTTGTGTTTTCTTTGTTTTCTCCATTTTCGTTTTCAAGTCTTGAACCTGTTTAATTTTTTTTTCTTGGCTTTCTGTACATTCTTTAAAGATTTTATTCATTTCTTCCAATTTTTTGTTTGTTTTATCTTCCATTTCTGGAAGGGATTTCTCAGGTCTTCTTTCAGGGCCTCTATCATTTTTATGATGATAATTTTTAGGTCATTCTCTTCTGATTCATTTGCTTTGTGTTCTGGTCTAGTTGGTGTAGCTTCCCTAGATTCTGGTGGTGTTATGCTTGTCTTTGTTACAGCAGGTTTCCCCGCCGGCTGCCGCTGGTTCTGCCGCCATTGTCCTGCAACCATGTGTGCCCCAAATAACACTCTGAGACTCTGTATTTGATACAATCCTGTTGGCCAGTTACCATTATTGTTAATGGGCTAGCTCTGCCTTAATCATTAACCCATTCCTACTTATCTAAGTATTTCCACGTGGTCGTCTTATCCAGGAGCCGCGCGGCAGGCTTCCTGCTTCTTCCCTTGGCTACATCTCTACTCCGCCTTCTACTTCCTCTTTCCTCCTTCTGGTCTCCTAGCCCCTCCTATCTTGCTATCTCATTGGCCACAGTGCTTTATTAACCAGTATTAGAAATAACATCTCCCATCATCTCCTCTTTTCTGTCTAAAGTAAAAGAAGGGGTTTAACCTTAACATAGCAAAATATAACATACAACAGTTATCAAATAAGAATCATAGTAAACAATATTTAGTCCATTAACATTTTGTAAGACTTTAAGAAAATATCATCTATCCTATCTTTGCGAGTCTAAAGTCCTATATGTAACTTATCTTTAATCCTAACTAAGGAAAACTATAACTATAACTATCTGTCTTCAATCCCTTCAAAGACCATAGAAGGATAATAGATAAACTCTAGAAATGACAGAGACAACTCATTGCCTGGTCAGTCACCCGAAGTTCTTCTGTAATGTTCCATCTTCAGCCCATAGGCCATAGTGTGTGTCCAGACTCCTCAACAAGGCAGGAAACTTTAAACTGTCCACCTGTATTGACAGTTTGTCAGTCACTTTTCTCTGTGTCCTGTAGACTATCTGGCTGTCAGGCAGCCTCTTCCATGAAGCAGGAATCTGTAGCAATGTCCATCTTGCATCAGTAATCACCCTTTTGTGGGTCCTGCATGTCCAGTTTCTACAACATAAAGTCAAACAGTCTAGACAAGAGAAGTACCTTGCTCAAATGGCTAGTCTTGCCATATTAGAAGCAAACTCCATAATGTTTTTCTTCGATGTCCATCTTCCTTTCTTCTGTAGGTGGTGTTACCAGGAGCAGTTGTGCCTCACTGTCAAGAAAAACCTTAAACCATTTTAAATGCCATATTCTGTAGGTCTTTGAAAGGTTTGAAGAATGCCTAGTCATCTCAAATATATCCATGTATATCTAGAAATCCTAACTAACTTAACTCTAAGTTTTGACTATTATAGGTAACTCTCTAATCTGTACTAAATTATACATTACATTTTTCAATGAGCTATAATACCTAAACAAGAGGAGAAATATACATATCACAAAATTGACCTTAAATTGTATCAATAAAAGAAAATCCATTTCAAAGCAAAGTATTCATATCTATACCATAATTCCCTTTTTACCTTTAAAAAGATTGGTTGTGGTCATTAACCATTTATAACCAAGCCCATTTAAATGAAAACAAACATTTATAAACAATATTTGGGAATTTGGGCGTCGTTCTTTCCAAACTACTTCCTGCTGGTAGAGGGAGCTGTCATGGGGATCCTAAGACGACGCAGAAATCTTGGCAGTAGTCTGCAAGGCTTTGTCTCAACTGCTTTGAATTTTGGATCACCTGGGGAGCTGTTTCAGTTGGTCTGGCTTGATCAAACCACATAAGTCTGGAAGAAATCCATAGCTTTTCATTTTCTGTGGAAACAAAAATAGAAATCCTTTTCCCCAGTAACTTGTCCTTAGGCTTAAATTTTTGAGTCAAAGTATTTTTAAAATATATAAATTGAATTAATTTAGTAGCATTTCTTTTATTAGTAGTTGTTATTTTCTCAGCAATCCAATAATTTAAAGACAACAGAATCGCGTATAGTATCCAAAATTTCTCTGTGCTTTCCATTTTTACGTGGCTTTTTTATTACTCTCTTTCTTCTACTTCTATTTTTGCATATTTTGAGACAGCGTTTCTCTGTGTAACTTTTATCTGTCCTGGAATTCACTCCATACCAGGTTTACTTTGAAATCACAGAGATCTGTTTGCCTCTGTCTGCCGAGTACTAGGATTAATTCTACTTCCTTTTTTCTTTTTTAAACCATTGTATCCTGTTTCTTTTTCTCTCCCAAGCCAGCATATTTTTAAAAACACAGTGTAAACCTTTATTGCAGCTCTCCTACATACCAATGAATTGTTAGCAGAGCTCTTTAAAAGCCAGGCGGCTTTTTGCCACTTATGCTAATTTTGGAAACCTCCCTTAAAGGAGCCGCGAAAATCTCTGTCTACAACAAAACAAATCCAACAGAGAAAATGCTGCTACTAAGAAGTCTTGCTAGTCTCTGTTCCCTTGTTTCTAAAAACTATTTTTTAAACTTTTGTTAAGTTTTAAGTGAAAGTTCTCAATCCCGCTTCTGACACCATTATGTTACAGCAGGTCTCCCCGCCGGCCTCCCGGACCTGCCGCCATGGTCCCACAACCACGTGTGCCCCAAATAACACTCAGAGACTCTGTATTTGATACAATCCTGTTGGCCAGTTACCATTATTGTTAATGGGCTAGCTCTGCCTTAATCATTAACCCATTTCTATTTATCTAAGTATTTCCACGTGGTCGTCTTTTCGGGGAGCCGCGCGGCAGGCTTCCTGCTTCTTCCCTTGGCTACATCTCTACTCCGCCTTCTACTTCCTCTTTCCTCCTTCTGGTCTCCTAGCCCCTCCTATCTTGCTATCTCATTGGCCACAGTGCTTTATTAACCAGTATGAGAAACATATATACAGAATAACATCTCCCATCATGTCTTCCTGATGTTAGGCGTTTTCTTGTATTGCCATTTTCCCATAGCTTCTTCCAGTAGGTGTTGGTGGGGTTTATTCCCCTCTCTCTATGGATATAGGTGGGTCAAAGTTTCAATGTCTGTAGTTCTAGGTGTTCCAAGCTCTCTAGGAGGTCTTTCCGTAGGTAGGGGTCCAATAATGGAGGTCAAAGTTCAGTCTCCAGCAGAGGAGATCTGAGGCCTCTTTGGCAGAGGCTAGGCTTCAGGATGTTTCCTCAGGGATAGTTGGGTCTAGTTCTAGCCAAGAACTCTATCCAAGGCCTGGTGTTGGGGGACAAAGGCTGCGCCAATACTCAGGATGTTTCATCACTGATAGGCGGGTCTACCTGGCACTCTATATCTGAGTAGTGCCTCTTTAGCAGAGGTCCTGCGATGGAGGTCAAGGATCCAGCCCACAGGAACTCAGGGTGGACCCGCAGAGATAGGCAGATCTCCGGGAGGTGCTCAAAACTCTAGTAGAAGACTGGTGGTGGGGGACAGAGACCAGAGAATTGGGTAATATTAATAGCTGTAGGACAACTTCCAAGGATTTGTCTATGACTTGGTTATGAGAATCAATCTTCACAATTGACATCATTAAAAGTGTTTTGAGATACCTATCATGGAATACTAAAATATCCAACGATAATACTACATCTAAATTTTCTTCTTGATTCTTGCCTATGATATCAGTATATACAATTCCAGCATGGTTGCCAGCTTACATTTATGATCCAACATTCTGACACATTCTAATACACCTTCCACATGCTAAAATAAGCACACCCACAAATGTATTAACCTCACAGATTTTCTCCCAAAAATGCAAGGCTCTTTTTTGAGTTATACTTATTTTCACGTCTATCAAACAGCTACATGACTATAGTGATAGACACATGAAAATGAAACCATCATTATGCCATTCAACTACATTGATGAATATTTAAACATATTTCCTATGCTCCAATTTTTTTATTTCCAGAATGGAGACAATATGATTACCTTAATCATTTTTTATTTACTGAAATGAATATAAGCTTCTCTTCATTCTGTTACATTTTGAAGAGCTTGATCACATGGTTTAGGTGCACATATGGGGAGAAAGTAGGTGAACGAATAAGTGTAGCAATGCACAAAGACACAAAAAGAAATAAATGCACACACAAACATTTTGGATACAAAAATGACAGTCATGCTAAGAAACAGCCACATTCATAGAGTTTTCATGCAACAAGAACAAATACCTTACACTTGACTTCTGGAAAATCATGAGGGTCTCCTAAACATGCCATTTCCCACAGACAACAGTAAGAAGTCTTGAAAATAAATCATTCACATTCCCAAGTGGTGGGGTGGGTATTTTTTGGTCATTTGCCATGCTATAGATGTTTGTTATCATCATTTAGTGAAAATATAAGATAAAAAGGAATTTTAACCTCAAGTATTTTACATTGATATGGGCTTTGTTGTTTAGATACAAATACAAGTTTGTTTCTGTTTTACTGGATATACGTTTCTACTCTTGTTTAAAGTATTGCACTTATGCAGCATATTTATAAATTAATGTATAATTAAGAAATTCAGGTTAGTAGGTAGTCATCTATAATAATCAAACAGTCATATTAGGTATGTTTTCATGGTTAAATAGATATATTTAGATAGACAAATGATCTTCAAATACTTTGAAGACCTGCAGAATATGGTATTTATGATGTTTAATAACCTAAGACTTTTCATGACCATGAGACATTTCTGCCTCAGGCTCAGGAAGCATCAATTTGCTTAATAAAAGGATGATGGGCTTATAAGAATCTCCATATGGAGTTTGCTTTCATTGTGTCATAACTAGTCATTTGTGCAGAAACTCTTGCCTTGACAGGGAACAGTATCCTGTACAAACCAGATAAGCAGGATTCAAATGAAAAAGATTGCTATGCCAAGACAAGAGGGGATAGTCTTTCCAAATTCCTGCTGCACAGAAAATCTGCCAGATATCCTAGGATGCAGGCCAAAAATGGGTGCCCCAACATTACATAGGAACTTTGGTTTCCTGTTAAGGCAACCAACTGTCCCTGTTGGTTATAAAGTTTTGGAGGTGGCTTAAATTGCACTTCCTGTTTATTCAGGATATATTATATTCTTATGGAAACCTTGATGGAGTTGGGGACTAGATAGTTATAGTTACAGATTTCCTTAGTTGTGAAGGAGGTAATTTAGGCAAAATGCTATTGTGTGGAACAATTGGTGGAGTATTGGTGCTAGAACTTCTTTGAATTTCTGGTAAAATTGCAATCTGGTCCTGCTTTCTGTTTGTTTTTTGTTTGTTTTATATCATAATTTGTAACAAATAAACTATTTACATAGCATTATATAGCATATTAACATTTTATTACTATTAAAATATTTATTTGTTTGAAAATTTGTTGTTTATACACTTATCAATGTTTTTAGTAACATCACAAAGATGAGGTATAATACAATAAAAAGAACTAACATATTAGATTTGAAAAAAGAAAACAAATAGAAAGAATAGTGGCAAAATTGAAGGCATATAAAAAAGAGTACGATTTCTCCAGTACTTGGTAATAGCTGGGGTGATCTGCTTGCCAATTTTTCCTCAATCTCAATTCATTACCTTCTGTCCATAAGCTCTCTTGGTAGATTACCCTATGCAGTAATCAGCAAGTGGAGGAGGAAAAACGGGGTTTGGTATAGTACTCTAACATCCTCACTAATGATTAACTTGGGAATTTCATAAGTCATGTTAACTTTAATAATGTTTAACCTCATGAAATACATTATACCCCATATGATTGTATGACTTCCCCCTGAAAGCTTCCTTGATGCGGAATACAATAGATGGAATGTTTTCTAAATTTTCATTCGTATATTATTCAAGGGGATTATGACCAAGTTGAACAACACTCTTAACACATTAAAAGAGAAGTAGACATTTTATCATCCATGTTTGATAGGAAATTCATCATCATAATCAAAATTTGATAAGCAATCACTTTCTTTTTCACCGGACTTTAACAACCTTTCATATCAGCATGCTTTGTTTGTTTGTTTGTTTTGTTTTGTTTTCAAGACAGAGTTTCTTTGTGTATCCCTGACCATTCTTAAACTAGCTGTGTAGACCAGGCTGGACTTTAACTCACAGAGATCTGCCTGCCTCTACCTACCAAGTGCTGGGATTAAAGATAGGGAGAGAGAGTAAGAGGGAGGGAGGAAAGGAGGGTGGTAGTGGGAACTGGGATCAACATGTAAAATAAATAAATAAATAAATAAATAAATAAATAAATAAATAAATAAATAAAAATAAAGTAGTAAAAAAAAAGTAAAAAAATTCTAGCCTGGTCTACATAGGAAATTCTAGGCCAGTCAAAACTACACAGTGAAACCTTGTCTCAAAACAGTAAAAAAAAAAAAAAAAAAAAGTATAAAATTTCAAGTGGTGCCAGGCATTGGTGGCACCTGTGTATGTTAATATTCAACATGAGTTCAAAGAGCCGTCTTCATTTTGATGATTCAGCACTACTGGCAATAATTGATGCCTATTAGTCACACAATGCTTCAGGATCCCCGAACAACAATGTGAAAGTTGTTTGCTTGTAGAAACTATACTTGATATGGAGTAGGTCCAGAACATTAACTTCAGCTCTCTTGATGGAGAGCACTTAAAAGTAGACTAAAATTCAAAGAAAAGTAGAAATAATTGGATGAAGTTAAAGGAAATAGAGACACCAATAAGAAAGATATATAAGAATATTAAATTAGAATATAAAATATGTAGGAATTAATAAAAATAAAGTGTAGAAATAAGTAATGCAGGAAGATAGAAAAGAAGAAACAAGGATGGAAGTACAAAAGGCAATAAGGACAAATAAACAAGAAGCTAATAATAATTTATTTAAGGTTGAATATTCACATATATTCATTACCTTTTAAAAGTAATTACTGATAAAATAAAAGGCCATACAAGAAATCAGAGACACATCACACTTTACAATAGCCAAAGACATCATAAAATATATTGGGGTAATGCCAACCAAGGAAGTGAAAGATCTATATACCAAGAATATTGAGTCTTTAAAGAAAGAAATTACAGAATATATCAGAAAATGGAAAGATTTCCCATGATCAAGGATAAGCAGAATAAACATAGTAAAAACTGCAATTATAACAACAGCAAGCTAAAGATTCTATGCAATCCCCATCAAAATGCCATTTAATTTACATAACATACACACTTTCTCCTTTATGATGAAAAGTTGTTGAATTTTGTCAAAGGTTTTATTAACATGTAGTGAGATAATAATGCCTGTTTCTCATATTCAGTTTATTTATATGGTGGAACACATTGTTAGATTTTCATATGGCTAACCATCCCTGCAACCCAGGGATGAAGCCACCTTGGTCATGGTAGATGATATCTCTGATTTGTGTTTGGATTTTATTTGCCAGTATTTTATTGAGAATTTTTTTCATCAATGTTTATTAGGGATATTGATCTTCAGTTTGAGTACCAAAGTAATTGTAGCCTTATAAAAAGTGTTTGTTAATGAACTTTCTATTTCTATTGTACAGAAAAATTTCTGGTAGAATTCTGCACCAAAGCCATCTGTCCCTGTGTTTTTTTTTTTTTTTTTGGTTGGGAGGCTTAATCTTCAAAGACTTCATAGACCTACAGAACATAGCATTTAAACACCTTCTGGTGTTCATCTGTCTATGTTGTGAGTTATTTCTCCCTAAATAACATCTATTCGGCCTATTTGTTTCTATTGATCCTTATTAAACATCAATTTTTCTCCCTCCCTTTTTCATTCTTTTCTTTTTTCTTCCTGCTCCTTATTTACTTCCCCCTTTATCTTCTCTTTCTTTTTCTCCTCCCCCACTTTTATTGTCCAACACAAAGTCAATATACTGCAAAGCCTTATATGCTTCTTAGAACCAATGACCATGCTATTAAGCAGACAATAGAGTCTAATATCTGATTAAACTCAGAAATTCCTGAATTTTTACAAGGTTTCTCAGAAAAGTACCAATAAAAAACATGCTGTCTACCATATCACCATGCCACAGCTCTCAGGTTCGTCCCCAAGCCTCACTCCTGTAAACAATTCTCACAAAATCACTATAACTAAGTGCAGGATTCTCTTTTGACCTTACTGACATTCTTTTTTCTCAACCCCTGAATCCTGGGCTGACATTCCTGTGGTGTCATGATGCAAACTTTGTTATCACACCTAGTTTATTACTATTTTTTGAAGTATGTCCTTATATATAATCCTGGTTTGTATCAAACCCCCAAAAGGTGGTCTCTCCTTTTCCATACTGAAAGCTACATTTTCCCTCAATTTAGTTGTGGTTTGGCTACTCGACTTCAGAATAGCCATTAAAACACTGCTTGCTTCCACTGAGCTGGAAGGTTTTTAGAAATTAAAGCAACCTTCTGCCACTCATGCTCCCAGGGTCCTTCTTCTAACTTCAGGGGTCAGTGGTAAAGTCAAGAGAGGCCTCCTGAGTCCTGATTTCAGGAGAGACTGGCTGCCTTGTGGCACCTGACAGCCTTTGCTTTTCAGCTCAAGTCTGGTAGAGTGATGAAAATGCATAGTCCTTGGTGAACAGTTTAGTACATGCCAAATCCCATTGTTCCAAAAGCCACCAATTCAAAGTTTCGTGCGTAAAAGGAGACTTCCAGGTTTCAGTTAATGACCTGCTGATTTCAAGTGGTATTTCACTGAGTAAAATCCATGTAAACCAAAGACTAGACTAATTCCTTCAGGTCATATCCAAGGGGACTGTTCTTCACAGGGCCAGGCCTTTAGCTTTTAGCAGACACTTATTTAAATTTATGAATTGACTACGAATTTGCCAGAGGTATCTGTAATGACACCCAAACCTACTGGGATTATGGGCTGAGGGGAGATGGCAGCTTCCAGTTGATCCTAAGAACAGAGCAACACTTTTGCATGGAACTAGGCAGCTAGCGCTTTTGGTTCCTTCAGTCTAAACATCGGATACTCCTCTCTTCTATAAGACTGGGGGGCCACAGCAGCCTGTCCAGGTGGGGACAGGAACAGTGCCGTGAAGACCCGGGGCCTGGAGTCTTCAATTTGAAACTGGTAGCCCAGGCTGGCTTTTAAGTTACTACACAGGCAAGGTTGTCTTTGACTTCCTGATCCTTATGCCTCAGGTGGCATAAGTCGGGGGTAGGTGTTTGCCTAATTTATGGTATTTTTTTTCATTTCCCTTTCATGTGCCAGACCTGACCAGAGCAAGGAACATGCCATTTGTAGCTGATAATATCCACATAGGGTGCTCACTTCTGTCCTCTTAACTGTAAACAGGTACCTTAGTGAAACTCACTTTAGATCTCAGTCCTTCTTGTACTTACTGAAGATTATAACTGCCTTAGCTTTGATAGATACACTACTGAGACAGCCAGAAAAGTGGGAACACTGAATTCAAGGTGAAATGTTATAAACAGAGGAGTTGCAAGCCACTTGCTTCAGTTCTGTCAAAGATTCTTCAGTGAGTGACAGCCACCTTCATAGAGCCAAGGACCGACCATCTCCCTGCTCACAGACCATCAGGTGCTGTTGTTGCATTCTGTGCTAATGATCTGTATAACAGGCCATTTTGAAATGAACAGCCATCCCCTAGTCTCTAAAGCTGGCTGGAGAGAAACAGCTTCTTGGGCTGTAGGAGGTTTAGGAGGCCACTTCTAGGCATATTCTAACCAAGTCCCAAAATAACTAAGTTATTTACTGTCATACTCTCAACTTCTCTGAGGCTTAAGTAGTGGAAAATGATCTTAAGATTTGTCTGTAGGCAACCAGCCTGTGGAGTGGGTGGTCACATGGACAGTGCTGTAATGTGATGAAGTGAGTTGAGGATGGGGAGGGCATGAGAGGGCCACACGTTGGTGCTGGGCCTGTCCTCAAGAACAGGCTTGCTTCCTTCTCTCTCCTGTGGCTTGCTCCAGGAATGCACAGGGATGTTTATCTCTGATCTAATAACTAATTTATCACTAATCTTCACATAATGCAATTTTGTTGTTGACAGTAGGAGTATAGGGACCTGACAGCAGGGACTCCATGCTGCTGAGGTTTCCATGAGTGAGACCCACATAGTGCAGTTGGCCTTTCATCTTGGGGCTGCTTTCCTTGTGAGAATCCATGGGAAGCAATTTAATTTAAATCTATCATTCCCTAAGTTCCAAATAACTGAAAATCCAACTGCTGTTCATAAAACTGAGTCCAAGGGCCTCCGTGAATATAACTCAACTGCCGCTCCTGATCTATCTATCATAGACCTGCTCTGTTGGGATTCTGAAAGCACCCTCCAACTCCCTCCCCCTCCCCTATCTCCTGCCACCCCAGAGTGTGCCAGCAGAGAGGTGAGACTCAGAACAGCCTCATTGGTTTAGTTAGGAACCAGTACCATCCCTTGGGGTGTGTAAGGAAGAGTCAGGCTTGGGGAACATAGAAGTAATCAGATTTTCCTAGCCAGGGCACAGAAGCCACATGTGTGGCAGTTTGAATAAGCCAAGTGAATTTGGTACAGGTAAGCAAAGACAGTGCCAATTCTGCTGGTCCAGCAGTTCCCAAATGTCACATTACAGCTCATGCAAAAGTCCTGGTGGCCTCACTGGCTTGGAACCACATGGTCTGAAGTAGTTGCAGATGCCCTTGGATTTTCAAGTGCTCTACACAGCTCCAGAGCCTCTCCCCAAGGAGGCAAAAATAGCAGTACAATTAGGGGAAATGCATTTTTCCTATTCTGGAACACTTAGTTGTTCATTATGTTGTCCTGATTGGTTCTAAGCTGGTAGCCCTGAGAGGAGGTGACATGGGGAGAAAGCCAGTTCTTGCTGTAGTCACTTAAAATTTAACACCAAGAATGTTAATGTAGAATACAATGACGCATGGCATGTGAAGTACAGTGACAACCCTAAAATGCTTGTGAATATCTCAGCATCTGAGTTCTCTCTTATACTAGGAAAAGTCTGAGCAACCCGAATTTCAGTCTCCACTGTGGGGTTCAAGTATAACAGCAGCTCCAACTTGAGCATAGCACTGAGCTTCATGTGGCCATTTAAACACTTTCTGTGGATCAGTGTGAAATGGTGATGTCCAGGCTTGTTTCACTTCCTCCTGGCCCATATCTGATATTCTGGGACCATGGCCTATAGGCCAGCTTGTTTTTATGTGAGACAGACACACCCTTGGTCCCTTGGAAGAAAGGAAGTCACTTCAGGTCAGAATCACTTACTTTGAACTGAGGAGTCCAAAATGTCTGCAGATATGTGGGGAGGGGCTTGGTCTGGATTGGCATTCCTGGGTACCCAAGCTAGGTAGTGCGGAGGCAATGTTGGCAGGGGTTGGGTGGACACTAGCACCGTCCTCTGATGCAGACAATTGCTTGGACCCACTGACAATTCCATTACAGTGGAGGACGTAAAACACTAGGGACAGCAGAGCTTTCTGCCTGAGGGTACACTTGTAACATAGCAAGTTGTACCATGACAGAGCTTCCTTGTGGCATGTAAGACTATAGAACCCTTCATCTTTTATGTCCTCTCTCTCTCTCTCTCTCTCTCCCTTTTCTGTCTTCTATTCCTAACCTGACTCAATCTTCCTAGTTCTCTCTCCATTTACTGTCCCCTACTTCACATTATTGGTATGAAGAGAAAACTGAACCTAAAGAAATGTCTAGGGACCTACAAGACTGACTTCAACTAACAATTTGAGTAACCATGGAAAGGCTAAATTATTCATCATCATGGAGCCCTCATCTAGTACCTGTTTGAAACAGAAGCAAACACCCATAACTAAACACTGAGTTGAACTAGAATCCAGATGCAGAGAGGGGGACTAGACCAGATTGCAGAAACACACAAAGACAGCTGACCTGAACAAGGAGGAGCTAATGCCCCCCCCAGATTGATAGCTGGGAATCCATCATGGGACTGACTCAGACTCCCTGAATATGGGTCTCAGCTAGAAGGACTGAGCAGTCTAAGGGACCTCAGACAGTAGAAACAGGATCTATTCCTGATGCACAAAAGGACCTTGTGGACACATCCCCCATGGAGGAATTCTCCCTTAACCTAGAGACAGGAGAGAAGTCCTAGTCCCTACTTCAAATGACTTGACAGATTTACATGACGCCACCTTGATAACATAAGCCCTACATGTGGAATGGGGGTGGGCAGATGGAAGGAGAGGGTGGTCAGGGTGCATTGAGGGGGGGAGAGGGTAAGTGGGTTGGAGGGAGGGAGAGGAAACTGGGATTGACATGTAAAATTTTTAAATTATATTAATAATAATAAAAAGGCTATAGAACCCTAGGACTGGAGGGGTAAAGACCAGGATGGAGAGGGCTTTGGCAGCAGCTAGATCTTTTGGACATATGAAGGAAGCACTCATGCCAAGGCAAAGGACAATGGATTCTTAGCTTCAAACAACCCAGAGTCCCTTAAAATAACCATATCGTCATTCCCTCTTGACAGCGTGACTTCATCAGTTGGACTTTTCCAACAGCATTCCTGTAGTTGCTTAAATGCCATTTGATGATAGTACAATATTTACAGTAGAATCGGTGGTGTAGAACATAACACCAATTCATGTATTCCCCATATGTGCCCTGTGGTACCTGCCTGCTCATTGTTCCATGGCCTTTGGTTTGCAGAATCAAGCACAGGGACTACTGCTTTGCTCAGCACTCATCACAGGTTTCCTTCTTTCCACACATTATCACATGACAGCAGCCATGTCATGGACTGTTACTGCTTACCTAATCTGTAGTTACTTAACCTGTGCTTGTAGCATTTACAGCATCATCCACAGCCTCAGCCCTCTGTGCTGCTGGGTGAGCAGCTGAGTGGATCAGGATGAAAGGAGGAGGCAGCCCTTCAGGCTCATCTCCAATTCCCTGTGCTCTGCACCTCAGTAGACACTGTGATCTCCACACAATGCACACTCCTTCAGATGCATGGAATACAGGGTGCCAAGCAGTCCAGCTTTAAATTCCTTTCCAAGAAAATAAACAAAAACACCCTTGAAAATCCCACCATGCAAATTTCTAGTGCTGAAGCCTCCTTCTTATTATTTTCCCAAATCATCTTATTTTTAAACACTTGATATTTTCAAATGCCCACAGCAGTCTTCCCCTCTAACCATCTAGACCATCTGGCTGCCTGAAAAACAATAACTGCTTTCAAATGGGCTGATCTGAAATAAATAGATCAAAGGGGAAGCTGAGTCCTCACTACAATTTACACTGCAAGTCCATACGGCTCAAGTGCTGCTTAGACAAAAGCAGGGAGTCGTGCTTAGGGGAAGTGAACACTTTGGCAAGGCTGCTGGCTACTCACTCTTGTGCATTTATCATGTACTTTGGAGACCATACACCATGCCCATGGTTAGGCAAGGAAGAGAGAGCACAGGCATTGTGCAGGGTGGCCTCTTCCCTGTGCAGTGCTGAGATATCCCTGTTAAGGAGAACAACTCTGTGGAAGGGATCTTGTTCCAGCCCTGTGGTATCATAGCAAGAGTCAGTCCTCTCTAATCACAGCTCTGCCTACAAAAGGTCATGACCTTCATGACCACTGCTGTGGAGGAGGCACTGTGGCCAGTCCTAGGAAAGCTTGCAAAGCAGAGTGCAGAAGCACAGGAGGGCACTTACCAAGCAGGCTGATGCCCAGTGTGGAAAGGTCTTGTTGCAGTCCCTCACCCAGGCTCTCAGGGAGCTGGCACTGCCACTCCTCATGCCAGATGTAATGCTCCTTTTCCAAAGACAGCTGGTCCATACTTCAGGCCAGGCTGGTGGCCAAGTTGGTGATGGATGTCAAGATACTTGAGGGTACAAGAGCATGGGGGTTGTTCCTTGTCACAGACATAGTAGACACGAGGTGGTATCCCTGGAGGTTTGTAGGGTGGACAGCACCCCTGAAGCACTTGAGTCTCCCCTATGCCCAGTGAGGAGTGACACTCTTATCTGTCCAGAGCATTGGAGTGATGGAACTCTCCAGTGGGGCAGAAGAAATATACTATGCATGTAGGAGTTTTGCACCCTTCTGTTCATTTGCTGAGATGTGAGGAAATTCTTTTGAAGCCCTCCATGGAGTCCAGTTTTAAAAGGATAAAATTTACCTAATATGATGAGAGAGAGAGAGAGAGAGAGAGAGAGAGAGAGAGAGAGAGAGAGAGAGAGAGAGAGAGAGAGACATTTGTACTGAATCTCGGCCATGTTTACCATAGGTAAGCACTCTAATACTGACCACATCCCTAGCTAACTAACTTTTCTGAGCTAATTTTACAGTCAAAGGTTAGGTAGCTTAGTTTTAGACAGATTACAAAGACATCTTTATTACTAAAATTATTGTCTTTTTATGAATTTAGTCTTCTCGCTCCCTCCTCTCTCCTCTTAGGTAAACATTGTTGGCTTTGAACTTGGGACCTTCCTCACCAAGTGTGACGCACCTGGCCATGACTTCATTAAACTCACTATTTGTCATTCCAAGGAAACAGTTATTTACTACAGAAATTTATGTAGTTTTGATAATCAAGATGCTGGCTGATGGGAGCAGCAAGAAAGGGACCTAAGCATGAATTCTGTTTGGGTTTCCTAAGACAGACAACTTCAGCCCCATTCTCCAATAGTCCTACCCCTCCAACAAGTGCAGACACCAATGGAGAAGAAATGGCATATGTCATATCTGCAGCTACCATCTACCTGTGGTCTGAACGCACAGATGTGTGTACTCACATGCACATGAGTGCACACACACCCTTTAGATTTTGCGAAGAAAGGAGAACAGTAAACATGCATCAAGATGCTAAATTTACCACTGAGATTCAACTTAGTATGTACTTGTTGTCATATTGTAAATACAAACAAGAGGATCTTAGAGATTTCATGACAGGAGCAAGTATCCCACCAGGCACACAGCTGTGAGTCTCCTGGGATTTGGTGCTGGGGAGGCTTCCTTTCATTATAGATAAGCCTGAAGAAGTCTGAGATCCCAATTTCAATGCTTCTCACTAAGCTGCCAGGGATGCTGCGGATTTCCAGAGACCCAGCCTGCAGCACACAAAGGGAAGGCGTTATTGACACTTTGAGTTCAGTGCCTTCAGGATTTATGAGAAGTGTCCCAGTTTCCCAGAAATTCCCTCTCACACAACTATGAAGGTTGTCATAAGCTTTTCTAGAGTAAAACATTTTCCATCAATTCATAATGGCTTTAATATGACTTCTGTGTCTAAGCCTTCTGCACTCCTGTGAAGGGAACCATGTGCACAGAACACCTCCAGCTCATGCAGGCAGGCAGCCACTCTAGGCTGCAGGTGCTCACAGGGTGGGAAGTCCTAATTGGCCAGGGCAGAGCAGCAGCAGAAGCTGCCTAGTACGGAGCAGCCAGATGCTAAATAGAGTGTTTCAAATGGGATGCAAACTTTTGCCAAGGATGGAGGAGTTATTTTTAATCTTTCCCAGTCCTATCAGGCTGAGTGCTACTCTGAGTATGGAGTTGGAGTGAGATATGTCTCCCATTCATCCCCAGCTTCAGTGTGTAAACATCAGTGACAGAGACATACTGATTATGTTAGTGAGAGAGAAGTGTTCCCTACCAGCATCCCAGGAGGGTGGCTCTGGGTTTGGTTTCCTCTTTAAACTCAGGCTTGCCAGGAGATGGCTTGTTCAGTGGTCTGCATAGCCTTCTTCTTTGTGGTATTGAGGCTGTAATGTGTCCCACAGCAGCTGCCTTCCCCGTTCTGCCTTGTAAGGGGGGCTGTAAGCCCAGAGGACTCCAGGGTCAAGTGGGGAGAAAGCTGAAAAAACAACTTCCACCAGGAATCTTCAGGTACCAGCCCGATAATGCAGCCTTTTTATTGGGAAAGTTGTGAGTTCAGAAACCTTGTGGGAGCTGCTCCCTCCCTCAACTTCAAGCCTCAGTGACAGAGACTCACAATTAAGTCACCAATCCAAGAGGAATCCCAATTCCCTAGATCACCACCAAGGTAGAGAAAGAAGGATGCCCATAAATTTTGAGCCCTTCTCTCTGGAACATTATAATGACAAGATGGAATTCAGTTACAATGGGGAGTGTGGTCACATTGGGGCAAGGCATTGATCATGGAACCCTGCAAGCAGCAAGGCAAACCTGACCCCTGAGCTGGGCTCAGAGCAGTATGGATGCAGGGGGCAGATGTCAATCCCACTTGGTGTTGTGGAATTGCAACTTCACTAGCCAGGAAGCAGAGAACACTACTGTTAAGATTATGTCATGAAGTATTAACTGCTTGCTGATTAGACATAGGAGTAGGGTTTCGATTAGTTTAGTTTACTTGATCCTTGCCCCCCCCACAACACCCTAAAATTATAGAGTCATGTGGATGAAGTTATTCCTGAAAGGTACCTTGTTGAGGTTAAGAAAAGGGTATTTTCCTCAGTCTATAATGAACATAAGGTTCTACCTGAGGGCTTGTTCAGAAACATTGGTTTCCCTTGACATATCTGTCAAGCACTGACCACCACAACCACTGCATCAGATTTGGAAGTCTGGGAACAAAGAGGGGTCCAGCCCAGCCCTGTCTCTTAGTTCCCACCCAATACTGGGATTCCTTTCCTATTTTTCTTAGCCATATGAAGGGTGATGCTGATATTTCCTCTGTTTGGTCAGTGATGCCTGATGCAACCAGAGAGATTTCTATGGAGTCAGTTCTCTCCTTCCACCTTTACCTACAGGGCAGGCCACTGGCCATCTTGATGGCCTCTTTATTCTGTTTGTTAAAGAGAATACTGTTTGGAACAAAAGCTTAGTTCATATGTGATTTTTCCAGTGTTTCCAGGCTATAGTCAGTTGAACTCAGGAATACAGAGGGCCACATGCATATCTTTGGCTCATCTGGTTGGAAATTTTGATAACCCGAGTCTATCTGGTCTACTATGAGGGTGAGAGTTGGAGGTAGGCATTGGGTAGGTATTGGAAAATTCTCAAGCCACTTCCCTCCCTCGGAATAGGGTTATTCATTTATAGTTAGCAGTTCTTTATTTTTAAAGCCTGTTCAAATGACTTCACAAACTTCCCTAGAAGTGAGGTCAGGGTGTTTTCAACTATCACAGCCAAGAACCTTCTTGAGTTCAATGCATGACCCCTGAGATGGATAAAACCTGCTTCCTCCAAGCCATCAGTCACCCTCTCTCTGCAAGAAATATAGAATATTATCTTTAGACCTGTCAGCTGCACTTACTGTGATTTTTCTATGTCCCTTTCCTCTAAAGAATGTTTTCTTCAGGTAATATTCAGAGTGACCATAAGGTTCTAGTAACAATGTTTCCAACAGCTCTCAAAAGCCCATTTTGGGTATTAGAATCTGTTTCCTGCTATATATGAAATTGAGATAATCATAAAGTCTTTGAGTGAACTAGAAAAAAGCCCAAGAAAGTCTTCACAAGAGACCCCACCCCTAGTAAATCAAGGCGATCAGCTCAGCACAAAGGCTCCAGAAGCCATGGCTACCTGGGCACAGGTAGAGTGTGTCTTCTAGCTCGTCTTCTTAGCCTTGTGTGAGCTGTGACTACACGAATACAGAAAGCCCTTCCTCATTCCTTGGCCCTTGGTTGGAGCTGCCACAAGCCAATCTCCCAGAAGTCTAAGTGTCTGTGGTAGTTTGTAGATACACACATCTATTCTCTTTGGAGTATTATAGATTATTTTAAAATGGTTCTTAGAAAGGAGGAGCTATTTTCTTCAGTGAAAACTATGCAGACAAAAGGTCAGTGAAGCTCTTGGCCAGCAGCGTTTTCTTCCATAGTGAAGTCAGGACAACCATCTTCTCTCTATGCATTCCATCGTGGAGAAAGTTAGGTCTTATGCATTTAGCATGATTAACGGCCTGGCATCAATGGGGATACAGTCATTTTCTTCCACAGTCTCAGCAGTAAATCATGATTCACAAGCACAATCCCCAGAAGACAGCAGTTTACCCTCATCACTTTCAAAGAGTCAGTCTTCAGGCTCTTCACTAGAGAATACTTAACAAAATCAAGTGCAGATGCCACTCTTGACATGAATGGTAGAGAGCATGAGGACCAGCCTACCAACCTGGACCTGTCTAAGAGTGACACTGAGTCAAAAACACATGCTTTGGAGATGATGGCAGCCAAGTACTTGGGACCTCAGGCAGCCAACCCACTTCTCATCTTGAGCACATAGTACTCCCCAGGGAAAATTCCATACTCACATCAGACACACCTTGCAGGTTCTTCCAGCCCTATGGAAAACAGAAGCCTCACATATCCCCTTGGCCTCTAGTAGAAAGCATCCCACAACTTGCATCAGATCACCTGCCTGCCACAGAAAGGAGGGTGGGAAGGATAAGCAAGGGCCATTCTTCCTCTCTGAATGAGTCTATGGAGAGTAGAGTGACCAACAGCCATTATTGCTCTGTTTAGACAGGCAGCACCTGCTGGATATACTCAGGGCTCTTTGTACATCACAATGCTTTTAGTAGCAATGAAAAAAACTGGCCACCTAGAACTAAATGTCTTTTAGGCATGGAGCTGAGGGCCCACGCTGACCTTCCTGGCTGCACTAGTGTGTCAACAGAGTCTTGTGCCTGCAAGGTACCAAAATGTGCTGGCTGAATTTAACTAATCTCTGTGTTATGTAACAGCTAAATTATTACAGCTACGAGGGCTTGAGAAGTGCCAAGCAAGATGCCAGGTTTGAAGATGCAGACCCAGGGAGGTGTGACAGTCATTACCCAAGCCTTACACCAGGGTCCAGGGAGGTGCCATAGTCACCCAAGCTTTACCCCACCAGATTTAGATGTGTAACAAATATGCATTGTTCCTTCCATGCTTTCCTTGTCTAACACACAGCCTTTCACCCACCACTGTTATTTCTCCTCAGGTGCTGGTCCACCACAGACCTGAATACTGACCTCTTTCAAACACAGTAGAGAGAGGGGTGTGGTCGGAGGCATTGTACAGCTTGAGAGATGCATGGTTGTTGACAGGTAGGATCACTGGCTGGATGACCAACTTCTGTAAGTTTCTGTAAGTTTCCTGGGTACACCAAGGCCCTAGTGTGTTACCTCACCTGCCCAGGCAGTGTCTTCCCACCTGCAGAGAGCTGTGCATAGTGATCACCCAACCTTCTGTGAGGAAGGTAGTTGTCAAACAAAGAGGAAGTCCATCCCCTCAGATCCAGTGAGGCAGAGTTTGAGGAAGCAGTTCTACTTTTATTCCTCCAAATCCTTGTTGGACACCAGGAGACTCTGCATCCTGGAGTACTAAACTGGGTTCATTCTTTGTCCCTGGCATATCAAGATAGCGAAGTGGAAGTTGGACTTGTCTAGCTGAAGGTCCCTGAAGTAGACTTCCACCCTGAAAACCTGGAGGAGGGTGAAAGGAGGCTCTTCCCCTGGGATTGATGCCAGACACAGGACAAACTTGGAGAAAAATATTGTCCTTACAAGCTTGGATAGCGTCTTGTGGTGTGTTAGGTCATCAGACATTGCCAGGCAACTCAATAAAAACTCTACCAGAGAACTCTGACAAACACCTTCAGCACACTAGCAGGATACAAGATAAACTCAAAAAAAAAAAAAAAAAAGAAAATCAGTAGCCCTACTTTATTCAGTCAACATAAGGGCTGAGAAAGAAATGAAATAAACATCATACTACAATAGCCACAAACAACATAAAGTATCTTTGGGTAATGCTTACCAAACAAGTGAAAGACCTATATAATAACAACGTTGTGTCTTTAAAGAAAGAAATTTAAGAAGATACTAGAAAATGGAAAGATCTCCCATACTCCTCAATAGGTAGGATAAACATAATAAAAATATCAATCTTGCCAAAAGCAATTTACAGATTCAATGCAATTCCCTTTAATATCCCAGAACCATTTTTTTTCTGACATTGAAAAGATAATAATGAACTTTATATGGAAAAACAAATGACCCAGGATAGCCAAGAAATTCGTGTAGATTTAAAGAACTTCAGGAGGCATCACCATCCCTGATTTTATGCTCTATTACAGAGCTATAGTCCTCAAAACAGCCTGGCATTGGCACAAAAGTAGACAGGTAGACCAATGGAATTGAATCAAAAATCCGCACACCTATGGACACCTGATTTTTGACAAACAGCTAAAAGTATACAATGAGGGGGGGGACACAAAGCATCTTTAACAAATGGTGATGGCACAATTGGATGATGGTGTGTAGAAGACTGCAGATAGGCTCATGTCTATCACCACACACAAAATTAAATGGATCAAAGACCTCAACATAAATCCAGCCACACTGAACCTCTTAGTAGAGAAAGTGGGAGGTACCCTTGAACATGTTGGTATAGGAGAATGCTTTCTGATAATAATTCCAGTAGTACTGACACTAATGCAAAGCAAACATTTGACAAGGCCAAACAGCAGCCCATTGAATGGGAAAAGGTTTTCACTTATCCTACATCTGAAAAAGGGCTGTTCTCCAAAATATAAAAAGAATTCAAGAAACCAGTCAACAAAACACCAAATAAACCTACTAAAAATGGGGTACAGAACTGAAGAAAGATTTCTCAATAGAGGAAACCAAAAATGCTGAAAGACACTTAAGAAAGTGCTGAAAATCTTTAGCTATTAGGGAAATGCAAATCAAAACAACTTTGAGATACTACCTTATTTCTTCCTGAATGCCTAAAATTAGAAACACCAATGACAGCTTATGTTGGAGAGGATGTGGAGAAAGGAGAACACTCCTCCCCTGCTGGTGGGAGTGCAAACATGTACAGCCATTTTGGAGATCAGTATGGTGGTTCCTCAGGGAAATGGGAATCAGTCTACCACAGGACCCGGCAATCTTGGCATATACCCAAATGTTCCACATTAATGCACCGAATACATGTGTTCAACTATGTTCACAGCAGCATTATTTTTAATAGCAAGAATCTGGAAACAACCTAGATGCCCGTCAACTGAAGAATGGATAAAGAAGATGTGGCACATCTACACAATGGAATACTACTCTGGGGAAAAAGCAAAGGAATTAGCAGGCAATTGGATGCAACTTGAAGAAACCCTTTTTAATGAGTTAACCCAGCTACAAAAAGAGGAAAACAGTAGGTAGTCACTCATACATGGATTTTAGACCTAGAATAAAGGATCACCACTCTATAATTCACACCACCAGGGGAACTAGGATGCAAGAGGATTCTAAAATATCCATATAAGGTCCCTCCCAGAAGGGGGAAGGGACAAGTTCTCCAGAGCACATGGGGAGTGTTGGGCAGCAAGTTTAAAGGGAACTAGGAGAAAGAGAAGGAGAGGAGTGGAATAAACATTCAACTTGGAAGTTTCAGTCTAGGGAGGAATAGAAGACAGAAAAGACAGACAGACAGACAGACAGACACACACACACACATACATACATACACACACAGAGAGAGAGAGAGAGAGAGAGAGAGAGAGAGAGAGAGAGAGAGAGAACTTAAAAGTGGGAGTCATTATAGGATTGAAGAGAAAACTGAACCTAAATAAATGTCCAGAGACCTACAAGACTAACCCCAACTAACAATTTGAGCAACATTGGAAATGCTACCATAAATGCCCTTCCCTGATAATAAGATGGAGCCTTCATCTAGTTCCTGTTGGAAAAGGAAACAAACACCCATAACTAAACACTGTGCAGAACTTGAATCTAGACACAGAGAGGGAGGACAAGACCATGCTGCAGGAACACATAGAGACTAGACCTGAACAAGGAGGGGCTAATTGGTCCCTAGACTGATAGCTGGGAATCCAGAATGGGACTGACTCAGACCCCCTGAACACGTGTCTCAGCTTGAAGGCTTGGGCAGTCTAAGGGACCTTAGACAGTGGAACCAGCATGTATTCCTGGTACATAGAAGAACCTTGTGGGCAAATCCCCATGGAGGGACACTGCCTTAACCTAGAGACAGGAGAGAAGTCCTAGTCCCTCCTTCAAATGACTTGATAGGTTTAGATGATCCCTTCTGGAAGGCATCACCCTACATGTGGAGTGTGTGGTGATCGGAGGAGAGGGTGGTCTGGGTGCATGTGAGGGGGTACAGAGGGCAGGAGGGAGGGAGGAAGAGAGGGAAAGAGGGAGGGGAATCTGGGATCAATATGCAAAATAAATAAATAAGATAAAAAAGTTTATAAAAATAAATAACTTAATTAGGTAGAAAACTTTGGCTTCACCAAGATAGGATATCTATAGGAACATTTTCTCTGAACTTGGCAATACTAATTGACTAGATATTTTGAATGTATTTACTTGATAATTGTTCTTATTGTATATGTTTTACTAAGTTATAGTTAAATGTTTCCTTTTTATGTAGACAAAAGGGGGGAAATGTAGGATACTTGTACATTGTGATAAGGTATATTGCTGTGATTGGTATAATAAAAAGCTGAATGACTAATAGCTAGGTAGAAAGTATAGGCATGTCTGCTGGGCAGGGAGAGAGAGGAGGAGGATTCTAGGTGAATGAGAGAGATGCAAGGAGATGTAGGGGGAGCAAGATGGTTAGTTTGTGACAGCATGTAGATTAATGGAAATGGGTTCATTTAAGTTATGAGCACTAGCTAAAAACAAGCCTAAGCTAAGGCCAAACTTTCATAATTAATATGTCTCTATGTTGTTATTTTTGTGAGCTGAAAGTCCAAATGAAAATCTGTTAAAAAAGAAATTATTATATAAGCACTTAAAAACCTACATCTATTACTAATGTTGAATTTTTATTTCTCATTCAGTGTTGTCTAAAAATATTGGTGTCTGTTTACACAGATGGAAGTTATATCCAGCATAATAACAGTCTTTCTTTACACTACATCACATTCTTCTTCTGGTTCACTACAAACTTTAACACCTGTATCTTGTGATTTTTGGTATAATTGATAAGCATTTTTACTCACAATATTATGTCACTATAACTAACAATGAAATAAACATCTCAGTGTATATCCTTTCATGATGATTTTATTATGTTCTGAAGTTAAATTCTTCATAGTAGACTTTCTAAACCAGTGGTCGACAACCTTCCTAATGCTGAGACCCTTCATTTCTGTTCCTTCTGTTATGATTACCCCAACCATAACTTCATAAGTGTAATCTTGCATTTATGAATCATAATGTAAATATCTGATATGTAGAATATCTGATATGTGACTCCTTCAAAAATGTTATTTGGCCCCCAGGTTGAGAACCACTGTTCTAAACCAAAGATGTTTTTAAGCTTTTAATATATAGAAAGTGTGTTCAAGACAATTGTACCAATTACATGTCTATGACAACTATATATAATGAAATAGTGCTGTTAGCTTGATAGGTACTATCTTATTTATATTTCTTCTTCCAATAATTTTCTCTTCATCCCCATTTTGAGAGAAGTGGCTATATTTAAATTATTTCTATTTAATTATATGATTGTTTCAAGTTAAGGGTATTAATTATTTGCATGGTTTATATTTTTATTTCTTTATTTGGCATGAATGTTTATGCTTTGGCTCATGTGTGTAGAAAAAGAGGTCTATAGATGCACACTTGGAAGGAATTTTAAGGTTACTGAGCCTCTTTCTTTCACAGCTCTAACTTCCAGAGTATGTGGATGTCATCACACCTCCTCTACCTCCCCATTGTGACCAGCTATGACCAGGGCCTTTTCTGGTCATTCAGATACATTTACCAAAATGATTATGACATTTAGGAAACAATATTTTAAAATTATGCCAATTTATCTTTCCCAAGCAAATCAGTAATGAGGTGCTACACAGAAAGTTATTCCTTGTGTATTCTTCAGTAACCCATTGGAGGATCTGGGATACAAGAAGGGGCTTATAAAGCATTTTATTATGGTAGCACACTAAAATTAAGGTTATCCCTTTCAGTAAAGTTTTTCCGCTGTCCCCTCCTCCAATCTTCACTGACCTTTCCCTCACTGGTGCCCAGTTAGTACACATACCTGCTGGCCTGAATTCTTTTATTTCAACTTATTTCCTACCCTACCTCAAATTCTCATGTTCCCTACCCCCTTAGGTGTAAGAGTCTAGGCATCCTTATAATTAATTTCCAGCCTATTCTGGTACCTTTCAACAACCCAAATTGTCTATCCATCTGTCTTATTGTTGGGGTTTCTATTGCTGTGCTAAGCACTATGACCAAAAGCAACTTGTGGAAGAAAGGGTTTGTTGCATCAATTATCCCATCAATGAGGGAAGTCAGGGCAGGAACCTGGAGGCAGGAGCTGATGCAGAGGCTATGGAGAAACACTACTTACTGATCTTCTCTCAGCCTGCTTCCTTATAGCACCCAAGGTCACCAGCCCAGAAGTGGCACCTCCAACAGTGAGTTTTAAACAAACAAAGTTGATCACAGTCTTTCCACAGCTAATATGGTGGGGGCATTTTTCTAATGAGGTTCTCTCTTGCAAATAATTATCTTGCATCAAGTTTACATAAAACTAGTCAGTATGTCAGGTTTTGCTGAGCAGTCCTGAAGACCTGAGTCTGACCCAGAGACTGAGGTAAAGTGAAAAATGAGAATAAACTTCAAAAAGTTGTGCTTTGACATCTAAATTGTGTCATAGAATATGCACTCTACTATACATACACACACATTCTAAAATAACTAAAAATTTTTGATACCCTTCTTCCTTCTGAGAAAATCTGTTCTTAAAAATGACAAAAGACAATATTCCCTACTTTTGAAATTTTAAGTTAGTGATGCTATAAAACCTACCTTGTGCCAGAAATTATTATGCCTACAATGACCTAAAGATAAGGTAATTAGACATTTTATTTTTTCACCTGACTTGAGTTTATCAAGCAAGGGCTGCTTCACTCTCAGGACTCTGCTACTTCTCTCCCCAGTGGTTGTGTGCCTGGACATCATCAAGAGGACATGTGCAGGACTGAAAGACATCTTTCAGGGGAGGAAGTGCTCCATTCTATGGAACATATGGCTCACAACTCCTAAAAGACGAATGGGAACATGAGCCTCTGTGGGTCCTCCCCCCACAGGTGACAAGGTGTTAGAAAGATCACCCTTCTCTGCATTGAAATGTCCCTGGTACAAAGGGTGAGCAATTTAAAGTGAAGGGAATTCCCCAAGAACAGTTTTGGATTCAGCATGCCTGTTGTAAAGAATTCCCTAGTCATGAATAAATAAGATTTCAAAACTGTTCAAGCTGCTGCAGGGGGTTTTGGGTCACTTGGGGATTTACAGGATTTAGCATGTGACTTCCGGAAACATCTGAGGCTGCACCAGTGCACCAGGTTTCCAGTACAAATGAGGGAGGGCTGCTGATGTAAAGAACAACCTGGGGAGCCTGGGCCACTAAAAATCAAGTGACCACAGTGATTGCAGCTCTCCAGGCTGCTCAACCATTCTTTCTTCTGTTGCTGACCCTTCATCCGTTTTCACAGTTTCTGCCCTGCTCTCCTGTCTTTCCTTTCCATCAGCAGACCATTCATTACCTAATTCACAAACTCTAGTCAGCTAATAACCAACCCAGTTACTCAATTCTCCAGCTTGCCCTGCTCCACAAGGCTTCTGTGCCCAATCCTGTCTCTTTGTCCCTGTCAGAGAAGTGGTGATGACACTCTGGTGAGTGACATCTCTCTTTTGTTCCTCTCTGGCTACTGACTCCTTTACCACAGTCTTTCTTACTCCTGTCTTGTCTTGAGGGGTCACAGCACATCCTCACCTCCTATGTCTTCAGGCTTCTGCTCACTGCCAGCTTGCAACTCTCATCATTGTCCTGATCTGCACCCTGTAGTCAGTCTCATGCTTAGGGCCTGCCTGTCACCACCTTTCACTTTCCTCCTTGTCTCTTTAATGCTCTGGACTTGCAGGCCACAACTGAGACACTCATGGCTTCCTGTAGAGTCCTTTCGTAACTATCACTTCTTATCCAGTCTATTCATTTGGTTACTCACTGACTCAGCTGGCCTTTATTAATATCTCAGTGTGTTGACAGGCACTTGGCTACAGGAAGGCTGAGGATGGGGTCTGAGGGATGCGATAGGAAATAATACAAGTACAAATCAGGTGCTATCAATATATGAATGTATAAGAAAACATATGTCTAAATCTGTCTAACAACTATCATCTGTGTTTAACTATATATTTATATACAAATTATCTATCTATGCATATATATTACCATGATAGTTTTTTATGCAAACATAAAGAACTAAATTATGTCACTTGCAAGAAAATGGACAGAACTGGGTATCATACTAAAGGAAATAAACTGGACTCAAAGAGGGAGGCAAGAGACTGTCAAGGGGATCTCATGATTCCTGAGTGTAGAAAGAGTGTCCCTGAGGACAAGGAAAGAAAAATCATAGGAGTCCAAATGAGGACTGGCAGAGGCATCACGTGCCATAGCTAAACACGGTTGGATGCACTCTTAGATTCTTTTCAATACATGGGATTTATGTCCTACTATGGGAGGGCTTCCGCCCATCATGTCTAGAACAAGTCCTAATCTGCTTGGCTGTTCTAAAGCTTATAGAGTGAGGGTGCTCGGACACAGAGTGACTATTAAATGATAACTAGTATTATTATCATAAATACTTTATACTTTTAACACATATTTATAGCCATTACAACACGTCATGTTTTTCAAGGTTTGGTGGATAATAACTAATGTGAAAGACCTGTATGAAAGTATTAGCACAAATTTATTCAATCATAAAGGACAATGATGTTCTGACACATGTTATAACATAAATAAGCTTTTAGGATAACATACTCAGTGAAATAAACGAGGCACTAAGAACAAATACTTCATCATTATCTTTATCTGAGATTATTAGAGAAGACAAATTTATGGAGACAGAAAGCAGAAGAGAGTCTACCAGGGCATGGGAGTGGAAGATTACCATTTCTATTTGGAGCTACAGAAAGCTTTGAAGTTAGCTAGTCACTGCCATGGTTTGGATCTAAAGGGGCCCAGTGGCTCATGTGCTGGATCTCCAGGTAGTGATGCTAGGTAGCCCTTCCTAGTTCACATCTGAATAGGCTATTAGGAAATGGATCCTAGGTGGGTGAAATGGGCCACTGCAGGCATGCCTTGGAAGGATGCATTTTGTCCTTGTCTCAGTTTCCTTTCCCTGCTGACTGTACACAAAAGGGAGCAGCTTCCTTCTGCCATATTCTTGTACCTGACCCTGTATTGTTACTGGTTTAAAGGCAACAGAACCAGCTGAAACTGAAAGGTCTGAAACCACAAACCAAAATAGTCTTTTCATTGAAGCAGATTTTCTTAGATATTTTGTCATACTGACAGAAAATTTGTACAACACTGTAAATGTATTTAAATTTTAAGCACAACAGAAAATAAAGGCTAGGTTCAAGTGTCATTTTCAACAAAAATAATACCAGGAATATTTAGAGTAAGGTAAGACATGCCTTTTGCTGAAGTCTAAAAACATATTTGTGGAGTTTCTCTAGATTGCTGGCATAATTTTAAAACTGTCATGCCTTCAAAAGAACGAGTTAATTTATAATCAATATTATAACTATCTAAACTTTGGACAGATAAAAAAGCTGAGCCTTCCACATAAAGAAGTCCATAATGTTTTAATTTTGGCATGTATTATTTCTGAGATGGACTCAGTTCACCATGTGCTCTCCCCTGATGAAGATATAAAAATCCATAAACAAGTATCCCCACACAGACAAGTTCAACATTTTTGACATTAACTTATTTGTGTGTGTGTGTGTGTGTGTGTGTGTGTGTGTGTGTGTGTGTGTGTGTGTGTACATGTCAGGGCTTGTGTGTGGAGGTAGGACGACAGACAACCTGTAGGAGATGGTTCTCTTTCTACCTCATGTGTCCTAGGGATTAAACTAAAGCAATCAGACTTGGCAGTAAGTGCTTTACCTGCTGGACCATCTTTTCAGCCCAACAACTTCAGCACTTAGAAATCTGAGTTGGATACCCAGAACCCATCTGGAGGTAGAAGAGAACTTGTTTTCACATATTAGCCTCTGACCTTGGTGTGCATTTACACACAAACACACACACAGCATAGTATATGGGAGTAAGGAAGGGGGAGTGAACAGGGAAGATGGAGGGAGGACAAGAAGCTGTGTTTAGAGAATGCCATCACAAATCTGTGTCTCTTGACTGTTGATGTCTACAGCATCACTCCACTCTACTGTCATTTTTTCCTTTGACTCTGTCCTCAAAAGGAGGCTGGGAAGTAAGTCTTTGGTCTTGCAGTCTGGGTAACCATAATCTGGTGGTACAGCTCATGGTGAATTAAACTCTCAGGATGATTCTTTTGCAATAAACCTCAAACTTTGAAATATCTGAAACATTAAAAAAGGGGGGGCGTGTTACAAACATTGTCTTCAGGACACAGATTCAGGAACATCAAACAGTGTGGAAAGAGTGAATGACACTATAGTAAGTACTCTTCCTAGGACCACAGGCATCTACTAAATCAAATAGCACAGGAGAGCTGACATGTCCTATGTTTTACATCAGGGATGTGAGACAGACCTCTCATATTCTTCTTCATGAGCTTTGCTACTAGGCATCTGTTTTAAAAAAATTACTTGAGGACTTGGGTCTTCTGAGAGGTTTAAATACACGACTCCAAAGTGTTCCTGATACATCAGTGCTATTGCCCTGAAACAGACCAGCAACAGCATGGTTTACAGTGGAACACAGAATTCTCTGCAGGTCATGTCTACCTGAATGTGTGTGTTCTAAAATCTGGAATGCCTCTTTTCTAAGTCAGCAGGTTGTCTTCCAGAAAAGGAGCCTGTTCCTCATATAATAGTTGATGTACATGAATATAGGTATACTAATTTCATAGCATTAGTAATATACATTTATTATAAAATATTCAAAATGTGAAAATAATTATAAATTAAACCCTCCATAGCACTGTCATCAAGACAGACAATTTCTGGCCTTGTGCTAACCTGCTTATTACCCTTTCCCTCTGCACTTGTGTGCCTTAAACTCTTCAAGCTTGGCAAATGAAGAACTGAGCCACATTTAATTTTTTTCTGCATTAGAATTTGTGTGCTCTCACTTTGCGCAGAGTGCCCATACTTTGTGGGACCTACATTTTGGCCAGCAGAGAATCTTGGATTCCTAGTTTTTAAGTGGCTACACAGGTACAGATAACAGTTATCATAAAAGGAAATCCATCACAGTCCTGCAGATTAACAAATGATATTTATGACCAAACAGGAAGAAGAGTCTCTCTGGCACACCGTACTATGAAAATTACAGAAGTAGGTAGTTTGCCAAATGTAGCTTTTAGTTTATGATGACTAAAAATGTGAGTAGTATCACCATTTGCAGAGAGTTCTTCCCTAAAACTGTCCTTGTCTGGAATGACAAAGGGAACTGTCCACTAGCATTTGGTGAAAATGTTGCCACCATGCTACTAAGTGTCCACTGCTGGACTGAGGCTGGAAAGGCAAGGAGACAGAATAGAGGTAACTTCCTTTCAGAGTGAAATCCTCACAAGACAACAAAGCCATTTTCAGTTTCATTTTGAAGAGGCTGTCCAGCTTCTGACAGACAATTTTTTTGAGCCATAGAAGCTGGGACTTGAACTATAGGATCATATTTTTATGCATGTTAATATCTGCACATAAGGTCAATTTATAATGTGTCTTAGCAAATTTAAACCTAATTTCCACAATTTAAATCTAACTTGACTTTCCATTTAAAAATAATTCATGTATCTTTCAAGAGAACTTGACATGCATAATGTTATCTAAAGCTAAACATAATCAACCATTCTTACAGGGTCAGTGGTGAAAAATACTTATTCACTTAGGATCTTTGTGACATGAAAGAAGATCGGCTGTGTGAAGGGAACAGGACCTGGCCATTACTGAGATCTTCAGTTAGGCTGTAATCTTTAAAATGGATTATTGCAAATCTCTGCACACTTCAGAAAAGTAGGGATTGTTTACATCTCAGAGTATATAAATCAGAACTCTGAGAAGAAGTCACCTCTTGCAAGGTCACTCATGTTTTCTTTTGTGGTTGTATACTCCATAAGTTATTCCTGATATCTGACATGATGACTGGATATGAAGCAACCACAAGATACATGTCTACTATGAAAAAACCTTTACAGGTCTCAGGACCAATCCTGTTGTTGTTATTTTCATAACTGGTAATCTGAAATTGGAACAGCTTGCATGCAGGAGCAACCGCAGCACAGCATATTTCTTGGTTTTCATTTATCTACGCTATTATCTCTCTAAATGTCTTTTGTGAAAAATTCCATTTAGAAGTAAAAGTAAAATACTGGAAAAGAAAAACTTCCCAATTTGTATTTCTTTTATATTTTGGCTTTATTTCTTATCATTCTGCAGAGTAAGAGCTCCTAAAAGGGTGTGAATTTTGTTTTTATTATCATACATAACTGCCACTCTGGTGGGGGAGGGGGCAGAATCTTCTAAGATGACAACCTGTTTGTGATCATGATTATTGTTCAACTGCATCCAAAGTCTAAAAGTCATTAAAGTCATTAAAGATGAAAGAAAATCTAGAATTACATATGGAAATGCTGGCCCTGGTCTCTTGATGAGCACCAACAAAGAACACTTGCACTTGTGTCAAATACCTGGTGTAGAATCCATTTTCCCTGAAGATTCCAAAGGGCACCACTACACTTTTATCTTGGAAACTCTGGTCTAATGATAGCTGGCAGCCTCAAGCTCTGAAAGATGTCAGCACCTGGTGCAGGGGAGAAGCCCCGAAATATCTGTTCCTGAAGCTCTGCAGTGTCCATATGGCCCCACATTAGGCATTAAGTCCTGGCAGTGCAGGGTGCTGGATTTCACAGCGGCATGTTCTCCACCAGGGCAAATGCCGAAGGTAGCACTGTCTGTGACATGGGAATGCCTACAGACACAGAGGAAGGCCTAGACCCTACCCCAAAATGACTTGATAGACTTTGATGATCCCTCATGAAAGACCTCACCCTCCCTGAGGAGTGGATGGGGGATGGGATGGGGGGGTCTGTGGAGGACATGGGAGGACAGGAGGGAGAGGCAACTTGGATTGGAATGTAAAATGAGAAAAAATATTAAATAAAAATTTAAAAGTGATAGAACCCATGGAAGCTGAAAGAAGATCTACAATATCTTTTTAAGAGGATAAAGTAGTCCTGAGACTAAAATGTCCAAGAATCACTCACTGCTAATGAGTAGGTACATTAATGTATTTCTTCCTTTCCTTCCTTTTTTTCCTTTCATTCACACATATTTCTCAGCACATGCTGTGAGCACTTTTGGGGTGCTGCAATTATTGGGTGTTTGGCTATACTGCAGCGTCTCCCCATTATGTCCACTACAGTGCATGATAGCATCAGTGTGTACTGCTTAGTCAATTGGGAGGAAGAAAACACCATTCTCGAATATGGACAAAGGCAGACTTCTTGTTTCAGGAAAATTAAGTTTTTAAAGGTGACTAATTGTTCCTAACTTTTCTCAAAAGGCTCTCTTAAAGATGTTCAACAAAATATAACGTCTTCCCCAAGAAAAAGAAAGGTTAATGTGAATTCAATTATGCTGAAAAGCATTCCTTGTATTCTTTCAATGCACATGAGGTGGGCAGAGGAATGTCTCCCTGAGGTAGGCTACAACACTGCTTCCACACAGACTCTGTGTGAGAAGTTTCTGTATCATTCAGCTAATTGGTCTGCATAGGTTTTAGATTTATACTGAAAAGCAGCAGGCCCTATTTGTATCTTACCAAATATATTCTTAGTATCCATAACTCTAAAAGTCTGGGGCAGACTGACCTCAGCTACCTGTATCTTTTCCAGTATTCTGTCTGTAGATTAATGCATCTTTCAGCCCTCATTTTGAGAAGTCTCTGCAGTAGATGTTTATTAATACAGAGACCTTCAAGTGGTTAAGGTACAGAGAAGCTGCACAATGCTGATCCCTGCAGAGAATGCATTGTGTCACCTTCCAAGGCTCAGAAACCATTGCAAAAGTTGGTGTGATTGGAATATAAGAGCCAAGGCAGTGGATGAAACAAAGAAATTGTGTTATCTAGACATTGCAGGGCAGCTGTGACAGTGCACACAAGATCCATACAAGCCCACTCAGGCCAAATTCCAGTATGCAGATGGGAGTTGGGTACAGAATCCCATTCCTAGCAGTGGATCTATTGGCAATTGTTAATGGTTGGAAGATAGTGTGTGTGTTCTCTAAGAGTATATCCCCCATCCCCTGTAGGTTGTCCTCAATTCAGTGGGAGACCACACAGCACATTATTTTTAGGCAGCACAAACTGGTCTTGATTTTATTTTAAAGGACACAAGATTTGGTGGGTATGGAAGTGGGGGTGATTCTAGGAAGAATTTGGGGAGAGAGGTGAATATGATAAAAACACATTGTATGAAACTCTAAAAGAACTAGTAAATCTTTTTTTAATTATATGTTGAGGAATATAATTCCTTATAATAATATTAATTCCACAAGAGAATCAGAATAGTCTTGTCATTTTTGGTCAGGATGCCCTTTCTAGCAAGATGACCATTCCTGCAAACTCTTTGACCTTTTCACAATGCTAACAGTGCTGGACACCCCACTTTCTTTTCTAAAAGAGGAGGCCAAATGCAGTTTGTGAATATTTGGTAGTAAGTCTACTCCCACCCCATAAATCAAGTGAGTGTTCTGAAATTAAGCAGTTACTGGACAAATTGCACAACCCAGGTTTTATCACCAGTAAGGGGGGGGAACAATTCCACTGCAAACCAGAAGTGTAGGAAGTTGAGCAAAGGAGTATTTACTGATGTAAATAATTTAGGATAAGTAACACCAGGAGGGACTTGAAAAGGGGATGAAGACATAGTGGACACATCTATATTATCTCCTGTAGCACCCTACACAGACTGCACCTTCTGATGTCCTGGAAAGGAACCAAGTCTGGTCTCAGCATTGATTAGTGCTTCTTCATTCAGTGTCATTACTTCACCATTACTGCCATCTTTCCACTTAGGAGATGTCACATTATGAACCAGTTTAATTGCTATTGTCTTGTGCACCATGCTTGTATTTGCATGGTAAATTCCTATTTGAAAAGCTTCCTGAACAAAAACAAAACAAAATCAAACCAAACAAAAAATATGCCTCAATTTTGTTGTTAATCCTTCCATTTTTACTTCTGGATTTAATCTCCAGGATTTAATAATATTATGCAATGCCAGGTGTGGTGACATGCCTTTTGTTCCAGGAATTGGCAGGCAGAAACAGGCAGATCTCTGAGTTCAAGACCAGACTGGTTGACAGAGTTAATTCCAGGAGAGCTAGGACTATGCACAGAAACCCTGACTTGAAAAACCAAACCAAAACCAAAACCAAAACCAAAAAAATCAAAATTATCCAAAAGATGTCTTAAGGCAACCAAATATATCCCCTGTACTTTTGGGGACAGGGTAATTCTAAATGTATCTAAATTTGGTTCCCCAAATCCTTTTTGGTTCACAATGAAATTCACGTTCATAGAAAAGAGGAAAACCAAATGCAAGCTTTGAATGCCACATGAATTCCAAAGGTGTAAAAACAGAGAGGTTTCATATCTCACTTGACATTAGAATAGCATGCAATGCTGGGTCCACAAGGTTAATTCCAATCCCATAGGTTGACAGCAACTGGCTGCTTTAAGAAGTAGGAGATAGCAGCAAAACCCCGATCCTTTCTCTCTGCTCTTGACTGTGGATGTGATGTGACTAGCCAAGTGAGCTTCTGCCTTGATATCCCCCAAATACTGAAATGTAAATTGAAATTGTAAGACAAGTAAATCCTTTCCTCCCTCAAAAATATTTCAATTAAAACCTATTATTCAGATTTTAACTGGCCAACTTTATTACTGTGAAAAAAAGAAGTAGGAGATAGACAATTGAATAAAGATGTGTATAAACTGGAACTCACAGAGAAGATTCTGAAATTGCTCTCTAGAAAACATTTTTAAGGTTTCATTATAAACTAATATTTCTCATTGAAATGGGTTAGCTTTATGGTGTCAATTCCCTGGTGTCACAGTCTTCAATGAACTTTTATTTTTCTGGGTAGGACTTTCAACCCTGCATCACTGATGATTCTATGGTGTTATAATCAACAAGTGAACTCTCATGATTAAGGACATCCAAGTCCAGTTCTAAAAACACACTCAGTGTTTAGTATTAAATACAGCTTGTGTGTTTCTCAGATAGCTTGTTATCAGATGTAATGATAACTTAGTCATGTCTAGTACTGCTAATAGGAAAAATACATCTGAGAAAAGTTTAAATATCAAAGAACATTCCATACCTTTAATGTATGCACCCACCAGGTCAGTTTTCCATAAGTGATTCATTCTGTTACAATTGGAAGTGTAACCTAAGAGTAAAAGCTAGTTATTGAGGAAAAAGAATATGCTAGCTTTAAGTTACATTGCATGACATTTGTGAGGAATAATAATTTTGCCAGCAGGAACCTGAAGAACAATCTTCTTTCTTTCAAACAGCAAGAGGTCCCCTTGGACTGATTGATGAGCAGGGCCCAGTGCAGCAGCTTGATTAACAGGCTTCTAAAATATGGTTCCTAGATTGACAGCTTCCCTGGCTTTGGGCTATCCCACTGATTCAGCTGTTCATTCCTGTTCCAAACAACACAGCCAACAAAGGATGGTTTCAGGATTTATGTACTGTGTTAAAGCATCCCAGTCACACAGTGCTCCCCTTGGGTACCTTTGCACACCAGACACACCCAGGGCTGCACAAGGAAGAAAGCATCTTGTCATGTGATGATGAGTAGAACATCCATAAGTCTAAGGTACACTAGATGACATAGGAATCTGATAGGTACTTGGAAATGATACTGATCTTCTCCATGGCATTTAGTATACATATCACATCCGCTAATAGAGCTATAACACTGAGTGGACTGGGAAGTTTATATGAGATCCCCAACAAAACACTCCTCTGGGTATGCAGATGAAGGGGTTTTGGAGAGGATGGATTCTGAGTTCCTTTGTTCCTTCATTCCTTTATTCATTTGTTCCTTCATTCCTTTATTCATTTGTTCCTTCATTCCTTCCTCCCTTCTTTTACTCCTTTTCTTTGAGCTCAAGAACAAGTTTGCTAGAATGGAAAGGTTGTTTCTTGATGTTTAGATGCACATGTAGAAATTAGTGATGAATTTTACTTGTCAGAATCCTTCTTACTGTAGGGCCTGATGGGATCCAGGGATTTATGTCTCTTTTACTTTCCACATTTCCCATATATGACATTAAAATTCACTGCCAACCCAGTGCTCATCAAACCACTATAAATTATTTGTATTGTTATCATTATTATCATATTATTTTATTAAAATTATTTTTATTACTTTTTTTAGTCAGTTGAGTAGCCCTGGCATTCCTGAACTATATTATATAGACACATAGGCCTCAAACATACATTAATTTTCCTTAGTCCACTTATACTGAGATTAATGAAGTATGTGCCTATGCATACTTCCTTTTTAAACTTTTGCCAGAATGAACACTCATGTGCACCACATGAGTTTCCAGTGCCCAGAACACAGAATAAGGCATCAGATAGCTTGGAAATGGAGCTATAGATGGTTGTGAACCCTGATAATCTTGCATCCTCCAGCAAGAGCAGACCTTGCTCTTAAGCATTGAACAATGTCTACAGAAACATAATAATGTTTTAACAGGAGTCATATTATTTGGCTCAACAAAAACTGAATTATCAAATTTCAAATTCCTAGTTCAGAGTTTGTTAGATTGAGCCATCACATTACCTGTTTTTATTTTGAACTTCTAACAATGTTGCTTTAATTTTGAATTTCAATTAAGACTTTTTGGCCAGGCATTGACATGCATGCTTCTCATCCCAGCCCTCTGGAGTCATATTGAGGCAGATGTTTCTGAGTTTGAGTGCAGACTTGTCTGCAAAGTGATATCAAATACATTCAAAAAGAAAATCTTTCTCAAAAGGAGACTCTTCATCTTGGTTGGTGTTGATTGTCCTTATTCCCAACATTTACCATACAATGACAGATCTCCATGTTAGGGGCCTTTTCTGTAATTAAATAGAAATCCAGAAAATCCTGGAAATTCACAGACAACTCATGTCCAAAAACAAAACAAACAAACAACAACAACAACAGAAAGAGAACAAGAAACAAAATAATCCCCCAATCTGTATACCTGTTGGATACTCAATGTAATGATAACATGCACTTGAACATCCACCACTGTTTCATCATGCTGCCCATGATCTCACTATACCTTGTTTATTGAAAAGTAAAATTAAGGTGAGGTTACTTTATGTATCCTGGAAATCCTCAAAATTGAGTTCTTCTCATTTCCTTTTTCTCCCTTTCCTTGCAAAATATTGATTTTGCTTTTACCTCAATTGCACTGCTTGACACACCACCATGACACTAGGATAATATTACTTTTTGAGGAAGAAAAAGAGTCAATTTCTCTTCTTACATCACTGGGTTGGATCAAATTCACTATACTCCTAAACACATCTACAATCATTTCCTCTCTTCACCTCAATACGGGTCATTTGATTTCCTTCTTACTCTTTCCTCCACCTCTCACCTCTGATTGAACATGCTTGAATGCCAAAACAATGCCCACTTAATTTCAGGAAATATTCCAGGTTTCTTACTCTTGTCTCTCCAAGTCTTCTTTCTTACCCTTCTGTTTCCCACTCCCACTCATACATCCATTTTTCTTACCTCTAAAACCCACTCCCTTTTCCTTAGTCTCCATGTCACACTTTATCTTTTTCCTTGTTCCCGTTATTTTGCATATCTATTACAGAGGCTGAGAACTTCATAGCTCTAACTCAAAAGGCCAGTATTGTGATTACAAGAAGGTGACAAGGAATGAACAAATGTCAGTCATGGAACTGTGCCAGGCTTTGCCAAATTTAGTTGGTTTATAGAAGAAAATTGGTTTGTCTTTATTACCCACATACATCAACAGTAATATCATGAATCTGACATTCTCTTCAGATGTCTATCCCACTGTGTGGGCATTGTATGCCTCTCTCTTTCTCACAGATGCCAACCATATCCCCCATGCAGGTTTTTGTTTGAATTCTTTATTTTGAGGATAGATCTTGCTATATAGTACAAGAAAATCTAAAACTCACTATTCTTCACTTGGCAAACCATCTTATCATTAAAGTGGAAAGTACAGAAAGATGCCACAGGCCTCTGTATTATTTTAATTTTTCATCTTACTACTTTTATACCAAATGAAACATTTTCTCTCATTGTAGTCCAGGATCATTATTTGGTTTTGTCATATTTGTCTAAATTGAGCTGTGTTCCACTCATATTCTACTGTCAAAATATTGTTGTCCATCTCTGCAGTAGGCTTGAAGTTATTTTTCCCCTTTGAGGTAAGGTTTCTCCATGTTTTCAATATTCTTGTTCCTTCTTCTAACTTCTATCTCATTGAAAGGACATTATACAACTATGCAAAAAAATGTGACCACTATTCACTATCCCATTATTTTAAAGGAATATCACTCAACAGACACTGGGCCATGGTTAAACTTGGAAATCTAGGATTTCCTTTTTTCCCTGTTCAAAATGATGGCTTTGTTAGTAACTGTTTGACATTGTCCAGGTTTACGATACATTCTCCTTGCAAGACAAAGTTTCTCATCATTATATTTGTGCTTGATCTTATAGTTCTCACATCCAGTTAACTACACACAAGACAAAGATTACAACACAAATATATGGCTTAGAGAACTATGCTCTGTTTGTACATTTATGAAATTAGTTTGTTTGGGGCTGATATTTAATTTTTGTTATTGTTTTTCAATATTTAAGATTCCCCTCAATAGCTCAGGAATGATTTTTGGAACTCTCCCTTTATTTCAATAGCCCTGTCTTGTTTAAATGCAGAGGATGAAAAATATTTTTATTTGCTGGAAACATTTATAATTTTCAAAGTTCAAGATTTTCCTCCCAGACCATGAGTTTATGCATAGCTCTAATGTCAGGTGTTAAGAGAATTGAATAAAATATAGGAGGAAATGATAATAATTGTGAAAAATATCAACAATGAGATATGAAACTCATTGAGCCACAAGTTGATGGTTAGAAATTAAAAGCAGAAAACAGAGTTTAGAAAAATACACAGGAGACTTAGAAAGAAAGCTAAAGTTCTCCATCTACATAACTACATGTTTTCCACTTTCCAAGAGAAACTTCTTTCGAACTCCAACTTTTGCATATCTGAAACAAGGAACTTTTTAAATGTAAAACAAACAACTACTTCAAAAATCACACAGCTTAACAGTCTCGCTGTTTGCATGCGAAACTCTCCTCCCAAAAGTTAATGAGCTACCAACGTCATTTCTGATCTTCTGAGGAAGAACAAACTTTTCTTCAGGAGTGAGGAACCAGGTCTCTTCAGCAATAATGAAGAATCATTGGGTTGGAATCATTGTGTTGGAATCAATGTAACTTCACCTACTCCTATGACAGAACATTCTTTTCACAATGAATCTCATAGAAAAAAACGCAAGCAATCATGTAAATTTCTAATGAATTTTTTCTCTGTGATGATAAGAATTAACTCCAAAAGCAGGAAATATGGACAATGATAATTGAAGGGGTAAATGTTTTAAACAAACCATGTAGATATAATTTTATTTTGTGTCTAAGGAAAGAGTAATGTATACAAAATGACATAATATAATTTTGGGACATAAACTACTTAAAAACCTTATCTAGCACATTAATATTTGACCATAAACTATACATAAATATGCATATATTTACATATACATGTATATTTGTATTTATATATATGATTGAGTGAAAATATTTCTTATTCACTTACCTATATTTGCTCAGTTACTCACATAATAAAATGAGATAAATACAATAACATAAGAAATATCTTATCAACATTAAGCAAAATAAACAGAAGGAGCAGAACCCAAAGTATGACTAAAAAAGCATACCCTAGTTCTGCTTTTTGGTGGTTCTGGGTTGGTCATACTGCCAGGTTTCCCTCATGATCAATTGAGTATTAGCTCTCCGAAAGCTCCCAGAACAGCTTATACTATGTACTAATCAGAGAGTGACAGAGAAAAGATGGGACTTATTACATTCAGCACACTAACATTCTCACTACTGGTTCAACTGGGAATTTCCTAGGCCAGGTTGAGAGTTATAATTTCTGGAATTCTTGAAAAATATTATTCGACCTCTACTTTCCATTTCACCTTATTGAAAGTTGGCTTCATATGTAATACCATTGCTGAAAGGCTGTTTGATTTCTGATCATGATATTATTTAAAGGCACTATAAGCAATTAAAAAGAACTGTCAAAAATTTAAAATTGGGTCAGATATGTCAAAATACATTTGGTAGGAAATCTGTAATCATAATGAAAATGGGACATGGGAATTTCTTCCTATTTCACTGGTTTTAAACATCTTTTTTTGCCAGCATTGAAATCTCAGTGTCTGCTAATGTTCAAAATGAGGCTGTTTTTCCTCATGTTGAACATTCCAGTAATTATAAATATAGTGTAAATTATAGTGTAAACTGGGGCTTATAAATCTTACAAAAGACATTGCAATATTTATCAGGAAAATAATAAGTTTATTACAGTATAAAACATAACAGAAGAAATTCAGTAATAGGACAGTACAGTAAGGGAAATATATTTCCCAATGCAAATAAATACTTGTTTTTAACTATTTTTTGCAAATAAACAACCAACCCCTAAAATTGATAACATAACTATGTATATTAATTTAAGAGATTTTCTCACATATTCTTTGAAGGCCTTTATGATGATGTTTAAGTCTGCTTTGTTGTGTTCCAGACTAGTTGGTGTAGATTCCCTACATTGTGGTGGTGTTATGTTGCTTTTCTGTTTTTAGGTGTTTTCATATATTGCCATCTTCCCATCACTTCATCCAGTAGGTGTTGGTAGGGTCTCTCCCTCTCTCTATGTGTTTAGGTGGGTCAGAGATTTGATGTCTGTAGCTCTAGGAGGTCCAAGCTCTCTATGAGGCCTCTGCACAGGCAGGGGCCCAGCAATGGGGGTCAAAGATCAGGCTCCAGCAGAGTTCAGCTGAGGCCTCTCTCACAGATTCTAGCCCCCAGGATGTTTCCTCACTGATAGTCAGGTCTAGCTGGGAGCAGGCACTCTCCAGTTGAGGCCTCTTTAGCTGAAGCCCTGTGATGGGCATCAAAGATCCAGCACACAGGAACTTAGTGTGGTCCTGCTGAGATAGGCAGATCTCTGGGAGGGGCCCAGAACTCCAGTAGAAGACCAGCGGTGGGGGTCAGAGTCCAGGTAGGTGGAAATTACAGATGGTTCCACGTGGGTAGGCAGGTCTATTGTGCTCAGATCAGCTCCAGGAATTTCCCCCAAAGGTGGCTGGAATGTTGGCTCCACCCTCTGTCTCAGTAGGGCAGAGGGGAGGGGGAGGGGGAGGGGGAGGTCAGGCTCTAGGTGGGAGTAGATGGGGGTGTATCAGAGCTCACACAGCACTCTAAGTGGGGACAGGACACAAGGACTGCAGGATCTGGGACCCACCCAGGGATTTCTCAGGAAAGGGTAAATGAGAGAATCTACTGACATTAGAACCAGACTCACCTCTAGCCAAGGCCTGGCCATGGGGCAAAAAGGTCCTGCGTGGATAGGCAGGTCTATTGTGCTCAAATCCGTTCCAGAAATTTCACTGAATGTGGCTCTACCAAAGGTTTTAAGAGTCATAATTGTTTCAATGTTGGCACATTCATTACAGAGGACAGGTTCCTGGTTGAAATATTAAAGCACTGTCCAAATGGAAGGGACTATTTCCAAGAATCCAGACAAAATTACCCTCTCTTTTTACTTGTGACACCATAAGTTTGTCTGCTTGTGTGTCTTTGTCTGTGTATATGCATGGCTGTCTCTTTCAGTGTTTTCTGGAATAATTACTTATTAACCTATTAATTGAACTTATTTACAAATTCACTAGTATATCAAGTTCCCTAAAAAAAGAGCAAAGTACATATGATTATGTATGATAATAAGGTCTAGGAAATGTAGAGGAAAAATGAAAATTGCTTTTATGAAATGTATGTAAGTGTTCATCAATTTAATGTGAGTAGTAATGGCTTCACTAGCCTGTGAGCTTTACTGCAGTCATTGTAGGTAGGTATAATTAGGAAACATAAAAACACTTAAAAACTCATATCCTTATATCTCTCTTAGAATACACATGAGCAAATAGTGTGGGGGTTGAGGGCTGGCCCTCAGTTTAACAAGGATATGTTTATTGGACTGTGACACATGTGATATCACAGCTGTTTGCCTGGCAACCATCTGGGATTTCTCTGGTTATAGTATGGGCACTACAAACCATGAGCAAAATGGGATATTGTGAAGTAATGTTTTCTGGGTGTTTGGTTGGTTTTTCCTTTGGATTGGTATCTACTCCAGGCAGTGCAGTGACACAGTCTTTTATGGTAAACTTAAAGATAAGATAAACATCTAATTATAGACATCTAAAAGTATGATATTCAGATAAAAGCCATGCAGACAGAGCTGTTGAATCAATTTAATTAAAAAGAATACCATCAAGTTAAAGTTGACATAGGGAGATAAATTAACCTTGGCCTATTTCCCTGGACAAAAACAAAAATCTCAAGAATTAGGAGGCAACCTCTGCAAATTTAGTCCTAGGGGAGTGGAAGGATGCATGTTCTAGTAAGAAAAGCATTTGGGATTTGAAATTTGTCATTTTCATTTCATACAGAGATAATTATCTGTACTGATAACAAATTCCAGGGATTCTATTTGGCAATGGGTGTGTTGAGAATGGGGATTATATTTTGTAACTCTGTCTTTCAGTATTTACATTTCTGTATTGAAACAATTAGTGACATACCTACTTCAATAATTGATGGACAGTTTACCATGGGTCCAGGTGCCCAATCAGATAATAGGTTCCTTAAAACTACAATGAGATTCTTGGGGACATCCATCATAGCACCCACATGCAGGCACCAGCTCAGTTGCAGTGTTTTTTGTTTTTGTTTTTTGGGTTTTTTTTACAATGTATTATCACCTCAGAAGTATTGTATGTATCCATTTATGTCTGAATATATTGGGTTTGATTTTTCAATAGACCCAGGGCCCAATGCTTAAATTTTGAAGAATAAAGACTATTGGAAACACAAAATAACTCGCAATATGCCACTGGCTAATTCTGCGTGTAAACTGACCAAAGATTATTTGTGGTAGATGCCCTATCCCCAAAGAATTACCTCTAATTCCTGAAGGTATGCTCCACATGGAGCGATTTGCACTGTTTACCTGTCATCAGTAGACTGAACTAGAGAAAAGGAGTTGGGTGGGTTTTGAAAATCTCATGTTGGTTTGCTCTTTCATTTTTTATCATCTCCCATATCATATTTTCTAATAACCCTATATGATGCTGTCTAAACTTTGGATCAACAGTGTCAATGCCACTTGATAAAAGTGAATGTAGTATGCATCACTGTTATAACTGTTTAGATAATATCTGAAGTTTCTGTAACAGTGAACTATGTCTAGACGTCACTGTTTCTATGTCTAGATGTTTCTATGTCTAGATGTCACTGTAGCATACTGAGAGGTGTGTGACTCTAACTCCTGATACAATGTTAAAAGTTTTGTTTCTGAATCTTATGGTCCATGTTCTAGATATATTCCATGGTTCTATGTATGGGCTCTGAGCATTCCTACTAGGAGTGTGTTGTTCTTAATTGGAAATGAGAAACCTGTATAATCTTCAAACCAATAGTGTTTGCAGAGACTCAAGTTTGGAAACCCAACTCTTGACAAAAGTGCATAAGAAAAGATATGGCTACCTGGATGCATTTGAGAAACAATTAATTGGAAGCATTTTCCTTATAGATTGTCCAATGAGTGACCCTCCTTAATATCAATTTAATTGCCTTTCTTGTGAAAAAAATGAGATGCAGAATTTTTGCGTGAATGCACACATGATTGACTTTACATTCCTCTACAGGACATTAATGGAGTTGATCCCACTTTCAATTTGTTAGTATCAGGGCTCCTTCTGTCTTAGTATCCCATCATAATTTAAGTTCTAATATCCAAAATAGCCAGTGTAATATCATAAGACATGGATTGGTCTACAATTTTTTACCTAATATGCACAGAATATTTATTTAAGATTCACTAGAGACAATTGTTAGCAGGGATTCAAACCAGAAGTTCAATAGTTATCTCAGTATATGGCTTTGGCTTAGGACAAGATGTATTTGCCAGTCTCTCTATCCTGTCTTTTTCCTTTCTATCTCACCTGTTTTCTTTCCTTACTTTTCTTTCCTCTTCCTTAACTTTTCTTTAGCATCTATATTTAGTTCTATACTATCACTCTTTTAGTGTGCATTCTGTATTTTTTGATAGGTTATTATTTTTCAATTTTGTTCATCCTTCTATAGAATTAAGTTTTTATTTCATTTATTCTTTGTATGATTAAATCATATTTGATTTCATAAGTATTGTCTCAATATTCTTTGTTGTTGTAGGGGTTATGACTTAGGACCAATTAAATTATGTTCTTATAACAGGTACCACAAACACACAAACTCACACACTCAAACACACAAACACACACACACACAGACAGAGAGAGACAGAGAGAAAGAGAGACAGAGAAAGAGAAACATAGAGGAAGAGAGGGAGGAAGAGAGAGAGAGGGAGGGAATGGGAGGGAGGGAGAGAGAGAGAGAGAGAGAGAGAGAGAGAGAGAGAGAGAGAGAGAGAGAGAGAGAGAGAGAGAGAGAAAGAGAGAGAGAGAGAAAGAAATGTTCTAGGGCCCCAGATGGTTCCCTGTGTTGATTTTAGAAACTTCCCTTAGAATTGTAACCACACAGATGATACCTGGGCAGAACAGAGTAGCACAATTGGCTTTTTGTCATTTGGCCCCCTGATTTCTCCCTGTGCTTAAAGCAATATGATCAAGTTAGGAAAGCAAAGGACTATGCAAACTGAATAGGTTTCCTGCTGTACACATAGTAAGCCTGTTGTGGATGTGGCAGCAGTGACACCTGGCCTGGTAGGGGTGGTAAGTACAGGCCTGCCATGCCTCAGTTGTTTACCATTCAGTTCACACAGAAGTCTTGTAATTTCATTTTGATTCACCCTGTGCCACCACAGCAGACCTTGTTATCCTTACAAGGTATACAAAACCAGATTGCATATGATCATGAGAATTCTGCATCCCAGACTCCTGGTAGGTTTCTGGGAATGTAGCTGAGGACCAGAATTCATTTAACAGGTCAGTTGCTGAATTAGCCCTGCAGCACAGCTCAAGAATAATGCCATGCTTGGAAGAAACCAAAGGAAAGCCAGGTAGACGGCCTGGGGGGATATGAATGAGAAAGGATGACAAAAGGTGTTAATGGTACTGTCAATATTTAGCCACATTGGTTCCCTGGTGATGAGACCCTGAGAACAGGTGAGAGATGTTGGGGAGTATATGTGTTTTTCAGAGTTGAGCCATGGGCACTGCTAAGGAAGCTTAGGCAAAACCAAGGTGTTTCCCTGTGTGGCATGGTGCACAAAATGTAGGATTGTAGATGGGAAAAGTCCCCATATGAAGCCAGATAAATTTGAGGATGCAGAAACCCTGCAATGAGTTCACTTGATTGTGCCAAACTGCAGGCCAGGACCCAGGAACATGAAATTTTTGTGCCACTGCAAGGCAAGGTGAAAACACCCAACCTCGTTCACCAGGACTCTGATCCTCCTAGGCCACCCCTGGATCAATGATACTGCAGAAGATCCACTTATGGTCTGTGAGGCCAGCACCATTAGCCTGTCCTTGGGTAGCCTGTAGCCTTGTCCAGAGGGAATATGCCTGACGGAACCATAAAACTATTCTACTTGATAGCACTGAGAATTCCAAATACCAAGGACCTGAGTGGCTCCCTCGACACTTTCCCAAGCATCAAAATCCCCAAACAGATTGTATTATGCTCCAAAAGAGGCACCAAACAACCACTTGGCCAAAATGGGACAAGGATGGGGATCTAGACCTGATGCATGGAATGGATCCCAAAAGATGTGGAGGATTCAGGGTGGAATTAAAAAAGGGGGCTCACAGACCACAGGAGGTTCTCCACTGCACTGCCTGTGGAACTCTTCTTTTGTGCATGCCAGTCCAGTGAATTCAAGTTGTGAAAGCCATAGGGCTCATAGACAAGCTTTCAGGAGACCTAAGGATGCCTAAAGGAACCCATGCCAATCTAGACCATATGAGAGGAGCCTATAACCAAACTCATGGACTTGGTGTGCAGGATCTGAATGTTATTCTCAAGCAACCAAACCATGTGTTTGATGGTAACCTCCCACCACATGCAGAGATCTATTAGTTATCACCTTACTTTATAGACCCAGGTGACTAATCAATCAAGCAAAGGGTGTCCTTGAGTATGCTGACATCTTGCACCCTGGGCAAAACAAACTTTTTTAAAGCTTCTAGACAAGAATTAGCCTCCCCAGCTGATGCCCGGCTGGTAGGGCAGCAGAATGGTATTGTCCTAGAGCAAAATGATCACTCACCTTAATAAAACCCTAAGCCCATCACTGACTTTCTACCTGCCTATAGGCTGGTCTGTGCTTGACCAAGGCAAAGGTTAGGGAGCTCTTTGCACTTCTGAGGGATCCAGCTTCGCACGACAGTGGTACCATGGGCCTCATGTTCTGAAAAGAAAGGAGAAGGTTTCAGGAAACCTTTGTCTTCATGCTCATAGTGACCTGCCTTCTGCATTCATTTGGATGTTGTCTAATGTTATGTGCATCGGTTGCCACTGTGGGGTCTGGTATACTGGATTGTAGCTTGTATGTTTTCCGCCAGCCCGCCCACTGCCAGTCTGGCGTGCCAGCCCCAAATAACACTCAGAGACTCTGTATTTGATACAACCCTGTTGGCCAATTACCATTATTGTTTATGGGCTAGCTCTGTCTTAATTATTAACCCATTTCTACTTATCTAAGTATTTCCACGTGGTCATCTTATCAGGGAGCCGCCACTGGCATCTTCTTTCTCCATGCTGTACATCCTGACTCCTCCTAACTACTTCCTCTTTCCTCCTACAAGTCTCCTAGCCCCGCCTATCTAGTTTCCTATTGGCCCAACAGTGCTTTATTTATTAACTAGTATGAGAAACATATTTACAGAATAACATCTCCCATCACTGGATATTCATGATTTGGGTTAAGAATAGAAAGAATAAACTTCCCAACTCAACTGCCCCCTTGCATATAAGGCACTGGTCCTTAGCCATCTAGTAGGTGTTACCATGTAATCATTCTGAGCTATCTACTCTTCTGTCATATGTTGTTCTACATATAAAGACCCCATGATAGATATTGGGGTTAACTTTCATGATGCATATCAGAGAAACAAAACAGTCAAGGCACTAGAGCTTACCTCTACTCAGAAGAAATTGCAATCTTGTCTCCTGGTATCCTAAATAAAAATAGTATCTCAGATTCCATCTCCTCCTCCTTATATTCCCTTTTCCATCTATCCATTTCACACCTATTTACACATCACTAGCTCTTGCTTTATAGAAATAAGATAAGTTATGAGACCACATTTGTGAGAGCTGTTTCTTTCAAGACTGGAGCAATATCTTAGAGACAGTGTAACCTTAAACTAACAGAGATCCACCTTAATCTTGAGTCCTTGGAGTAAAGGTATGTACCACCACCACATAGAATCTACAGATAAAAGTATAAATGCTTTGCTCTTTTGGTTTCCAATGGCTTTCCTAAATTACAAACATTGCATCTCAACCACCACAACCTTTTCCTCTAAAATTCTGTGCATCCTTTATCCCTAGCATTTCCCACTCAAGAAACTCCTATTTCTCAAAAGTCCTCAATTTTCTCTCAGACATAGAACTTTTTGTATCATCGTGGACTTGCATCTACCTGTATCCGGGTCTAGGATGCAGAGAGTTCAGACACTACTTAAAAGTTTCAAGTGGCAGAGTGCATACAACCTACACAGCAAGAGAAAATAAGCAATAACATCTTGTTATGCCAGTAGGGCTACAGGACATATTCACTCCTATTATCCTCAGGGACATCCCACCAAATTGCATGTGACAGAATTGGAAATCCTCAAGGTGCCTTCTTCCTTTCCCTCAAGCACCCCAAACACTGGAACAGAAACAAGTGTTCATAGACAGAAATGGACAGCATATTATCCTACATGAAAAAATACAATCCCACACAAATCAAATACATTGTAAAATCCCACTTTGTCTTATCATGTGTTTATCTGTCTTCCTACAGATCTATATCCTCCTCTCTATGTATCTCCCTCTGTCCCTGGCTCCTATGTACAGTTGAATGAATTGCAACCAGTGAAGATAGGACTCTCTGGATCCAGATGGCATACCATACTTAGTAGGCATTTGCTTTTCAGTACACTGAGGAGAGCTGGTATCCTAAGCAAACTTAGAGACTAGAGAGACCAACCACACTGTATTTAGATCTTCCAAGATGGCCCCTAGAAGAAAACCAATCCACTAAACCTGGAGACCACCTTTTCTAATCTCTTCCAACTCTGCCTTTCCAAAAAGCCACCTGGTACATCTGCTCTGAGGCAATGAATTGGTGTTGTGTAGAGATGTTTGAGGAGTTATGAATCAAGATAAAAAGAACTGCCAAAAACTTAAAATTGAGTCAGATACACATTTTGTAGATAATTGGCTATCATAATGAAAATTGGGCACAGCAATCACTGGTTTTAATCAATGTTCTTGCCATCAGTGAAGGTTCTATGTCTTCTAATGTTCAACAATAGGAAAAAAATCTTTCTATGCTTCACATAATTAGAAATGAAAAATGTGTAATAGGTAAAAAAAAATAAAGGGTAGGATTTTTGGGAATGCAGAAAGATAGAAAAGAAGAAGCAAGGACAAAATGACAAAAGGAAGGCAAGACAAATAACCAAGAAGCTAATATTAATCAGGACTGCATATTTCTATGGATACATTAAGTTTGTAAAAATAATAACTGATATATGAGTGCATAAAATTACAAGTAAATGAATATACAGTGCCATATTTTAGAGTAGGGCTTTTTGTTGCAACATTAATTTATGTAAACAAAAATAATTTTAATAAAAAACAAATATTTCTGTCAATTGGAAAATATATTTTTCCAACTGTCAGCATCCATGAATTTCTTCTGTATCTTTTTCAAGTGTGGACCCCTTTATGGTTTCCTATATAAATTTGCAGATTAACTTTGTCATAAGCTCCTGTTTATACTGTCATAGGTTTACACTGTGTTATTTGTAAAAATTATCAAACTGAGGAGAATAAGAAAGGTGGCTAGTAAATGTTGGAGATGTCAAAGCAAAGGGCAAATAAAAATCACATTCTTATCTTGAAATATAAACATTTTAGGGAAGACTTTAAGTTTATATACATGGGCAAGAATAGGGACATTTTATGTGTTAAGAGTATATCAGGTATATCAGGTTGGGTAACTGACAGTGTAGAGGAGAGAAACTCAAACATCAATACCTATCTAGTTTAGAAATTGTGCACCCTGAGGGCACAGCAGTGCTATGCCTTTTCCTAACTATTTTTTAAAAAAAACCAGCTTCCATTCCTAAAACATTATAACTGTCCTAAAGGCAGCATATATCCCCTATCCTAACATACGCCATAATGGATATAAGGCCAAAGATCTTGACTAAAAATCCTACTATTCCTACAATATGAAGCTGCACCCTGATGTGTCTCAAAACTCACAAAGGAACTATGTATAAATTCTTCAGTCCTTTCCATTTCCTGCTGTATATTCTCAAAGTTACATTCTTGGTTTTAACCCTACCTTATATGTCTCTTATATTTTGAGGTTTACTTTGTGGTATTCCTTGACTCCAAACTGCCAGGAAAGTTCTTCACCTAATTTTTAACACTTAATAAAGTGAAGGGAGGTAGCAATGGCACATTCACGATGTGCTGGAAAGCCAAGAGGATTTAATACTAATTTAATTTAATACTAATGTATTAAATCCTCTTGGGTTCAGAAATTTAATTTTCCAGGAAGAAGACATTCACCTTTAAAAGTCTGTGGAAAGTTACTCCATAGACTGCATTCAGTGAGGTGAGGGTCCCCTGATTTGGGAAATGGTATCAGCTGAAAGGCTAATGGCAATAGCTTTGCCCATAGACTAAATTGAGCAATTACCTCCTACTTATGCTGCCTTTAAAGTTTGTTCACTATAGTTATATATGAAATAAAACTTCCAAATAAAATACTACATCTAAGCTGCTCCCATTATTTTTTGGGCTCTTGGTTGAATAGTGATCCCAACTTGTTTTGGCAAGAAACTGTAATCATCCCACAGCCTGCCAGTATTCAAATAATTTCCATATTCTACACTAACTTACCCACCTGTGACATCCACTACATATCCTAATTTCCTTCACCCTTATTCCTCCTACCTTACAGCTACCATTAATGTCTGAGTAAGTAAACATGCAAGGGAAAGTGTCACTATGACATTACAATTGAATGATGAGCACTTTGATTTAATTTATGTACTCTGTGGAGACCACAAATGTTCCTTTGCCTCATACAACATCATTTTAGTCAATTCAAAACATTTTACTCAAATCACCCTCCTCTGATTTCCCTTCAAGTCCAGCCTGTAGACATCAATTTTCTCATATTTCAGTATACACAATCTTCAAAGCCATTGGTCTTATCTGCTGTCAAAGAAAATTAGAAAGATCTGCTGAGAAGTGAAGATGATACATGGATTATAACCTGGGTTATCCTGATGAGGATTGTGTCTATACACGGTCTCTAATGCAGAGCTGTCTTTATCTGTGGTAATATTTAGTTAGGGCTAATACTAGATATGGTATCTTACATTCACCTACCAAATGAATCACTCCAAGATGTATACTGAACATTTCATCGTTTTTCTTCTTCTATATTGAACAAGCAAATAATAAATATTCCCTAGTTATTTTATGAGATTTCCTAAGCCAGACTTGTTGATCATATTACTTAGCCATTATGTTACCCATACTCTGTCTATGTTTATATACCCTCTTCCCAGTTTATATTGACTTGATATTGGATATGATGGATTGAAGATTTTATAAATTTTGACACTGATAATTTTTCCTGTGTTTATGACCAGCTTGGAAGGGTCGAATTATGTTTGAGTCAGCTATTTCAAGATGCATTATTTTAGGTGGGCAATACAAGAAATAAAAACTGGACACAAAAATTTCTTTTTATTTCACTTGTTTAAATGGAAATTGAAGCTTGTTATTATGATACTTTTCACATGACAAATATTCCTGATTCTAAACTTTTTTGGTACATGCTGCATGATAAAATCAGATGCCCATTATATGCATCAAACCTTGGGTAGCCCACCATCAAGTATTAATAGTGGGCATGATGTATGCTTTCACAAATATTGTTTAACATGCAATTCATCTATGAAAAACACATTCAGCTCTATTAATAGCAGACATTAAAATGAAAAAAGAAAAACAAGAAAAAGGAAATAAATGTAAATAAGGAAGACATATGCAAAAGGTAGTAATAATTGTTAAAATTTGAAAACTGTTTCTGAATGCAGAAAGATGCAAAAAAGAATAAAAGAGGTAAGGACAAAAGGCAGCAAGAACAGATAACAAATTAATATATATATATATATATATATATATATATATATTACTTCTAGAAGAGTCCAAGAATGTGTAAGAAAAGGAATATATATTGTTAAGGTGGCATTATTGGGATATATTTTGTGGAGTACAATTTTATCTAAGCAAAATAGAATTATATTGAGTAACTAATAGTTCTCTGCAATGTGAAAATTATTCCTAGAAATGTCAGCATGCCTCAGCTTCTTGTAGTTATTTTGTACTATGGAAGACTCTTGATATCCCAAATATACATATTAAAACATCCATTTTCTGATATATAATCTTCAGTTAAACTATCCTCCTCATTTCACACTTTCATACTGATGATATTTTATAATATTGAAATGAACAATTAGTGCTAATCTGGAGGTAGTGGTGATGGAGAAGCAAAGGGGAAATATTGATAATATTATATCCACAATATTAAAACATATAAATATTTTGTGGAAAAATTATTCCCATTGTAAGATGTCAGAATTTAAACGACATGTGATTTTACAGGACATCAGATAAATTATGTAGTTGGTTGAGGAAAACTGTAGAGAGCTGAGAAGTGCAACACCTTAAAGATGGCACTGGCTTCTGCCTTCCACCTCCCCAAGGGTGAGTGCTCTCTGGCGTAAACAAGCCCTTATTTGGTTAAGTCTGTTCAGCCTGTCTGCTTCCATGTTAGAGTAGCCTATCTGCAGGGTCCATGTAGCTCACTGGGGTTGGTTAGCGCAAGGGGGTTTAAGCCTGTGCAAGGGTCCCCTGGGCTCCCGTGGTTCAGAAGAGCATGTTCAAGGATCCTGATTAAAACTGCATGAAGAAGATCTTCCCGGAGTCGCGTCTTCCTTGCTGGTCGAGGGTAGGCGCGGTACAGAAAACACATCACACAAAAAAGTTGTGGCTAGTTGAAGGAATTGCTTAAATAATGAGGCAACAGAGGCATATTAATGGTCAGGTCCATACCTGAAAAATCTCAACTGGCATTTTCTGCCAATAGAATACGAGTAATGTACTAATTAGGACATTGAGCCACCATTATAACACCTCTACTTTGAGTTTTAAAATACTAAAATACTATTCATCCATACCCTGGAAAGCTATTTCCTGAACACACCCACCAAATTCAAATAATGTCCATATACAATTTCATTCCCTTTATTTACCTGCTTAATCTTGCCTTATAGCAGAGAGTCCTTCCCTTTATATTATCACTCCAAATTTATTCCTTGTGTGTGTGATTGTATGACTTGGAAACTTGTGGGTATATGCCCAAGACTGGGAAACCAGGGTCTTGAAGTAGATTAATTTCCAATTTTCTAGGAAGTGTCTGTACAAGTTTGCATTCCTTCCAGCTGCGGAACAGAATTCTCTTTAATTCACAACTCTTTAGATGACCTTTTGTATGCACAATTATATATCATGGAATCCAAGATCATCCCTAGCTGATGAAGCCAGCCAGCTTAACTTCTTCAGACAAAACTGTGGAAGATCCTCATCTATATAACAGGGAAGAAGTTAAAGTATAAAATAGAATTGTTTCCATCTGCTTAGAAGCTGGTAATTGGTCTTGAAAATTTTCTATCTCATCCAGAGAGCTGAACAAGGCATTATTGGTCAGGTTATATATTGTTCATTCTGGAAGAACAGTTCTGACTTATATCTGAACTCTCATGGTGTGCATATTTAACTGGGAAACCCAATATGAATCTAATGAGGGAGAGCCTAAATCTGTTCCCACTAATCATGGTAACCTAGGGCTTTCACCTGATGCCAATTATGAATCGGTTTGATATATTTTGAAAAAAATGTGGCTAGGTATCCCTCCTTTGAATAGGATGATTACAAAATATTACCTTCTCCAAGCTGCCCTGGACATGTGGGGTTATTTGACAGGGACCCTGAGGGAGGGCTGAGAATGAAAGAATAAGAGATGCAAGAGATGGGGACAAGAATGTATTATGATGAAATCTCATTTAATGAATGTAACAGTGGATTTTAAGTAGTGAACAAATGAGGAATTTGGCCCAAGGGAAGATGGGAATTATGAAGAATGTCCTTCCAAGCAGGATGCAGGTGTTCTACTATAATATAAGTTGCTATATGATAAATCTGCAGCTGATACTTTTTCAGGGTCAAGCTGCATCATAGGTTTATCAAGAGAACAGTCAGTGGAATGGAAAATTGCCAGTATGTTAGTATCTAAGCGAGTAGTAGGAAAGATGGCTGTTAAGATGCTAACTCTGCTCTGGGGTTGCCCACAGTTCCCCTTTTAAATATAGTATAAAAAAAGGCCATGAGGTGGGATAGCATTGAGGGGACTATGCCTGTCAGAAGAATTTTGGATCAGGAATGTGGCATAGTCTTACCCAAAATTGGAGATGACATCTCTTGATGACTATTACTATCTTAGGAGGTTATTAGGGGAGGACACTCTCTGTCCTTTCTATGTTGCATGTCATAGGCTAAGCAGCCCTGTTCACCAATGAGAGGATAACTCTGATGAATTTATTTATACACAGGTTTATCTGTGCATTGGCTAGAGTTCATCATAGCTGTCTCCCATTTTGGCCATATCAAGGTAATGATAATTCACCTGTATTGGTTGTGTTTTATAGCATCAATTTGACTTTTAATGAAGGCCATTAATTTGTAAAACAGAAAATTTCCTAACAATAAAAGAATTAGTAGACAAAGCAGGGGACCTAACTGAGGAAGAAGGTAAGGCATGAGTCACTTCCAGGAGCTCCAAATGGGTTTGGCAAACAGCTCTTTGCATTCCTTCTTGAACTATTCTTGCTGTTTCTTTAATCTGCCTGTAACTATTCAGGATTTGTTAGCATAAAGGCAGCATTTTTTTGTCTATAAAGTCAAACAAATGTCTGCCTTATGGCCAGTGAGTAAGACTAGCCCTCTTCTGTTTTGTAGGACCACCTCTGCTTGAGTGTCAACTAGTTACTGAATGTCCAGACTTACCTATAGATGGTTTGTATATTACCAAAAAATTGTTGAGACAGCATTGAGTATGATTTTATTTGTATCCCCATGCCTGTGGAACCAGTGGATAGTGCTCCTGAAATACCAAGTCCACCAATATTGGAATGAATTATACTGTTCTCTTGTGCCTTGGATTGAAATATTCTATGCTGAAATTGGGATGGATTCATCCCCAGGTATTATTTCTACATCTGGAAGGAGGGTAGCTAGGACGCCCTGTCCAATTAGCATGCAGCAAGGAATAAGCCAAGCCATTGCTGCAAACTAGAACTTGTCCAGACACAGTACATAGAGATGTACATTAATCATTGAAAAGCAATAGATAAAGGAGGCTTGTCCTACATCTATATCAAAACTGTCATTCTTTAAATGTTTGTAAATGCATAAGGAATTATAAAATCCTGTGGGCTGAATTTTAAAATGAACATGAGTGTGCAGTTATCCTTCAGCATGAAATCATAATTAAGCAACATGGAAAAATTAAGCACAGGGACTGTTAGGGGCCAGGAGGTTCCCAAGTTCAAACATAACCAGCAGTCTTTTGGTAGGGGTTGGTAATGTTTAAAGCATAATGGGTAGCAGACAAGGTATTCGAGGTTTGGGAGTCGATGTCTGCACCTCTGGTTTTGAAAAGTAATAATGGATGATAATCTATATAAGGAATCAGAGAGTCAATCATGGTTTGGATGTTTTCTTGGACTAAGATTTTCTGACCTGGATTGTCGACCCACCATCAGAACATAAATGAGGGCTATTTTATCCCAGCAAGCTAGTTTTCCAGGTGGAGCAAAGCATGAAGCTTGAGCATAGTTGCTAGAGCTGAGAAACTGAGGGATAATTCCCCAGTCTCCACTGAAAGACATTTCATAGACTGAAAAACAGACTGCCATAAGGTAGGGCCGATTATTATAAATGAACTCTTGAAAGTTGTTGTAATAACTGGCATTCATTTGATCCACAAAGTTGTAGTCCTTTGGACAAGGGTCTGGTTGCCAATTAATGGTGGGAATGGGGTTAGTTTTGTTATTACATATCTAGGCTTGAGTGACTAACTCCCTTGTTAAGGATGAACTGCATGGATAGATAACCGGTTTTATCTCCCCAATCAACATAGTGAGTGAAGGAACAGGTAGCAACACGTTTTCCTACATTGAAATCACATGGGGCTCTATATAACACTTTTATCAATTCATTGGCATCAATGAGCTGATCAAATCCTTCTTCTGAGAGAGGTTTCAATAGGAGGGAGGCATAAAATATAATGTATATCTTCATCGCTGGAAATCAGAAAAGAATAAAAATTCTCAGGAGGGACAATTCTCCCTGGAAGGATTTATGTTATCATCTATTTGTTTAATTAATCTCTCAGCTGATTTCATTACTAGCTGATTTCATTACTTTGGAGTAAATGCATACTTATCCCAGTCCCTAAATTAGGATTGGATCAGGGCCATGTCATATGAATGTGGCAAGGGTTTTCTTTGTATCAGAGTGCCAGAATTGTATGGCACCAAATTTTCCATCACCACCCAGATTTTTAAAAAAATTAACAATGAAGAGAGCATGAGTTAGGATATATCTTGGCATGCCTTTTGTGGTATCTCAGGTTTCCCCTTTTAATTTTTAAGAGTGATCCTAAGCATGAAATTATCTTTTTACACTATACCTTGTCCTTGAGGATTATATAAAATTGCAGTAGTATGATCAATATCCATTTTTTTTTGGAAAAGGCCTTAAATTTGCCCCTGATGTATCCAGGTCCATTATCAGTCTTAATTTGTTGAAGAGTGCCCATGACAGATATTTGCAGCTGGCAAATGGCTAACTACATGCTTGATAGTTTCTCCAGTTTGGATAGATGCAAATATAAAACCACTATGTGTATCTATATTAACATGAATATATTTAAGATGGACAAATTCTGTGAGACAGGTAATATCCATTTGCAAAATAGCACTGGGAATGAGTCCTCGAGGGTTCACACCCAGATGGGGAACTAGCAAATACTGATCAATTTTATACTGTGTGTCTTGCTTGCTCCCTAGTAATTTGGTACATGAAGTGAAAGATTTGGGCACAGAGGTGATGTAATGAGTGGCTTTTGTATGCTGCTTTGATGCCTGTGTTTTGAGTGGAATCCACAATCAGGGCTAAAAAACAGGTTTCTTCACAAGCAGGGCTAAAAAACAACAGGTTTCTTGATCAGATAAGTGTTTGCTTCTGAATAAGTGTCTAGCAAGATGAAGGTGCCCCATAAAAAGGGAATTTTTTAGATTTTATGAGAGAAATTAGCTACCTAAACAGATTACCAATTTCAGAGATGTTTTTGCCCTGACCTATAGACTCTAAGAGTGGTACTGATCAAGCACTATAGGCATTGTCACTATAAATGTTGATTGGTTGATCTGAAATAGCAGTGAAAGCAGCTATGACAGAATTTAGTTCTGACAATTGAGCAGACAAGGCCTGAGTTTGAAAGTTGGTATTTCCCTATTCCATGCATAAACAGCTCTTCCCTTGGAGGAACCATCAGGTAACACTGTTAATGCATTTGGAATAGGGTTTGAGAGGGTAATTTTAGGGAAAATAAACTATTGGCAGTTGGCAAAGTCTATTAATTTTGTGTGTGGGGGGGGGGAATGATTATCAATTTTCCCCATGTAGTTAGCCAAGTCTATGTGCCAGCTTTCTGTAGTGTGCATGAGCCAACCAACCTGTGCTTTAGTGTAAGATTGAAAAATCAGGTTTGGTTCATGGACAAAGTAGGCCTTTTCTAGTTTTCTGCCCATGACAATAATATCTGAGATTAACTGAAAATGATGAATTTAACACCCTCTTAAAACTTATTGGTAAATGGGCCCATAGTATGGGAGCAGTCTATCAAAACACTGGCATGGGTGTCTGTGCTGTTTTACAAATGATGCACTGATGGGAGATGTCATTCTGTAAATAGGTTTCTTGTATTGGTTAATGAATAAAGCACTGTTGGCCAATAGGAAAGTAAGATATGTGAGATTACAAGACAAGGAGGAGAGAGGAAGTAGTAGGGAGGAGATACAAAATGGAAGACAAAGTAATAAAAAAAAAACATATAAAGATAGAAAGCACAGAGAAACTTTGGATACTATATGCTGTCCTGTCATCTTTAAATTGTTTGACTGCTGAGGAAATAACAACAACTGTTAAAAGAAATGATTCTGAATTAATTAAATTTTTATATTTTAAAAATGCTTTGACTCCAAAATTTAAGTCTACGGACAGGTTACTGAAAATGAAAAGCTTTGGATTCCTTCCAGACAAATGTGGTGTAATCCATCCAGACTTCCTGAAACAGAGTAACAGGTGATCCAACATCCAAAACATCTGGGACAAGGCAGTCTTCAAAACTACAACTAGGATTTCTACATCTTCTTAGGATCTCCATGACAGTACCCTCTACCAGCAGGAACCAGTTTGGAAAAAACACGCCAAAATTCCCAAATATTATCTACAAATGTTTGTTTACATTTAAATGGGCTTGGTTATAAATGGGTAATGATCAGAACCAATTATTTTAAAGGTAAAAAGTGGATTATGGTATAGAAATGATTATTTTGTTTTGGCATGGATTTTCATTTATTGATACAAATTTAAGGTCAATTTTGTGATATGTGTATTTTTCCTCTTGTTTAGGTATTGTGTTTATATAGCTCATTTTTTAAATGTAATGTATAAATTAATACAGATTAGAGTTACCTATGATAGTCAAAACTTAGAGTTAAGGTAGTTTGGTTTTCAAGTTGTATTTGAGATGAATAGACATTCTTCAAACCTTTCAAAGACACACAGATTATGGCATGTATAAAATGGTTTAGGATTTTTCTTAACAGTGAGGCACAACTACTTCAGGCAACACCACCTGCATTAGAAAGGAAGATGGACATCAAAGACACTTGCTATGAAGTTTGTTTCCAATATAGCAAGACTAGCTATTTGGGCAAGATACTGCTCTTGTCTGGACTGTTTGACTTCCGGCTGTATAAACTGGACATGTAAGACCCACAGAAAAGTGACTGCGAATACAAGATGGACATTGCTACAGGGTTTCTGCTTCATGGAACAGTCGGCCAGACTTTTTGTAGGATACAGAGAAAAGTGACTGACAAAGTGTCAATAGAGGTGGACAGTTTAAAGTTTCCTGCTTTGCTGAGGAGTCTGGAGACACACTGTGGCCTATAGGCTGAAGATGGAACATTAAAAAAGAACTTCAGATGACTGATCAGGTAGCAAGATGTCTCTGTCATTTCTAGAGTTTATATATTATGCTTCTGTGGTCGTTGATGGAGTTGAAGACAGTTATAATTATAGTTTTCCTTAGTTAGGATTATAGATAAGTTACATATAGAACTTTAGACTCACAAAGATAGACTAGATGATAAAATATTTTCTTTAAATCTTGGTAAATGTCAATAGACTGAATATTGTTAACTGTGATTCTTATTTTATAACTGTTATGTGATATATTTTACTATGTTAAGGTTAAAACCCTTCTTTTTATTTTAGACAGAAAAGAGGTGATGATGGGAGACGTCATTCTGTAAATAAGTTTCTCATATTGGTTAATGAATAAAGCACTGTTGGCAAATAGGTGGGACTACAGGACAAGGAGGAGAGAGGAAGTAGTAGGGAAGAGATCTAAGATGGAGGACAGAGAGTGAAGAATGCCACCCCCTTTCTCTGGTAAGATAGGACCACATGGAAATACTTTGTTTAATAGAAATGGGTTAATAATTAAGACAGAGCTAGCCAATAAGAAACTAGTAACTGGTTAACAAAATTATATCTAAAACAGAGTCTCTGTGTTATTTAGGGCTGGTATGGCTGTGGGACCAGGCTGCTGAAAAAAACAACAAGGCACCATAATGGGCAATATAATACATAAAGGTGACTTTGTTGTTCCTGTATCACTTGTTCCATGAGGGTTATAGTATTGTGACATTCAGGAAAAAATTGTTGAGGTGAGGTGTGGTCTGAATTGCCAGGGAGAATATCATAAAGGGATTTTAATTCATCCTTTGTAGTTTTTAGATAAGGTAATATCCAATTAATGTCTCCCAATAATTTTTGAAAGTGCACAAAGGCTGTCTAATCTCGGTAAATTTTTGAGAGAATATCTTGTCTTCAAACATCTCAAAACCTAGTTAGGTATAGGGATCTCTGAGTTGCACTTCTTCTGGGGCTATCTGCAATCCCTTTTTGTTAGAGCATCACATAGTTCTTTATAACAAGATAATACCTCTTCCCCTATTTGTCTTGCTAAAGGGATTTCATAGATACAGTGTATGATATATGTCTATGGTCATTAGTCTGGCAGATTCAATAAAGTACTGACAAGGTGTGAGATTATTGGCCATACATTGGGGAAAAACACCATTGGTGCCAGTGCATGGTGCTTGAAAATTGGGAGAAGGGCTACTAAAAGTAAAATATTTTTGGTAATCTGGATGCAAAGGTATAGTAAAGAAACAGTCCTTAAGATCAATTATGATTTTACCACAAAATAACAGGGGAGGGGAGGCCCAGCTTCAGGGCTCCCATTATAACTATAGTTTTATTTACAACTCTAAGTTCCTGCAACAAACACCATTTTCATGGGGGTATTTCTTGGAGAAGTGCTAGGTAGAATGTGGCCAGCCTCAAGCTGCACCTGTACCAGCTGTTGAGTGGCTGTGAACTTTTCACTGGTGAGGGGCCATTGATTGACCCATATTGCCTCATTTGACAGCCATGTAATTTTATCTGTATGGGTGACAGGTTGATCAATGATGCCCAAGAAAACTACCCCAATCATTCATGTGCAATCAGTTTTGGGAATAACTGAGATAAACTGCTGGATGCCTACCTCATATTTCTGTATGTCATTACCATTTATAAATCCAGTCTTAAACATATGCATTACAAGTTCATTAAGATTGGACATAAACATGTGAAAACAAGTCCTGACACCACAGTTTGTCTAAGAGTCCAACAATGACATATTGCTGTACCTGGTCATATTGACCTTTTTTATCTTTCCATGTTAATAATTTTGTACTGTGTTGGGGGTTTCACTTTTTTCTATGCCTTCCAGATGTGTTACAATATCTTCTCATGGCCAAGTTTTAGGATAATCCCCTCCATTAATAATAGTAATATATGCATCTGTGTTTACCAATTCACAAAACTCTTTGCTATTTAATTTTAAGACCATGTTGGGCTTATTATTGAATATGGCTTCTATCTACTATGAATGTGAATAACCAAAACTGTTATTGCATTTTTTATTGGTCATGTTTTTATTGCCTGTACAAACCAAAGGAAGAATCAAGAGCTGAGCAAAACTTTGGCCTCATAGGATGGTATTAATGACAGTGGGAGAAGCTGCCATGACTTTAATTTCCACTTCATAGTCATTGTCAATTATTCCTGGAAATACTTGCAGGCCATGTATAGTGACACTGCCGAGGCCAATAATCAGCCTAAATGTATAAATTGGCAGGGGGTCATAGTTTTCTGTATGAATGGCCTGTACAGCATTTTCTGGTGTTAAGACTGTGTGGGTGGTTGAATTGAGGCCCAGTCCTGTACTGCCTGGTGTTGCTCTGCAGAGGATTGAAATGGATTGTTAGTTTTTGGGACAAAGCTGACCACATCATAGACTTGTTTGTGTTTGGGGGTCTGGGGCTTGCCCCCGTACCTATTTCTCTGGTTACTATTAGGAGGTAAGAGCTGGCCTAGTGCATCGGCCTTAGATCAGCATTTATTATCCCAATGTTTTCCTTTTTTGCATCTGGGACATAGTCCAGGGGCTGAGGACATTTGAAGCATGCCTTTTTGTTTTTGTGGGAATTATACTTTTTGCAAAGTGGCCTGAGTCTCCACAATTGAAAAACAGTGGTATCTTGCATAGCAGCTGCCATGGCAAGCCCCAGTTGGTAGGCTGCCCCTATCTAAGCAAAGAGGCAAATGTAGCCTGAAAGATCCGTTTATGTTTTGTTCTTTTTTGTTTTGTTTTTGTTTTTGTTTTTCATTCTGATATGGCTTAATGACAGCCTGACAGGGAGAATTTGCGATTTGTATTTTCAAACACTAATTGTTTAACAAATTCAGTTCCTGAATTTAAACTTTCAAAAATCCTTCCTGCTGTTGTTAGTAAATGGTGAGAAAAGTCTGAAAATGGTTTATCAGGCCTTTGCTTAATATTGGCAAAGGAAGAGCTCATATCCCCTCTAACTGGTAGCCTCTTACATGCTCTGGTGGCAACTCTTTGAATTTTGGCATATAGCCCAGGTTCATATTGCTATTGAACATTGACTGGCTCAAAATTTTCCTTTCCCAGCAGGATGTCAGTATTCCAGCATTTGTCAGCTTGTGCATTCCTTTTTGCCATTTCCTTACAAGCCTCTGCAAATTCTGATTTCCATAAGAGGTATTCACCTCGTGCTGGAGTTGCTCTGGTTATGATATACCAGTCTAAAGGAGTAAGCCAATTATTAACCACAGATTCTAGGATGCAGGGTATAAGGAGCTGTGGCCCCATACTGGAAAACTGCAGTGTTAACCTCTTTGATTATATTAAAGACAAAATCTGTATGATGTTGCCATGCATCCTCTTGTGCATCTATTGTTTCAAAGACCAGAAAGGCAATTGCATTCTCCAGCTCTGTCTGTTACTGATGGGTAAGAGCCATCCTGGGGGCAGACCTTTTAAGTGGTGGCCTGGTGGTGGTCTTTTCAACAGTGTCTGAAGATTTGCCAGTCTTTAAAATTTCTAATTGTACAATTAATTCTTGGCGTTCTTTTAATAAGCAATTTTTTTTTGCTTAAGATAATGAGTTTTGTCCTGTAATTCTTTCTGTAGGATTTAGACTGGGCAAGGTAGAGGAGGACTTGTAAGAGGAAGAGTATAGGGCAGAGGCTTTTATTTTAATGAAGTCCAGTCTGACTCATGATATACTGTTTCATCCTCCTCCAAGACCTCCCAGTCCTAACAACTAAGGTCTTCATCCATGGATGATTTGTTCCTAGTGAAATATTTTAAATATATTTATTTATTATAACTTAGATATTATTAATTTATATAGTCTTGCATTTAGTTCCCATATCCTTTTTAGAATGGGACTTTTTTACACTTTTATTTTGGGTCTGTGGGTTAAACATTTTAGTATCACTATCAAAAGACATGAGGTCCTTTTCCTTATTAGGCTGTTAATCTGAGACTTTTCTCTGAGGTTCAGAATTTTTTAAAGAAAAACGTCCACATGGTTTATAACATTTTTCTCCCTGTTCTATAATACTGGCAACAACAGGGTCAGTTTTTTGTGAGAAAATATTTATTCAATTAAGTTCCAATATGAGAATGCTGTTATGGAGACATTTTCATGACCAAAAGTTTTATAATAATCTTTTAACACATCTCCTACTCTTTTTCTTCTTTTCTCATCTATTGTTCCCTAAGTGCAAAACAATGAACAAACCTCTTTAATAAAAATTTAAAAAAAATCAATACTTGGTTAAGTAGTGGAGAAATGAGTGAATGTGCCAAAGGGAGGATGTGATGGAGGTAGAATGTCTTTCCAAGCAGGATGCAGGTGTTCTTCTATAAGATAAGTTGCAATATTATAGGTCTGCAGCTGGGACTATTTCAGGGTCAGGCCGCATCATATGCTTAACAGGAGAACATTCATTGCAGAATGGAATATTACCAGTATGTTAATGTCTAAGAGAGTAGTAGGAAAGATGGCTGTTAAGGTGTGAACTTTGCTCAGGCATTCCCCACACCAAGCTTCTCTCACAATTTTCCTGTCTGATAAAGGAGTTGCAGGTCTCTCTCTCTCTCTCTCTCTCTCTCTCTCTCTCTCTCTCTCTCTTTCTTTCTTTCTTTCCATTAGAAATTTCATTTATTACTCTTTGAAATAAGCAATCTTCCATTATAATGTGATTCAGTTAGAATTTCAGGAATTGTCCTCATTTTCAGTGTTAGGTTAGACGATAATTTTTTGTATGACAACGACTATCTATGTACCAAGGTAGCTCTCATATTATTGTTATGCCCACTATATTCTTTCCTTACTTTTATTTTGGACCCTATATATCCATTATGAATCTCAATGCATACTTCTTTAAGAGAGTTAAAACTATAGTCTCTGAAGAAGGGTTGGCTTATTAAACTTAATAGTGAAAGAATCTCAAGACTAATCTGGTGGGACATGGAAAAGCGAGACACTATTCCAGATTGTATGAGGAGTTGGAACCAGAGTAGGTAAAGTGTTGTATTTAACCATTGGATAAGGTAAGAAAACACCTTGCTTTATTCACTCACTCAATAAAATTTTGGTGGAATTTATTCTAACTCTCATATATGGGTGAGGACTTGACTTTGCTATACTTTGCCTTACATCTTTCTATTTCAAAGATTTTTTCCCAAGGCTTTTTTTATGCCGGATATCATGTAGACCATACCTGTCTTCTCAGAAGCATGAGGAAAGACTCAAATATACTTTCTATGGGAAATTAATTTTTGAATTTCCAGTTTTCAACACCTGATACCATTCTAGAGTTCATAGAGTTCAAAAGTAGGGACATATCTGGGATTCCAGTTGTTCTTTTGATACAGCTGCTGTGATGCAGCTGCTATGGCCTAAGAAACACAAACATGAGATTCAGTGCCCACGCAGAGTTTATTGAGAGAGGGGGGAGGAAAGAGGGGGGTAGCTGGTGGCCAACCGAAAGCGGGGAAAGAGAGAAGCAAGAGAGAGGGGCAAGAAAGAGAGGGGCACTTGGCATGCTTGCTTTAAAAGGGGAGCTTGCGCCTGTGTAACCCAGTCTCCGCCCAGCCAGGTAAAAGCTAGGTAAGACCTGACGTAGTGATTATGATGGGAGATGTGATTCTGTATATATGTTTCTCATACTGTTAATAAAGCCCTGTGGCCAATAGAAAACTAGATAGGTGGGGCTAGGAGACTAGGAGGAGGAAGAGGAAGTAGTAGGAGTCAAGATGTAGCCCAGGAAGGAGCAGGAAGCCTGCCGCGCGGCTCCCCATAAGACGACCACGTGGAGATACTTAGATAAGTAAAGGTGGGTTGGTAATTGGGACAGAGCTGGCCCATGAACGATGATGGTAACTGGCCAACGGGATTGTATCAAATACAGAGTCTCTGAGTGTTATTTGGGGCTGGCGCGGCTGTGGGCCCAGACTGGCGGGCTGGCGGAAACTTACATGCTACAAATGGCGCCCAACATGGCTATAAGAACTTTCACTTAAAACTAATAAGAGCTTAAGAAATGTTTTAGAAACAAAGGAACAGAGACTAGCAAGACTTCTTAGTAGCAGCATTTTCTCCGTTGGATTTGTTTTGTTGTAGACAGAGATTTGCGCGGCTCCTTTAAGAGAGGTTTCCAAAATTAGCATAAGCAGCAAAAACCGCCTTGCTTTTAAAGAGCTCTGCTAACAATTCATTGGTGTGTACAAGAGCTGCAATGAAGGTTTACACTGTGTTTTAAAAAATACGCTGGCTTGGGAGAGAAAAAGAAACGGGATACAATGGTTTAAAAAGAAAAAAGGAATTAAATGGATGGATGTAATGGCACGCGCCATTAATCCCAGCACTCGGCAGACAGAGGCAAGCAGATCTCTGTGATTTCAAAGTAAACCTGGTATGGAATGAATTCCAGGACAGATAAAAGTTACACAGAGAAACCCTGTCTCAAAATATATAAAAATAGAAGTAGAAGAAATAGAATAATAAAAAAGCCACGTAAAAATGGAAAGCACAGAGAAATTTTGGATACTATACGCGATTCTGTTGTCTTTAAATTATTGGATTGCTGAGAAAATAACTACTGATAAAAGAAATGCTGCTAGATTAATTCAATTTATATATTTTAAAAATGCTTTGACTCAAAAATTTAAGCCTAAGGACAAGCTACTGGGGAAAAGGATTTCTATTTTTGTTTCCACAGGAAATGAAAAGCTATGGATTCTTTCCAGACTTATATGGTTTGATCAAGCCAGACCCCCTGAAACAGCTCCCCAGGTGATCCAACATTCAAAGCAGTTGAGACAAAGCCTTGCAGACTACTGCCAAGATTTCTGCATCTTCTTTGGATCCCCATGACAGCGCCCTCTACCAGCAGGAAGTAGTTTGGAAAGAACGACACCCAAATTCCCAAATATTGTTTATAAATGTTTGTTTTCATTTATATGGGCTTAGTTATAAATGGTTAATGACACAAGCAATCCTTGTAAAGGTAAAAAAGGGAATTAAGGTATAGATATGAATATTTTGCTTTGGAATGGATTTTCTTTTATTGATACAATTTAAGGTCAATTTTATGATATGTATATTTCTCCTCTTGTTTAGGTATTGTGTTTATATAGCTCATTGGAAAATGTAATGTATAATTTAGTACAGATTATAGCGAGTTACCTATGATAGTTAAAACTTGGAGTTAAGTTAGTTAGGATTTCTAGATATGCAGAGATGGATATATTTAAGATGACTAGGCATTCTTCAAACCTTTCAAAGACCTACAGAATATGGCATTTAAAATGGTTTAAGGTTTTTCTTGACAATGAGGCACAACTGCTCCTGGTAACACCACCTACAGAAGAAAGGAAGATGGACATCGAAGAAGAAAGGAAGATGGACATTGAAGAAACTCGTTACGAAGTTTGCTTCTAATATGGCAAGATTGGCCATTTGGACAAGGTACTGCTCTTCTAGACTGTTTGACTTTTGTTGTAGAAACTGGACATGCAGGACCCACAAAGAGGTGACTGCTGATGCAAGATGAACATTGCTACAGGATTCCTGCTTCATGGAAGAGGCTGCCAGACAGCCAGACAGTCTACAGGACACAGAGAAAAGTTTCCTGCCTTGTTGAGGATTCTGGACACACACTATGGCCTATGGGCTGAAGATGGAACATTACAGAAGAACTTCAGGTGACTGACCAGGCAATGAGTTGTCTCTGTCATTTCTAGAGTTTATATATTATCCTTCTGTGGTCTTTGAAGGAATTGAAGACAGATAGTTATGGTTATAGTTTTCCTTAGTTAGGATTAAAGATAAGTTACATATAGAACTTTAGACTCACAAAGATAGGATAGATGATATTTTCTTTAAGTCTTACAAAATGTTAATGGACTAAATATTGTTAACTGTGATTCTTATTTGATAACTGTTGTATGGTATATTTTGCTATGTTAAGGTTAAACCCCTTCTTTTACTTTAGACAGAAAAGAGGAGATGTGATTCTGTATATATGTTTCTCATACTGTTAATAAAGGCCTGTGGCCAATAGAAAACTAGATAGGTGGGGCTAGGAGACTAGGAGGAGGAAGAGGAAGTAGTAGGAGTCAAGATGTAGCCCAGGAAGGAGCAGGAAGCCTGCCGCGCGGCTCCCCATAAGACGACCACGTGGAAATACTTAGATAAGTAGAAATGGGTTAATGATTAAGGCAGAGCTAGCCCATTAACAATAATGGTAACTGGCCAACAGGATTGTATCAAATACAGAGTCTCTGAGTGTTATTTGGGGCTGGCGTGGCTGTGGGCCCAGACTGGTGGGCTGGCGGAAACATACACGCTACAGTAGCTGGTGGCCAACCGAAAGCGGGGAAAGAGAGAAGCAAGAGAGAGGGGCAAGAAAGAGAGGGGCACTTGGCATGCTTGCTTTAAAAGGGGAGCTTGCGCCTGTGTAACCCAGTCTCCGCCCAGCCAGGTAAAAGCTAGGTAAGACCTGACGTAGTGATTATGTGGCCATAGGCGTCCTGCCCATCAGAGGTGGGGCCCACAGACTGCCGAGCCTCAACATTCCCACCTCTTATTACTATTAAAAAGGTGGGGGTTGGGCATGGCCCAACAGGGTGAGACTGCAGTTTCTAACATCAGGTACCCTCAATTTATCTAGTCACAGTAAACATAGGAGTTTACATACCTACACAGAGCTTAGTGGTTGAACACAATGTTAAGGAGGCAGTGTGGCTTCTACAGAATCACCACCTGGAATTGCAGAAATATGTGTATATCCAAAGCTGTGGAGACATGGTAGATGAAGAACCATTGCAGGAAAACCTCTTTGTTGCAGACAGCATAAAACAAATTCAACTTTTGCCTAAACAGAACAAACTGTTCATCCATGGCCAAAATGCATGGTACTTTATCAATGGACATTGTAGTAGCTAATTTCAACATATACTTATGTCTTAAATTTCTTCTTTTCAAAAATCTCTTCACTATTTGATGTTTTGATGATGATGGAAATCAAACAGTTGGCCTCATGGTAGGACACTATTCAGCTCCACTCAATTTTGCCATACTAATTGCCCATTTTTACCATGAATATAATGGACCTTATAACTTCCTCTTTTATTAAATTGTCCTGAGACCTTTATCTCCTTATATTAAGTGACCAACTGTTTGACTATATGCATTATGTGGGTCTTATTATTCTACATTTATAATATATCTCAAAGACAACCGTGCTCTATAAAGTTGGTTTCTTAAAGTCTAACTTGTTCAAGTAATTGCCATATATACTGTACCTTTCTTCTTAGTAGCCTGACACAATTTCATTAAATTGAGGGAGCTTGAATAACATGGGCAACCTATAATGTTATACGTTTTTATGAAATTATTTAAGACTGTAACCAAGTGGCCTCAAATATATCTCTCTAACACTAATGGACTGAGACCTCTCTTCAAATGCCATCATTTCTTAGAAGAACTCTGAGACTGGTCCAAATACTGCCATGGTCATATGGGGGTGTTTTTATTAAAAAATTGTTTTTAATAGCCTTGGCGTTTAACTAATTCTGAACCACATGAGACAAATATCTGTCAAAAGCATTTACTACTTTACCAATTCTAAATTTAGTAATTCCTTTGTAATGAACTTGCACTTAAGAGATCACCTAAATTCCAAGAGCATTCTGTAATTGTGGTAGACAAGCAGGCATGTGTCTGAAACAATACAAATGGAACTATAATAAATTACAATTATGTACATTAGGTCTACACACATGTCATCAAGGTTGCTAGGGATTTACAAGGCAAATCATGCAGTGTTCACAACATCTACTCTTACATATATACCTCTGATATATCAACTTTTCCAAAGGCACTACAAATGTCTTTGGCCCCACAAAATCTTTGGTTGAATATATTTCTGGAACTTTCCACAATCTTTCCATAATGGTAAAATATGCATCCATTCCTTTTTTTTCTAATAAGAACTGCAGATATGCCTAATTACATAAGACTTCAAAAGTTTCCTTCAATGAAATACTTAGTAGCCTATATTTTGAGCATGCTTCTCTGGGCTTTAGACTTATCAATATTATGTAATATAGTCACATATTTTCCTATATTAACCTTTGTGCTAATACAGAATAATCTCCAGAAGAGTCTGTGCTGAAAAAATAACTCCAGTAAAAATCATCTTCTGATTTGGGGTATTCAGGTTTTTCCCCACCTATAATAGATTTCCTGTCATACCTTTCACCACAAGTGTCTTAAAAACAAATGAGGGTTAATATACCAGGGCTCAATTATATCAATTACAGCCTGGTACTGAAGTTTACTTCCTTATGGTGAAAAAAATGAATTGAATTCCATTGTCCATACCTATATCTTAATAGCTGAATATAATCTTGAGGAAGTGATCCATCTATCACTCTATTTTGTGGCTTTTTCAAGAGATCTATGTGGGCATTAAGCATTCCTGAGTACTCTAGGAATTAATAAGATCTTTCATTTCTGGCTCATGAATCTTCCATTTCTGAAGTTTGAACACATTGAACTGATACATACGGGGTTCCAAGGTGCCTTTTCCACACAAACATCATGTGTCTAATGAGTCCTCAGATATTATCATTTCCAAGAGTTTTATATCTGTCTCTCTAGACTAATCTCTATAACCAATCTCTATCCAAGATTCTCAATAATTTCCTCCCATCAAGGATATGTCAGACTTCTTTTCTGACTGTTGAAGAAACAGGATACAGAGACATTCCATTTCTCCACATTATATAATGTTCTACACTAATTTGAGCCATCAACACCTAACAATTTTAGAAACACCTAACACCTAACAAATTTAGAAAAAAGAAATCCTCTGCACTGAATAATGTTTTCAAATATGCAGCATTTATTTTATTTGTATCCTATAGGTCATTACTGAGATGAACTCCTAGAACCCAACTGAAGAGTGGGAAAAGTGATGAACAAGGGGGTAAACACCATCTGGGAGAAACTTGGAAACATGTGTAGGACAGAACCAGTCCCCTTGAATATGGTTGTCAGTCATGATTCCTCAGCAGTTTATAGGGCCCCACATAAGGAATAGCATATATACCTATTATATGACTGAACGTTGAAAGTCCATTTCTCATAGACAGATACTCAGTCATCCTGGACCCGTGGTGAAGTCCATACCTGAAATGATGTGACAGACTTGAATGATTCCCCATAGAAGGCATCACCATTTTTTATGAAGCAGAAGATAAATGTGATAGGAGTCCGTGGGCAGCATGGAGGAATAAAAGAGGGTGGGGAACTGGGATTGATATATAAAATAAGTTTGTTACAGTGGGAGATAAAGATATCTTTAAACCAGGAAATATGGACTTTTTTCCTGAAATATTTCAAAAGATCTCAACAAAAATTATGTTTCTTCTGAGGGGGTGCTAATTAGAAATGTACAGGATTTTTTGTTTTATGAAAACCTTTACCAACAAAAACTAGAAAGTTACTTGTGACATGGAATCTCAGTGAGCATGGTTTTTATAAACATAGTTGTCATTCTTTTGAAGTTTCATTGTGGGGGAAGTTTAAGGTGTGTGTTTGTGTACATCTCTTTCTATGTCTCTTGGAAAAAATAATTTCTCACTTACTCCACATACTTGTTCTTTATACCTGGGGTCCAGTTCACTTAAAAACAAGATTCAGAAAGTATGTATTTATTTACATGACCAGGGGATACATAAAGTAGGTGTACAAAAGTGTTGTCTTTATTCTTTGGAAACAAGAGCTGTTGTATATAAATGTCATATAAGCTAAGGCTTACTTATGACTTATCTTGCATGTGTGCTTCACTAACAATATAATAGTATGTAGCTGTTGAGTAAGCAAAATAGAAAAATACAACTCACAGAGACATCCTGAGCTTGGGGGAATGGAGCCTGAATGAATGGAACATGTATAACATGCAGATATGTATTATATTGTGACAGTCTATGATATAATTATTGCTATCTTAAAACATAGTAAAATTCTCTATGGACATACCATGGGTTCACCCATGGCAACCATCTGAGATGCAGAGGTTTCTTTCAGATTTTACTCTCCTATGAAAGGAATCTGCCTATTCTTGAATTTCAGTGTATGTGCAAGATGATAATCACCATCAGGGTACAATCAGAGCTCTGGAAGTGGGAATTCTAACTGGCACCATTACAAAAATCAAGGATACTTCATCACACTGAATATAGTCTCTGGAAAACATGCTCAAAGAATTTATATCTCTCAAAAGTAAGACTATGAGCTAAGAAATCAAGTCTTCAGAGATATCCATAAAAAATTAAATTTGCTATTGTTACCTTCCTTCAGTTACATGGTAAACTTTTTAGATTAGGCAGAGATTCATGTATGAGTTGTCTCTGTTTTCTTTTTCATTTGGTTTTTTAACACAGAGTTTCTCTGTGTGATGTTGGAACATCTCTTTACACTCACTCTGTAGACAAGTCTAGCCTCAAAAACATGGAGATCTGCCTGCACCTGTCTCCAAACTGCTAGGATTAAAGCTGAGAACCATTGCCCAATATGAGCCTTTATTTTCTTAATGTGGCATATGAAAAATAGATTAGTTTTGATCATTTCTGAAAGTCTTGTTTCATAGTATCAAGTACCAACTGGGAATATTGATTGTACTGTGGTGTAGATTTTAACTTAGAGTCCACATAATTGCTAAAGTTAGTACACTCATACATATTATTATTTTGCTGGTGTATACCGAGTGGTCTTATATTCTTCATTTGTTCCTCGCCTCTGCATCAATATGGGGTGAGTAATAATAGCATGGGGAGATGGTTCAAAAGAGCCAGTTCAGGTGTCAAGTAAAGGTCCTGATTCCACTGCTAAGGATCTCAAAATCAGATCAAGCAACAATCCATTATCCACATGAACTGGTATTATATTGGGTTCATCCTGTCTCCATAGTAATGAGTCCAGAGCCTGAGATTTCACATAAGTTAGTGAGCTATACATGTGGGTTTTCCAGTGAAGACCCACCCTGACTCTCTGGATCATCAGTTATTTCATAAAGGTGCTCCATTGACAATTAGGGTATTCATCACCTTCTTACTGGAGACATCAAGTTTATGCATCCACTACACTATTTAAAGGTAATTTACCTGGGATCATGATGGGAGATGTTATTCTGTAAATATGTTTCTCATACTGGTTAATGAATAAAGCACTGTGGCCAAAGGGAAAGAAAGATAGGTGGGGCTAGGAGACAAGGAGGAAAGAGGAGGAGTCAAGATGGAGTGCCCAGAGAGATAGCACGCCAGTGCTGCTCTCGCCGGTAAGATGAGCCACGTGGAAATACTTAGAATAGTAGAAATGGATTAATAATTAAGACAGAGCTAGCTGGAAAGAAATAATAACTGGACAACAGCATTGTATCAAATACAGAGTCTCTGCATGTTATTGGGGGCTGGCGTGGTGGTGGGAAAAGACAGGTGGTGGGGAGAAACATGCTTGTATCAAAATGGTGTTAGAAGTGGAACCGAGAACTACCACTTCTAACTTCAGAAAAGCTTAAAAATAGTTTTGAGAAACAAAAGAAGAGGGACAAGCAAGGCTTCTTGATAGCAGTATTTTTCTGTGTTGGACTCTGTTTTGTGAGATACTAAGATTTGCGTGGCTCCTTTAAGAGAGGTTTACTGACTTGGCCAAAGTGGCAAAAAACTGCATGGATTTTAAAGAGCTCTCCTAACAATTTATTGGTGTCTATGAGAGTTGGCAATGAAGGTTTACAGTGTGTTTTAAAATATATGTTGGCTTGGGAGACAAAAAGACACAGGATACAATGGTTTGTAAAAGAAAACAGGAAGTATAGTACCTGGTTGTGGTGGCACACACCTATAGTCTCAGCACTCGGGAGACAGAGAGAACCAGATCTCTGTGATTTCAAAGGAAATCTGGTATACAGAGTAAATTCCAGGCCAGATAAAAGTTACACAGAGAAACTCTGTCTCAAAATATGTAAAATAGAAGTAGAAGAAATAGAGTAATAAAAAAGCCACATAAAGATGGAAAGCACAGAGAAACTTTGGATATTGTACGCTGTTCTGTTATCTTTAAATTGTTTGACTGCTGAGGAAATAACAACTCATAAAAGAAATGCTGCTAGATTAATTAAATATATATATTTTAAAAATGCTTTGACTCCAAAATTTAAGCCTAAGGACAAGTTACTGGGGAAAGGATTTCTAATTTTGTTTCCACAGAAAATGAAAAGCTGTGGATTCTGTCCAGACTAACATGGTTTGATCAAGTCAGACTCCCTGAACAGCGCCCCAGGTGATTCATCATTCAAAGCAGTCGGGACAAAGCAGCCTTGCAGACTACAGCCAAGATTTCTGTGTCTTCCTAGCATCCCCATGACAGCACCCCCTACCAGCAGGAAGAAGTTTGGAAATTACCCAAATTACCAAATATTGTTTATAAATATTTGTTTACATTGAAGTGGTTTTGGTTATAAATGGTTAATGACCACAAGCAATTTTTTTAAAGGTTAAAAGGGAAATATGGTATAGACCTGAATGCTTTATTTTGGAATGGATTTTCATTTACTGATACAAATTTAAGGTCATTTTTGTGATATGTATATTCCTCCTCTTGTTTAGATATTATGTTTATATAAATCATTGAAAAATGTAATGTATAATTTAGTACAGATTAAAGAGAGTTACCTATGATAGTCAAAACCTGGAGTTAAGTTAGTTAGGATTTCTAGATATACAGAGATGTATTTGAGATAAATAGGCATTATTCAAACCTTTGAAAAACTACAGAATATGGCATTTAAAATGGTTTAGGGGTTTTCTTGACAGTGAGGCACAACTGCTCCTGGTAACACCACCTGCGTCAGAAACAAAGATGAACATTGGAGCCTTATGGAGTTTGCTTCAAATATGGCAAGACTAGCCATTTGGGGAAGATATTGCTCTTGTCTAGACTGTTTGACTATATGCTGTATAAACTGGATGTGCAGGACCCACAGAAAACTGACTGCTGATACAAGATGCACATTTGCTTCAGGTTTCCTGCTTCATGAAAGAGTCTGCCAGACATTCTGCAAAGCACAGAGAAAAGTGACTGACAAATTGCCAATATGGGCATACAGTTTAAAGTTTCCTACTTTGCTGAGGAGCCTTCCAGACACACTATGGCCTGTGGGCTGAAGAAGGAAAACTTCAGGTGACTGAGTAGGCAGTGAGTTGACTCTGTCAATTCTAGAGTTTATATACTATGCTTCTGTGGTCTTTGAAGGAGTTGAAGACAGATAGTTATGGTTAAAGTTTTCCTTAGTTAGGATTAAAGATAAGTTACATATCGGACTTTAGAGTCACAAAGATAGGATAGACGATATTTTTTTTATTTTTTAAACGTTTATTTATTTTATGCTAGACATAATTATACATGCCTTTTTAAAAAAATGAAAACAGACATTTATAAACAATATTTGGGAATTTGGGCGTCATTCTTTTCAAACTGCTTCCTGCTGATAGTGGGTGTTGTCATGGAAGAATCCTAAGAAAACACAGAAATTCTAGCTGTAGTGGTCTGCAAGGCTGCATAGTCCCATTGATGATGTTTCAGGGAGTCTTGCTCGATCAAACCACATTAGTCTAGAAGGAATCCACAGCTATTCATTTTTTTAGAAATCCTTATCCACAGTAACTTGTCCTTAGGCTTAAATTTTGAAGTCAAAACATTATATATATATATATGTATATATATATGTATATATTTAATCCAGCAGGATTTTTTCCTCCTTTTTTATATTAATAATATAATTTAAAAATTTTACATGTGGATCCCAGTTGCCTCTCCATTCCTCCCTCCAAACATCCCTTCCTCCCTCCCCCTCCCTTTTAGCCTCTGTCCCCTGTGACATGCAACTTTGCCACCCTCCCCTCCCATACCTCCACCCCCATTCCACTTGAAGGGATATGCTATCCAGATTGGGTGATATAAATCTGTCAAGTTATTTGAAGTAGGGACTAGGAATTCTCTCCTCTCTCTAGTTTAAGGGGGGTATCCCTCCAAGGGGGATGTTCTGCAAGGTCCATTTGTGCACCAGGAATAGATCCTGTTGCTACTGTCTGATGTCCCACAGACTGCTCAGTCCTTCTAGCTGAGACCCATATTCAGGGGTCTGAGTCCATCCCATGCTGGGTTCCTAGCCATCAGTCTGGGAGGCGGGCTCAAGCTCCTCCTTGTCAGGTCAGCTGTCTTTGTGAGTTTTTGCAACCTGGTATTGCCCCCTCTTTCTGCATCTGGATTCTAGGTTGACTCAGTGTTTGGTTATGGGTGTTTGCTTCTGTTTCCAACAGGTACTAGATGAGGACTCCATGATGGTGTATAATTTAGTTAATGATCTCATTGTCAGGTATGGACATTTATGGTAGCCTCTACATGGTTGCTTGAATTATTAGTTGGAGTTGGTCTCTAGACCTTTCTTTAGGTTCATTTTTCTCTTCAAACCACTAATGGTTCCCCATTTTATGTCCCCCCCACTCTCCCTCACCCTGACTCAATCTATCTAGTCACACGTGTTTTCCTTTACTCCCATTTTCTTTCTCCTAGTTCTCTCTCCATTCACTGCTTTCCCCATTTCCCATGTGCTCTGGGGGACTTGTCCCTTCCCCCTTTGTGAAGGACCAAATATGAATCTCTTAGAATACACCTTGCATCCCAGTTTGTCTGGTGGTGTGTATTATAGGCTGGTGAACCGTTGCTCTACATCTAAAATCCATATATGAGTGAGTAAATACTCTGTTCCTCTTTTTCTGACTGGGTTACCTCATTCAGAATGGTTTCTTCAAGTTCTAACCACTTCCCTTCGAATTTCAAGATTCCGTCATTTTTTCTGCAGAGCCGTATTCCACTGTGTAAATGTGCCACATCTTCTTTATCCATTCTTCAGTTGAGGGGCATCTAGGTTGCTTCCAGGTTCTTGCTATTACAAATAATGCTGCTATGAACCTAGTTGAGCATATGTCTTTGTTGCATGGATGTGGGTCATTTGGGTATATACCTAGCAGTGGAATTGCTGGGTCCTTTGGTAAGCTAATTCCCATTTTCATGAGGAACTGCCATACTGATCTCCAAAATGGCTGTACGAGTTTGCACTACTACCAGCAGTGAAGGAGTGTTTCCCTTTCTCCACATCCTCTCCAGCATAAGTTGTCATTGGTGTTTCTAATTTTAGCCATTCTGGCAGGAGTAAGATGGTATCACAAAGTTGTTTTCATTTGCATTTCCCTGATAGCTAAAGATTTTGAACATTTTCTTAAGTGTCTTTCAGCCTCTTTGATAACCTCTATTGGGAATTCATTCTTCAATTCTGTACCCCATTTTTTAATAGGGCTATTTGGTGTTTTGTTGACTAGTTTCTTGAGTTCTTTGTATATTTTGGAGATCAGCCCTTTGTAAGATGTAGGATTGGTAAAAACTTTTTCCCAGTTTTTGGGCTGCTGTTTGGTCTTGACAAATGTGTCCTTTGCCTTACATAAGCTTCTAAGTTTGAGGAAGTCCTACTTATTAATTGTTGATATAAATGTCTGTGCTACTGGAATTATGTTCAGGAAGTAGTCTCCTATAGCAATTTGTTCATGGGTAACTCCTACTTTTTCTTGTAAGAGGTCTGTGTGGCTGGATTTATGTAGAGGTCTTTGATCCATTTGGAGTTGAGTTTTGTGCATGATGATAGACATGGGTCTATCTGCAATCTTCTACACACACCATCATCCAGTTGTGCCAGCACCAATTGTTGAAGATGCTTTCCTCCCCCCAATGTACTTTTTAGCTTTTTTTTTTGAAAATCAGGTGTTCATTGGTGGGTGGATTAATATCGGGATTTTCGATTCGATTCCTGTCTATTTTTGTGCCAATACCAGGCTGTTTTCAGAACTATAGCTCTGTAGTAGAGCTTAAAGTCAGGGTTGGTGATAGCTCCTGAAGTTCTTTTATTGTACGGGGTGGTTTTGGCTATCCTGGGTCTTTTGTTTTTCCATACAAAGTTGACCATTATGCTTTCAAGGTCAGTGAAGAATTGTGCTGGGATTTTAATGGGGATTGCATTGAATCTGTAAATTGCTTTTGGCAAGATTGCCAATTTTAATATATTGATCCTTCCAATCCAAAAGCTTTGGAAATCTTTCCATTTTCTGATACCTTCTTTAATTTCTTTCTTTAAAGACACAAAGTTCTTAATGATTAGGTCTTTCACATGTTTGGTAAGCCTTACCCCGAGATACTTTATGTTGTTTGTGGATATTGTAAAGGGGATCTTTCTCTGATTTCTTTTTCAGCCTCTTTGTCATGTGAAGAAAGTAGGGCTTCTAATTTTTTTGAGTTTATCTTGTATACTGCTAGTTTGCTGAAGGTGTTTTTCAGCTGTAGGAGTTCCCTGTAGCGTTTATTGGGTCGCTTATGTAAACTATCATATCATCTGCAAATAGAGACAGTTTGACTTCTTCCTTTCCAATTTGCATCCCCTTGATCTCTTTTTGTTGTCTTATAGCTTTAGTTAAAACTTCAAGTACAATATTGAAGAGATATGGAGAGAGAGGACTGCTTTGTCTTGTTCCTGATTTTATAGGATTTGCCTTAAGCTTACCTCCATTCAGTTTGATGTTGGCAGTTGGTTTACTCTATATTGCTTTTATTATATTTAGGTATGTTCCTGTTATCCCTGATCTCTCCAAGACCTTTATCATAAAATGGTGTTGAATTTTGTTGAAGGATTTTTCAGCATCTAGGGAGATGATCATATAGTTTTTCTTTTTCAGTTTGTTTATATGGTGGATCACATTGATAGAATTTCATATGTTAAACCATCCTTGCAACCTATGGGTGAAGCCTGCTTTGTCATGGCGGATGATTTCTCTGATGTATCCTTGGATTTGGTTTGCCAGTATTTTATTATTTTTGCTTTGATTTTCATCAGGGATATTTGTCTGTAGTTTTCTTTCTTAGTTGTACCTGTGTGAGGCTTGGGTACAAGGTGACTGTGGCCTCATAGAAAGAGTTTGGTAATGTGCCTTCTCTCTCTATTGTGTGGAAAAACTTGAGGAGTATTGGGATTAGCTCTTTCTTGAATTTCTGGTAGAAGTTTGCACTGAAGCCATCTGGCCCTGGGCTTTTTTTGGTTGGAAGGCTTTCGATGACTGTTTTGATTTCATTGAGGGTTATAGGTCTATTTAGGTTGTTTGTCTGTTTTGGTTTAATTTTGGTAATTTATAGCTATCCAAAAATTTGTTCATTTCCTTTGAATTTTCAAATTTTCAAATTTTGTAGAACACAGATTTTCAATGTGTGACCTAAAAGTTGTCTGGATTTCCTCTGTGTCCATTATTATGTCCCCCTTTTCATTTCTGATTTTGTTAATTTACATGCTCTCTCTCTCTCTCTGCTTTTTCATTAGTTTGGATAAAGGTTTGTCTATCTTGTTGATTTTCTTGAAAAACCAACTCTTTTTTGCATTGATTTTTTTGTATTGTTTTCTTTGTTTCTATTTTTTTTTTAATTTCAGCTCTCAAATTTATTATTTCCTGGCATCTATGCCTGCATGGAGAGTTTGCTTCTTTTTTTTTTCTAAGGGTTTCAGTTGCACTGTTAATTCTCTAATGTGATTCTCTTCCACTTTCTTCATATGGGCACTCAACGCAATGAACTTCCTTGTAACACTGTTTTCAAGGTGTCCGATAAGTTCGGATATGTCATGTCCTCATTTTCATTGAATTTTAGGAAGTCCTTAATTTCTTTATTTCTTCTTTGACCCAGGTGTGATGCAATTACACATTGTTCAGTTTCCATGAGTTTGTAGGGTTTCTGCGATTTGTGTTGTTGTTGAATTCTAATTTTAATGCATGGTGGTCTGATAAGATACAGGGAACTATTCCAATCTTTTGTATCTGTTATGGTTTGTTACATCACCTAGTATGTGCTCGATTTTAGAGAGTGTTCCATGTGGAGCAGAAAAGAAGGTATATTCTTTTGTTTTTAAATGGAATTTTATAGATATCTGTTAAACCCAGTTGAGACATACCTTCTGTTAGTTCTAGTTCTTTAGTTTCTTTGTTGAGTTTCCAATTGGTGGTCCTGTATAGTGGTGAGAATGGTGTGTTGAAGTCTCCCACTATAAGTGTGTGAGCTTTTATTTGAGCTTTGAGTTTTGGTAGTGTTTCTTCTACGAATGTGGGTGCCTTTGTATTTGGGGCATAGATGTTCAGCATCGAGACTTTTTGTTGATGGATTTCTCCTGCGATGAATATGAAATTACCATCTTCATCTCTTTTGATTAATTTTGGTTTGAAGTCTAACTTGTTAGATATTAGAATAGCCACACCTGCTTGCTTCTTGGGTCCATTTGATTATAAGATCTTTCCCCAGCCCTTTACCCTGAGGTAATGTCTATCTTTGTAGCTTAGATGTGTTTCTTGTATGCAGCACGAGGATGAATTCTGTCTTCATAGCCAGTCTGTTAGCCTGTGTATTTTTTATAGGCGAGTTTTGACCATTAAAACTCATAATGTTGATGTGAGAATAAGGACAATTGATTGTTAATATTTGTTTGTTTTAGATTTGCTTTTGGCAGTGGTATTACGAATTTGTCCTTCTTTACTCTTGGTTTCTGGTGAAGTGGGATTAAATGTTTCCTATGTCTTTGTGAGCATAGTAACTTCCTTGGGTGGAGTTTTCCTACCAAAGCTTTCTGTAGGGCTTGTAACAGGGTCATCCTTGTGGATTCCATGGAGTTATGTTGGCACAAGTTTTCTTCCTAACCCCAAAATTGTCCCTTCCATCAAGATATCTCTCATTGTTCTCCCTTTGCATCTACCACACAACTCAAAAATCTTGATCTTTCATGCTTCCATCACCTCCCTCTCACCCCTAGTTTAGCCAAGAAATCCATCTCTTTATCATTAAAGGGTCAATCCATGTATCCTTCTTAAGATCCACCATGTTACATAAGTTCTCTGGTGCTATGGATTAGGAGACTGGTTATCATTTTTTTCTACCTTGCCTGCAATATTCATTTATGAGTTAGTAAACACCATGTTTATTTGTCTTCCTAAATCTGCATTAGCTCTCTCAGGAGTGCTTCTCTAGTTCCATATATTGACTACAAATTCCATGATTTCATTGTCTTTACCACAGAGAAATACGTTTGTGTCAATGGACCACATTTTATTCATCCAATATTTCCTTTACTGAAATCTATGTTGTTCCCCTGAAGTGCTGTGCCAATTGCTTTTAAGACCAATTGCTTAAAATGCTTTCTTTTTATGTATTATAGTTTTAGCACCATTGTAAAAAATCAGGTGTCATAGCTACATAGATCAATATCAGCATATTAGATTTGTTTTGATTTCAGTGCTTCACATGTCTATTTTGGTGTAAATACCAAGCTGTTTTTATTACTGTCCCTTTATAGTAGAAGAAAATATCAGTGTTGATGAGTGCTCTCTAATTTTCTTTATTGTACACACTTCTTCTGGCTATGCTGGGCATTTTGGTTTTCCATATATAGTTGATTGTTCTTTTTTCAAGAACTGTGATGAACTGTGCTGGAATTTTCATGGCAATTGCCTTGATCCTGTAGATAGCTTTGGGGTAGAGTACTATGTTTCCAAACATTGGTTCACCTTTCCAAAAGTATAAGATATGTTTTCATTTTCTGCTATCTCCTTTAATTTCTTCCTTCAAAACTTAAAGCTCTTTCCTACATGACTTTCATTTCTTTTCTTTGAGATACCTGAAATATTCTATGTTGCTTTGGCTATTGAAATGCATGATGATTCTCTGCCTCATTGTCACTGATATGTAGGAGGGCTACTATCTTTTTTGTGTGTTAATCTTGTATCCTGCCAAATTATAGAATGTGTTTATCAGCCTTAAGTGTTCCCTGATAGAACATTTAAGTGTTCCCTGGATCAGTTGTGTGCTATTATATTGTCTGCAAATAACAAAAATTTTACTTTTTTCATTTATATTTGTATTAAGTTTATCTTTCTTTGTTGTCTTATTGTTCTTCCTAGTTCTACTTTTTATAGGCAAAGAGAGAGTGAACAACTGTATATTGTTCCTTATTTTAGGGCAATCTTACTGAGTTTCTCTCGATTTAGTTTGATGTTGATTTGCTGTACTTTATTTTTCTATGTTTAAATATGATCTTTGATTTAATGATGTTGCTAGACCCTCTTTATGAAGGGGTGTGGGATATTTTCAAAAGCTTTTCAGCATTAATTTGATGATTATTTTGGTTTATTCTTTCAATTTGTTTATATGGTAGATTAAATTGACAGATATTTGTATGTTGGACCAACCCTGTGTGTTTGTGATGAAGCCAACTTGATCATGTTGGATAATTTTTATGTGCTGTGTATTCAGCTTATCTGTACTTTCATGGGCAAGGTTTTTCTGAAATTGCCTTTCGCTTACATCTGTACTTCTTATGAAGGCACTCAGTGCTATGAACTATCTCATTTGAACTACTTTTATAGTGTTCCATAAGCTTGTATAAGATGTGTATTCTTTTATATTGAATTCTAAGAAATCTTTAACTTTTTCCTTGATTTCTTCCTGTACCCTTTGTAATTCAGTTGTGCTCTGTGTTTCTATGAGTTTGAGGGATTTCTGTAGTTTGTGTTGTTGTTGAGTTCTTAATTCACTATTGTAATCACTTAAGATTTGAGGGATTATTTTTATTATTTTTTGTATCTCTTTGACTTTACTTTGTTACTGAGCAAGTAGATGGTTCCATGAGATGACATACTCTGAAGAAGGTAGATTCGTTTGTGTTTTGGGAGAATGTTCTATAGATATTGTTCAGTAAATGTGAATAAAGACATTGAACTTTCTTCATTTCTCTGTTAACTTTTCTTCTGGAAGGCCAGTCTCTTTGTGAGATGGGGTTTTGAAGTCTCACACTGTTTGTGTGTCGGCTATGGTTTGTGAGTTAAGCTTTAGTATTGTTGCTTTTACAATTGTGGTTGAGGCTCTATTGGGACGTGGATATTTAGAATTGAGACTTTATCTTGGAGGACATATTCTGTGATGTATATGAAATATCCTTCTCCATTTCGTTTGGAAATTTTATTCTGAAGCCCAATTCATTAGATAATTTGATAGCTTTGCCAGCTTCTTTCTTATGCTCATTTAATTAGAAAAGTATTTCCCAACCTTATACAATGATGTTGTAATAGTTTTTAATTTGAGGTGTGTTTCCTGTATGTAGAAGAAGATTCTCTTTTTTGCCCATTTAATTAGTCAGTGTCTTTTTCTAAGTATACTATGTCCATTGATATTAAGGGATATTAATTATCTGTGATTGTTAATTCCTTTTTTAAATTATTTAGTAATTTATTTCTTACATTAGAGTTCCAATTTCCCATCACTTCTTTTCTCTGCTTCCTCTACAACTCATCTTTTATGTGGAGAGGGTAAGGCCTTCTAGGATGTTTACTAAGTTGTTCCCATCATCTGTTTGAGGCAGGACCAAGACATCTCTCGAACTCACACAACTCTGTGTCTAGTCTGAACAAGGTATATTTCCATATAGAATTGCCTCCATTAAATCAGTTTGTGCATTAGAGTTAGAACTCATATTTTGTAACCATTGTCAAAAAGAAATTGATTAAGGTAGAATCATAAGAACGGTAATTTGTCCATTGTATAAACATGAAAATTGGAGCAGAGGATATTTATCTAAGTATTCATCAACCAAGTTGACTTGCAATGTGATGCTTTGATTTTCATGTGTATTTTACTAGAGTCATGTATGTGTTTGGGGAATGGAAATTAAGTATAACTCACATAGAGACTTGCAGTTTGGGTTGAAAATAAATAAATATATCATGTGGGTCTATGAGTGTGTAGGGTAGTAGAATGTGACAAGAATGCTATATCCTAATTTTTTCCTGGAAAACCTGGTGGAATTCTGTCTACATATATCATGGCATTAAGAAGAAGGAATATCTGAGATGTTGTGTTATCACTGGATAATCCACTCTCCCAAGATAATTGTCCAGTACATCCTCTAATGACAGCCTATGTGGAATACGATTCTGCAAAGAAAAACAGTGCCAGAGACCTGTATGTTTTCCTACAATTACCAGCATTACCCAAGTCAATAGTATCAAAGTAAAGTAAATGGAATAAAATCTGTGGGAAAATGTTCAATAAAATCATAGATTAACAAAATTAAAAGACTCAAAGGTATCTTTCAAAGGGTGAATGTACCATTGTTAACCTACTTAAGCAAGTAAGGAGGGTCTTCATCTCTAACAAGGCAGCTGCCCAACTTCATCTTTATACTGGCCTCAAACATCATGGATACAAAATGTCAATACCAATTTTGAAGACTGTTATCATTGTGACTACCATTAAATTTGGTGTCCAGATGTCAGCTTAATATTCAGTAACTTAACACTGTCTGTGTCAAAATATTTCTGTTGCTTACTGAGAAGCCATTTGATCTGACTCTTGTCCCACTGTCAGTGCATTATGTGGTGAGCTTTATATATTCTCTGGCAACTAAGAATAGGGTATTCTTTAGTGTTCTGCATGTATATACACTCAGGAATGAGGTGATGCCATTTTAAGTGGGTGAGTGACTCAGTTTGATGTAAATAAGAATCTTGTACAAACTTCAATGCCAATACCAGTTTAGTGAGTCAGGCTGGAGAAAATATTTCTGGCCACCGTTGTCAAAGAGCATGCTTTGCCACCTTGAGGCTTTCTGGTCAGAAGATGAATGGGGGATTTGGAAAGCAAGGAACCATTTGAGTGAATGTATAGTGAAGACAGCTTGGCTATTTTAGGCAAAACACTACCTTTAAGCAAAATTGTCTTACTAATACATCCCTTTTATTTCTTTGATTTTTTTCTAAAGGTATGAATTTAAAGCCATTGTCCTTTACCTAAAAAATGTAGGAAGTAATCCATGGGATTTTAAGATCTCTGTACCCCAAAGGCATTAGTTTCCAAAGGAATGTGTATCTCCAAAATTCTCGACCAAGATGAAACATCAAACATCGAGTTATTTTTCTGTTAAAGCCTATACTTAGCATGGAAACCAAATCATAATAGCACAGGACACTATGTGTGGTGCTACAGAAAGAGGCAAACTTACTATTGCTCACTCACTGTCTTCCTATTTACCTGAAAAGTGATACTCCAATTCCACTGAGGTCCACTCAGTCTTGCTCGCTGTTTCTTAGTTATCCTAGTCCACTCAACCGTCATGTTCTGAGGGCATGTCCTGATTTTTCTAGTCTCTGTCCATGAAGTTCAAGTTGAAATATTCTTCATATCAATCCTCAGATTTGTTTTATTTTTGAGGTCATAATATTTTTATTTTATTTCTCCTTCTTTACAGTAAACAGAACCTACCATTTCTCTCTGACATTTTCCCCCCAATATGGTAAACTTTACCAGTATGACAACCTAAGCATGAAATGAAATATCTGAATGTAGATGGGAACCATTCTAAACCATCTGGAAGAAAATGATGAAATTTGCGAGTCATAAAAAACTGTATGGCTAACAGAATATTACAATTCATTACCCAACATTTTTTCTTATTTTTTATACTAAGTAATAAAATTTAAAAATTATTTCTTATTTGCTTACTGGAAAACCCATCTTATTCCCTTGGTTATTTATGACCACTTTTATTATGGATTTTTAGATAAATTGTTAGATAAATACAAATACACAAAACTGTCCTAATAAATGTGACCCACATGAATATCTGTCCATCATTCAATTTTTCCTTTTTTGGTTCTTCCTTTTATCTTTTCCTATTTCCTCCTACTAATATTGAGATGTGATTATATAGAGTTGTGGGGTTTTCTTTACCCCCTTTCATTTTTCATTTTAAAATTTCCTTCAGTAGGTGAATTAATTATTGTGGTCATTGCCTGATATTTTCATGTCATACATTTTTTCTCAGGTAATCCACACAACAATTATTAATGCAATGTAGATGTGCTCTTTAGCTTTGAAAGAAGACATACATTTGATTTTGTTATTCGATATTTAGGAGCAAATGTTGTATTTGAAAATTATTTCTTGCAGAAATTTCTATGACCAAATCCCATTTCATGTTAAGCACAATGAAATAGGAAGTGTTTCATTAGGCCAGATTTCTCTGACATTTTTGTGTTACCTCAGTATCAATCACCTCCAATTTTTTGACTTAATTTTTGGGGGTCTTATTTATCTCAAATGTATTTAAGATAGGCACAATGTCAAATTACAGAAAACTTTTCATTGTTTTCAATAGGAAGATAGCCTTCATTTATGATGATAAATGATCATATATGGAGTAATTGATAGCATAGGTCTTTGTTCTTTCCTTCAGTATCAGAGTATGCAATCCATATTTGTTCTATGGTGAGAAATGTAAAAATTATCACAGAGTTATTTAAGGATGTAGCAGATAAATTACACCACATGAACTGCAATCCATCTCTAGGATTTAAAAATGAACAGAAACTAGTCATCAGTAGATGTTATACACAGACTCAAGCCTCAAAATAACTTAGATTTACAGATATTATAATTTCTGGATGACAAAAGAAGAACATCTATACTTCTCAAGTTAGTTGTCTATTATTGAGTGCAAACACAAGAAGATTGCCTTTACAACATGTGGACATCAACCAAATAAATTGTACTGCCACTGATAGGAAGCCAAACATTTTATCAGCAGGTATTATCAACAAAGGGACTGCCTGAATTCTCATTGGTACAGTGTGAGAATAGAATGTCTCCAAGTCACAGAGTGTGTTCTTTTTACAAGAACATCACAAAAGGTTTCAAGGGTCATAAAGTTTCATATGCTGGTTCATTCATTACAGAGGACTGGTTCCTGGTTAAAATATTAAAGCACTGTCCAAATGGAAGGGACTATGTACCAAGAATCTAGACAAAATTACCCTCTCTTTTTAACTGTGCTTGTTTGTCTGTGTCAGTGTGTGTATGCCTGTCTCTATCAGTGATTTCTGGAAGAATTATTTACTATTAATTGAACTTATTTGAAAATTCACCAGAACATGAAATCCTTTGAGGAAAATAGCAAAATAATACATATTTTTATGTATGACAATAGTGAATAGTTAATATAAAGAAAAAGGGGATTATCTACACACTATAGAAATAACTGGATTTTATGGAAAATATGTAAGTACTCAACAATTTACTGTATTTGACTAGTAATGCCATCACTAGCCTATGAACATTACTGCAGACATAGTAGGTAGGTATAGTTAGGAGACATATACATAGTTACAACTCATAGACTTATATCTTTCTTTTTTTATTTGAAATTTTATGTATTTTTTATTTTATATATTGAGCCCAGTTCTCTCTCCATCCTTCCCTCCCTCACTCTTTCCCTAATTCACTTTCTTCTTCCCATGACCCATGACCACCTTTCCATCACATCCCCCCCCACTCCACAGGGAGGGTGATGTTTTCCAGGAGCATTCAACAAAATCTATCAAGTCATTTGGAGTAGGCACCAAACCACCCCTCCTTCCTCAAGGTTAAGGGAGTATATCTCCATTGGGAATGTGCTCATAAAAAGCACTTTTGTGCACCAGGCATACATCCTGCTTTTAATAACAGAGGTCTTTTGGACTTCCCAGGCCTTCTATCTGAGACCCATGTTCAGAGGGTCTGAGTAGGTCCTATACTGGTTTCCCAGTTATCAGAATGAGCAACCATTGGCTCCTCCTTTTTCAGGTCAGCTGTCTCTGTGGGTTTCTGTAGCCTGGTGTTGTCCTCCCTCTTGCATCTGGACTCAAGATTGGATCAGTGCTTAGTGGGGGGGGGCTGCTCTGTTTCTATCACCTACTAGATGAGGACTCTATGATAGTGGATAAGTTAGTCATCAATCTCATTTCAGGGAAGAGCATTTATTGTAGCCTTTGCACTGATGCTGAAAATGTTAATTGGGGTCAGTCTTATAGATTATTGGACATTTCTCTAGAGTTGGTTTTCTCTTCAAACTTATAATGGCTCCCTATTTTAAGATAACTCTATCTCTCTCATTTTTCTCTCACCTATTACTCCCCTGAATCAGTCTTCCTAGTCCCATGTGCTTTCCTTTCCTACCCTTGTCTTTCACTTAGCACTCACATCACTCACTGCTCCCCCCAATATGCCCAGGAGATCTTGTTCCTTTACCCTTTTGTGATGGACATTGGGTGAACCTCTTAGATTCCTCCTTATATTCCTGTTTCTCTAGCGGTGTGAATCATAGGCTGGTGATTTTTTGCTCTATGTCTAAAATCCATATATGAGTGAGTACATTCCATGTTCCTCTGCTACAACAGCCCCAGTGGAGACAGTGTAGCAATGGCTGAGAGAAGTCTCAGTGGCTATCTGTCCAGAGGTTCGCACCACACGTGGTTATGCCTCCTGGGGAAAAGTAGTTCAGGTCCCTGCAGCTGCTTGCGTGGCTGGCTGTTTGGAAAGGGTGCTAGATGTATTTTGTGCTATGATAACAATATTGCCTTTTATTCATGGATATTTTAGCCTGTAGCTCCACTAGTAATTCAGAAATGCCTAGAGAACACTTAGACATATTTTCAGGAACTGAAAGAGATACAGATCAGTAGTCAATAGATGGGTATTGCCCTCTGTGCCTTCAGATACAGATCCTAAGGAGCCAGTTGTGACTTCAGATGTCAGCCAGGGCCTGATAAATCAATTAGGGCTAAGGCTGTAAGAATTTGCCCGCAATGTGACCCTACCTGTAATTAGCCCACCAGCAGCAAAACTGTTGTGGGATTCACTACGATACCCTAATTTGGGATCTTAGGGCCCTTAAATCAATACTATTAGAAATTTACTATCCAGAGAGAAAGATTATTCTCTAAACTCAAGAAATCAAATCTCTGATACGCTGACCATAAACAGGGCAAAATAAACAGAGCTTCCTGGCTACACACTTGCTTAGATGTATTTACAACCTCATGTTTCAAAGTAATTGTTGACGCCTTTATAGTATGTCTGTAAATCTTTAAACTGTGGCTAAAGATCTGTTCCTTAAACTTTCTGTATAAAAGCCCGATACTTTGAAGTAAACTTTGCAGCAGTTCGCAAACCTCCTCAGGTGTGTTTGTGTCTGTCTGTCAAGCCAAAGCCACTCCTGACCTGGCCATCCGAGTCTTGGTCTCCACACAGACCTGCAACCCACTGAGCAGTCTGTGGCATTCCTCTTTTTGTGATTGGGTTAACACATTCAGGATAGTTTCTCCATGTTTCATACATTTGCCTGCGGATTTCAATGTACCATTGTTTTTTGTTTTTGTTTTTGTTTTATCCACAGCGTAGTACTCCATTGTGAAAATGTGCCACATCTTCTTTAGCCATACTTCAGTTGATGGGTATCTAGGTTTCTTTCAGGTTCTTGCTATTACAAATAATGCTACTACAAACATAGTTGAAGAAATATCTTTGATACATGAATGTGTGTCATTTGCTTATGTGCCTCAAAGTGGGATTGCCTGGTCCTACGGTAGACTGATTTCCACTTTCCTGAGAAACTGCCATATTGATCTAGAAATGGCTGTACATATTTACATACTCACCAGATGTGGATAAGATTACCCCTTTCCCCACATTCTCTCCAGAATAAGCTGGCATTGGTGTTTCTAATTTTAGCCATTCGGGTGGGCGTAAAATGGTATCAGAGTTGTTTTGAACTGTATTTTCTTGCATTTCCCTTCATTGCTAAGAATAGTGAGCACTTTCTTAAGTGGTTTTTTTATTCTATCTGTAGCAAATTCTCTCTTAATTTCTGTACCACATTTTTAATAGGGTAATTTGGTGTTTTGGAGACTTGTTTCTTGGGTTCTTTGTATGTTTTGGGATCAGTCCTCTGTAAGATGTAGGATTGGTGAGAATCTTTTCCCAGTGTGTAGGCTGCCATTTCTTGTTGTAAACGGTGTCCATTGCCTTCCAGAGTGTGAGGAGGTACCATTTATTAATTGTTGATCCCAGTGTCTGTGCTACTAAAATTGTGTTCAGGATGCAGTCAAGGGTACCTCCCATTTTCTCTTCTAGAGATTCAGTTTGGCTGGATATATGTTGAGGTCTTTGAGCCATTTGGCCTTAAGTTTTGTACATGACCATAGACATGTGTCTATTTGCAGTCCTCTACACACCATCATCAAGTTGTGCCAACACCATTTGTTGTAGATGCTTGCCTCCTCCCATTGTATACTTTTAGCTATTTTGAAAAAATGAGGTGTTAGTAGGTGTGTGTGTTAATATCAGGATTTTTGATTCAACTCTGTTGGCCTACCTGTATATTTTTTGTGCCAATACTAAGCTGTTTTCAAGACTATAGCTCTATAGTAGATCTTGAATTCAGGGATGGTGATGCCTCCTGAAGTTCCTTTATTGTACAGGGTTGTCTTGGCTATCCTGTGTCTTTGAATTTCTATGAAATTTGATTATTATCATTTCTAGATCAGTAAAAAAATTGTCCTGGGATTTTGATGGGGATTGCATTGAATCTGTAGATTGCTTTCAGCAAGATTGCCATTTTTACTATGGTTATCCTGCCTATCCAAGAGCATGGGAGATCTTTCCATTTTCTGGTATCTTCTTTAATTTCTTTAAAGATACAATGTTCTTGCTGAACAATGTTCTTGTTAAGTGTTACCCAAAGATACTTTATGTTGTTTGTAGCTATTGTAAAGGATCACATTTCTCTGATTTCTTTCTTATCTGTATATAGTAATGCTACTTATGTTTTTGAGTTTATATTGTATCCCACTAGTTTGCTGAAGGTTTTTTATCATCCATAGGAGTTTCATGGTAGAGTTTATTGGGTCACTTATGTAAACTATCATATCATCTGCAAATAGTGACAGTTTGTCTTCTTCCTTTCCAATTAGTATCCATTCCCTCTTCTTTTTTCGTCTTATTAGTTTAGCTAGAACTTCAAGTACAATATTGAAGAGATATGAAGAGAGAGGGCAGCATTGTTTTATTCCTGATCTTAGAGAAATCATCTTAAGCTTCTTTCCATTCAGTATGATGTTGCCTGTTGCTTTACTGTATTCTACTTTTAATGTGTTTATGTAAATTCCTGTTATCCCTGACATCTCCTAGACCTCTATCTGTCATGAACAGGTGTCAAATGTTGTCAAAGGCTTCAGCATCTATTGAGATGATCGTATGGTTTTTCTTTATCAATTTGTTTATATGATAGATTTTCATATGTTTGACCATCCTTCCAACCTAGGGATAAAGCCTACTTGTCATACTGAATAGTTTCTCTCATGTGTTCTTGGATTCAATTTACCAGTATTTTATTGAGTAATTTTGCATTATGTTCATGAGTGATATTGGCCTGTATTCCTCTTACTTAGTTGTATCTTTGCATGGCATGGGTACAAAGGTAACTGGCCTCATAAAAAGAATTTGGTAATGAATAATCTTCTTTTTTATTGTGTGGAACAAATGGAGGAGTATTGCTTTTTTGCTCTTTGAATTTCTGGTAGAATTCTTTATTGAAGCCATCTAGCCCTGGGCATTTTGGGGCTTTGATGACTACTTCTATTTCATTAGGGACTTTAGGTCTATGCATTTGCTTATCTGTTCTTGATTTAATTTTGGTAAGTGATAGTTATGCAGAAATTGGTCCATTTCTTTTGACTTTTGAAATTTTTGTGTAGTACAGGTAAAACCTATACTGTACTACAGGTTTTATGACCTGAAAATTGTCTGGATTTCCTCAGTGTTCATTGTTATGTTCCCCCTTTCTGATTTTGTTAATTTGCATGTGCTCTTTCTGCCTTTTGGTTAGTTTTGATAGAGATTTGTCTATCTTACTGATTTTCTCAAAAACCCATCTCTTTATTGCATTGGTTATCGTATTGTTTACCTCAAATAGATTTTTTCCTGGCATCTTCTCCTCTGCAATGAGTTTGATTATTTTTATTCTAAGGATTTCATTTGTGCTGTTAATTCTCAGTGACTATCCACCAATTTCTCACATGAGAACTAAGTGCAATGAAGTTCCCTCATAGTCCTGCTTTCTAGGTGTCCCATAAGTTTAGGTATGTTGTGTCCTCATTCTTGATCAATGGCAGGAAGTTTTTTATTTCTTTATTTCTTATTTGACCCAGGTATGGCACAGTTACACATTGTTCATTTTCCATGAGTTTGTAGGGTTTCTGCTGTTTGTCTTTCTGTATTTATGTTTCTAAGTTGAAACGTTTACTGTTATGGCTACTTCATTATTGGATTACAGTTTACCATTAGTCTAGTAGCCCAATGAGATAATACATTCCAAAAACTATTATGGGAGTCTTGGGGACCTCCATCAAGTACCCACTGGCAGGCCAATTTGGAATTCAACAACAACATAAATCACAGAAAACCTACAATCTCATGGAAACTGAACTATATGCTATTGCACCATACCTGGGTAACAGAAGAAATAAAGAACGAAATTAAGGACTACCAAAAAATTCAGAGAGAATGAGGACACAACATACCCAAACTTATGGGACACCTCGAAAGCAATGCTAAGAGGGAAGTTCATTGCACTGAGTGCCCATATGAATCAAACAGAGGATAGTCACATTAGAGAATTAACAGCACAACTGTAAGCCTTTGAAAAAAAGAGAAGCAACCTCAACCCAAAGGAGTAGATGCCAGGAAATATTCAATTTGAGGCCTGAAATCAATAAAGTTGAAACCAGGAAACAATACAAAAAATCAATGCAACAAAGGGTTGTTTTTTGAGAAAATCAACAAGATAGACTAACTTTTATCCAAACTAACCAAAAAGCAGAGAGAGAACATGTAAATTTAACAAAATCAGAAACATCAGGGGAGCATAAGAACTGACAATGAGGACATCCAGACCATTTTCAGGTCATACTTTTAAAGCCTTTACTACATAAAATTTGAAAATTCAAAGGAAATTAAAAATTTCTGGATATCTTTCACTTACCAAAATCAAATCAAGAACAGATAAACAACTTAAATATATCTGTAACCCTTAATGAAATAGAAGCAGTCATCAAAAGCCTTCCAACCAAAAAAGGCCCAGGGCTGAATTTTACCAGAAATTCAAGGAAGAGCTAATACCAATACTCCTCAAATTGTTCCACAAAATAGAAGTTAAAGGGTCATCACTAAACTCTTTTTATGAGGCCACAATCACCATGGTACCCAAGCCACAAAGAAGACAAAAATAAGAAAGGAAACTACAGACCAATATCCCTCATGAACATTGATGCAAAAATACTCAATAAAATACTGGCAAACTGAATCCCAGAATACATCAGAGAAATATTCCACTATTATCAAATAGGCTTCACCCTGGGTTGCAGGGATGGTTTAACATATGAAAATATATCAATGTGATCCACCTTATAAAAAAAACACAAAAAGAAAAACCCCAAGACCATCTTCCTAGATGTTGAAAAAATCCTTTGACACAATTCAATACCCTTTCATGATAAAGGACTTGGAGAGAATAAATGCAATATACAGTAAACCAACAGCCAACATCATCCTGAATGGCTAGAACCTTAAGTTTTTTCCTGTAAAATCAGCAACAGGATTAGGCTGTCCTCTCTCTCCATATCTTATCTAATCTCTTCCAAGTTTGCCTTTCCACAAAGGTTCCTGGTGCCTCTGCTCTTAAGCTACAAACAGAGCTCTCTATAGGTGTTTTATGTAGGTGTTTGAGGAGTTGTGAAATCCACGATGTGCCAGACTTTTCACTGCTGCCACCTCCAATATATTTTACACAAAGTGGACAGATGCACCAACAGACAGAGAGAGAGAGAGAGAGAGAGAGAGAGAGAGAGAGAGAGAGAGAGAGAGAGAGAGAGAGAGAGGGCCAGACACTGAGAAGTCAAGTTTGAAAGAGAGATAGATTCTAAAACCACAGGTAGTTCCCTTTTTTAAATTCAGAACCTTTTATATGTATTGTAACAGTTGAGAAGTTATCTGTACATGGCAGAGAAAGACAATGGACTTTTCAAATTTTACCATGGAGGTTCTTTCTGGTTTTAGGGCAAGGTGAGCTAGTAAGGAAAATTCAGGGTAAGCCACCTACTTGCCCGTGTAGCAGAGAGGAAGCCTGATGATCAGAGAAAATTGGCCTGTAATCAATAGTACCTACAAAAGTTCCTGACATGAATTGGTATCTTGGATTTAACAACATACCCTCTCTGTTTCTACTCAGAACCTACTAGGTATACAAAATGAGGTTGTATAATGTCAATAAGGTGGTGCTCCCCAGACCACTTGTAGGATTCTGGAGATTTGGTTTTAGAGAAGAAGCCTTCTATAAGGGTCCTAGTCCCTGAATTACACTTGCAGCTCAGATCAAGGAGAAAGTAATGTCTAAAAGAAAGAAAACTAAAGCCAGAAAGGCAGCCTTGCTTATGAGGAGAACTAAGGAGGGCAGGGAAGGATTTAAATGGATGACAGAAATATGGCCACAATTGCTACTTTGTACGGAGACACCGAACACTGGTGATAGATGCTGGACAGTGTGTTTATTTCCTGGAAGAGCAGGGTGGATCTTACTGGGGAGGCTCAGGAAAAAACTAGGGCATCCCTGGGTGTCTCTGTGATCATAGTGTGGATGGTGGGCTAGACAGGTTCCCACATGAGTCCAGATGTAGATCTGTATGCAGAATCCCATAGACAGACTTTTTTTGATCCTGCAAAATATACCAGCTCTAGGACCCAGGATTCTGAGTTTTCTGTTCATAGAAAGCCAAGCACGTGGTGTGTCCTGTTCAGGGCATCCGGATGCTGCTCCCTCCCAGTCATCTCTTTGGCCAATGGGCCTGCAGGAGAAACAATTACATAATGTGGTTTGAGCACTGGGACCCTGTAATTAGGCAGTGTGAAGCCAGGTCTAGAGAAGCACAGGGACATGCTGGCAAAATCTGCAAAACCATTCAGCTTCATGGCAATAGTACACTGACAGTGAAAACTTCCATGAGCCTTTGGCTTAAACTTCATCAGCCCTTTCCAAATCAACATTAACCTTCACTGCATAACACTATTCTACAAGAAAACCACCAACAAACCACTAATCAGGACTAACCAGAAATGGATCTCTAGACCAGATGCAAGCAGGAGACCCAAGGGGATATGGAGGGTGCAATTTGGCACCTCATTAGATCCCTCTACTGCACTCAGTTGAGACACTAGATTTTTAGCATCTGCGAGTCCTGTGAGTGTCACATATGAGAGCACAGGGCGACCCACAGGAATGTCTGTGACCCTAATGGAAGTCTATAGGAACCAAATACCAATATAGACCATGGAGGAGGAGCGTCAGGAGAAAAGTCATGAATGTTTTAACCAGCGCTGACTGTTCCCCTCTATGTGCACTGGAATGGCATTTTAAAGGAAAACCCCCACCTTCAGAGATGTACCAGCTATCTGATTGACTCTAGAGATCCGGATGACCACTCTAGATACCTGGCAGGCCTTGGTTCTGCTGGCACCTTGCACTCTGGGTTTACCCAAGCATCCAGGTCAAGCAGCCAGACAGGAAGGGGCATCCCAGGCTGACACAGGCCTGGTAGGGCAGTGGGGTTTTGTTGTCACAGGGTACAGGGCACAAAGGAAGTTGGGCAGGTGACATGGGAGTGAGGACATCCTACCTCAATTGGGGCCTAAGCTCAGCACTGGCTTCCCACTTGGCAGAAGGCTTGTCTGGGATGGATGCAACCCAAATTGTAGGCAGATGTGCAGATTCCTGAATGATCCTATTTAATGATGAGCTGTTGAGAAAGGAATAGGAACCTTGTTCTTCATGCTTATGGTACCTGACCATCAGGGTTCAGATGGAATGCTGACCCACATCATCTTCAATAGGGATCACCAAAGGGCTGGGAATAAACATTCCATCTCACCTCCCTTCTTGCCTACCAGGAGCTGTCTCAAGGTTCCCAAATGATCTCCTAGGGATCACCAGGCATACATTCTTAGATACTTGCAGCTCTATTATAATACATCTCCTGTCCATAGCCTACCATCCCCATCCCTCAACAGGCACTACTCAGGAAACATTTTGTTTTCTTTCTCTAACATATCTTCTATAGAAAGCCACCTATCTATGGACTGGCCTAGGCATATGCAGACATACCCAATGAGATTAAAGTGGTCTGAGGAAAGACAAATTAGACCCTATCATGAATAAATAATTCTTCTTTATCACAACAGGATGCTTACAGCATATATCTATCTACCCCTGCCCTGCCCAAGGACTTCCCTCAACATTTCAGGTATCCCAAAATAACCACTGAAGGTGCATTTATCCTTTCCTTCCAGGGCCCTAACACCTGTTAAGGAAATAAGTGTCCATAGAAAGAATGAGACAGCACATTATTCTCCATGTAAAAACACCATCCCACAGAAAAAACACCTGAAACTGTACACACAGGTTCCCTGCAATCTTTTTCTTTCTATCCATTTATCTATCCACCTTCATGCCTACTTCCTCCACTATTTGTGTTTACCTCTATCCCTAGCTCATATATATATATATATATATATATATATATATATATATATATATCCATCCTTGGCATTCAGGGTAGCTAGGCCAGTCTGAACCCAGAGGATATACCATACTCAGTAGGGAAATGCTTTTCAGCACTGAACAGAGATCCAGTCTCCTACAAACACTTACAGACTACAGAGGCCCATCTTCACACTGTTGATATCTTCTAAGATGACCAATAGATGCAGACCACTGCCCCAGCCTCCTTTAGGCAACCTTGTCTAATATATTTCAATTATCCCTCTCTACAAAGCTTCCTGAGAACCTCTGCTTTAAGATTACAAAGGGCCCTCTGGGTGCAGATATGTGGGTAGTTATGAGCTCCTAGACATGCCAGGCATGACACAGATTCACAGGTTCTCTCTCTCTCTCTCTCTCTCTCTCTCTCTCTCTCTCTCTCTCTCTCTCTCTCTCTGTGTGTGTGTGTGTGTGTGTGTGTGTGTGTGTGTGTGTGTGTGTGTGTGTGTGATGGGAGGGCATATTTCCCAAATGGGAGATCAAGTGTGAAAGAGGTAAGGATCCCATCTAGAGGAAGCATCACCATCTGACCAAGCCAAGTATGTATTATGGCTGTCACAGGTTTCACCTTGCAGCTCTTTAACCACATCCTGCCCTTCACTGCACTCTACTATGACAAGGACAAACAACAGCAACATAGTGGTTTCCAAGGCAGTATTGTTGGGGATGACATCACAGGGTGTGAGGAGTTGCTTGCTCTTGGCTCTGCTTGTGAAGACACTTCCAAAATTTCTCTGCTGCTGTATTTCTGGCCATCCCTGCAGACTCATCATGACTGCATTGACTTGGTGGAGTGTAATGACATCAGTCAAATAGAGTTCATTAGAAAAGATCATCTGATCATCTGATTATTAAGTTTTTGAATTTTGAATATTGGTGATGACTGTGTCCTTCATGTTTCTATTCTGGTGCATCCTCCCAGAATATGATGATGCAAAACCATCCAGTTATTAAAAATCATTTAATCATTTAATTATTAAAATCTATTAACATATAATCAGTAATCACTGGATCTCCCAGTGTACCTCATTCTTTGGGTACTGCTTCTGGCATCAATCATCTGCTGTGTCCAGCAGACAGCAACAAAACCCCTAAGTGATGATGTCATAATCATTTAAGTAATCAAATAATTGGGTGGTCCTGCATACTTAACTTCCATAAGATGGAACCAAACTCCAGTGATTTTCAGGAATTAACACTTAAATAATTAGAAAATGGCTCACAATTAACTTATAAGGAGGACTGACCAAACCCCAGTCATGAAGAACAATATCATCATCAGTTTAAATTATTAATATCCATATTTATAAAATAATTGAATAATGATATGGTGTTGTACACTTAAATTCCACATTGTGGAGTCAGTTGAACTCTTCCTGTAATAATTATTTACATTAACAAATAAATTAATAAATAATTATATGGCCTTGCTCATTAATTCCCACCAGGTGGCACCGAACTCGAGGTATCATAGTTGATGTAATAATCTGCTACGCCCACGGCCAGAGTCCCGAGCTTGGCAGAGGGTATCAGGATTAAAACACTTAACAGACCACCATGATAAGAAGAAACTGTTGCCATTTATTACAGAAAGTAATGAGCTTATACACCAAGCCAGGGGATGGGAAAAGCATAGGAGGAAGTCATGCACCACCGACAGGTGGGGTCAAGACACACCTGCACTGTGCACTGGAAAGTTTTCAAAACAACCTTGTGTGTTCAGCCTTGTTTGCATGGAAGTTCTACATCTGGGTGGGGAGAAGGGAGCTTTGGGGGATAAATAATTAAATTCCCCAACAATTACCTATTTAAATGACTAAATAGCCAAGTAATGAAATGATTTCACATCATCAATTTCCACAATCTGACTCCAAACCTGACTTATGGTTCATAACGTCATTGTCAGTTTAAATAACTTAATTCCATAATTAAATGAACTGGCATATTTGATCCCACAGGGTGGAACAATACTCCAGTGATCTTCAATAGTTAATGACCTAATTTTATTGTTAAATAATTATAACATCAGATGTTGTGATGGGCTGACACATTAAACTTCCACAAGGAGGCTCCAAACTTCAGTGATCACTGAATAAATAATGATAAATTTTAATAATTAAAAATTAAAAATATTAAATAATTGGATGGTGTTCATACTTAACTCCTACAAGATTGGGGAAAACTCAAGAGATCATTGATTATTTAATCATAGATGTGAACAATAAAATTAATGAATAATGAGACATTGTCTCATTATTCACCCTTGGGGTAATAACAAAATGATATCATGATTGACTTAAATAATTAAATACTGAAATGACATGCCACAATTAACTGCAACAAGGTGGATTTAGATTCCACTCTTTCTTGTGTAGATAAAGACAGATTTTAACAATGAAACAATCAGATGTTAGATGGTCTGCCTCAATTGACTCCAAGGTGGCACCAAACTTAAATGATCGATGGTTACATAATGAACCATTTTAATAATTAAATGATTAAATATCTAAATATTTGGACTGTTTTACATCATCAGCTCCTGAAAGGGCATGCCAGACCCAATGAAGGATGCTGTCATCATGGATTTTTAAGATTCAATAATTTAATAATCAGACTGTCTAGCCTTATGGACTTTGTCAGGCTGATATCATTGAGAGCCACTGAGTCTCTGCTGTGGTCCTATGATGTCATGATGGACCCATATCTGGGGTAAAAGTAGTGGCTATAATGTTGGTAAAAGCTGCAAAGATGGCAACAGCAGGGCCATCACCACCAGAGCTGGGAGATAGCAGCTCATCCGTGTTCTGGGACATCATCCCTGGTGAGGCCTCTGTATTGGTGACACTGCTTCTCCTTCTCATAGTATAGCACAGCACATGTGAGGAAGAGGAGGATCAGTAGAGAGACAAACACCCCAACCAGCAGGTTTACACTGTGGAGTCCCTGTACTTTTTCTCAATGGGCAACATGGAAAAATCTGGATTCAATCTTCCAGCATACCTAGCACTCTGGGTGATGCTTATGTCACAGAGTCAGCTGGGTCTATGGCTTCAACTTCCTACTCCCTAACCTGGTCTCTGACAGATAACTGCACCCTATCTGTAATCAATGATGCCATCATCATTTAAAAAATTAAATAAGTCAGTAATTGCTAGCTATCACACTTACCAAATAAGTAAAAGGCATATATATTAAGGACTATGTGTCCTTCAGGAAATAAATTAAAGAAGTACCAAAAATGGAAAGATCTGTCATGCTCTTTGTAAAGTAAGATAAACATAGTTAAAATGGCAATTGAAATTGTAGCAATCTACAATTTCAATGCAGCCCCATCAAAATCCCAGCACTATTCTTCACTGACCTTGAAAGGATAATAATAAACTTCATATGAAAAAACAAAAGACCCAGGATAGCCAAAACAACCCTGGAAAATAAAGAAACTTCAGAAGGCATCACCATCCCTGACTTTAAGCTCTACTACATAGCTATAGTCCTGAAAACAGCCTGGTATTGGCACAAAAATAGACAGAACAATGGTATCAAATCAAAAATCCTTATATTAACCCATGCAAGTACAAAAAACTGATTTTTGATGAAAGAGCTAAAAGTATAAAATGGATGGAGGAGAGCATCTTCAACAAACGGTGCTGGCACAATGGAGGATGGTGTGTAGAAGACTGCAGCTAGACGCATGTCTGTCGCCATGCACAAAACTCAAGTCCAAATGTATCAAAAACCTCAACATAAGAACAACCAAACTGAACTTCTTTGAAGAGAAAGTGAGTGATATACTTGAAAAAATTGGTACAGGATACTGCTTTCTGAATATAATTCAGAAAGCACAGACACTGAGAACGACAATAAATGGGAGCTCCTCAAACTGAGACAATTCTGTAGGGAAAAGGACACAGTTGACAAGACAACACAACTGGGAAAAGATCTTCACCAACCCTACATCTGACAGAAGGCTGATCTTCAAATTATACAAGGAACTCAAGAGAGTAGTCACTAAATAACCCTACTTAAAAATGGGGTACAAAACTGAAGAGAGGATTCTCAAAAGAGGAAGTAAAAAAAGGCTGAAAGAAAGTGTTCAAAATCTTTAGCTATCAGGGAAATGCAAATCAAAATAACTCTGAGATACCATCTTACTCCTGTCAGAATGGGTAAGATTAGAAACACCTATGAGAGCTAATGCTGGAGAGGATGTGGAGAAAGGGGAACACTCTTCAACTGCTGGTGGGAGTGAAAACATGTACAGCTATTTTGGGGAACAATATGCTGTTCTTTAGGAAAATGGGTTTAACACAGGACCCAGCAATCTCACTCTTAAGCATATATCCAAATTTTCCATATCCATGAAACAAAGCCATCTGTTCAACTATGTTTGTAGCTGCATTATTTTTAATAGGAAAAACCTGGAAGCAACCTAGATGTCCCTCAAATGAAGAATGGATAAAGATGTGGCTCAATTACATAATTGAAGAACTGTCTGCAGAAAAAAAAGAAACAATGGAAGTTTGAATTTCTCAGACTGGATAGAACTTGAAGAAAGCATTATAAATTAGGTAACCCAGTTACAAAAGGAGTAACAAGGGCTTCAAGAAGTTTACCTTCCTGATTCATATAGAATAGCATTTCTATGTTTAAAAAAAGTCATTTTGCAATTACTGAACTTTTTTTGCTGGGGGGGGTATTTTCTTGTTTGTTACTTAAGACAGGACTCTCTATTGCTTTGGAGCCTGTCCTAGGAATAGCTCTGTTGACCAGGCTGACCTCAAACCTCACAGAGATCCACCTGCCTTTGTCTTCTGGGAGCTGGGATTAAAGGTGTGTGCCACCAAAAAGAAAAGAAAAGAGTACCATGGTATATGCTCACTCGTATATTTTAGACATTGAGCAAAGTATCAGCAGCCTATAATTCACACCACCAGAAAAAACTAGGATATAAGGAGAAATCTAAGAGATTCATCCAATGTCCCTCACAGAAGGAGAATGAAACAATATACCCTAATCATATTGGGAGTGGGGGAGCAGTGATTGGAGCAGGTGCTAGGAAAAAGAGAATGGGAGGATATGAAAGCATGTAGGACTGCAAAGATTGAGTCAGGGAGGACAGGAAGGACCAAGGGAATACAAATTGGATGTTGGATAGACACTCAAATCATATTTATTAAGCCAGTCATGTATATTTGTACATATCTAGTGTTTTATATAACAATGCATGATAAACATTGCCATACATGATCAAGGTGTTTTAGTAAACATGTTAGAATTTTAAATTTTTATTATTTAATATAAAAAGAAGAAAGTATGTTGGGTAAAGAATTGTGATGTTTTTCTTAGCAACACAGTTCCTAAGACTCCCTGTTTTCTTCTAGATGTTTGAGTAGGACTCACATCTAGACTTCAACATTTGATTTCATGTTTATGTTGTTATAGTTTATATTGGAGGGAAAATGCAAAGGTAAATGGGAGCCTTTGTTTACTGAAGAGGTGGAGAAATAAAATAAGAATATTCTGACCTCAAAAGTAAAACAAGACTGAGAATTGATAGGAAGAACACTTCACCATGAACTCCATGAGGAAACTCTAGAACAGACAGGCCATGTTGTTATTTCAGGCCATTATGGCTGGATGTCCTAAGATAGCTTAGGAACAGCTACGGAGACTCAGCAGACCTCAGTGGAATTGGGGTATCGAATTTAAGCAAAGACAAGGGAGTGAGCAATTGCAAGTTTACCTCTTTTGGCAGCACCACACCTACACTCTTCTGACATTACTATTTTATTTCTATGGTCAGCATAGCTCCCCTAGAATGGGAAAATGCTCTTTGTGTTTTTTTCCTTAGTCAAGAGTTCTAGAGGTATACATGCCTTAGGAAACTGTAATGCCCTTGGATCCATAGATCTAAAAAAATGATGGATTTGCCCTTGCACTTTCCAGGTAAATTGAAATGGCCTTCAATTCATGCCCTTAAAAGAAAATCAGAGACATGTAAGTGATTTATCAGTAAGACATTTCCATATACATGTAGTATTTTACATAGAAAGCCAAGCTGCCTTCACTCTGCATTCACTCACAGGGTTATATGCTTATCATATATATCCCCATTCATCTTCTTACCACAAGACACCAATGTGGAAAGGCACACACTTTGACAATGGAGAACAAATATGTTTCTCCAAGCTTGATTCACTAGAATGGTATTGGTATAAAAGTTTGCGTAAGATTCTTATTTACATCAAAATGGGAAACTAAATCAGTAAAATTGCATCACCTTATTCCTGAGGGTACAAGCATGCAGAAAGCTGAAAGCTCAGCACAAAACTCATTGACACTGGGCCAAGAGCCAGATCCAAAGACTTCTCAGTATGCAACAGAGACATATTGACATGGGCAACAGTACTGGACATCAAGTTGTCATCTGAACAAGTTTTGTGTAAGCCACAATGAGTAAAGTTTTCAAAGTTGGTATTGATATCATGTATCCATTTTTTTGAGGCCAGCAGATAGATGAATATGGCTGCATCCTCATTAGATATAAACACCCACCAGATTGTGGCTCATTCTAGTCTAAGAGGTAGATTAAAACCTTGCTGAAGGATGTTAACAATGGTACACTTACCCTTTGAAAGTTATCTTTAAGTCTGTTAATTTTTTTATTTATGATTTTACTTCCTAGGAAGGAGGATATCCATCAAGAAAAGACTTTGCTCTTTTTTTTTTTTTTACAGATTCTATTCCCTGAAATTGGCTACTCTTGACTTGGGTAACCTTCCAGGCTGTGGCCCTGCTGTTCTTTAGAGAATCTAATGTCTCATATGCTGTCATTAGAGGTTGTACAGGATATTTGAGAGAGTAACTATCTAATGATAACACAGCATCTCAGGTACTCTTTCTTCTTGAGCCCATGATATTGCAATACAGAATTCCATCAGGTTTGCCAGGAAAATATTATGAGGTACCATTCTGTCACATTCTAATACTCAACCCACTCATATACACACATTAAACGTTCATTTATTTCCTTCCAAAACTGTGGGTTATACTTACTTTGTATTCTCCTTAGATACAACTACATGGGTCTATTAAAATACCCATGAATTTCAATGCATCATATTTCCAGTCTACTAGGTTGATGGATACTTATATATATATTCTCTGCTCCAATTTTCATGTTTCCACAATGTAGAAAATAACATTCATGTGCCTCTGTCTTAATCAACTTATTTAAATTAAAACAAGCTTTTCTTTATTTGTAGAGCAACTTGGTATCATGTTCTCCATGCAAATATGGGGAGAAGATAGTTGAGAGAATATTTATTCTAGTACAAAAGGGCACACACACACACACACACACACACACACACACACACACACACATACACACACACATACACACTCTCACAATAAAATCACATTGACACAAAAATGACAGCAATGATAACAACCACCCACATTCACAGAACTAACAATAACATAATTAATATCCCTCAATAACAATGGATGTCATATACCCATTAAAAGGCACTGGCTAATAGAATGAGAATGAAAAATGGATCACCTTCTGCTATATTCATGAAACACACCTCATCTTCAAAGACAGTTAATACCTCTTTGTATAAAGTTGGGAAATAATTTTTCAATCACATGAGCATAAGAAACAATCTGGCAAAAGTGTCATAATATCTATTAACACAGGCTTCAGAAAAAAATTGGCAAAATAAAATCGAGAATGATATTTCCTATTTATCATAGGATGAGTCCACCAAAATTAAATCTCAATTCTGAGCATTTCATATCCCAAATACAGCATCAACAACAATTTCAAAACTAACATTACTAAAGAATAAATCACAAGTCATAGCCTACACACTAATAGTGGGGCACATCAAAACCTGTTCTCACAAATTGACAGTTCTGACAGAAGAAAATGTAACAGACAAATAAGGAAATTAGACAATGTTGTGACTCAAAGTGATTGAACAATGTCTATAAAATATTTAGTCCAAGCAGAAAGAAATCTGCCTAATTGACAGTATGCCATCTTCTTATGGTATATATGTCATAGACAAATTACATGTGAAACAATGTTTCTATAAGCATGCAACATGCTCATTTTAATACATTGTAAAGGGATACTATAAGCTTTGTGTGCATATTATTCATTTTGTATCATTGTATGCCTAGCATCAAATAGCAAAAGCCTGTGTTTTTTCTCTGTGTGAACCAGGTTGAACTTAACAATAATAATTTTCCTTTTAAACAAGTGAAATAGGAAAAGATAACTGTCTACATTTCACTGCCATTGGAGTTAACAAAAAAGGAAATATACATTTTGATATAACTGACTCAAACACAGTTTGGGGGAATTTCCTCCCAGATGTCCAAAATCTCTCAGGAAATATCAAAGTTGATATTTGTAAAAAGTTTTCATCCATTACATTCCATAGCATGCCAGTCTTCCTTAAAGTGACAGTGTAATCACAGGTACAATAATGTATAGCATACTATCTAAATAAGATGAATGAAAAGAATGGCTTAATAAATCCCATAAAATAAATAACTAGGATCATTATTTCCAGTTCAATATAGAGTAAGAAAAACATTAAAAGTTACAATATACATCTCAGAGTAATTGTTGTGATTAGTTAATATAGGGTACCATAGATTTTACTAGCCCATTCCAAGTACTAACAAAGAACAAGATATGTCTTGAGAAGAGTCCAGACAATAATCTCATCACAATGGCTTGACTATAACCTTGTTTAACCTTGACTATAATCCATGGATCGCACATGAGAGGCATTTTCACTTGTAGGCAGATTTGGCTATTTTTCTGAAATATCACATAAGAACATTGGCTGAGAACCATGTGCCCAGTGAAAAATGAGAAAGTTGAAGTGTGTAGTCTGATTTTCATTAGAAATCACGGGAGAATCACACAGAAGGATTCATGTTATTTCTTTACTATTTCAATACATTTGTTCTGCATAGGCCAAAGGAGCATGGGTAGTCTTTTCTATATTCGGGATATCTGACATCTGAAGAATACAGACGAGGCCAAACTACTCATCAATCAATTTCAATGGCATACTGATGCTGGCTCTTGCATGTTTGCTTTGCTCAGCCATAATGGTTTGTTGGGAGTTTGGAGAGATGCAATTGATTATAACTCACCCAAGTATTTTGCTTAGTATGGAGTAATGAAGACATATAAAGTGTGCTCTAGGTTGGTGGAGTTTATTTCAAATACTGGGAGATATTTGGTGTTTCTGTTTGTGAGATCTGATACCAGGTAACATCATTTGGGATTTTCAATGCTTCTATTAAGTGCCCTCAAAGAAGGGAGAAGCTGAAATATATTGTTTACTTTTGAGGTTCTGTTATTGCATATACATGTCCTGTACAATGTTTAATGGCTGCATACATAGGAGGTGACTCTTCTAATCAGTTTATGACCAAACCCATGCAATTACTTTTGAAGCTTTGAGGTTTTGTACACAGGTTCATTACTTGTAGTGGTGGATGCTGCCAGGTGGGGGAAATCAAAGGCAATTTCTTAGACAATGAGTTAACTTTCCTGGAGATGAGGGTAAGCTATTTGTTCCTGGTTCTTGTTGCATGTAATGTGAGCCTGGCTGTTAGAATTGCTGTCATTTTTGTATCAAATGTGTTTGTTATTTGTGTTTGGTGTGTGTGTGTGTCTCTCTGTGTGTGTGTTTCTTTATTTGGATATGCCTTTGTGTACTGGAAAAAATATTCACTCACCTACTTTCTCTGTAAGTTTGCATCTAGATCATGATATCAAGTTGCCCTAAATGTAATAGAATATAAAAATATTTTAATTTCCAAAAAGAAATTTATGAAGGCAGAGACACTAGAATGGAATTTTCTCCATTTTGGAAACATGAAAATTGGAACAGAGAAAAGATGTCTAAGTATTCATCAATCTAGTTGATTTATGATGTGAAGATTTGTTACTTTCATGTGTACTTTACTAGAACAATATTGCTGTTTTTAGGAGAATTAAAAATATGTACAAGTGTTATAGAGACTTGCAGTTTGAAAAGAAAATAAATGAATATATAATGTGGGTTGGCTACTAGAATGTGACAGAATTGTACATCATACTTATTGCCATGCAACCTTGGGAGATATCTGTGCTCCCACATTCTGGCCTCAAGATGAAAGAGTACCTGAGATGCTGTTTTATCTTTGAATAATTTAGTCTCCCACCTCTAATGACAGCATATGTGGAAGTTGGTTCTACAAAGAAGAGATGCCCCGAGTTTGACAGCATTACCCACATGAAGAGTATCTAATTGCATGGAATATAGTCTGTGGAAAACCGTTGAAAGATTTTTCTTGATTAATGTCCTCCTGCCTAAGAAGTAAAAACATGCTTAACAAAACTAAAAGTCTGAAATATAACTTTCAATGGGTGAGTGTAACCATTGTTTATTTCCTTCATTGAAGTTTTAATCAACCTCTTAGACTACAGTGAGGGGAAATGGGGAGTGCATTTTCTTTATGAGGTAGGTGACAAATTCATTTATTTTCTGACCTCAAAAATCATGAATACACAATATCAGTACCACCTATGAAGACTGCATTCATTGTGACTACCATTAAACTTGATGTTCAGATGACATCTTAATGTCCAGTACCACTGTCCAAGTTAATATTTTTAAAATATTTATTTATTTTATGCTAGACATAATTATACATGCCTTTTTAAAATGAAAACAAACCTTTATAAACAATATTTGGGAATTGGGTGTCATTCTTTCCAAGCTGCTTTGTGCTGGTAGATGGCGCTGTCATTGGGGAATCCTAAGAAGATGAAGAAATCCTGGCTGTAGTGGTCTGAAAGGCTGCATTGTCCCATTGACATTGCTTCATGGGGTCTTGCTAGAACAAATCCCATTAGTCTGGAAGGGATCCACAGCTTTTCATTTTCTGTGGAAACAAAATTAGAAATCCTTTTTCCAGTAACTTGTCCTTAGGCTTAAATTTTGAAGTCAAAGCATTTAAAATTAATGTATATTGAATTAATCAGCAATTTTTCCTTCTTTTTTATTAACAATATGATTTAAAAATTTTATATGTGGATCCCAGTTACCTCTCCCTTCCTCCCTCCAACCCTCCATCCTTCCATTCCTCTATCCCTCCCTCCCTCCCTCTTAAACTCTTTCCCCTGTGACATGCACCCTGGCTGCCCTCCCCACCCATCCCCCACCCCCATTCCACTGTAGGGCTATGCTATCCAGGTTGGGTCACATAAATCTGTCAAGTCATTTGAAGTAGGGACTAGGACTTCTGTCTCTATGTTAAGGGGGTATCCTTCCATGGGTAATGTGTCCACAAGGTCCTTTTGGCGCCAGAAATAGATCCTGTTTCTACTGTCTGAGGTCCCCCAGAGTTCTCAGTCCTTCTAGCTGAGACCCATATTCAGGGGGTCTCAGTCAGTCCCTTGCTTGGTTCCCAGCCATCATTCTGGGAGACCCAAGCTCCTCCTTGTTCAGGTCAACTGTCTCTATGTGTTTCTGCAACCTGTTCTTGTCCCCTCTCTCTGCATCTGATTCTAGTTCGACTCTGTTTGGTTATGGGTGTTTGCTTCTGTTTCCAACAGGTACTAGATGAGGACTCCATGATGGTTTATAATTTAGATGATGATCTCACTGTCAGGTATGGGCATTTATGGTAGCCTTTACATGGTTGCTGAATTATTAGTTGCAGTCAATATTGTAGTTCTCTAGACCTTTCTTTAGGTTCAGGATTCTCTTCAAACCAATAATGGATCCCTCTTTTATGCCCCCACTCTCTCACCCTGATTCAGTCTAACTAGTCACACATGTTTTCCTCTCCTCCCCTTCTCTTTCTCCTAGTTCTATCTCCATTCACTGTCACCCATTTTCCATATGCACTGGGGGACTTGTCTCTTCCCCCTTTTGTGAGGGACCATATAAGAACCTCTTAGAATATACCTTGTATCCCTGTTCATCTGGTGGTGTGTATTATAGGCTTGTGATCCTTTGTCTAGGTCTAAAAATCCATATATGGAGAGAGTACATACCCTGTTCCTCTTTTGTGACTGGGTTACCTCATTGAGGATGGTTTCTTCAAGTTCCGGCCACTTGCCTGCAAATTTCAAGATTCCGTTTTTTTTTTTTCTGCACAGTCATATTCCGTTGTGCGTATGTGCCACATCTTCTTTATCTATTCTTCAGTTGAGGGGCATCTAGGTGGCTTCCAGGTTCTTGCTATTATAAATAATGCTGCTATGAACCTAGTTGAGCACATGTCTTTGTTGCAAGGGTGTGAGTCATTTGGGTATATACCTAAGAGTGGAATTGCTGGGTCCTGTGGTAAACTAATTCCCATTTTCCTGAGGAACCACCATACTGATCCACAAAATGCACTACTACCAGCAGTGAAGTAGTGTTCCCCTTTCTCCACATCCTCTCCAGCATAAGTTGTCATTGGTGTTTCGAAATTTAGCCATTCTGGCAGGAGTAAGATGGTATCTCAAAGGTTGTTTTCATTTGCATTTCTCTGATAGCTAAGGATGTTGAACATTTTTTAAGTGTTTTTCAGCCTCTTTGATTTCCTCTATTGGGAATTCTTTCTTCAATTCTGTACCCCATATTTTAATAGGGCTATTTGGTGTTTTGTTGACTAGTTTCTTGAGTTCTTTCTATATTTTGGAGATCAGGCCTTTGTCAGATGTAGGATTGATAAAAATTTTTTCCCAGTCTGTGGGCTGCTGTTTGGTCTTGTCAACTGTGTCCTTTGCCTTACAGATGCTTCTAAGTTTGAGGAAGTCCCATTTATTAATTCTTGATCTCAGTGTTTGTGCTACTAGAGTTATGTTCAGGAAGCGGTCTCCTATACCAATTTGTTCAAGAGTACCTCCTACTTTCTCTTCTAAGAGGTTCAGTGTGGCTGGATTTATGTTGAGGTCTTTGATCCATTTGGACTTCAGTTTTGTGTGTGGCGATAGACATGGGTCTGTATGAAATCTTCTACAAACCATCATTATGTCAGCACCATTTGTTGAAGATGCTTTCATCCCCCCTTTGTATTTTTAGCTGTTTTGTTGAAAATCAGGTTTCTTAGGTGTGTGGATTAATATCGGGATTCTCAATTTGATTCCATTGGTCTACTTGTCTATTTTTGTGCCAATACCTTGCTGTTTTCAGAACTCTAGCTCTGAAGTAGACCTTAAAGTCAGGGATGGTCATGCCTCCTGAAGTTTCTTTATTGTACAGGGTTGTTTTGGCTATCCTGGGTCTTTTGTTTTTCCATACCAAGCTGACTATTATCCTTTCAAGTCAGTGAAGAATTGTTCTGGGATTTTTAATAGGGATTGCTTTGAATCTGTAGATTGCTTTTGGCAAGATTGCCATTTTTACTATATTTATCCTTCCAATCCAAGAGCATGGGAGATCTTTCCATTTTCTACCATATTCTTTAATTTTTTTAATTAAGGACACAAAATTCTTATTGGATAGGCATTTCCCATGTTTGGTAAGCATTATCCTGAGATATTTTATGTTGTTTGTGGCTATTGTTAAGGGTGATCTTTCTCTGATTTCTTTCTCAGCCTTTTTATTGTTTGGGTAAAGTAGGGCTCTGATATTTTTTTTAGTTTATCTTGTATCCTGCTAGTTTGCTGAAGGTGTTTATCAGCTGTAGGAGTTCCCTGTAGAGTCTATTGGGTCACTTATGTAAACTATCATATCATCTGCAAATAGAGACAGTTTGACTTCTTCCTTTCCAATTTGGATCCCCTTGATCACATTTTGTTGTCTTAAATCTTTAGCTAGAACTTCAAGTACAACATTGAAGAGATATGGAGGAGAGGACTGCCTTGTCTTGTTCCTGATTTTACAGGAATTGCCTTAAGCTTACCTCCATTCAGTTTGATGTTGGCTGTTGGTTTACTGTATATTGCTTTTATTATGTTTAGGTATGTTCCTGTTATCCCTTATCTCTCCAAGACCTTTATTATGAAATGGTGTTGAATTTTGTCGAAGGCTTTTTCAGCATCTAGGGAGATGATCATATGGCTTTTCTTTTTCAGTTTGTTTATATGGTGGTTCATGTTGATAGATTTTCGTATGTTAAACCATCCTTGCAACCCAGGGATGAAGCCTACTTGGTCATGGTGGATGATTTCTCTGATGGATTCTTGGATTCAGTTTGCCAGTATTTTATTGAGTATTTTTTCTTTGATGTTCATCAGGGATATTGGTCTGTAGTTTTCTTTCTTAGTTGTATCTTTGTGAAGCTTGTGTACCAAGGTGATTGTGGCCTCATAGAAATATTTTGGTAATGTGCCTTCTGTCTCTATTGTGTGGAACAATTTGGGGAGTATTGGAATTAGATCTTCCTTGAATTTCTGGTAGAATTATGCACTGAAGCCATCTGGCCCTGGACTTTTTTTTTTTTTTTTTTTTTTTTTTTTTGGTTGGAAGGCTTTTGATGACTGCTTCGATTTCATTGGGTGTTATAGGTCTATTTAATTTGTTTGTCTGTTCTTGGTTTAATTTTGATAAGTGATAGTTTTCCAAAGATGTGTCCATTTCCTTTGAATTTTCAAATTTTGTAGAGTACAGGTTTTCAAAGTATAACCTGCAAGTTGTCTGGATTTCCTCTGTGTCCCTTGTTATTTCCTCCTTTTCATTTCTGATTTTGTTCATTTGCATGATCTCTCTCTCTGCTTTTTTCTTAGTTTGGATAAAGGTTTGTCTATCTTGTTGATTTTCTCGAAAAACCAACTCTATGTTACATTGATTTTTTTGTATACTTTTCCTGGTTTCTGATTTGTTTTTCAGCCCTCAAATTGATTATGTCCTGTCGTCTACTCCTCCAGGGTGAGTTTGCTTCTTCTTTTTGTTCTAAGGCTTTCAGTTGCATTGTTAATTCTCTAATGTGACTGTCCTCTGTTTTCTTCATATGGGCACTTAGTGCAATGAACTTCCCTTGTAACACTGCTTTCAAGGTGTCCCATAAGTTTGGATAAATCATGTCCTCATTCTCATTGAATTTTAGGAAGTCCTTAATTTCTTTCTTCATTTCTTCTTTGATCCAGGTGTGGTACAATTGCACATTATTCAGTTTCCATGAGTTTGTAGGGATTCTGCAATTTGTGTTGTTGTTGAATTCCAGTTTTAAAGTATGGTTGTCTGATAAGATATAGTGGAATATTCCAATTCTTTTGTATCTGTTGAGGTTTGTTATGACACCTAGTATGTGCTCGGTTTTAGAGATGATTCCATGAGGAGCAGAGAAGAAGGTATATTTTTTGTGTGTGTTTGGATGGAATGTTCTAGAGATATCTGTTAAACCCAGTTGAGACATAACTTCTGTTAGTTCTTTTGTTTCTTTGTTGAGTTTCCAATTGGTGGTCCTGTGTGGTGGTGAGAGTGGTATGTTAAAGACTCCCACTGCAAATGTGTGAGGTTTTATGTGAGCTTTGAGTTTTAGTAGCTTTTCTTTTACGAATGTGCGTGCCTTTGTATTTGGGCCATAGATGTTCAGATCGAGACTTTTTGTTGATGGATTTCTCCTGCAATGAATATGAAATGACCATCTTCATCTCTTTTGATTAATTTTGGTTGAAGTATAACTTGTTAGATATTAGGATAGCTACACCTGCTTGATTCTTGGGTCAATTTGATTGGAAGATCTTTTCCCAACCCTTTACCCTGAGGTAATGACTATCTTTGTAGTTTAGGTGTGTTTCTTTAATGCAGGAGAAAGATGAATTCTGTCTTTGTATCCATTCTGTTAGCCTGTGTCTTTTTATAGGCGAGTTTAGACCATTAATGTTGAGGGAGAGTAAGGACCATTGATTGTTAATTCTTGTTTGTTTTAGATTTGTTGTTGTTGTTGGTATTGTGAATATATTTGCCCCTCTTTTTCTTTTGGGTTCTGGTAAAGTGGGATTACCTATTGCCTATGTCTTTGTGAGTGTAGTAAACTTCCTTGGGTTGGAGTTTTCCTTCCAAAGCTTTCTGTAGGGCTGGATTTGTAGATATGTATTGTGAAAATCTGGGTTTGTCATTAAAACCCTTGTTTTCTCTATCTATAGTGATTGAGAGTTTTGCTGGGTATAGTAGCCTGGGCTGGCATCCATGGACTTTAGTACTTGTATAACATCTATCCAGGACCTTCTGGCCTTGATGGTTTTTATGGAGAAATCTGGTGTAATTTTGATAGAATCTGCTGCCCCAGTGGAATTAGACCCAAACTCACCTGTAGCTGACACCTCGTCTAGTGATTTTTTTTTTTTTAGTTTATATTGTATTCTGCTAGTTTGTAAAGCATTTCTTCAAGTAACCTACATGCCAAATATTAATACACTGTAGATGATGTGTTTTGAGATTTACTGCTTGTCTGTTTTTTTTTCTTTTATCTCTTAACTCTTCTGTAGCAGCTTCCCAAATAAGCCTATCTGATGCTGTTTAAACTTTTTTTTATCAACAGTGTGAATGTGACTTAGTAAAACTGAAGGCATTGTGCAGCACTCTTTTAACTGGGGTTCAGATAATACCTGTGGTTTCTGCACATTGTTCATGTCTAGATGTTGCACCATGCTGAGAGGTGTGGGACTCTACTTCCGGGTCCCATGTTAATGTTTTTTTTTTTTTCTGAATCTTTTGGTCCATGTTCTTGTAATACTAAGTGGTTTGGTACATCTCTGATAGTATGGCTTCTTAACACTCATACTAGAGGAGTGTCACACTTAATTGGGAATGAGAAACATGCATAATTTTCAACTAAAAACGTGTTTCCAGTGACTCAATCTTTGTGACCCTACCCTTGCCAACAATTCAGAAGATATCTTATGGCTACATGGGAGTTTGTCATTGCCAACTAATTAGAACAATTTTCATAACAGAGTGCCTAATTTGTGACCCTGGTTAACAACAAATTAATTGCCTTTCTATTGAAAGGAAAAGAGAAATACAGATTTTTTTTGCCTATGAATACATTACTGGCTTTAGATTTGTCTACAGGACTTTGTATTGATGTGATTCCACTTTCAACTGGTTAGCATCAGGGCTCTTTCTGTCTTAGTAATATATATATATATATATATATATATATATATATATATATATATATATATCTCCTGATATGCACAGAATACATATTCAAGATTTATTTGAGAGAATTCTTAGCAGGGATTTGAAACAAGAGTTAAGTGACTCAATGGATGACTTTGGGTTAGGGAAAGCTTTATTTGCCAGTATGTCTATCCTGTCCTTCTCCATTCCATCTCCCCTCTTTTCTTTTTTTTTTTCATTCTTAACTTTTCTTTTACATCTACATTATGTCCTGTACTATCATTATTTTAGTGTGCCTTCTGTAAATATTTTTATTTGATAGGCAAAAATTTTTCATCTTTTGTTATCCTTCTTTAGAACTGAGTGTTGATTTCATTGAAATTTTGTATGATTAATTCATAATTCATTTTATCAATATTAAATCAATATAATCTGTTTTTGTAGTGGTTATGATTTAGAGACAATTGATTTCTTATCATTACCGACTCCACACACTCAAAAGCACACACACACACACACACACACACACACACACACACACACACACACACACACAAAGAGAGAGAGGGAGGAGCTAACCAACCAGACATTGTATGAACCTGAGCTGTGGCTGTGGGATGGAGCTCTGTAAGAATTCTCCTACATACCAAATTGTCTCTTCCTTTCAACCCTGGAATGATGATTATAACTGTTACTGTTATATGTGAGACAGGTGGGTTCTCGCAGAACTAGATTAATATCCTGTAAACCATAGAACTTAAACACAGACATCAACACAACCACATTCACCAGAGACAGAGAGAGAGAGAGAGAGAGAGAGAGAGAGAGAGAGAGAGAATGACAGAGAGAAATATTAGGACCCCAGATAGTTCCCTGGGTTGATTTCAGAAACTTCTCTTAATATTGCAACAGCTGAGACAAATACCTGGACAAAGCAGTGTAAGACAATGTGCTTTTCAACCTTTCACCCTGGGATTACTCATTGGGTTTAAGACTATATGAGCCACTTAGCAAAACATAGGAGCATGCAAACTGCATGGGTGTCCTGATTTAAAGAAAAGAAGCTTATCAGGGGAGGTGTCAGCAGTGAAACCTGGCCTGGCAGGGATGGTAACTACAGCAATCTTTTTCATTTGAATCCTGATTGTCTGGTTCATACAGCATACTGTCAGTAGTCAAGGCAAGATTTTCTCATCCAAATGACTAGTTTTGACATGATGAGAGTGAACCCCACATGGAGGTTCTTCTATGCAAATCATCCTTTTATGAAGTAAATTGGTGCTGATTGGAGCAGATATGCCGCACTGCCATGAAAAGTCTTAGGTTATTAATCATTTTGAATGCCATATTCTGGGTGTTTGAAGGTTACCTATCTATCAAATATACCTGTTTAACCTTGAAAACATGCCTAATTTTAGTACATGTTTGATTCTTACAGGTGATTAACTACTAACCTGTTTTTCTTAATTACACATAATTTTAAATAAGCTGCATAAGTGCAATACCTTAAACAAGAGTAGAAACATATATCCAGTACAAGAAAAACTTTACATTTGTGTAAATAAACCAAAGCCAATATCAATGTAAAATATTTGAGGTTAATATTTCTTATTGATTTGTATCTTTCCTATATGATGGCAAACATCCATAGAACATCAAGTAACCAAAAAATACCTTTCCCACCTCTTGCGAATATGAAAGTTGTATTGTCTAAACTTCTTCCTGATGTCTGAGGGCAAAGGAATCTTTGGGAGACACACATAATTTTTTTACAGTAATTGTCCAGGAGTCTAGTGTAATCTGTTTGTTCTTGTTACATAGAAGCTGTGTGAACATCACTGTTTCTTAGCATGATTTTCATTTTTGTGTCCAATGTGTTTGTGCGTTATTTATTTACCTTTGTGTCTTTGTGCATTGCTACAATTAATCACTCACCTACTTTCTTACCATATTTGCAGCTGCATCATGGGAACAAGCTGTTCTAAAGATAAGAGAATGAACAAAAGCTTATTTTCATTTCAGGAAATAGAAAATCATATGGTAGAGGCCATTAATGCTACTGTTTCAATTCTGAAAATAAGAAAATTGGAGCATATGAAATATGTTTAAATACTCATTAATGTTGTTGAAAGCATGATGATGCTTTCATTGTCCTATGTATATCACCATTATCATTTAGTTGTTTGACAGACTTGCTCAAAATGGAGCCTTGCATTTTGGGGGGAAATCAGTTAGGCTATAAGGTTATTCCATTAGTGGATGTGCTTATTTTATCATGTGAGAAGTGTACAAGAATGTACCAGAATATTAGATCATAAATGTTGCCTGTCAACCCTGATGGAATTCTATATTCTTGTCATGTGCCAAGAAACAGAGAACAGCTTAGATGTAGTGTTATCACAGGATATTTTAGTGTTCCAAGATAAGTATCTTATAAAACTGTTAATGATGGAATTTGTGGAATGTGATTCGCCTAACCAAGTCATAGCCAAACCCCTGAAAGTTGGCATACCGTTATTATTACTCAATCCCAGATTACCTATTATCAAGGAATCTAGCCTTTGGAGAATCCATTCAAAGACTTCTAATGATGAATATCATCTTCTTTAAGGACTAAAACTATGGATTAAAAAGATAAAAAGACTCAGACATAGTCAATAATAGGTGAGTTTTCTATTGTAAGTATTCCTTCAGCAAGGTGTTAATTCATTTGTTAGACTAGACTGAGGGATAATTGGATAGCAGTTCATCTATAATGAGGAAGCTGCCCAAAATCAACTATCTGATATCTTGTTAAACCCTGGATCCACACTGACATGTAAACATTTACTAATTTTACTACTGAAATCTGTGATTAAATAATCACTGGTCCATTGTTTGGCACAACGTTATGGGCATCAAGTAATAGACAATATGTGGTTGTCCAGTATGGCAGACTATATCATCCTCTGATTATGCAATTATTTAATTATTAAAATAGGACATCAGATAGTAGATGATAAGTGAATTTTTACACCTTGTTAGAGATAATCGTGGCAAGGCATTTCACTATTTAATTATTTAAATCAATGATGGTATCATTTTTTATCTCCCCACAGGTGAATCATGAGATATTATCTCATTACTCATTCATTTTATTGTTCAAGTCTATGATTAAATAATCAATCATCTCTTGCATTTTGCCAAGTCTTATAGAAGTCAAGTATAAAATACCATCAAATAATTCATTTTTTTCTTCATTTAATTATTAAAATCTGTCATTATTTATTCAGTGATCATAGAAGTTTGGAGCCCCCTTATGAGAGTCAAATGAGCCAAACCATCACATCATCTGATGTTATACTGATTTAACTATAAAACTGGTCATTAAAGTATTGAAGATTACTGGAGTTTGGTTCTACCTTGTTTGATAAAGTATGCCACATCATGTAATTATGTAACTAACTTATTCAAAATGATGATGACATTATGGACCATTAGTCAGGTTTGCAGTCAGAATGTGTAAGTTGATGATGTGACATCATATCATTACTTATTTAGTCATTTAAATATATCATAACATCAGCCATAATACATTTTGTTTGGTGATACCTTGTGGAAATATGTGTAAGGTTATCTAATTATTTATTTGATTGTTTAAATAAATCATTATTCCAGGGAGAGTTCAGTCTGACTCCAGTATGTGGGATTTAAGTATGCAACACCATCTCATTATTCAATTATTTTAACATTATATATTAACTGCTTAATATGGTGATAATGTTGTCCATCATGACTGGAGTCTGGCCAGTCTTCCCTGGAAGTTAATTGTGTGTCATTACTTAATTATCTTTGTGTTACTTCTTTGACAATCACTGGAGTTTGGATCCATCTTATGAGCATTAAGTATGCAGGGATATTCAATTATTTACCTATTTGATTACTTAAATGATGATGAGGTCATCAATTAGGTGATTGGCTGAAGTGTGATGAACAGCAGATTATTGGAGCCAGGAGCTGCACCCAGAGCTTGAGGGACACTCTGAGATCCAGTGACTATTGATTACATAATAACAGATTATAATGATTAAATGAGTAAATAATTTAAAAAACTGGATGGTTAACCATCATCAATTCCCAAGAGGATGAACCAGAACTGAGACATGAAGGACACAGCGGTCACTGATTTTAAAAATTCAGTAATTTCATAATCAGATGATCAGAAGATCTTGTCTAATGAACTCTGTTGGGCATGTGTCATGACACTCCATCAAGACACTGCAGTCATGATGAGGCTACTGTGGTGGCCGGGTCCACAGCAGCAGGGGCTGAGGCAGCAGTGATGGAGGTGCCTTCTCCTGAAGAGCCAAGAGAGAACAGCTCCTCACTCACTGTGATTTCGTCCCCAGCAATGCTGCCTTGGCATCCACTGATTCCTGTGCCTCTGGAGCTGCTGTTGTCCTTCTCATAGTAGAGGTCAGTGAAGCCAAATGAAGGTGCCCCTTGAGATTGCCACTCTCCACACTTGTCTTGGTCACATCATGATGCTTTCTCTCGGTGAGTTTCTGCCCATTTCTTGACTTGACCTCCCATTTGGGGTATATACCCTCCCTGAGTGAGAGAGAGAGAGAGAGAGAGAGAGAGAGAGAGAGAGAGAGAGAGAGAGAGAGAGAGAGAAGAACTACTCCATTACCCAGTTACACAATTAATATGGCCATGCCCAAGACAAACCGCAGACACACCTGCTCAGCCATTCTTCTTGTTGCTCTATCTATTCACAATAGCCAGGAAACAGAACGCCTCATGCCCCACAACAACAGAATAAAGAAAGGCATTAAAGGCACGCCCAACAGGATTTTATGCAATTATAAAGAAAAATGAAAGGATGATATTTGCAGGAAAATGGACAAAAGTGGGAATCATTGTATTAAGTAAAATAAGCTAGACTCTGAAAGACAAGTGCCATTATTCTCTTGTATGCAGAAGTTTCATTGATTTTATTTTTTTATTTTCTTTAAGTGAATGAATATTTGTCCTACTTGGATGTCTATGCTACAAAGAGATGCCTGGTGTCAGCAGAATCCAGAAGAATACCTTGGACCCCCTGGAATTATAGTTAAAGATGGTTTCTAGCTACCACATGGGTACTATTAGCTACCACAGGTCCTCAGGAAGAGTAGTCAGTCAGTCTCTAGCCCAATACAGTCTGTGTGTGTGTGTGTGTGTGTGTGTGTGTGTGTCTGTGTGTCTGTGTGTGTGTGTGTCTGTGTGTGTGTGTGTGTGTGTGTGTGTGTGTGTGTGTGTGTGTGTGTAAGAAGAACATGAAACTATGTGAGAAGAGAACAAGAAATCTCAAGGAATGTGGAAAGTAGACTGATAGAATCCATGGGGTAGGAAAGCAGAAGTTTGGAGTAATGGGCTCAAGCAAGAGGACCAGCTGCAGAGGGTAGGGAAGGACAAGACACGGCAGTGAGAGAGAGGAATGGGCAAGGACAAATTATGAATACACATATGAATTAAGTTTCCAGAATGAAACCCACTATTTTGTATTTAACCTGTACATAGACAAAAACCAGGAACTTTAAACTGTACATTCTTGAGTGGGTCATCAGTCTGGGAAGACAGTGGGATAGTGGTGTACTACTGCTCTGGCTTCCTTTTGCCTTTAGCCAACAGATCCCATAGTAAATGGATACAGAGACAGTCCTTCTGATATTTGTTTATTCAGGTGCCTGGTCCTGTCTCTGAGACAGGTGTTGGCACTTTCCTCGTTGTCATCCCCTCTCTCTGTGTAGCTAGGGTGGCTTATGTTTCCCACATTGTCATCTCTCTGTGTAGCAGATGTTTAGGAAATATCTGAACAGTAGCTGATGGGGTTTCAGATTATTTTGTCTCTATACAGTTCATCATACAATTACAGGGAAAGAGATTGTTTATTAAGGGAGAGAAACAGGGGAACATGGAACCATGTGGCCGAGCTCCAAGAGAGAATGGGGTGGGCTTCCTGTGGGAGACAGAGTCATTGACATACTAGCACTTTTCTGGGCAAACCCTGTCTCCTAAATGCAGCAATATTCCTCCATCTTTCATGTTTTACTCTCTGGAACTGCCCTCCCCCCAATCCATTCCCTACTCTCCTTCCTCAATGACCCCTTGAGAGGCATGAACACAGAAATCTTTTATTGGTCTGGAAGGGTAACTGTCCATCTTCTATAGCTTCTTTCATACCAGTAAGGGGCAGAGACCCTGCCAAAAATCACCACAGAACTTTCACTTCATTCTCTCCATGGGCTGGAGAAAGGCTCCATGTCAAGTCCAGCCTTTTATGAGTTAACCACTCAGCAGCCTTAGTGTTGGCACTTTTATTCCAAGAAATTGTTGGATTCTAAGACACGCGTTTAGGATAAAAGGACAAACAACAGAAGCTGCAATCCAGAGTGTGAATATAGAAGCCAATAGGGTTATTATTCCCCAAAAAGAGAGCCTGTCATGACTCTTGATAGATATTGTAATTTAGGTTTTAAAAATGATTTGGGTGTACTTTAATGATGCCTGGTAGTTTAATAAAGTTTTGTTCAAATTTCATAAATTACTAATCCCAAAGCACCATGTTTAATTAAGCACCACACAAATGCCTGGGCAGCCAAGACATCCAAGACCCTGAAATTTTGTAGGACAATTTCTGTGAGAGTCCAGACTTGCTTGTTGTGCCTAAGAGCAACAACAGTGGCCTTCCATGACTGTTGTAGAGACAAGGACAGGTTTTGCAGGGACACTGCTAGTGTTCCATAATCCTGTTCATCCCACTGCTGGGTTGTCAATATTCTGGATGCTGAATGTATGGTCACCTGGGGTCACACCTCACTTTCATCTACAAAAAGGGTGTGAAGAGAGAAAGCCTGAGGAACGACTCCACATTGGTAATATACCCAAGATTTGGGAAATCCTCTTTGGGAAGATATGCATTAGACCCTTAGACCTAGGACATAGACCTTAGCACAATTGACACCATGAAGAACCATTCAGGCCTTAAAACCCAGCATGTAAGCAGAACCACTTGCCAAAATGAAAACAAAGACATACTTCATCCAAATCTGTAGTTCTGGTAACATCCTGCATGTACTAACTTTACTTTTAGGCTTCTCTAGTTCTGTTTCTGGCTTAGTGTTCTTACTAACTGAGGTGTGACAACCAAGGATTTGGTTAATGTGCTTAAAAGGCACAGGACTAAACTCAGGATTCAAACACTCCTTATACTCACCAGGCAGCTAATTAAGACTTGCCATTGGCTTGCACCCATATCTGAGCAGTCTCCTGTGGTGGACACGTCACAACTGATAGACACAATAACACAATGACTTCCCATCTCTGGAGAGGACACAAAATACCCTTTGTTCCATATAAGAAGTGTCCAGTGTGCTCTAATCTTACCACATTAGGTGGACCCTTGCCCCAGATGGATTTCAAAGATACAGACAAGAGGCTGGTTCCCATGTTCCCCAACACCCCACAGAAGAGGTGTAATGTCTAAGAAAATAATTGTCCTTATATTTTGGAGGGGACATGATACTGCAAGTTCCAAATGACAACAGTGAGAAAGCCGAGTGTTGGTGGCGCACACCTTTAATCCCAGCACTCTGGAGGCAAAGGCAGGTGGATCTCTGTGAGTTCAAGGCTACCCTGGTCTACAGAGCTAGTTCTAGGACAGGCTTTAAAGTAATACAAAGAAACCCTGTCTCAAAAACAAAACAAAACAAAACAAAAAAGCAGTGAGGAGACTGAATTGTGGTACAAGGCTCGGTTGGCCTTTGCTATGGTGGCATGGTAACAAAAGCCTGTTATTCTGGCATAAGAACTTTCTTTCTCCAGATCACAGGTATGGGTGTTTTCCTCTGTATCTACAGCTGGAGTCTCTGCCTTGGGAGCTATGGATTTATCTTGAAAAATATAACCCCAGCTGTTAACATGCAGCGGTTTCAAGGCCACTTGGATTCTCAGGACCACCTGGTAAGAATCCTTTCACACAGAAGCCAACAGTTCTGTGCATCTTCCCAGGACCCAGCTCCCTCCAGACTGGGTGTGTGTACAACTTTCTCCCCATTGTCCTTGGTGCTTGTGGGACTTGCCCCCAGTTCATAGTGTGCTGTACCTGAGCCATCTGATTGACCTACCTCAGAGCCTGATTCCAGATCCCATGGGAGGAAAAGCATCCCAGACAACAGCAGGGCTGAACCTTGTGTCAGTTTGTGGAGCTGTGCTATCTCTCCTGAGGGCAATGGGAGCAGCTTCAGCCATCAATCACAGGTTTCTTGGCAAAGTTTTGCTAGGATCTGTTTGCTAGGTTCTGGTTAGGCCTTTCAATACCACCTGAAGCTTGAGGCTTCCAATTTGAGTAGGGGTAATATTTAACCCCTAGAGTCTTGGATACAGTTTGAGTCACCTGTGGTGTAAAGAAAGGTCCATTAATGACTCTAGTGACCAGGGGAGGCTAAACTGTGGGATAGAGTCCCTTAGGAGGACATTTGCCTCCTCTGTGGTCTTTTCAACCTCAGTGGGTAAAGTTTCAATCCAGCCAGTGAAGATGTCTACACACAATAACAGATAATTGAAGCTGTGAAGAGTGTAGGTGACACATGATTGGCTATGGGCAGCCTGCACCCTAGGAACAGTCAAGTCCTCTTTGATAGAGGAACATTACTCCATGGATGGAAAGAGACACAGTGCTGGGCACTTCAGTGGGCACAAGTGAAGCAGATTCGGGTTAACACAGGTTTTGATAGTTCCCTCTGTTTGTCTAGGAAACTCTTCCAATAGTATTAGTCTACTTCCAGTTAACCATATGTAGCCTTTTCATTCTAGTATAGTCTTAACCTTGTGGGGTATGAGAACTTTTAATGTTTGCCTCCAACGACAGCTTGGGAGCCTCTTTGACCACCAGTGCTGTGGCTGCCAGAGCTTTTGGACAGGGGTCATCCTGATGTTACAACATCTAATTTCTTTGAAAAATGTACTACAGGCCATATTCTGTCCACAACTGTTAGACTCAATGTCCTGAAGGCTAAGTCTTGGTTTTCTTTTCATATATATATATATATAATTTAAATTTAAAACAATCTTATTTTACATACCAATCCCCGTTCCCTCTCCCTCCTGTCCTCCCATGCCCCCAACCAACCTCCTATCCCACCCCCTATCTGTTCCCCAGGGAGAATGAGGCCTCCCATGAGGTATCATCAAAATCTGTCACATCATTTGGGCAGGGCCTAGGCCCTTCCCCCATGTATCTAGGCTAAGAGAGTATCCCTCCATAGGGAATAAACTCCCAAAGTCCATTCATGGACTAGGGATAAATATTGAAATCTTGAAATCAGCAGGCAAATGGATGGAACTAGAAGAAACCATCCTGAGTAAGGTAACACAGACACAGAAAGACAAATATGAGCCAGCACCCAGTAGCTGATGGAAGCAGAAGCAGAGATCCACAGCTAAGCACTGAGCTGAACTATTGGGATTCAGTTGTAGAGAGGGAGGGGTGATGAGCAAAGGGGCCATGATCACACTCAGGAAATCCACACAAACAGCTGTCCTGAGAAAGTGGGAGCTCACAGACCCCAGTCTGACAGCTGGGGAACCAGCATATGACCTAACTAGGTCCCCTGAACATAGGTGTCAGTTGGGAGGCCTGGGCAGTCTATGGGGCCTCTGGCAATGTCATGGTTTTCTACCTGCTTCATCTGGTTAAAAGATTGTTCCAGTTGACCATCCAAGTTAAAGAAACACAAGTTCAAGTTCTTGATAGCCTCACAGAGAGGATATCCCACTAATGTAAAAGAAAGAACCCAGATACAAAACACCCACTGCCCCCCAACAGAGCAAAGCCCATCTTTATCTTTGATGTAACTGGCTCAGTTGTGACTCCACAGGTAATGGGATTGCCACTGTGCTGCAGAAGCTGAAATACAGACAAAATATGGTGATATTTGTTGAGTTACCTGGATATTTTTCTGGGAGACCTGGGAACAACAACAAGATAGAAAGTTGAAGACACTAAGAGTATTTGTTTTGAAGTTTTCCAAGGAGGGATCCATATAAAGGTCATCTATATGTTCTAGAATGGTTCTTATGGTTAAACTGGATCCCAAAGACATTTTTCTAATTCCCTAGCAAAAAGGCAGAGGCTTTCCCTGCACCTTTGAGGGATGACTATCCAAGTACATTGCTCTCAATAGCCAGTGATTAGCATCTCCTCTTTGAAAGCAAACAACTACTGCTTTGGTTACTTTCACAATTTGGGGATAAAATCGGACAAAATGAACGTGAGAGAATGGGTTACTTTAGGCTTAAAATTTCAGAAGGATACAGTCCCACATTCTGTCAAAGTAAAGCAGCAGGCAGGAAACTCATGGTAGCAGGTCCAGGAGGACAGCTGGCCACATTATATCCACAATCAGAAAGCAGAGAGTGAAGTAGACATGGGAGTCTGCTATGAAGTCTTGAAACTTAGCCCCAAAGAACCACTTTCCTTCACAACCTTCTCAAAAAACACAACCAGCTAGAGAACAAGTATAAAAGGGACATTTCATGTTCAACTAGACAGTCTGTCCGTGGGGCCAATATGTTCATGGCCATCTCATGATTAAAATGCATATGCATTTGAGTGAGCTTCATGTGTCTCATGGTCTACAAACATGCAGCACTGTTCAAAAGTCTGAGATGCAAGAACAGTTTATAACTGCGAGTTTCTATTAAATAAAACTCAAGGCCCATGCTACCAACATACAGCGGCACAGGTACACATTGTCATTCCAAGAGGGAGGAGATGGGCATAGCAAATAAATTTGCAAAGAAACACTAAATCCTGACACTCTATGTCTGACATCTAGGACTCATATTTGGATCATCTAGACTACAGAAACCTTAGGTAGCCCCACCCCTCAACTCTGCCACCTGTAGCACACAGAGTCTCTGTTTGCATGGCTGCATCCCATATTTGTGACTATTTTCAGCAAATGTCCCATGGTCCAAGCTTCACCATTATCCTGAGGTCATCACTGAAACTTAGGACTCACCTTTGCAGCTTCCCTCAAGAGTCTCTCAGAGCCTCGTAGCAGAGATTCTGATCCTGCCACACATAGCTGGGTGTTGGGATTTGAATTAGAAATGTTCCCCACAGGCCCATGTGTTTGAACACTTGCTCCATTGAGGGAGGCACTCCAAAAAGTTTGTAGCCCTTGTGAGGGGGAATCTTCCCTGGAGGAAGTTGTCTCACATGTACACACTGCCCCAGCTTTCCCCCAAAGGATTCTAAGAACTCTCTCAGCCAAAACATTTAACAACTAGGTCAACACTCCAGCTCCTAATGGCCTTTTGTTTAAAGCAAGACATTTACAAGTGCCAGTGTTTGTCTGCATGGGTGCATACACTCATCATGCATGGGTGCACACATGCACTGTCCTTGTGCCTTGTGTTCAGAGGCCAGGGACGGGCACTGGACCACCTGAGTGAAGTTACAGAAGGCTGTGATCTGCCACTAGAGGCTGGGAACCAAACCTGGGGCTTCTGCAAGAGCAGTCGCTGCTCTTAACCACTGACTCGTCCCTTCTGCTCCTCTTTTAACTTTCTTTTTTGTGATATGGGAGGGATGTGGAGGTCAGAGGTCAGCTTTGTGGAGTCAGTTTTTTTTTCTGCCTTTACACAAGACAAAGGAATAAACCAGATTCCCAGACTTGAGTAGGAAGGGCCTTTACTGGTATAGCCACCTCGCTCTAGACCCACACTTACCCACATATACATTGGGATCACCGTGTCATTTTATACTCTAAAAATATAAACACTTGTCAGGAACTCCTAACACACACTTTTAATCCCAGAACTCAGGAGGCAGAGGCAGGTGGATCTCTGAGTTTGAGGCCAGCCTATTCTACAGAATGAGTTCCAGGACAGCCAGGGATACACAGAGAAACCCTATCTTAAAAAACAAAAACATAGAACTAAAGTATTTTAAATCTGCTAAGTTATATGAACTTCTTAATATAGTATATGACTAAATGAATATCATACTTTCTGAAGTAATGCTATTTTTCTTTTGTTTTTATTAGGCTTGTGGAATTACTGCAATGGGTTTTGGTTGGACATGTCTTAAAACATGGTCTCTTGTTCCTCAGGATGTCTCCAATGCTGTGTGTAGCCAAAAATCACTTTGAACGGATGATCCTCCTGCCTCTACCTTCCGGGTGCTGGAATTAAAGGTATGTAATAAGGTCTGGGTTGTAAGTCCATCTTTCCCAAAACAAAGGGATTAATAAGAGAAATTGACATCAGATTATATATTGAAAATCTCTGTGGTGGCTGACATCTTCATTCTCAGATCGGCTTTTCATTTATGCCATTCTACAACATTGTTTTGCTGAATTAAATAAATCATGCTTCATGCAGTTATGTGATTGGAAAGGGAAGGGCCTCCCAGCTACCACAGAAGAGTTTGTGGGCCAGCAGGGTTCTGGGAGGACCCATGATGTGATCAGCAAGAGCCACTTGCCCCTGGTCCCCAGGGTTACACTCTGAGAGAGAACTTGCCATTCAGAGACTTTGGCCTGCAGTGTTGGGGAGGAAGGTGGGAGGCTTTTCCACTCACTCGTGAGACAATGTAGGGTTTGAAGCTGATTCCGATGAAGTAGAATAAGGAAAAAAGACCTTCCAAAATACTGGTTTGTAGGTTTATTTAGTAATTTACTTGATGTGCTTCTACAACCCCTTTGCCAAGCATGACTCTTCTTGTTCCCTGAAACAGAATGATCTGGAAACACAGCTGAGACAGTCATTGGCTAACTCTAACCTGCTGAAGGCCCAGTGTGCATCTGTAAAATCTTCCTTGCTTGTCCACCCCACCTTGTGATCTTAGGGGATAAAGTGAGAATACAAACTAGGCCTGAGATCAAAGCCTTCCAGGGTTGTTCTGGTTTCTGCCCACTGGAGACACCACCTCTCTTCTGCACTCATTGGTGTCAGAGTGTTTAATCCAGAAAGATTCCCACTACCTTACCAATCCCTGTGGAACACCTGCCTGAAAACAAACCAAGACAGGAGCCACAGAGCAGTGGAGGGAGAGACTGAACTCTGCTTTCATCATTGAGCTCTGATAAGGGGCTTTTTGCCTCAGGCCACAGAGTGTTGCTTAGAGCAGTTTCTGTTTAACCATGATCTTCTTAGCACACCAGGATTTCAAGGTGCAGGAAGGAATGGTAGTATAATAAACTTTAAGTTAGAAATCTATGCAATACAATCTTACTGTCATGAGAAAAGCTTTACACTAGAATTGACTAGCAAATACTCCTTGCTGATTACACTCAATTATATAAGGACTGTTCATACAAGTATATGATGCAGTTTAGGCATAGATTCCCCTTCCTCCAGTGAGATCACATTTCTTACCCCACCCCTCTCCTCAGTGCTGTGCTGCTGAGCCCTCTCACCACCCCTTAACTTGTTTTTTAAAGGTTTATTTATTATGTATACAGTATTCTGCCTGTGTGTATGACCACACAACAGAAGGGCTCATTATAGATTGTTGTTAGCCAACATGATTCCATTGCAAATCAACAAGACATCTCAAGTAAAACAACAGGAAACCATTTAGGCTGAAGGGCTCCTGCCAAGATTCCCACACTCAGAGAGTTAAAGACTGAGTTTCGGCCAGCCTGAGCTACATAGTGAGAAAAGAAGGAAGCTAAAGGAACTACAGCTCCAGGAGAAGAGCAGGCAGGAGAGTGACAGAGGGAAGTGAGTGGGGACAGGCAGTGAGGGATGCTCAGCCTGGGAGGGGCAGCCTGCTTGTCCTCGGTGCACCCTGAGCATCCTCTCTGCTTTTCACTTAGCACAAGAAACCCGATTATCAGGTCATATGTGCTAGGACAGGTAGCTTCTTCTGATGTGACGTCCCTGGCAATGGGGTGATAAGCCTAATTCATTTCCACTGATTTCCTTGTGTGCTTAGCTGTACTGTTCCTCCTAGAAGTTCACAGTCATAGGAAGGGGACAATGTGGACATGAAATAGAAAACCAAGGTTAAGTTCACAACAAAGGAGCAGAGTGAGGATGCCACAGCTGTGTTTTGCCTGTTCTACGCTGTGTCTTTTTAAGTTTTCAAATTCACTGCAAATATAAAGACTTGGATTTTTCAACCTAAAAAAAGTCTTTTTTCTATCTTCTGAAGAATCAGAAGTATTTCCAGTGTGGACCTAAGTTTCCTGAAGGCCACATCTAGTAGAAGCTGAAGGAGCCACTTTCTTCAGTAACACCAGACAGGGTGGCACAAGCCTTTATACCCCAGCACCTTTGAGGCAAACTCAAGTTGCTTGCTCTCTGTGAGTCTGAGGCCAGCCAGATCTATACAGCAAATCCCTAGGCCACTAGGCATAAATAGTGACAACCCTCTCTTAAAACAAACAAATAGGCAAACAGGCAACAACAATTTGTCCCCAGTGCCTGAGGCATTGTCAATCAGTAACAAAGCCACAGCAGGCAGAGACAAGTTGATCAACCTCTGGAGCTCACTGGCCACCCCCGGAAAAGATAAATGGAAAGAAAGTGAGGAAGAGTTGAGCTTTGGCCTCTGCCTCCCCACATATGGATAGATGTGGACTTGGGCACTCCCACATAAACACATGCTCATAATTAATTTATGTGTATAAAATAAAATGTAAAACATCCATGTTCTCACTGTTATCACCCTGGGTATCACTGCACAAAGAACCAGGAGGATGCTATACACATCTGCATTACCTCACCTCTGTATTACATTACTTTTATATTACATCATCACCTCTGCATTACATCTCATCTCCATCACATCTCCTCTGCATTAAATCAGCTTTGATGTGATAAATGACTCTATCTTTTGTCAGAGAGCTTTTTGTGCTTTAAAAATAAGGATAATTTTTATTTTGTCCTGTGTCTGTGAAAGCATTTAATTATATATGATTCACATATACAGTGTGCAACAGTTACCTGTGTAGCATGCATTTCATTCACTCAGTAACTATTTAAATATTTAGTATTTTAAAATAGTATGGATACAAACACCACACACACATAGACACACACACACACACACATAAGCTTTGATCTCATGGAACTGACCATTTTACATGGAACACATATATTCATAATATAATCACAAAATAAATCTTCAAATACACACAGGAAAAGGACATAAGGAGAAGGAAAATGGTTTCGAGAGTGTAGTTCCTGGACCCACAAGGCCACAGAAGACTTTCCTGGAAGAATTATGAATGGAATCATTTTTTTCCTCTCTTCCTGAGAGCCTTAGGCTCACGAAGGCCAACTGCAGCCACACACACCATCTCCTGACATATCATGATCATCTAATTAATGGTATTTATTAAAATAAAACAAATGCAATACATGTGATACCAAGAATCCACCATACTCCTCAGCCTCAGACCATAAATACGTCTTTCCTCTCTTGCCTGTCATGCGGGCTCCTTCCGACTTTCCCTTGCTGATCACTCATTCTTTCACCTTTCTTTGTCCCGGTGAAATTTTTATTCTGGTTGCTATAGGGGCTGAGGTGCAAGAAGCACGCAAATGTGGCTGCTGTACTTATACCTAATGTCTCATTCCTCAGTCAGTCCCTGTCTGAGCACCTGAGACCACAGCGTTTGAGATCGGTGAGAGATGGTGGTGCTGACCATGACGTGAGACCACTTTTCCTTCCAAGAGTCCTAAGAACACAGAAGGGACACCTCTGAGAATGACCTCAAGTCCTGTGACCAGTCCCTCATCCCAGGCTCCATGCACAGGAAGGACTCAGGCCCTTCTGAACAGGATCTGTTTTTAAATATCAACTTGCAATTTGTTTCAGCATTTCTCATAGGCTGGGGTTACATGGTTTTCTAACATCTGCAAAGCTGGTCTCTGTCCCTCTTCTTTAATTCAATCATGGGATCCCACTCCAATGAACTTAGTTAATCAGAAACACCTTCTGAAGGCCCACCACTGTGTACCACAGTCTTACACGTTTCTACTCCCTTAATATCTCATGACAGTAATTAATTTTCTCTTCTGATCACATCCAAGACAGCACAGGTGATGTTTAATAACAGCCCTTGAGGACCTGCATTAGTTCTCCTTGCACACATCCACAGAGCAATGTCAGAAAGGAAAATAAACCTGGGTCTCTCAAGAACAGCAGAGAGCAGACATAAGAATGGAGAGTGAAACAGACAACAGATCTTTTTCTTCCTAAGAAGTAGAAGTATAGCAGAAATTACTTTTAAATATTCACAATTTACTTGAGTTAATGAAGATACAGGAGAGAGTTCTGAACATATTTGCATGATCTGGGTGATCTTCTGACAGGACTTCTGCTTCTTGGTGTGAGACCAAGAGTAGAAGAAGAGTTCAAGGCCAAGTCTGTCCAGGCAGACTAGGTGGTAGCAAAGGTGGGAGGAACCCCAGGGTGTACTGAAGGGGACAGAAAACCTACTGACATAACAGGTTGGAAGGCAGACAGATGAGAAAAATTAAAGAAAGATGAATCAGCTATAGCGTTGAAGGTGTTGTCCTTTAATGATAGAGCAGTTTTAGGGAAGAAAACAAATATTTCTGTCTATGCATCAGACATTTAAGTGAAGATCCCTAGTAGAGTGTTGGATACAGACAGCAGTGACAAGGCCAATACTGATTCAAAGAGAATGAGTTGGCTGAAGTTAAAATCAGGGAGGGGAGGAGTGGGAGAGTTGGTGGCATCTACAGCCTCAGACTGCATAGGCCAACAAAGGGAGTGAAGTCCACTGAGCAGACCCCCCCCCCGGAGGAAGAGCCCTGGAACCCCAGACATCACCATGAAAGTGAGGCTGAGGATGAAATCCCTGTAGGTTAGGGAAGGGTGGGGGAGGGGAGGGAGAGGGAAACCAACATGAACCTCTAAGGGACTGTCCCCCTAAGGGCACCAGGACTGTCCCTAACTCCTCAGGGCTCTCTGAGCCAACGCTGGAGCTTTTAGGACACTTGATAGGCTGACATTTACCTAGGGGTATCTTGGCAAAGGGAGATAGATGTGTTCTAGGCTTAGATATCTGGTGATCTTATCTATACTGGTTGGGACTTTGTGTATTTTCCTCTGAATGCTGATGGGCCTGTTCCTGGCTGGTGTCTGTTTGCAGTCTTTCCTGGAACTGGGTGTTGTCTTAGAGAAAATCAAAACCCACTCTACCACCCTGACTGGTCTCACTTGAGCCTGTCAGGTCTGTGTAGCTAAGCTGCCTTGGACCTTACACAAGCAGTCCTGTTTCATGGGCAGTGGCATCAAGGGGAAGAACAACCCCTTTGGAATGGGGTCTCATTTGAGATGCCAGCAGTGCCCCCTTCACTGCTTACCCTATTAACATGCTGAGGAGGTGGGGCAGTCCACTGAGAGTTACAAATGCCTTGGCCTAGAGAGAGTCTAGGAGAGAAGCTTCCAGTAAGAAGAGCATCCACATCTAAGCTGTTTTCTGTGCTGCAGGAGAAAATAAGGGCATCCATCTCTTTGCCAGGCCCTCCTTTCCCAGGCCCTTTGCCAGCACAGGACTGCATAGGCTGCTTCTGCCCTCTGCTGGCCAGAAGGGGCTCATGCAGTCTTTCCTCCCTCCCTCCCTCCCTCCCTCCCTCCCTCCCTCCCTCCCTCCCTCCCTCCCTCCCTCCCTCCCTCCCTCCCTCTTCCTGTCCCTGTCCCTGTCCCTGTCCCTCTCCCTCTTCCTCTCCTTCTCCCTCTCCCTCTCCCTCTCCTTAGGCAGTCCTCCCTCCTCTTAGACACCTACTTCAGCACCTCCATGAGACCACTCTGAGTCCTCACATTCTGGAGATCTCGGCCTCATGTTTGAAGTTGTCTTGGAGTGCTGCGCAGCCCTCAGATCAGGGAGTCACGTGTGTCATTCTGTGTCAGCAGGTGCATCACTCCAGATTTTGGTCATTTGTTATGAAATGAAGGAGCTCTAATAAAAGACCTCACAATTCCTTCTAACTCAGAGTAGTGTCTGTAGTTCTTTCTGTGTCTCTGTGTGTGTATGGGGGGTGTAGGAATGACTACAGAAACACATACATGTGCAGTATACTGTTAATCCATTTACATGTGTGTGACGTGGTCTCTCCACCAGAATCTTCTTTACAGCTTCAGTTCCCCAACATTGACTCCAAAAGAGAGGACAGATGAAGTACAGGGTGCAGTGAGAGAAGAAATGCCCCACCCAGACATTTTTGTTAGAGTTTATTGCTCCAAGTGTTCAACTGCATTAATGGTTACTGCTAATCTTTTATTGTTCTTAATTTGTAACTTAAGCCATCGTAAACATTGTGTTTAGAAAACCTTGGTGCTGTATAATGGGGGTCCAGTACTTTCTATAGTCTGGCATCCACTCCAAGTTTTAGAATGTGACTACTGGGGACAAGGAATGCCTGTTGCATTTGTTCTTTTACTGTTATCAAGAAAAAAAGCTAAGCATTATATCATGAACTACAATGTGACTCCTTACTCTTCAGATTCTGTCAATGGAGCAATGTACCACTCCTGCCAGTTACCTCCCTCTATGACTAGAGGTGCAGAGTTCATTCTTTTCTCTATGCTTTTCTCCAGCTTGAACAGTTATACATGGAAATGTGTTTTTACAGAAGAATGAAGAACCTGAGGATAGTAGAGAAAATGAGGCCAGGGTCAAAGATCTGGTCACTCCCATCCCCAGAAGAGAGGTGAACACAGGCAGGCTCTGCTCTCCCATCCTTCAAACGCTCCTGACTGCCTGCTGGGCCTGTCTTCATCTTCCACAGACTAAACAAAAGAACAGCTGTGAACTTCAGCTTCTTTGCTCTGACCTCTTGAGGAAAGTGGGGTCCTAGAGCAGAGCTCTTTCCCATTCAGATGTAACCAGGAAGTCTGAAACCAAAAGCTAACTGCTAGACAGCCAGTTGTTAGCAGATTTGGGGGACACTGAGGCAGGATTCTGCCACTCCACTGCACAATCAGACTTTAGGACTGCCCAGAGGAATGGGGCCTGAGGCCACACAGTGGTGGCACACAACCTTAATCCCAGCACTGGGGAGGCAAAAAAGGAAGATCTCTGTAAATTTGATACCAGTCTGGTCTACAAAGCAAGTTCCAGACAGGCTCCAAAGCTACAGAGACACACTGTCTCAAAAAAACAAAAAGAAAAGAGAGAAGGAAGGAAGGAAGGGATCTGAGTCCTATCTTTGGCCCTTGGCGGAGGATATCCTTAACTGACTAGAAGGTCATTCATGGATGACTGGCTAAGCCTGGCTTCAGAATCCCCAAATCTTATGAGATTATTGAAGGGGAACTTTCTGATTCAGAAAGAGATTACAAGATTTACAAAAGTCCCTCAGAAAAAGCTGCTTGTTCTGGATATCTTAGGAAACCATGTAAAGGCCATAGCAGCGGTCCCTCCAGCCTTTGTCCAGCCTCGTGTCTCAAGAATGCACTTCATCCTTCCACAAGCTCAGCCTGTCTTACAGGACAGACACACTCTGGGTCTCACTTCAACTGTTTTGACAGATTTCACAGGGAGGGAGATAAGGGGAGAAAGACTGAGAGCAGCCTGTTGTCACTGTGACTGACCCAGGTCACCTCAGCACAAGAGGTCTTTGTCAAAAGGAAGGAAATGAAACACGGTTATGACCTTAGCATATTATCTTCCAGTCTGTAAAAGGCTTATAATATTCTTGATAGGAAGATAATTTTCTTGAATATACATTGCAGTTTGTTCTGTATGTTTTTGGTTTGCTTTTAATGCTTGTACTTATGCATTGGCAGTTCCATTCATGATATAATGTGTTTGATCATATTCGTTGTCCATTATCCTCCCTCCCTCTCCTCTGTCTCCCTCTTGGTCCCCTTTTTCTTCCCAGCAAGGACCCTGCCTACTTTCATGTCTTTGTTTGCTTGTTTTAACAACTCATTGAGTTTAGTGAGGGTTGCTTGCATGAACATGGTTAGTGTTACTTACTGAAGGATGGGTAACTTACCAGGGTCTACACCACTGAAGAAAAATGGCTCCTGTTGGGGACCATCACCATCTTCACAACCTTGGGTATCTGAGATAGGAAATTACTGCCTCCTAAGAAATAAACAGGATGTTCAGCAGAACATTCCAAGGTACAGGCTTGTGATTTCACAGCCAGCTGAAGAATAATAGCTTAGGGCCATCTCTACTGCTGCAATTTACAGCCAATTACAGGTTTGTCAAACAACTTAGGGCATTCCTTCTACTGACTTTCTCACTCTGCCCTGGTTACATACAAACCCTGCTCACATCCTGCTCATGGTTCTATATAAGCCATCCCTGAAAAAATAAAATTTGTCATCTTGATCAGAATACTGTCTTGATATCCATTCTTTGTGTCCCTTGTCCCCCATTTTCTTCCAGGTGTTGCCCAGTTTGTTGTTGACTGCCCCATGGCAGGCTCTCATCTCCCAGCAGCCATTAATTGCTGAAGCACCTCAGTGAGAGGGGACCTCATGCTGGGTAATTGATGGCTCAATGTTGTATAGGTAACCATGGCTGCCATGAGACCATGAATACAATGGTCTTGTCAAAAGACAGCATTTTGTAGCACTGCTCACCATACTTCGGCTCTTATTCTCCTCCCACCCCACCCTTTACCCAATGTTCCCTGAGTCTTGAGGGGGAGGAAAGAAATGTCACTGTGGGCTGAGCACTGAGTGTCATTTATTCTCAGTCCTTTGTCCAGTTGTGAATCTCTGCATTAACTGATGCCCATTGCAAAAGCAGCGCTAATCTACGGACATAAACACAAACATTAGGAGGCAGCACAGCAGCATGGCCGTTTAGTAAAACATCACAGGAGAGTCTACAACCAATCCCCTGCCAACTGTGACTTCACAGACAGGCTTTGGGTGATGCTTACAGAGCAGCCATGTATCCCCTCCAGTAGAACAGGCTCCAGATCCAAGGCAGTAGCAGTAGTTGTCCCCTAACAGTCATGACATGGATACTGTGCAGACATCTTTCCTGACAGGTTGGTAGTGGATGTCCCACAGTTCACAGCTAATCCCATCAGTGACTTTGCCTGCCCTGGTGGCCTGCAGATCACCTTCTGGCACTGTGAAAGCTAGCCAGCAGGGAAGGAGCCTCCAATTCAGCCCCACCCTGGTTTGTCTTTGCCCCACGCCCACCTCCTGTCTCACCAAAGGCTTCTGAGCTAACCTTACTCTCCTCCATCCATTGAATTAACATGTACCATGCTACTGTGAAAGTCCTCAGGTGGTTTTGCAAGTTCACCAATGCCATTCTCACTGCTGCTACTGAGTCAGGAAAGCCAGGTGTAGGATATTCCTGGTGGATGCTGTCCCCATGGTAGCAGCTAATGTGCAGGTATACAGGAATGTGCACACTTAGGAAACAACCAGTACTGGCCTTCAAAGTGCCATTGAGAAACAAACCCTGTGACCATTGTCTTCAACAGTTTATTTTTATCTCAGTGCAGAAGAACTTCCCTGGGATGGTTATCTGACAACATCCTTAATTACAAGTAATGCATGATGACATTAGTCAACAGTTCAGTTGCCTCCATGACCCTGATAAGGTGTTTAAATGAATAAAATAATAGAACAAGTCTGTATTCAGCAGTGTTGAACACTAAAGACAAAAATCACCTTGAGAACTCAGGGTATATTCCTTGACTTTTGTTTTATTAAATTCCTGTTTCAAGTAAATGGGTCTTTGACACTCAGATTTTCTGTCAATGGGGTCATTTGGGTTTAATTTAGAGGCAACAGAGGACAGTTAACCATACAGAGGGACCTCTATAGTAAATAAAAACATTCAATTGGAGAAGAAAATGCAAACACAATTTAAAGAATGGGAAAGGATCAGGCTAATAGTCTAAGTCATTTCTCAGGACATTGCTCTGTCTACAAATGCAACTACAGCATGCAGCTTGCCGACACTGGAGTCCCTTCTCCTCTTCCAATCACAGATCACAGCAGTGGATGAAACAATCCCAGATGCATGCCCAGAAGATCATGTCGGCATAAGGTTTGGGCTGGAAGAAACATCTGATCTAGTAGCAGAAGCAAGAGGAGGATCTTTGTGGAAACCATATGTCCTTCGAGAGTCATAAAATAAGGAACAGTCCTTTTCTCAGTGTCTCCTTCCCCTCATTGGAAAAGAATATGTGAACACAGTTTCAAGTACAGCAAAGGGTCAGGCTGATGGTCTGTCATTTCTCAAGACATTGCTGTGGCCATCAATGCAGCAGCAGCATGCAGGTGATCGGCATTACAAAGTGCTACTGATTCAGAAGTAGCTACCAAGACTAAGCTGACACTTGGCACTAGTTCAAAATTGCATTGGGATCATTTTGGCCTAATGTGGTCACATTGTTAATTATTTTAAGGAAATCAAGTATCCAGATTTTCAAAGTGAATATTTTAGACAGACTGATCCAAATATTGTTTTGAAAAAAATTGAAAACACTGCTGTACTTACAACATACAATTTTTGCCTGACATTATAAACATTTAGTTTAGACAGGCTTGGTGACTCGCTTCTGAAATCCCAGAAACTGGGAAGCTAGGGCAGGAGGATTGCTGTGAGTTGGATGCCAGCATAGGTTACAAACTGAGATTCTGTCTCAAAAGAATAAGTGAGATAAACACCTGGCAATTTCTTTCTGTCTGATGAAGTCATACATATCCCAAGAGGGCTGTTTCTCACACCCTGCCTTATGTCCTTGTAATTTTCAGAAAGGTTTTTCATACTGTTTGGTCACTGAAGGAGTCAAGTCATTGCACAGAACAAAGTGTCAAAGCAGGGTGCTGGTAGGTCTGCATTCAGGCTTACCTGGGCCACTATTTAAGTCCCTAATAGAGACAGTAATATGATGGCATTTTCAAGTTATAAGAATAGAAAGGGGAGCCAGAAAGAGAGGTCAGTGGTTGAGGGCACTTTTTCTCTTACAGGGGACACAGGTGTGGTCCCAGTACCCACATGGGGGCTCACAACCATCTGCAGGTCCAGTTCCTGAGATCACATACTCTCTTCTGACCTCCATGGGCATCAGTCATATAACACACACTGGGGCCAAACACGTTTTCAAGAAAAATACTCATAGACAAAATAAAATAAATAAATCTATTAAAAATTAAAAGGAATAGAGAAAGAGGGCCAACAAGATGGAGGAGCTGACTGCCTAGTCTGACAGTGTGAGTTCATCCCTAGGACCAACATGGAGGAAAGAGAGAACCAGTTCCCACAGCTCACACACAAACACTAATTTTATTTAAAGAGGATAGTAAAAAATGTACATAGATTAATTTTATTGGAAGGTGATATCACTCCTCCTCAAGGATCTAATTTGTTTGTCTCACCTGGAATATGGACCAGGAATTTCACATGCTTTTAATTTCAGAATTTTAGGAGAATAGAATGATGGCAGGTGATGATGGTAGTGGTGGGGTTGGTGATGGTGATGGTGGTGATGATGATGGGGGTGGTGATGGTGGTGGTGGTAGTGCTGATGATGCTAGTCATGGAAATAGGGGTGCAGGTGACGGTGGTACAGGCAGTAATGGCAGTGGAGATGATGACAATACAGGAGGGGATGGTGTGGGGTTGGGGGCGAGGGAAGCTGTGGGAGAGATGGTGGTATGCTGAGACAGGCTCGCACTCAACTCAAACCCGATTCTCCTTTCTTCTCACATTTCTTCATTTTCTAGACAGCATTCTCAGCGAGATGACAGTACCTGTCAGTTCCACGGAGTTCCAAACACTGATAGAGGCTTCTAGCCTGTGCTCTATTGTCAGCTTCTGTGAGGGGCTGCAAGCAATACAGACAGTGTGACACCCTGGACAGAAGGGTGTCACATGTCCCAATGGGAATGGGAAAGACTGAGTGACATAGTGCATGATTTTGTCACTGCTCAAAGCAGTGCACAAGTGAAAGCTGACAAATAAGAACTTTCAGAAGACAAGCTTCCTGCAGGTAACTGAAACGATAGGAACTGAAACTGTGGATAAGGTGGGAGCACTGTGCTCTGAAAACAACTCCACACATCCTCGGGAGTCCACATTGCTGTCGCCATCCTCCAGCTCCCAGTACACACACACACACACACACACACACACACACACACACACACACACACACCAACAGGCTTCTACATATGCAAATCCATCAGCATGCACATAGACACCTATAAAGGAGCAAAAAACTTAGTACTTCTGTTTTTAGGAAAGAAAACTGAAATCTGAAAAAACAAATGCCAGAGGACATCATCTTGAACAAAGTCAGTTTCTTGCCACACATCACTTCTACAACAGCAAAGGTGTGGGGCTTTCTCTCTCTCTACAGCAAGCAATCCATTAGCCCCACAACCAGCAGTGGCTGACTGGCCTCTAATTCAACACAGCTATCATTACCTATCCAGAGACAGCATCAGATCCCATGGCGGGAGAGCTCAGCCCCCAAAACTAACTCTGCTGATTTCTCAAGTACTTGTGAGCCCGGGTGACTTTGCCTGTGTTTCTGTCTACAAACTGCAAGTAATATAAAGCCTTCCTCGCCAATTAATATTGAATCATGGAACTCAGGGAAGCACTTCTATTGGATTATTATAAAAGAAAGCACAAAGATTAAGATGGAGAGCTGTATAGGATGAGGGATGGGACCAGGCTCATGGCTTCTCATGCCCACTCCAGCATGCCACAATTCAGGAACTGCCACATGTTCAGCAATCCTATTGGCTTTCTTTTTTTAAAATATATATTTTTTTTGTCATTTTACATGTCGACCCCAGTTCCCTCTCTATCCCATGCCTCCCAACCCCCCCACTCCAATCCCACCCACCTACTCCACATGTAGGGTGATGCCTTCCAGGAGGGGTCATCTAAATCTGTCAAGTCATTTGGAGTAGGGTCTAGGCCTTCTCTCCTGCCTCTAGGTTAAGGGAGTATCCGTCCATGGAGGATGTGCTCCCAAAGTCCTTTTGTGCACCAGAGATAAATCCTGCTTCCACTGTCAGAGGTCCCTTAGACTGCCCAGGCTTCTAACAGAGACCCAATGTTCAGGGGGTCTGAGTCAGTCTAATGCTGGTTTCCCACCTATTAGTCTGAGGGTCCATGAGCTCCCCCTTGTTTGGGTCAGCTGTCTCTGTGGGTTTTTGTAGTCTGCTCTTGACCCCTTTTCTTATCACTCCTCCCTCTCTGCAACTGGATTCCAATAGATCGGCTCAGTGTTTAGCTGTGGGTGTCTGCTTCTGTTTCCATCAGCTACTAGATGAGGGCTCTATGATGGCATATAAGTTAGTCATCAATGTCATTATAAGGGAAGGGCATTTATGGTAGCCTTTCCACTGTTGCTCAGATTGTTAGTTGGCATCATCCTTGTAGGTCTCTGGACATTTCTCTAGAGTCAGTTTTCTCTTCAAACATATAATGCCACCCCCTCTATTATGGTATCTCTCTCTTTCTCTCTCTCTCTCTCTCTCTCTCTCTCTCTCTCTCTCTCTCTCTCTCTCTCTTTCTGTCTGTCTTTCTCTCTCATCTATTCATCCCCTGACTCAATCTTCCAGGTCCCACATGTTCTCCTCAACAAAATCATTCAAGAAAACTCTCCCAGTCTGAAGAAGGATGTGTCTATGAAAGTACAAGAAGCATACCGAACACCTGGATCAAAACTGGACCGGAAAATAAAGTTCCCTAGACACATAATAATCAAAACACTTAACATACAGAATAAAGAAATAATATTAAGGGCAGCGAAGGAAAATGGACAGGTAACATATAAAGGCAGACCTATCAAAATTACACCTAACTTCTCAATGAAAACTCTCAAGGCCAGAAGGTCCTGGATAGATGTTCTGTAAATCCTATAGTCCACAGATGCCAGCCCAGGCTACTATACCCAGTAAAACTCTCAATCACTATAGATGGAGAAAACAAGATATTCAATGAAAAAGCTGGATTTTCACAACACAAATCTACAAATCCTGCCCTACAGAAAGTTCTGGAAGGAAAACTCCAACCCAAGGAAGTTAACTACACTCACAAAGACATAGGCAATAGGTAATCTCACTTTACCAGAACCCAAAAGAAAAAGAGGGGCAAATATACTCACAATACCAACAACAACAACAAATATAAAATAAACAAGAATTAACAATCAATGGTCTTTACTTTCCCTCCACATTATTGGTCTTAACTCACCTATAAAAAGACACAGGCTAACAGAATGTATATGAAGACAGAATCCATCCTTTTGTTGCATACAAGAAGCACACCTAAGCTTCAAAGACAGACATTACCTCAGGGTAAAGATCTTCCAATCAAATGGACACAAGAATCCAGCATATGTGGCTATCCTAATATCTAACAAGTTAGACTTCAACCCAAAATCAATCACAAGAGATAAAGATGGTCATTTCATATTCATCATAGGAGAAATCCATCAGTACAAAGTCTCAATTCTGAACATCTATGCCCCAAATGCAAAGGCACCCACATTCGTAAAAGAAAAGCTACTAAAACTCAAAGCTCACATAAAACCCCACACGCTCATAGTGGGAGACTTCAACAACCCCCTCTCACCTAGACAGGACCACCAGACAGAAACTTAACAAAGAAACAAAAGGACTAACAGAAGTTATGTCTCATTTGGGTTTAACAGACATCTATTCAAACACAAAAGAATATACATACCTTCTTCTCTTCTCCACATGGACCCTTCTCTAAAATAGACCACATACTAGGCAACATAGCAAACCTCAACAGATACAAAAAATTGTAACAATCCCCCGTATCTTATCAGACCACCATGCTTTAAAGTTGGAATTCAACAACACAAATTGCAGAAATCCTACGAACTCATGGAAACTGAACAATTCACAATTGAATCATTCCTGGGTCAAGGAAAAAATAAAGAAAGAAATTGAAGATTTCCTAGAATTCAACAAGAATGAAGACACAACATACCCAAACTTATGGTAAACCTTGAAAGCAGTGTTATGAGGGAAGTTCATTGCACTAAGAGCCCATATAAAGAAAACAGAGGATAGTCACATTAGAAAATTAACAGCACAACTGAAAGCCCCAGAAGCAAACTCACCAAACAGGAGTAGAAGGAAGGAAATGATCAATTTGATGGCTGACATCAATAAAGTAGAAACCAGGAAAATAATACAAAGAATCAATGTAACAAAGAGATGGTTTTTTGAGAAAATCAACAAGATAGACAAACCTTTATCCAAACTACCATGTTGGCTCTCTTATGGAGACTTCATTGTATATGGAAAGATATACAACAATGTAGGAATATGACTAGACAAAAAGATCACTATCTGATGATGAAAGCCTCAGTGGAGAAATACACAGAAACCTGTCTGTCCACATTCTTGGCTTTTCTGTATAGGAAGGGATGCTATACAGTAGAGCCAGGTCTCTCCTGAAAGAAGGGTCTTAACATCTATTACAGAGGTTGTTCAGAAACACTTTTTTTATTTTCCTTTTCTCTTTCTTCCTTCCTTCATTTTGTTCTTTCTTGTTTTTTGGTTTGTTTTGTGTTGGTTTTGTTTTTTCAACAGAGTTTCTCTATGTTATCCTGTCTATACTGGAACTCTGCAGACCAGATGGCTGGAATTCAAATATCTGCCTGCCCTCAGCTACCCGGGAGCTGAGATTAAATGCATGCACTACTACATTGGGCCAGTAAATTTTTTTATGGTTAACTCCAAGAGAGAAAATGCAAGGAATTCAAGGTCCAATGCCCCATTTTAGAAAAGAGAAAGTTTAGTTTCTATCACCTGCATTGGAAAGGAAAAGCCAGAAATTGAATAAATATAAGTGTGTGTGTGTGTGTGTGTGTGTTATACTTTTCATTGTACATACTTAACTTACATGTAACTTTATAAACACAACATATCACATATCTTTTTACTGCATATACTTCCTTAATTTAATATATGCATTTACTCTCTATATATAAATATATGTATAAAATACCCAAGCATCTGTTTCCCCCAGCCTGGGAAGAAGTCCCAAATCCTGAAGAACTTGTGGTATGAAACCTAACACTATCAAAATGATGCAGCACAGATCTGACCACAGAGCCACACCCTCAGTCTTTGCCCCTAAGCCAGAGAGCAAGGCTCTCTGTTTACTTCCCTCCCTCACTCCTCTCTCTCCTTCTTCATGTCTGCTCCACGGAGGGGTCTGAGGCTCATGACACAATTGATATTTCATTTAGACTTATCTGTATTTTGGAGAATATTGTAGTCAGACTTGTCTCTGTTTCTATAGCTTAGGCTTGTTCCTAACTAGCACTTACATCTTAAATTAACCCATATTCTTTAATCTATACTCAGTCTTTTGGCTCATTACTCATCTCTCCATACTTCCCATGCTGCTACCTCTGAGTCTGTCTGGTAACCCCACTATCTTCTTCTGAAAGTCTTCTCTGTCCCTGGAAGTCCCCCTTAACACCTTCCTGCCTAGCTATTGGCCATTCAGCTCTTTATTAAACCAATCAGACGATGCCTTGGTAAAGATACAACTTCACAGTTTACAAAAAGATTATTCCACAACAGAGGATAAATGTCCTGAAGCAAGAAGCAGATTTAGAAAGAAGAGGAGGAGGAGAAGAAGATTTAACCTGAGGTCTGTGAACTGCAGGACAGAATTGTGCTTTAGCTTGCTGTTTTCTGAGGCCAGTGATGTTTAACTGTTTTTCATGTCATTCTCACTCAGAATGCAAGGAAATAAATAACAACAAATGCTGGTGAGGATGTGCACAGAAGAGAGCCCTTCTACACTGCTGGAAGGAATGTAAACTAGTCCAGCCACTATGGAAATCAATACTGAGCTTCCTCAGACAGTCTCATGAAGGAGCTAGTAAGCCAGGAGACAAGCTCTCAGTGTGAACCCACTATACACAGGCCCTGAGAATACTCCAGCTTCTCCAGGAGGACATTTGGACCAATGGTGACAGTTAGAAAGCCATGTGGTTAGCTTGAGTTCTTCCGCTTATTGAAGATTCCAACATCTGATAGGAGTGGTGTTGCATGTCATTTATTCTCTTGTATTTGAAGATGTGGGTGGGCTTTCAAACCCTGGAGACACTTCTCCTTCTCCACATCATCAGATCACAGCACTGGATGAAACTGTCCCAGATCCTGCACACCATATCTGCACAAAGATTGGGTTAGAAGAACATCTGATATCACAGCAGAAGATAGATGAGGGTCTTTGTGGAAACCATATTTCCTTTGAAAGTCATGAAGTGACAAGCAGCCCCTTTCTCAGTGCCTCCTTCCTCTCCTTGATGAGAAATGCCAGGGCCACTGAGATTCCTCAGTGGGTAAAGGTGCTCGCTACCAAGGCTGATGACCTGAGTGTTATCCCCAGGACCCACACAGTAGGAAAGAATTAACTCCCACACATGTGACTGTATTGTGTGTATAGTCTCTCTCTCTGTCTCTCTGTCTCTCTGTCTCTCTCTCTGTCTCTCTGTCTCTCTGTCTCTCTCTCTCTCTCTCTCTCTCCCTCTCTCTGTGAAGTGGGCACACACACACACACACACACACACACACACACACACACACACTGAATGTTTAAAGGTTATTTTAAGGGAAATAAATATATGCTTTATACAAAATGCCTCCGCTACAGTTCCTCCTCACATTTCCCACCCTCTCTTCTTCATCACCCCAGGACCTGGCTTAGTTACCTACTTCCTTTACTTCTTCAGTACTTCTTGGTTATTTCTATGCCTTTGTCATGGCCCAGAATATTCTTAATCATTTCCTTTATAAATAATGTGTCTACAAGAGGGATTGTGTGCTTGTCAGTGTGAGTGCTCTCACAGGCCAGAACACGGTGTCAGATCCCCTGGAGCTGGAGTGGCAGGTTATTGTGACTTACCTTGTCCTTATGGGTCCTTGGAACTGAACTGTGGTCCTCTACAGGAGCAAGTACTCTTTAGTCTCTAAGCCTCTCCTAAACATGGTCTTCGCTTCCAGATTTGCTAAAGAAACAAGAGTGGATGGAAATATCACCTAAGAAAAGGGCTACATCCTTTTAAACAGAGGAGAAGACTTTTCCCCCAGACCAGAAGGATATTTGAATCTCACCTGAATTAATTAATCCCAAATGTGAATTGTCAATTTGCTTTGGGATTTAGAAAGCTTTCTCTTTTATGTTGGGGATTGAATTGAGGACCTGTGAGGACATAATGAACTTGTGACATGGACAGGGGAACATCCCATGTTCCTGTTTCTCAAGAAGAGAATTTGGAATGCTAACAAATGTGTGGTGGAACACAGGAATGCCTGTAGCCTTTCTCCACTACTAGAGACTGGTTAGGTCAAGTGATGATCCCATGCTGCGCATATTATAAGCGTGAACATGCTGGCCTGCTAATCGGGGCTGCTTGCTGAAATGTAAACTTGTAACTCTATTGTCAAAAGAGCCTGGTGTTAACAGTTTGCACTGTGTGCTCACTTGCCTTGAATGCCCTGGGTTCCCGTTTCAATCAGGATAGACAATTGTGCTGGCTTCTTAGCTTTTGCATCACATCTCCCCCATGTCCTTGGAAATCAAAGCAAGTATTTCACAATCCCATCGTATAAGGAAATAACTGAGCCTCAGAATATGTCAATGACTTATCCAAAGTCAGACAATGGCGAGCCTCTCAAATTGCCTGTGAAATAAAGTGCTCTGGCATATGCATTAGCATCTTATTTCATTCTGCTTAACCTGCTGTGACTCAAACCTGTAATCCCAATCACTCTGGAACCTGAGGCAAGATGAGCACAAGTTCAAGGCCTGCCTGGGCAGGTTAGTCAAATCCTGTCTCAAAATAAAAAAACACCAGAGCTGGAGAGATGGACCAGCATTTAAGAGCACTGGCTACTCTTCCAGAGGTCCTGAGTTCAATTCCCAGCAACCACATCGTGGCTTACAACCATCTGTAATGAGATCTGTCTCCCTCTTCTGGTGTGCATGAACACAGGTCACTGAGAAACATAAAATAACTAAATACTTTACAACAAATAAAAAGATACCAAAAAATCTAGAGATATAGCTCAGTAGTTGACTTCTCCAGTAAAAGGAGAGGAAGTGAGAAAGGAAGAGAGGCAAAGAGAAAGGAGGGAAAGGAGAAAAACAAGAAAAAAAAGAAGAGTAGGGAGAAGAGGGAAGAAACAGATAAATTGCTTACCTCTCCCTTCTGACTGCTCACCCAGCTCCTTACCAACTCCTGTCCGTGCATCCTTCTCCCCAGGACTACAGATGAGTCCCAACAGCTGCCTCTACCCTCAACAGTCTTGATGTCATGCACCCACCCTTCTTTACCTAACTCAAGAGCCAGGGATTCTGTTACTGGAGCAGCATTACACCTGTCACCTCCCAAGATGAGTGTTGGCAGTGGTGAAAAGGAAGCGGGGGTAGGGAGTAAAGGGGGTGAGGCTAAGTCCTAACTTGTTATCTCTCAGGGAGTCAAAACTGAGTTGTATGAGTGCTCCCTCAGTGTGTGAGAGACTGCACTGTAGAGACCTCACAATCCAGGGGTGAATCAGACTCATATGATTGGCAGGTGAGCTGAAATAAATGTAAGCATCCTTGACTCTGAGGTTCTCTATAGCACTGGCTCTGTTCCCTGAGCCCTGCTTTTATCATCGGCCATGTGCCTAGTTTATAGTTTGCTTTCTGTTGCTAATAACATAACAACACAAACTAGGTAAATTTAGTTTGACTCACAGTCTATGGGGGTCCAAAGAAGAGGGGCCAGATCCCTTCTTGCTGGCAGACTCCTGAGGTGATACAAGGCAAGAAACAGAGGACATACATGTGTCATAGTCTCTCTCCTTATTAAGCCACCAGGTGGCGAAAGTCTTTAATCCAGCAGGCGGATCTCTATGAGTTCAAGGCCAGCCTGGTCTACAGAGTATGATTACCAGACAGGCTCCAAAGCTACAGAGAAACTCTGTATTAAAAAAATTAAAGCCACTAGGATCCAGGAGGTGATGGTGCACACCTCTACTCCCAGCACACATTCAAGAGGCAGGCAGATCCCTGTGAGTTCAAGGCCAGCCTGGTCTACAGAGTGAGTTCAAGGACTGTTACACAGAGAATCCTGTCTCAGAAAACAAAAGATAAGCAAGCAAGCAAGCCTCCTGGATCCAATCATGTCATCATCTAATCTTTATGATGCTGCAGGTCTCATGCACTACAGCCCACTCACTCTCTCAGAGTGCTATTTGCCTCTTTAAGCCAGTCAGCCAGCTCATCCCTACCTGGCCTCTGACCACCCTTCCTCAGGGTTCAGAGCTTCTCTTGTGAGTACAAAAGCTCCCACCTTGATCTAACAAAAGCTCAGGAATGAACAATTATTTTCCTAATCTGGAAAATTAATGCAAAAATTCACTTGTGATGCATGACCCACAAATAGCACAAGCTATGTGTTTCTTTTCTGGAAGAGATGGGGATGCTTCATGGATGCTGTCCTTGTCCCTGACACAGATGTCCCTTTCTTCTATCCTGTGGTCACATGGCAGGGTGACAACAGCACTACGACAAAGTTCTCCAGATGCCCAGATCACTGCTTAATGTCCACCTGGCTCTTCATGACAAGCAAGCATGTGTTACGTTTATTTTGTTTTACATCATTTTATCCTGGTTTCTCTGTGTAGCCCTGGCTGTCCTGCAACTCACTCTGTACACCCAACTGGCCTTGAACTCTGAGATCTGCCTGCCTCTACCTCTTGAGTGCTGTGTCTAAAGGGGTGCACCGCCATCGTCCAGCCACAAGTGTTGCTGTTTACACATTCCTCTTAGCCTGAAGCCTTGGGAAAATAGGACAATTGTAATCATTCTTCACTTTCCATTTTCAGAGGACATTGAGATAAAAAAATACAAAACTAGAAACTTCTTGTTGCCCTTTGTGAGGAGGTGGGGGAAGCAAAACTTCCCTCCCTTTTCCAAAGCTTCTTTGTCTAAGCCCTTCATAAAAACTGTTCTGTTGGATTTATAATTCTCAAACTATTAGTCTAGACATGTCCATGGCCCTTCCAGAAGGTATTCCGTCTCCACCAGGGGCACTTGCCAAGTAGACATGCCATAGAACATAAAGGGACTTTTGTTTTGTGTCCTGGGCTCCAGGTGCCTGCCTGTGCTCCTATTTAAGAAGCTATCTCCACTTCGGGATCTCGGGGTAAGCAGAGTTCCTCCATGACACCAAGGGTCTTCATTTCAGGGTCTCGGGGAGAGCAGAGATCCTCCATGACACCAAGGGTTTTTATTTCAGAGTCTCGGGTATAGCGGAGGTCAACCATGACACTAAGGGGCTTCATTTCGGGGTGTCAGGGAGAGCAGAGGTTCTCCATGACATCAAGGGTCTTCATTTCAGGGTCTCGGAGAGAGCGGAGGTCCTCCATGACACCAAGGGTCTCTGTTTCAGGGTCTCAGGGAGAGTGGAGGTCAACCATGACACCAAGGGTCTTCATTTCAGGGTCTCGGGGAGAGCGGAGGTCCTCCATGACACCAAGGGTGTCTGTTTCAGGCCCTCAGGGAGAGCAGAGGTCAACCATGACACCAAGGGTCTCTGTTTCAGGGTCTTGGGGAGAGCAGAGGTCCTCCCTGACACCATGGGGGCAAAGGAATGCAACTGCTACTTGCCAATCTACCACAAAGAATCCTGTAGACAAAATTGGAACCACTGGATCAAAGGACCATGGCCATCCCCTAGGCCCTGGATACATCACAAATAGCCTTCCTAAAAGTTCACGTATACTCACAACGCAGAGCAGCAGTACTGCCTGATGATTAACATGCATTTCTTCACAGCAAAGTTGAGTACCTTCTCCCGTACTCATTTCTGTACAGTTTCTTTGTACAGAATAAGAGTAATCATTTCTAAAACTTGCAAAAGCTAAAGCCAAATTTCCTTTTCTTTAAAAAAAAAAGTTTTATTTTATTTTACGTGGGAGCAGTTTTATGTTTTATGTGCACAGGAGTGCAGAAGCCCAGAGAGGTGAGGGACATTGAACCCCTGGATGTGGAATTGCAAGCAGTTGTGAGCCATCTTTCCCTTAAGTAAAATATCTCAGGCTCAAACCTGTTGTTACAAGAAGGGCTCCCCCCAACCTTGGTAGAGCCATCTCATGTTCTGCAGAAGATGGCAGTCCATCATGGAGGGAAGCCAAGGCAGGAGCCTAATTGTGGGGATTGAAGTAGAGGCCATGAACCACCTGTGTAACAGTAGCACCAACTGCTGTGGGCTGACCCTTCCACATCAGTCAAGAAATACAGCCCTAAGTAGTGATAGCACACCCACGCCTTTAATTCCAGCACTCAGGAGGCAGAGGCAGGTGGATCTCTGTGAATTCGAAGACAGCCTGGTCTACAGAGTAAGTTCCAGGACAGCTAGGGTTACACAGAGAAACCCTCTCTCAAAAAAACAAAACTAAAATAAAACAAAAACCTTTTCTTTCTTAAAAAGAGGGAAGGAAGGAAGGAGAGGGAGAGAGAGACTCCCCATCCCTGGAAATCAAAAGAGGGCATTTTTTCTGCTGAGGTTCTTTCTTCTGAAATGACCTTGGTTTGTGGGCCTAGCCCTAAGGCTGACTGTGGCTGGAAGGGCTTCAGGACCAGGGAAGGGATTAGTCCAGGCTGTATTAGAGGGAATATCAGCTACCACATTCCTGTATGTCACCTTCCTAGAAATTTTGCCCCGGGAGCTGGCTTGTCCTGAGGCCCCTCTGGCCAAGTACGGTTGTGTGGCTGCTGGTTTTGCCTTCATGGCTCTTATTGCCTTGTGGGCCTGAGTGATTCCTCACTGCACTGATGGACCTATCTAGGATGACTGCTCCTGAGGATACCCCCTAAATGACTTTGGCCATCAGATGGTTTTTTTTTTTTCAGTGAGACTAAGAATTTACTGGGCACAGACTATCCCAGATTTTATATATCTGAGATCCGGTTCTTGCTCAAGACTTAGAAAGGATGTTTTGTTTAAGTGTCTGTTTAACTGGAAAATTGGTATCAAGACTCCAGAATTGCCAGTATGTGTAATAGAATACCCATTTGACCCTTTCCCTTCAACCACATTCTAATTCATGTCTCTGATGAGGAAAAGGGGGTGTGGCTGGAATTGGGACCCGTAGTCATTTTAGTGGTTCAGGCCATTCCGCCTGACCCTCAGGAGCTGAGAAATAGAGCACCATTTGGAGGGAGAAGGACATTTAATAACAGAAACCAGGGCTAGATCTTTTTCCTTCACTAACTCCCTCACCCCACTCTCAGTGTCTGCCATGTTCACACTAAGTCTGGTGTAGCCTTGGGGACACCATTGCTACCCTTTGGGCTTCTCTTTCTGGCTACCACAGGCTGAAGGATTAAAAACCAGTGTTTGTAGAGGGGAGCCAGCACCAGATAAATACCTCCGGTGATTACTCTGAGTTGTAACCACCTAGTGACTTTCCTTCTGCCTGCTGAACCAACTGCTACTAAGGACAGTGCAAAAAACAGCTCTGTGGAATTGAGGAGGGTCAGGGTAGATGCTCCCCTGCCCTTGCCTAGTTGGAGCATCTCACACTTGGTGAAAAAATAAGGGAAAGATGTGCCATGAATCTCACTTGCCCTCACCAGTGTGCACCTTCTTGTGATTTTCACTACGATAAATCAAACAGCTTTAACATGAACAAACTCTCCTGAATTGTTCTTGTCTCAGTCTTTGTCTCCAATCCTCCATATTCCCTTCCTGAAAAAGTAAGAAATCTAAGTCCAGTCTCACAACAGGGAATGATGAGAAAGCAACAGTGGGCAAAAACAGGAGTGGGAGAGGAGAAATACTCTTCCCTGGGCACTGTCCTGTTGTGTCTTCTCAGCATTAGACGCAGGGAGTAAGGTACGCAGGAGAACCTGGGGTCCTGGGGTTACCGACAGTGCTGGCTTTGACAGGGAACACCTGCAGTGTGACAGGTGCTGTGCTGCTGTTTGTACACACTCACCTCACTGGCACAACTGTGGCAGTGATGTTATCCCTGTAATAACCTAGGAAAGCTGGCATTTAGAAGTTAGTTTGATCACTTAGCCAATAGGGCCTCTAAAGTCACTTTTCTATAACTGTATAAAAAGCTCCATAAGGAGCCTTTCCATCTTTGTTTTCCCTTCCCAACACCCTTGTTCACCATGTATGTTAGAATCCCAGATCAGCTCAGAGAGTGAGTGCGCAGCATAACTGGGGAAACATGAATGGGAGGTGTGTGTGTGCAGGGTTCAGACAAAGAAAGGAATGTGCAATACCAGGGGCTGAGTAATCAGCTTGCTGTTAGTAGAAACTAGAAAGGACCAGCCCAGAGAGCTGTGTCCTTGATCTACAGGGTCCCAACAAGGAAGGTGCTAACATAATCTTATTTTCTTGCTCTGACTTGCTAATGCTTATGGAGCAAAACCAAACTGAAGCTGGAGGCTACAAAGGGCTTGTAGGGCTTTGTGGACTGGTCAAGCCACCTAGACACAGAGCTGTCCTGTACATCACCCATGCTCTGCTATGGTTACATTAACACGTTCTTGTCAGAACTTTGGCAGGGTGAATTGAAAGAGCTGTGGCTGGATGGAAGCTAGGGAATTATCCCTATCACAGAAGCGTGTCTAACTGACAGGAACTGAAGGAGGAGCACCCTGCCCTGCTGTGTCTTTCCCCATGTTTCTGGATCACTGGTGCCATCAGCATTTGAGGCAGACAAGGTAGCGTTTGGTACCCCAAGCTGCTGGTGAGCTGTGAACTCTGTCCTCGTCCACCCCAGGAGCTCTGGACTCTCCTTTGGCCTCCTCCCCAAAGCCACCAACACTTCCTTTGCTTCCCATATCTATTTCCTTCTTTTTCCCCAAATTCTTTCCACCCGGGGCCAGACATGTGTTGAGTTTGGAGAATATTGTCAAGAGCAGACAAAAAGCTAGAAGGAGGCTCCATCTGGAGAACACCAGGGAGAGCATCTGAACCAGAAGGACAGACTGCTTTCAGAAACACAAACAAAAACAACACAGAATAGGAACCGGAACCGGCCTAAGAACCGTGGTGGGAAAGAAAGGAGGCCGCTGTGGACCAGCTGGGGCAGCCATAAGAGGATGGCTGGAGCAGTGGGACTAGAAAACAAGAGGAAATATGATCCAGGCTAGTGGGATAATCAGGAATGTGTGTGACACTTTTAACATCTTCCTGTGATGATGTAAAAACACTGGAAGTTTTCTCTGGGGCCACCACATAGGAGTGGCTGTGACCCAGAAAAGGTCAAGGTTACTCCACATTCCATGTTCCATCATGGTGACAGCTTTGGGAAGTTCGTAGTTGCTTTTGTTTGGATCCATTGGTTGGTTTTTGTTTTGTTCTGGGGGCTTTGGTTTGGATTGTTTTTTGTTTGTTTTTGAGTCAGAGACTCTTTACATAACCTTTACTAGCTGGAACTCACTATATAGACCAGGTTGGCCTCAAACAAAGACATCCATCCACCTGCCTCTGCCTCCCAAATACTGGAATTAAAGGTGTGAAAAACCATGCCTAGCATTCATCATTGTTTTGTTTTGTTTTTTTTTTTAAAAATAATAATAGGGCAAAGTCAAAAATCAAAGCTTCAAAGGCATCAAATGCTGTTTGATGACATTCTTAGTTTTCAGGGTTAATAAAAGATAATGGTCTATTAATTCATCCCAAAAGATTTTATCTAGTGGTCAGAAAGATGTCAAGTCAGACACAAAGGCAGGTCATGAATGGCTATTTAAGTGGCTAAAGATAGCTGAAGATAGACTGCAATTAAGCACCAGACCTGCAACATTCCAACTTGACCACCATTTAAGTTCTAATCAGCCCATCACCCTCAGAGAATGTTCAGTGTGTAAACTTCTTTCTAGGAACTTGAGTTAAGACCTGTCACCTTCCCCATATCTCACCATCACTTCCTCATATATTTTGTGTATACCTAGGAAGAAAACTCAAGAAATAGACTTCCAACAGACCTCCTGTAGAGAATCAGCTTTCTATTTCTGCTACCAATAGACTGTCTTCTGAAGGGACATTTCTGGGGGTGTTCCTGCCTCTCCTTTGCTTTGAGGCTTGTGGGGGGTGGGGGTATAGATAGGTTTGCTTTGGTTGAGATGTTGTAGTCCCCAGAAGATAGTTTGTGAAGATCACAAGAGAAACTATAGTTCAGGGTATTTACTGGGACAGGGCAGGTCCTCAGGACCTCAAGCCTCATTTGACAGATGCTTACCCGGTGTGCATGAGGGCCTGGGTTTGATCCCCAAAATCACAGAGAGAGAGGGATGAGCTAAAACCCCAGACTCACTCTGCTGGGGTAGCCTGTGCCTCTTGGTCCGTCCCTGAAGACGTTCTGGAGTATCTTGCCTCCCTCACTACAGAAAATACTTCCTTGTTCTAAGACACAATGAACAGCTTCCAAAACTTATGGGATGTGTGTGTGGACACCCTCTAGTTCCCTAGCTGACCTGAGGAGAGTGCATTGCCATTAGTACTTGAGAGGGGCAATCTGTGGGGATGCTTACAAAATCCTAGCTAGAGAATAGATTTTTGGTTTGTGTTCTTAGTGACTCTCCCTTGTCGTATGTCAAACACAGAGTGTGCCCTACAGAAAGTTCTGGTAAATATAAGCTACATCACTCTGGTTGCCATATTTTCTCATCAAACCCTGAGCCTTGAGTCAGAAGTCTTTTCCAGTTATTCCTAAATCTCTTTTGTAAAATGATGTCTCCCACTCCCATATTTCCCCTTTCAGCCTATTTGTTTCTCCTGAGCCTTATTAACCTCAATAGACCATATTTTTATTTCTACCTTGCCTGCTGTAATGTCACTATTTTGTTGGTATAACCATTTATTTCTTATTTACTGGAGCAGGGTTTCTTTGTGCAGCTTTTTACATCAGGATGTCCCTGAACTCACAGAGATCTGCCTGCCTCTGCCTCTGCCTCTGCCTCCTGATCAAAGGCATGTACCACCGTCTGTCTTTGTTGGCATAGTCATATATTGCTTAAAGATGGGGATATGTTCTGAGAAACATACATTAGGTGATTTTGTTTGTTTGTTTGTTTTACTGTTATGAAACATTTGAGAATGTGCTCTGGTGTCTGTAAGAAAAAGGACCTATGGGACCATCACCACATATGCAGATGTATATATTGGGCAGGCCAAAATATCCTTATGAAGTTCCCAATTGTTACTTGAAAATTTTCTCTGAGATCCAGGGTATTTTTTTGTTTTTTAGGTTTTTGTGGGGTTTGGTTTTGGTGGAGTTTTATTTTTGTTTGTTTGGTTGGTTAATTGGTTGTTTTTTTCAAGACAGGGTTTCTTTGTCCTAGAGTTCGTTCTGTAGACCAGGCTGGCCTTGAACTCAGAGATCCACCTGCCTCTGCCTCCTGAGCACTGAAATTAAAGGTTGTGCTACTGCCCTGTCCTGTTTTTTTATTGAACTGTGAGGCTCTTTTTCACTCTTCTTATGATTTCTCATTCCCATTGAATAGTCTCTTACCTAACTGGCCCCTAAAGTCTGGAATACACTCATTCCTTGGGAATAAAATGAGATTCAAACAGAAATCCTAAACCTAAAGAGGAGAGAGTAAGCAGGGAATTATGACTCTGTTCTGTGCTTCTGTTAAATTGTACTGTGCACGCACACACACACACACACACACACACACACACACACACACACACAATACACACACAGGGAGCCTCTGAGTTCTTAGCAGGCCTTGATTTTAGGACAGCCTTATATTCCACAATGAAGAACAATGGGCCTTAAGACCAGGAAACCCAGGGTCCAAGTAAAGGAATGAAGGATCCTGCTGACCACAGGGGGGCACTGTGTCTCCATGGGTGAAGTAGGATATGTAGGGCCAAAAATAGGATTAATCTAGGACAGCAAATGCTGCTCCACCACACTCCCCCATCCTCCCTCCAGTTCCTGCAAAACATCTTTTCTCCTACCTTAGATTTCTGGAACAAAAACTCCAATAGTTTGTTATTCAAATACATGTGCACTTAATAAATTTTTTCCCTAGTTGTAAAAATTGTTCTAACAATGACCTTTGTAGGTAGGTACTAAGAAAGATCTACCCTCCCTTCCATAACACACAACAGTAGCTGCACTGGTAATACCTGGTTGAGGCCTTAGTTTTTTGCTTTTTCCTCATATTTTGCTAAATGATCCCAGTTATTGTAGCTATGCTTTGTTTCTCTTCATTGTGGCATTTCAGCAATCTTTGTTTCCTGACCCAATACCCATCTAACAGCTAACTCTAACCTGCTAACACCCTCTCCTGACACTGGCCTACAACATCTAAATGGGATTAGGCCTAAGACCATAGCTCAATAACAGAGCATGTACAGGTTCTAGGTTCAATCCCCATCACACACACAAAAAAAATAAAAATGGAAAAATCATCAGCATCAAGGACATAAATCTGTCACTTTCCTGTCTGAATGTGAGCATTTGATGCCAAGTGGCTTCAGCCTGCCACTCAGTGTCATTGAGGAAATGGTACAATTGAGGTTTCCATTAAGCAAACTTTAATAACGTCATAATTTTCTATCCACATTGTTCCAACACTTCTATAAAGTGCTTTCTTGAGTATGTGTGTGTGTGTGTGTGTGTGTGTGTGTGTGTGTGGTGTGCTCCTAAGCGTTCAAGTGTATGTGTATGTACACCCACATGTGAGGGCCAGAGGTGGACTTTGAGCGTGTTCCTTCTTCACTCTATACCTAATTTTTTGAAATTGGGTGTTGTGCAGCACAACCCTCTAAATCAACAGCAGCCATTGTCATGTTTGCAAAAGATCCTCATAGCTAGGTCTGTTGATTATAAGAAGGATGCAGGGTCACTGGAAACACACACACACACACACACACATACACACACACACACACACACACACACACACACACACACACACCGAGAAGCCAGCCACTTCTCCCAACCATTTCTGCACTCATTCCATGAGGTTGCTACAGTTTACAGCCTGGGGAAGACTAAGAGTGACCTCCACCTGAACAGCAATGGGGAGTCATCACTGATGTGGGGTGCATCTTCCAGTGTGCCTGTCTTTCCCAGGTCATCCCAGGGTGAACTCTGGTCAATAGGACCTCATGAGGAGGGGCTAGACATTTCTTAGTTCCAACGCCTCAGGAAGAAAGTTCTTACACTACTAGTCCCAAATGAAACTGGTGCCTAGTGATTGGCTAGACAGGCCAGGTAGTGAGCAACTACGGTACTCCTGTCTCCACCTTCCAGCACTGGGATCACAGGTGCACAGCCAAACCCAGCTTTTAACATATGTGCTAGAGATCTGAACACAGGTCTTCATGATTGAACAAGGACTTTACCTGCTGAGCCATCTCCCTAGCCCCTCCTCCTTTTGCCTCAAGAGCCCAAGAATCAAGCTACATCAGCTCCAAGACATCCAAATCTCCACTTTTTGCTACTCACATTTCTTTAACAGGCTCTTGGAGAATTGTGCACAATTTAGCTACCAGCTCCCCTAGAGTCCATCAGTGAATGAAATTCTCATAGGAAGTTCCCTTTTGCTGTAACTTTCTTGACTCCTAGTGTCCTTAGAGATGCCTTGAAACTAGAATTACAGTGGTTATGAGCTGCCATGTGGGTGCTGGAAATTAAACGCAGGTCCTCTGAAAGAGTAACCAATGCTCTTAACCATTGAGCCATCTTCAAAATCCTCTTTCCCAAGCTTAAAAAGATGAGTAATAAAAAGAACAATACTGTTTTCTTGGACCCAGCGATCACATTCTATGAAGTGTTTGTACTCCACAAGCCATCCTCCCTGGTTACAGCAATTTAAGAGGAGCAAGAAGAGGACAGCAAAGGGGAAGGATTCGAGCATTCATGCCACGATTAATAACAGTGCTCAGTTTCCTCTATAGTTTATTGTCACAGCAGACGTGGGAGACAGGAGGTCCCACTCTACACGTAACAGTATGGTCAGAGCCCGAAGTAGCCCTTCCCACCCTTACACCAAGCCCCAAGCAGTCTGACCTAAGCTCTCTCCCACTCTAGATACACACTGACAGCTACCAAAGTTAGTGCAGCCAAATGGCCCAGGCCCCACACTATTGCCCCAGCTCCAATACTTATACCATTGTTATATTTGTTGCCCACCATTTCCCATTCTAACTTTCTTTTTACATGCTGGATACTTCTGTCACATTTTAAGGATCACTGACCCACCAGCAAGCCTCCCAGATAGACATTCTTTTAGGCCCAATGCCTTCAGAGGCTTGAAAAATCAAGGCAAAGCCACTGTCAGCTTTGGGGAATGGAGCTCCCCATCTCCCACCCCTACTTACCTATACACACACACACACACACACACACACACACACACACACACACACACACAACTCTCCTACCCTTGCAAACACAGGATATGAAGAGGGAATGATGGAGGCCCCAAGGTAGCTATATCAGCTTCTTATTCCTCACTTACAGACACCTAGGTCAGGGAGAGAAGACACAATGAATTCTCAACAACAAAATGGGAGAGGAGATAATTCAGGGGTTCTGTATTTTTAACAGCTATTAGGACATCTCTCCTAGGAGCTAGAGGAAATCACAGGTTAAAGGTCAAGGTTAGGGTAGCGACTAAAGATCAAGGTCATCTCCCTGCACGATCTGCCGCTTTTCCTTGCTTACTCTGGCCCAATGCCCAGACACACCTCTCAGGTTAGCAGGAGGTGGGGCTGGGTTCCACACCAGGGCAATGTGAGTCATTCAACAGGAGACTTCCATGGTGTGCCCCAGGGGTCCAGAAGGAAGAGTCCCAGACTCTCTACTGTGTGACAGGGTGCAGGAGCAGGACTGACCACCATCGATGGAGGCTGCACTGGTCATAGATGCCGTATGAGACCAAGATAGGCGAGTCATGTAGGATGAGGCTACTGTGGAAACAGAATGATAGGCCAGCTATCAGAGATTTTGGGGAAGAGGGTTGGTAACTTCAAGGTGGTTTCTAGGTGTAGACAAAAGTGGTAACTGGGGCCAGAGAGGCAGTAAGCTTGACTTATAAGAAGTATGAATCTAAGAGTCCACCTAAAATAGGCCTGCCCTCATAATGACAGTCCATTCCCTTGATAGTGGCCTGTCCCAATACTCACTCTATCCCATGCCTTGCAGGAAGTACTTGAAAGCCTCAGTCAGCTTGCCTGGCTGTGGGCATGTTACAAGGAAAGAGGGGAGGCAGGAGAGATATGGTTAGACACCCTGAAAGCCCAAGGCCACAGTAGTGGCAAAGGGCACAGATCAGTGACACTAATAATTCATGCCACTTCCCCCTCTCATGTTCGGCAGGGTACTCACCTGAGTCAGCTGTGGCTGACCTCCAGAGTCAGCATTCGATTCAGGAAAGCCACCAGAAAAGAAGGACAGATGGGTACATCAGATGACCCACACAGAGGGAAAGGACTCTTTCCCACACCTTCCTTACTTAGTCCCTTTGTCCTATTCTTTGTTGACCCATAATAAACCCACAAGGCTTAAACACTGGAATTTAGAGTATGTATGGTCCTAGATAAGGGGCCCAGAAGCAAACACGGCTTGGAGGAGGACTACTGACCTTGAGGAAGGAGGTCTGTGTGGGGTCCAGTTTTGAGTTACATTCTACCTGGAATAAATAGGAGGTTGAATGAATGAGCTTGCCCTCCCCACAGCACTTCTCCTCCAAGGGACCCTGTTCTTTCCCCCTTCCTTCTCAGTCCCTTACCCAATTACTTCTTAGTAGAAATGAAAGTTCCTAAAGTTGCTCCACCTGTCCCAGAGTTTGCCCCTTGGCAAGATCCACTTATGACACCAACATTCCCTCCGTACCCCGAAAGTCACTACTAACCACAGCATATTCATGAGGCGCTTGGTCTCCTACCACCAGCATCACAGGGCACCTAGAGGGTCAGGGAGGAGGCAGTGAGCCCTGCACTCCTTCCTCCACCACTTCCCAGGAGAGCAGTTAGAGAAATGTCTGGCTCCAAGGAGCAACCAGCCTCCCTCTCCTGCTGACTCAGCAAGAGGAGCAAAAAGGGCAGGCCCAAAGAGAGGCAACCTGATACACAGAATGGAGTTGGAGACAGGCAAGTTCGCTACAGAGGCTAAGGGGTGCTGGTACCAAGGGACAGTCCAGGAACAGGGCAAAGCTGTATCTACCAACATCTTACTTGAGGGTCATCTCACCACCTCGCTCAAAGTTCAGGTCTCGGCGGCTAGAGAGGGTTCAAAGAGAAATTGTTTTTAACAGGCAATGCTGTCTATATAGATACACTACCTTCTCCATAGGACGCTATCTCCCTTTTTCATAGTCAACTATTGGTGATGAAAAGTAAATACCAGAAGCTGGGGTTGCAGCTTGGTGGTAGAATACCTGCTTAGCATCTGCATGGCAATGGGTTTGATCCCCTGTGGTTAAAGGGGGGTTGGGACAGAAGATGGCAAGCTCATGCCAAAACCATACCACCAATAATCACTTATTCCCTAGACCTGTGGTCAGAAGCAGATAAGGGTGAGGAAGGGCACAAGAATGAGAGATCCAGGGCTGGAGAGATGTCTCAGAGGTTAACAGCTTTGGCTGCCCTTCCAGAGGACCTAGGTTCAATTCCCAGCACGCATCTGGCAGTTCACACCTTTCTGTGACTCTGCTTCAGAGAATCTGACACCCTCACACCAATTCACATAAAATAAAATTAAGAAGAATGAGAGATCTCCTTACTCCTGTCCTAAATCTGCATTCAGAACCCAGCCTGCCACGCATGCTGCTCAAGGCCCTCTCTCCACTTCCCTTTCTTCATGTGCATACAACCCACTCACTTGTTGTAACTGTTCCAATACAGATCAATGTTCTCTGTGCATGTGTGATGATATTTCTATACTTTTTTATTAATTCAGAATTTCCAGAAAGCTATTCCTGAAGTGCAGAAGAGATAAGGTAGGGTTGGAAGAGGGAGCCAACAATGGCTAAAACTGTTTTCACACCCTAGATTCTATCCCAGCTAAGGAAGTCACCCCAAAGAATTCAAATCCCTGCTGGTTACCTCAGCTTCTTCTGCCTTTCACAACCAGTTACCTGACTGAGAAGATGTCCAAGAATCATCTCCAGAATGGAAGAGGTAAGGCCTGTTAACTGCAAGGGCAGACAAACAAGTTCAAGGTATTGTGGGGGAAAGGGACCCAGGTGAACGCAGCTTCATTCCTGTGCCCCACTGTGCCCTCACCCAAGGGCAGTCCCCACCCTAGATATCAGAATACAAGCCTATCCAAACCTTGTGGGCTGCCCAATCCATCCAGCCCTTGGCATTGGGATGAATGTTGATGAGAACAAGACCTTCAACTGTGTCTGGGTGAGTCAACTAAGGGTTGACAGAAAGGAGATCAGAAGTAGCCACTCTGCCTCACTGAGCCTCACCTACCCCAAGACTCCTATATGACCTATACTCTCTACCCTGCTACCCATTTCCTTCCAAAATACTGGGATTACAGGAATTGTGGGCCATGCCTACAATAGTCTACTTAATATGGGGTACCTCCATTCTCCAGTCTAGCAGTTTTTGCTTCTTACAGCATATTGTGACAGAATGTAGGCTCCAGCTCCAACATCAACTCCAATTATTGTAGAGAAACTGTAAAAGGGAAATGTACATGTCACAGACTCTATCAATCAAAATCTGTCACAGCCTAATCTCTTCAAACTCCTCACCATCCTTCATGGAGTCACAGCCACCAAAGGGGACAGCAAAGGCCTTTCCTTCACGCATGTAAATGGAAGGTCCCAAGAATGCCTGTCTGTACTTTCTCTCTGAGAACTAGTGTCTGGAAAAGAAACACGCATCTCTTCCTACCCACACTGCTTATTCATTCTCAACTCTCAGAAACAAGTTTAAACTTGTTCTGAGTCCTGGTTCCACAGAGGAACGAAAACTATGGACCTTAAAACAAAACATGAAACAGATGTGATGTTAGTGAAACAGAAGAATGGAGGAGATAAACCACAGCTGCTGAGAGCCAGGGTGCCCATAAGCTAAGAAAAGATCTCAGGAATCGGGCTGGCAAGATGACTCAGCAGTCAAGAACACTTTCGGAGGGCACTTTGGATTTCCAGCACCTAATGGTGGCTCACAAAAATCTATAATGCAAGTTCCAGGGATTCCAACGCCCTCTTCTGGACCCAGTGGGCACCAGGTATATATATATATATGGCATGCATACATATATGTAGGCAAACATTCATAACACATAAAATAAAAATAAGTAAGTCTAAGAGAGAGAGAACACCCACAAATCAGCATCTTCCTCCACAGGCCAGAGGGGCCTGTAAGACTGATCTTCCATCCCCCACTGCCTTCCACACCTGGTTCCCAGTGTACCCAGGAAATGTGACCCAGGAAGACAGAAATGGGAACCAAGATGGGTCTATTTAGTTCCTCAGAAATGAGAGCACCTGGACCTCTTCTTGCCTAACTTCCAGATCAGAAAAGCTTCCCTGCTGTGAGCCATTATCATTTATTACAGAAATAGCAACCATTCTAGATATCAACTCCCACCTGCTGTAAGCCCAATGCCTGAACTCATTGTCTTTACTCCAGAGACTCTCACTTTAAGTACTGCAGGATGCAAGGAATCATGTCTGTGAGCTGGTCCAGAGACAGGTACTGGTACCTAGAAGAGAGGTGTTGAAGTTACCTATCTGCCCCCATATGCCTCCATATCTTGTGCCAGCGCCTTCTGTGCATCCTTCACTTTCACCACCATCCCCACACAGCTGCTTATGAAAATGGGGTAAGGAACTAAGTCTTACCCCAAAGGGAACACAGGAGCCCCCTCTTTCATTCCAGGGGCATCCACATGAACCCGCATGAAGTTCTGGATGATTTCTTGCATATCCCCGAAATGAAACAGTGGCTGGAAGCAAGATTTATCTAAAGAGAATCCATATCCCCCCAACAACAAAATCAGAAGTAAAAAGCATCCTTGGGCCAGAGCCCATCCTAGCTTTGGTACCAGCTAAACTAGAGGAGAAATCCTTTCTGATGTGTCACTGGACTTCCTGCCTTATCATAGTGACAACCACCCCATACACACTGGGGTTTCTCCTCCCCTGCCTTCTTCCAGAAAGAAGTAAGAGAAGCAATGAAGGTCTTACAGTTGAGTCTTACATCATCGGAGGTGAATATCGCTGGGCGTTTGGGTTTTGGGGTGCCATACAGGGTAAAGGTGACAGAGCCATAAGGTGTCTCCACAGAGTGAGTCTGTAAGAAAAAAGGTCACCATCAGGGAGAAAAATATACTGAAAATTTTCAAAAGGGGGAAAAGCAAAAAGAAGAAGTGAAGGGTTGGTTAAAAACAGGATCAATGGGTTTTAGGAAAGAATGACAGTGGAATTGGATCGGAAAGTAGGAAACAATGAAAGACCAAAAATTAAGAAAGTCAACGGAGAGAAAAAGAAGGGAAGAGAGGAGAAAAATGGGAAATGGGGGGGAGTGTAAAGAGTCAGATTGGGGCCCTCTCAATATTGGGGGAGAAAAGAGCATGTCCTCCCTCCCTGTCCCCACAGTTACTTGTCCCTAGTCCATGGGAGGAGATGGAAAATGGTGGGATGTGCATTAGAATGAGAGCCATGGGCCTAGGGATGCTGGGAGGCAAGGGGGACTTTTCAGAGGATGGGATTGAGGCAGGGAAGTCAAAAAGTCACCATTAATCTTGGCAGTTTCAGATGTTTGTCCTGGCAACAGTGGCTTTTCCTCAGTGATTTGAACCTCCTGCAGCTCTGGCATGGTGTCCTGGCAGGGTAAGAAAACAATAAACCAGCCAGGCAGTGGTGGTGCATGCCTTTAATCCCACCACTCAGAAGGCAGAGGCTGTCAGATCTCTGTGAGTTCAAGGCCAGCCTGGTCTAGAGAGTGAGTTCCAGGACTGTCAGAGCTACACAGAGAAACCCTGTCTCAACCAGTAAGTCTGTGAGGCTGCTCAGCCTCAAGCCTCCTTAACTATACTCGCAGGGCAGGTCAATTCAGGATGCAGAGGGACCCCAGAGCTGAAAACTCCGATACAGAAGGCTTTTCTGGCTCCCCTATCCCACTTTAGGGTAACTAACTAGGAAGACTGCAAAAGATGACAGAATCAGTCTCTTGAAACTGCCAGCCCCCCTGTGGCGGCGCCTCTACCCCTAACACATTTCCAGATCGCCCTCCCTCTTGATATCTGACAACACCCTCTCCTATCCTGGGGGGAAACACCAGGGTGGGGAAGCAATGTGGCCCCAGCTTTTTAAGCTACATTTAAGGAACACCCCACACTCCCTGTTGGAGCTCCCTGACTGGGTACACTCTAAGTGCACCAAGGGATAGAGCAGTGCCAGTTCTCAATGCTTTATGACCTTCAACTATAGCTCCAATGTCAGCATCTGGAGGGGCTAAAAATGACTAAGGCCATGACCGATCGGAAGTACTCAACAGAGGGACATAGATATCCAAAATCGAACCAATGGCTCCCTTCCTCTGGCGACTCAAAACTCTTCCAAGTACAAGTAACTGGGCATACATCAACACTGAGGTTTACACAGAAGCAGAGCCCCTATACAGACCTGCAAAGAAAGAAGCCAGTGGCTTGGTGTGGGTGGGATCAATTTGCTGAGCTCCTATTGGTCAGCTGAGGTGAGAGTAGAGGTCAGGGTTCTTAGTCCTGACTCTGGGGTCTGAGGAAACATGCGAACAAGGTGAATGACATGGGAAACAGACAGATCTTTTAGGGACATACTGCCACAGCCAAGACCCAGACTCCTAAGGTCACTAACCCTCCCTAACCTCCACTGAGTCCAGAGAACACGTCCTCTCTAAGCTTCAATCAATCGAGCTGGAGGGGCCTGCGAGGCAACACAAGCAGGTCCACACTGGGCAGGGTATGGAGAGAAAAGAGTGGTGACATGACAGGACTGTGTCAGAACCTCTGGGTCCTATCCTACTGTGACCTTGCCCTGTCTGTTGCCTCTCATATTTGACAGCTCTCAGTGGATATGTAGGTAGTACAGAGTGACGTTTTCCTCCACCATTTAAAAACAAACAAGCTTCATGCCTTCTTACCTCTCCTCCACCCAGTCTAACTGGAGGTTTAGTGGAGAAAGCCGAGGGGGGAACAGGGTGGTCCTGCAACAACCTCCAGACTTCCCCGACTTCATGTGCCATCCGGGAAAGGATGGGTAGGACTTGTGACTGGACGCTCCCAGAATCTGAAACCTGTCCCTGTGAGTCCCTGGCGGCTGGTCCTCGTCTGGACCAAGACCCTCCCACGACCAAGGCATAGTGCCCAGGACCCTGGACATGGTCTCAAGCGTGCTCCAAGCAGGTCCTGCACTTTGTAGCGCCTCCGCCTTTGTGCGCAGCAGCGGAGCGCCTATGTTGGCCAGCCACTTCCCTGGAGCCCAGCCCCTGGACCAGGACCACAGTGCCCACCCTCCCGGCCAGCACCTTCCCAGCGCAGCGGCGCTCTTGCCCCTCCCCCTGCCTGCTGCAACCGCTACCACCTTCAATTGCCTTTGACTTAGATTGGCCCTAGCTTTGGTTCCCCATAAACACGCCCCACTACTTCGCCCTGGCCGCTGGAGCATGGGCGGGAAGGGGAGGGAGGCTAGGGACACTCGGCAAGATGCTTGTAGGCTCTCCTCCGGATGCTCCCCACAACCCCAAGCCGCGTGAAGTGGGGTGTGCGTGGGGACCCATTAAGCCTCCAAATGACCCCCATGCCCACCTCAACGTCGCCCCCTACTGTGACCTGGCTCTGCCAGGTTCACTTTTGGCTCTCTTTCTACGCCCCCCCCCCAGATTGAGGGGAGGCGACAGATAGAGCGGGGAGGCCAACCCTAGGTGCTCACGTCCCACAATTTCATCTCCGCCTGCCCAGAAGCAAAGGGCTAGGTCAAAGAACGGGGAGGTGGGCGAGGGCCACTGCTCAGACCCGGTCTCCGGGCAGGTAGGGGCAGTGGTGCCAGCGTGTCTGGTGACAGGGCGTCGAGGGCGCAGGAATTCCGAGCGCATGGGGTGCTGGTACCTCCTCAGCCAAGTCTTGCCACCTGCACTCCGGCCACTCTGTGAGAAGTTGGACAACAAACAAGGGGGTATGGAAATGCTGTGGCCCGCTATAAATAGAGGGTGAACAAAGGAGGGGGAAGATGATGACCAACTGGGACTCCCGGGTCAAGGCCCTACCGTGGGGGGGGAGTGGACGTAGGGGAGGGGCTGGGAACCACCCAAGGGCTCTTACTCCTGTGTAACAGGCACGGAGGTGGAGCTAACCCCGCAGGGGTGGAGTAAGGGTTTGAGGAGGACTCGAAGTCCTGGGCTGAGACCCAAGAGACCCTGTGGCTGAGGCGCTAACCCCTCCCAGTCCAATCCCCCAAAGGAGGGGGAGATCTGCTTAGAAAGACTGAATGGCAGTGCCCGATTGCAGATGTCTCCTGAGCTACTGTCTCCTAGGCCAACTCTCATGCCTAGGTGGGTTTACCATCCTATCCTAGGCTTCCACAAGTTTCACATCTGAGATACACCCTCCCTTGTGCTCTTTAAAGGGAGGCTTGCTGGAGTGGAATAGTTGATGTGGCTATGGGGATTGAAAGTTCTGTTAGGCAACCAGATTGAATTTCCCCACATGCCCTCCTTCTTGCACGCCTGCTCCCAGGATCAACCCTACCCCATTCCCCTTCAGCCTAGTTCCAGACTTGCCATTTAGGGGTACTGGGTGCCAGGCCAGTTGTAAACAATGTCCAATGGAACAGGAGCTACCAACTGCAACACCAGCACAGACTGCAACCCCCAAGACCCCCAAATTGTCCTGCTCCTGCCTGGGAACTACCCTTACCACCCACAGCCCCCCTCCCCAAAGAATATCAATGCCCCTTTCATCCCCACTTGGCAGGTCTGATGGAAAGAAGGAAAGGCCAAAAGAGAGGAGGAGGAGACCTGGATAGGCTCAAACCCAGCCTTCAAAAGACACCGTAGACCTAAAGAGCTTCCTATATCCCTCAAATGGAGCTTCTAGCTGTCATCTGTTCTTTTCTCCTGCTCCCTTCATAAATATTGCCCTAGAAACTGGCACAGAAACCTGGCACCCCAGCTTTCTGACTAGGCCCTTCACAAAGGTTTAATGCTCTCCTGGGCAATGGGAGGCTGGAATTAAGAGCGCAGCTACAGATGAGTGAGATAAGAAAGAACTCGACAGCCCTGGTGGCAGGTGGAGATCAAGAGAACCCGGGACTGAGTGAACACTTCAGCCTGAAGGCTTCTTTCATGAGTCCAAAGTAGCTGTACTTGGAGAGGAGGAGGAATAGACTGGAAGGTTCCAGCATCTAAATTCGTCTCTGGGTCAGGATGACTCAGGGGGAACCTGATAAGGGGCAGACATAGGGGCTTGGGGTGGGGAGGCAGAAGGTAGGAAATTTCCACTGGGATAGAGGTCTCTAAGCAGCCCCCGATGACACAGAGAAGGCTGGTTCTGTTATGCCCATTGTTCTTTATTGTCAGAACAGGTTCAAGACAGACCTGAGAGCAAGTGTCCCAACATGAACAATGCCTAACCTTCTTTCTCTGGACCAAAAGCAGTTTGAAACCATGTTTATAGCTAAGGGATAGTTTCAAGCACATGCATTATGGGAATCACTGGATAGGTGAAATTTAAAGAACTGGTATATTTTGGTCAGTTTTGTGATCCAGTGACTGAGGAAGCAAATAAATAAAGAAAAAACTAGGGAAAATAGTCTATGAGATCAATATATGGAGAGCAAGTCATATAGCAGGCTCCCATTGAGAGATTTTTCACTTCCCCAGGATGATTTTAGTAACCCTTGACGAAGACAGAACAAATTAGAAATTAAGAAATACTTGAAAGTAATTTTTTGGAGCAGCACACTGACAGCTATATATGGTGTTTTTGTTTTGTTTTGTTTGTGTTTTGTTTCTTTTGGTTTTGTTGTTTTGAGACAGGGTTTCTCTGTATTATTTTGGAGCCTGTCCTGGAACTAGCTCTGTAGACCAGGCTGACCTCGAACTCACAGAGATCTGCCTGTCTCTGCCTCCCCAGTGCTGGGACTAAAGATGTATGCCACCACTGCCCTGCCATAGATGGTTTTGCAAGGCATATTATTTAATGTTTACACTTTTGTGTCTAGTGAAACATTTCAGGGCCCCTAGCAGTATTTCTGAAACCCCTACCCAAGAAGACTAACGACCACAAGCTAAGAGCCACATGTTTCTAATTCAGAGGTTTTGTTGCTAGGGTAGACTGCCCAGATGAGAAATGAGGTATTTGAGTGGGAGAAAAGGGGTGTTTTATCCAGGTAGAAAGCAAATGAGAAAGAAAGTATGGCTAGAAATGCAAGAGCTTGTAGCTTGTTGTTTTCTGCCAGCCCGCCCACCACTGGTCTGGTTATTTGCTGGCCCCAAATAACACTCAGAGACTCTGTATTTGAGACAATCCTGTTGGCCAGTTGCCATTATTGTTTATAGGCTAGCTCTGTCTTAATTATTAACCCATTTCTACTTATCTAAGTATTTCCACGTGGCTCATCTTACCGGAGAGAGGCGGCCAGCCATCTTGCTCTACATGCTGACTCCTCCTAACTGCTTCCTGTTTCCTCCTCCTAGTCTCCTAGCCCCGCCTATCTTGTTTCTTATTGGCCCAACAGTGCTTTATTAATTAACCAGTATGAGAAACATATTTACAGAATAACATCTCCCATCAAGAGCTACCCTCAAGATTTTTTTTTGAGACAGGAATTCTCTATGTAGCTTTGTAGACCAGACTGACCTCAAACTCAGAGATCCACCTGTCTCTGCCTATGAAGTGTTGGTATTAAATGTGTGAGCCATCCAGCTACCCTGAAGATGTAAGAACAGGTAGTATTGTGATCCCAACTATTTATTATTGTCCTTAAAATCATGGACATGAAAACTGAAGCCCAGAAATATTCATGACCTGTCCATGGCCACACTCCTAGGATTTGACTCCCCACCAGACTTACTTCCCTCCAGGGACTATTATTCTCTTTCCACCAGGTAACCTCTTGAGTGACTAACTATTATGCCATTAGGGCCCCTGCTAAGAGCAGTGTTGGTGACAGGCGGGTGACTCCTGGTGAGATAGACTGGGGCCAAGTTGTGTCCTTAAATACTAGGCAAGAAGACTTGACAGTAAGTACCAGAGATTATGCTTTCTCAAAAAGATTTTTTATTTTGATTTATGTGTGTGAATGTGGATGTGTACACGTGAGTGCAATGCCTGTGAAGGCCAGCGACATCATCAGATCGCTCTGGAGCTGCTAGCTGCCTGATATAGTTACTAGGAATTATACCCATGTCCTCTGCAAGAACACTATGTGTTCTTAACCACTGAGCCACCTCTCCAGTCCTGACTGTTCTGTTGTTGTTTTTGACACAGGGTTTTTTGTGTAACAGCTCTGGCTGTCCTAGAATTAGCTCTGTAGGCCAGACTGCCTGCCTCTGCCTCCCAATGCTGGGATTAAAGGCATGTGCCACTACCCAGCAGTCTTGACTATTCTTGTGTCATAGCATAGTCTTTCTGTGAGACCGAGTATTGGGTATTTCTCAAACTAGCCATATGTCTAAAACTGGCCTTGAACTCATCTTCCTGCCTTGGCCTCCGGAGTCCTGTAGTTGCAGGCATGTGTCACTGTACTCAGGTGTCATAATCTGCTCTTAGGCAGGAATAGTGGATAGGAAATCATGTTTTGGGAACATTACACTAATGGGAAAAGAATAATAGTGCCAGTTTGTAGAGTAGAATAAGCAAGGCATTGATTTTGGAAAAGGGGCAGTTCACAAGCCTCAGGTAAGAACCTTAGTTCTAGTAGAGGATGATGCCTTCCTGCTACCTTCTTCTGACCTCCATGGGCATGACCCACACATGGTACATAGACATACATACATGTAGGCAGTACACCTGTACATCTAAAATTAATTTGAACAAGACTTGAATTAAGAATGCAGGAATAGGAGTGGAAAGGAATGAGTTTATTGCATATTTATAGATCAGGCTGGCCTCAAACTCAGACATCAACTCACCTCTGTTTCCCAAGTGCTGGGTTAAAGGTGCTGGCTGCTGTCACTCCCACCCCCACCCCTCGACAATAATGAATTTATAAGATTACAAAGTGTTTATAGTAATTAGGGCTCAATTGTCTAAGAAAAGAAAGTAAACAATCACTGCAACATGATCCCTGATGCCCATGTCTTTTATGGGGCTTTTGTCTAGAAAGAGGCCATTAAGGAACATTTGGAACTGCTCAGAGACCTATCTGGGGTATTTTCTGAGTCTGAGATTTACTCTCTGGCACATTGCACACTGCTTTTATATAGATCTATTTTACTGCAGGTCCTCTGCTTTTTCCCTTGAGTCAACAGTAGAAGCCCTTTAAAATCCCTGTTGTGGGGTTTTCCACAGCCAAGGGGATTCTGAATGCTGGTCAGTAGACCTAGGAGACCAGCCAGGAGGGCAGTGTTAACTCAGCCCAGCCTGGTTTTCTCAATCCCAAATGTGTCAGTGGTTGAGTCTCCCCATAATGTACATGCTAAAGTCCTACATTAAGTGGGGCTTGGGAGGCTCATGATGAGGTTTTGGGAACTAGGTTAGTACATTTATAGGTCAAGGGAGTTCACCCACATGAGGGCATAGTGGGGCCAGAACCCATAAGACTAGTGAACTGAAGTGACCGGGGGGGGGGGGGTTGATCATCTGAAAATGCCAACAGGTTGGCAGCTTGGTCAATTCAAAGATCATGTCTTGCTGTCCATGATTCCACCATCATTACACAGCCCGAAGCTCTTGTTCATGTCCATGCTGTGGATGGGCAACTGTCTAAAGGCAGGAAACTGATGTATCAACTTCTGCTTCTGATACCAGAAGGGAAGACAGCAGAGAAACCAAGCCAGAGCCAGAAGTGATGTAATTTAACATTGTGACACCACAGTGTTTCTGTTCTGTTGCTGTCGCCACCCCAAGCCCCCAGTCATCTGGCTCCCACACCAGCTGCACACACAAAAGCACAGGTACCATCTGGGCACCCAGGTACATGAAGGTGGTGGGAGGGAAGGTTACTAAAGCAGAGGAGTTTACAGTGCTTTTGCTGTAGCCACAGCAGTGGGATGGAATGGTGAGGAGGACAGTGGATAGCAACATGGAAGAGGACGATAGTTCCTAGTGCTGCTGTAGTTTATCATTCATATCCCTCACTCTCCAATCCTCTCCCTGACTGTCTACCCTCACCGCACACTCCTTGCTGTTGACCACGGCTTCAGAAGCAGAAAGAACATTCCATCGGTTTGCTGTCTTTGAGGAATCATCCAGCAGTGGCACTGAGATTAACAACAAGAACTTCTCGAAACTCTGTAAAGACTGTGGCATTATGGATGGCAAGGCGGTGACCTCCGCAGATGTGGACACTGTGTTCAGCAAAGTGAAGTAAGTGGCCAAAGGAGGGGAGTGAAGTGAAAAGGACACAGCATACTTGTTGTGCTTTGAACTTGTTGGTTTTCAAGACTGGGTTTCTCTGTGCAACAGTCCTGGCTCTCCTGGAGCTCACTCTGTAGACCTGGCTGGCCTTGAACTCAGAGATTTACCTGCCTCTGTCTCCCTAGTGCTGGGATTAAAGGTGTGAGCCACCGCTGCACAGCCAGATGGCACAGTTCTCATGATGGGAGATTTATAAGAAACATCTGGCAAGTGCCAGGCACTGTCCTGGTCCCTATTCTCAGGATTCATCACCAGGATAAAAGCGGCCACATCTGGATAAGAAAAAGGGAGATGTTGGGAGGCAATGACTTTGCTCTCCAGTTACTGGATTTCTGTTTGAGTGACTAGGGCCAAGAATGCCACAACCATCAACTTCCAACAGTTTCAAAAGGCGATGAAGGAGCTGGGCCAAAAGCTGTTCAAAGGGAAGAGCCCAGATGAGGCTTTGGAGGATATTTATAAACTCATGAACGGCAAGGACCCTGGCATCACAGGTGCTACTGTGAGTAACGTTCTTAATTTTTGTCTGATCTTTTTCTTTCTTTCTATTTTCCCTTCCTTCTTTCCTTTCTTCCATCCTTTCTTCTTTCCTGTCTGTCTGTCTTTCTATCTAGCAGGACATTACTCTGTTAGCTGAGACTGGCCTGTAACTGGCTATGTGATCTAGACTAGGTTTGAATTGAAGATCTTCATACTCCAGCCTCCCAAGTGCTAGAATTATAGGTATGTGTTGCCACACCTGCCTTAATAATAGCCTTCTTCATCTCCAGCCTGGATCTCTACTTCCTCAGATTCCACTGCTCTAGGCCCGGCCTAATCCTGTCAGCATCATGCTTGCCTGCACAACTTGGGAGACAGGGTAGAAAGCCTGTCCTGGAAGACTTTAGTACCCTGTGGTCATTCAGAGGTGAGGGAGCAGTGGCATGGAAAGAGACTTGCTCCAGGTGCAACTGGTGTGTCCAGCTACTCCATTAAACTTCAGCATAGCTATCCCACTAGGTGAAGTTAGACTCACTCTCAAGGCTCCCATTTGTCAGTGTTCTGGGGCTTTGGAGGCACATTCGCACTAGAGGAAGTGGGTGCCTGCTCTCCGCCCAGTCCTCTCCCTACGTATTTTAATCTCAGAACTCCTGCCTCTCACCTCGTCTTCCTAAACTGTTTCCTCTGTTCACACCATACACTGGGGCAGGGCTTGGGCCTGAAGCCCTCTGGCAGTAGCCTGCTGGATACAGAGAATTCCACTGTCCTTTCCCAGAGTAAAACTCTCCTGTGTCATGAGTAGTGCCAGAGTTCCAGCCCATAGCTGTGTCTGGGCCTCAGGAAGTGGCACCAGGCCAGATGAGCAGAGCATGCACTCCCAGCATGTGCCATAAGGCTCTAATACCATCCATGGGGAAGGCTGTGATAGTGTGGGGAAGTGAATAAGTCTCAAACACCCATCCCCCCTTGGCTTGCAGAAAGCAACAACAGAGTAGACCAGTTGACAGATACTAGTAAGTCTGGAACCCATAAGGAGCTCTTTGATGAGAGTGGCAAGGGGAAGGGCATCACAGGACGGGAAGAGACCACAGACAACTCAGGCTATGTGAGTGGCTACAAGGCGGCTGGCACCTATGACAAAGACTGCAAGTAGAGAGGAGCTGTCTTTGCCTGCTGGTTTCCTGACCCTGTGTTTTTAACATTAGGGAATGTAGGAACTAATAAACTTCATGTGTGCAGCACCTAGTGCATTCTATCTCATGAGTATGAGGACCAGATTGCTGCATAAACTGAGATAGGGAGGAGAGAAAGCCCAAGGATCCAGGGTTTTCAGCCATGGACCCTTTACTCTCCTAAGCCTAAGTCATAATGTAGTAGTCTCCTTGTCAACAGCTCCTGAGAAGAGGGCTGGGGAATACATTATGGAGATAGAGTTAAATCAGATGCAGAAGAAAAAACATTTGCTTACTGTGTTTGGACATCCATGGCCTCCATTCCTTCTGTAGCCCCAAAGGGAGTCAAAGTTCCTGATTTGACATACCATGATCCAGATAATCACTTAATAGAACCTTTAATGTGTCTCCCAACTTGCTCATCTGTTAGAATCCAACTTTTGTTGGGAAATAGATTAAAAACCAGGAAGGAAAGCCCAATGTTACAAATCTCAAATCAATTTTCCAGCTGATGAAAGAGACTCTGTTTGCTTGTTTGTCTGTTTGGTTGATTGGTTTGATTTATGAGACAGGGGTCTCAGTGCGAAGCCCTGGCTAGCTTGAAGGCCTGGGACCCTAGTTCAGGCTGGCCTTGAACTTAAAGGGACAACTGCTGCGATTGAAGGCCTCCACCTGCCCCTACTTCCATCATCAAGCCCACAGAACAGAAGAGATTTCCAACTGCTAATAGTAGTTCTGAAGGATGGTCAGACAGGTGACACTAAAAGCAGGGAAGGGAATTAAATCACGACTGAGTTGGATGGTTTTTAACATGTTATTTGCAAATTAGTACAGATTCTCAAGAAGTCAATACTGAAAGGATTTCAGGAACCTTTTGCCAAGCTCCCCTGCCCCAATGTTTTTTTTTATACTTTCCACAACTGGAAATTAGGCCTGCCTCATCATCTGCCACCTGAGTGGCACAGGTCTTGGAGTCTGGGAAATGGTGGGTGGAGGGGAAAGAGGAAAGGGGAACTGAGGGACCTGGGAAAGAACAAAAAAGATAACTACTGGTGGTCCTAGGTAAGAGAAGTGTGGGAGGCAGGTTGGGGAAAGGTGGGCAGTATGGCTGTGCTGTGAATGTTCTGTCGGGAGACAGGGGAAACTCCATGGTGGGAGGAGGTGGGAAAAAAGAGATATGAAGCAGAAATCACAGACAAGTGCTGGCTGGAGACAGAGGGGACTTGGGGGTGGGGAAAGGAGACAAAATTGACCTGAGGATGTTAGTGGGGTTCCTTTTGCTGAAGTGTGGTAAGAATTATAAGGGAAATGGGAGAGACTGACACTAAATCAGGGATAGGGAGAAATGCTGGAACTGGATGTCTGTTTTTATGGTGTGAGTTGGGGCCTGGGCCACCGTCCAGAAGTCGGGATCTGGCCCAGCAGATAGACAAGCAATGCCAGCTGGACACTGTCAGCTTCTTGGGTGGGTTTTACTGTCACTGGGAGAGAGAAGCTCATGGTGGGAGTGATGAGAAGGTGAACCGAGGCTGAAGGACTGCCGTGCTCTGCCTCAGAAGTCAGGAAGGAAGCATGCAGGCAGATCCTGACTTTGGAAACAGGCTTTGGGGTGGCATGTAAAGGCCAGTATGTGGTGGGACTGGTTGGTGAGCTAAGTTCCTAGGAGAGGCCAATGATACCTATTGGCTTGGCATTATGCTTGCCGGAGCAGAGCAAGTACAGCCTCTGGTTGGTCAGCATGCTGTTGTTAGCTGCACCTAGTTGGTGGTTGTTTAGAGCCCAAGGTGTAGACTGTGATGGGGAAGGAGTTCTGAGTGAGGGTGCAATACTCATTGTAGTTCTTGCAGAAGCTCTCGCTGTGTTTGCAGAACTTTCGGATGCCTTCCCAGGGCATCCATGTAGTGGACCTTAGTGCAGTACCAGTCTCGCGGTCTACCCCTCATATAGGCCATGAGGCCATTACAGTATCCGTGGAAACCCTTCGGGTAGTTAATGATGAGGTAGTCAATGTGTAAGGTGTGGAATATTTTGATGGCAATCTCGATCTTGATGCCTATCACCAGGGTTGACTGTAAGATAAGCTGGAAGACAAGGAGCCAGGCCACATCTTGTGCCATGCCTTCTGCTGGCAGAGTTAAGGTAGTCAGAGGTGCATTAGGCCCAAAGAGACTGTCCACCCTTCCCTGAGCCTCCAGTACTCCCAGTTTTCCCTATGTGCCTCCCTTACCCTCTAAGAACTGCCCAGTAACTTACATATCCTGACACTCCAGAGAGATGAGGCACTTGCTCAAGGCCACCCCTCAGACCAGCTATCTCCAGCCAACCCTCCTCTGCTGTGGTTCACCACCAGTCTCAGTCTCACCAAGTCGCTGGCTTGCAGCATGAAATCAAAGGTCTAGCTGGTTAATACAGAAGGAATGGAGAGCAGGCAGCTAGGCCAGTCCCTGGCAGCTCTGTAGGAAGAAATTGAAGTCAGGGAAGGGAGTGGGGGGCAGGGGTGCATTTTGCCTAAGGCCACTTAGAGCCTGGAGGTGAGATGAGGCTTAAAAGTTTTCTGGAAGGAGGGAGTGTCTCCTGGGTTTGAGAAGCCCTGTGATAAGTGGGCTAGGTGGGTCGGAGGGAAGATACATTGCTGTCTGGTTTCCTCCCTGGTGCCCTCAGAACATTTTGTTCCAACTGCCTGGCCAGAAACCCCTGAGTCTCTGGGCCTTCTTTGTTGTCTGCTCTGACCCACTGGTCCTGCTTTTGGTGGGAAGGAAAGAACCATCCTGTCACTGAAGAACAAATTGTTTACCTTTGATCAAGGGTTCCCTGCTGTCTAATCCTACTTTCCATCCCCAGAGGCCATGTGCAGGGACACCTCCCACCAAAATGGCAGGCTGAGAACAAACAACCTCCACAAGGGCTCCCACAGTCCTCATCATCAATGCCCAGCTGACTGTGCCAACACCCTGCACCTGTGACTCAGGGCTTGTCAGTTCAGGGCCCTGCTAGAAGTCAAGGCTGCCAGCTTGGCTTGTTAGCATTGCCTGGGGCTCGGTGGTGGCTTGTCCTACTGAGAACAGGGCTAAGAAGTTCCTCAGCTTTTTATCAAATGTCTGCATCTTCATCAAAGTCAACAAGCTAGCTACAAGGAACCTGCTAGCTCCAGCCCTTGCCTCTCACAGGCATTTTAGCCTCTTTTCCCTGTAGGTCTTCTCCATATTTGCACATCATGGGGCTTTCTTTGGTGACAGGGGTCTCACCGTGTAGCCCAGGCTCCTCAAATAGGTTATCCTCCTGTCTCGGTCTCTTGAGTGCTGGAAGGACAAGCATGTATCACCCCGCCCAGCTCCTTGGTCTTGCTCTTAGGAAAACTTATTCTCCTTCAGCTGCAAACACGGGAGTCATAAGGCAAAGAATCGAGTGCTCTGGACTCACTGTGGAGCTCAGGGGAAGGAGGAGCTGGTTTCAGAGGGAGACATATTAGTGTTCTATATGTAGTCCTTCATTTGCAGCCTCCTCTGGACTTGCTCTTTCTGGCTGCACAAACTGGAGTCCAAAATTAAACCTATTCTCCTCAAACCTAGTTCGCTGTGTCTTTGTCTTTGTTTTCCTGTTGCTGTGGTAAGAATCTTTGACAAGAGCTGCCTCAGGGAGCAGGGTTTATTCTGGTTTATATATCAAAGAGAGGCCCAATGGGGGTGGGGAAGTGAAGGCAGCTGATCACATAGAATCCAGTCAGGATGCAGATACGAATGAGCACATGTCCCTTTCTCCATTCATACAGCCCAGCATCCCAGGCAGAAAACAGTACTGCCCGGAGTGACTGGGTTTTCCCAGCTCAATTAATTCTATCAGGATTGTGCCCCAAAGGCATAATCTCATCTCCTGGAAGATTCCAGAATCTCTCCAGTTGATATTAGCACTAATGCTCATAGTTGTGTATATATCTCCTCAGTTTTCTGTGATAGTATCCTCTGTCTCACTGTCAACCACAAGGCATGATTGTAAAATCATCAAGCCTTAAGGCCTGGCTCCATAGTTTAGTGAAGTGTGTTTACCAAGCTCCTGCCTCATCTGTTCACAAGGATAGGATGCTATACCTCACAGTTGCATCAGAACTCACTAAGATGTCAGTCACAAGCTTTGACCCAGTGTCTGGCTCATGGTGACTATTCAGTATGCACATGAATCCGTAAGCCATGCAGCCCTCAGAGTATGACTGAAAACTCCCCAAATCTGTCTCTCCCTTGCATATTTCTTTCCCAGCTTGGCCTCTTCTTTTCTATGAATGCCACACACTGATCTTCACGAAGTCTCAGGATCTTTCTTCCAACTTCTGAAAAAGAAATTACTTCCCGTGGGGCTGGAGACATGCTGGAGTGGTTAAGAGCACTGGCTGCTCTCCTGGAGGACCCAACTCACCTCTCAGCACTCACAGAACCTATAACCTTCACAACCACCTGTATCTCCAGTTCCAGGGAATCTGGTACACTCTTCTGGCCTCTCTGGACTCCTTACATATAAGAAACAAAAATCTCAGAATTCCGTTTTTTTTAACCCTTCACAATAGTTTCACGTTCCTTACAATATATAACCCAGTCAGCATCTCAGAGGACACAAGACTGCCATGATCTTGTTCTTGTCCATGTTTGCACCAGCATTTACAACCCTGCCAGCTTACCACCTTGTCCTGCATTCCACACCGATGTCCCCATGTTGTCTCCTCTACCCAGAATGTTGCCAATGTTTCCTCTTCCCCTCCTACCTCATTAATTCTATAACTAGTCCCTATGGGGACAGGCTGAAGTGTCCTTACAGAATTCTCAGCATAGAAGATCTCCCCTGAGGACTGTGCCCAAACCAGACAAGTGAGGATAAAGCCTACAGAGGCAAGTGGCTGCCCTTCAGGCTGCAGGTTGGAGCCTAAGCCTGGCTGATTGAAGTGGCGCTTTAGGGTTGTCAGCCACCAAGCCTGCCAAGTTTCAGTCATGCCATCTCACCCTGACTCCCTCCAGGCTGCAGTTGGAACTTTTTATTGCTCTTTTCATGTGTCACATCACCACTGTCTTGTCCCTCCATCACCACTACTCACCTAGACACCAGTTTCCAAAACCAAAGAGCACATTATAGAGGAAGGGGTTCACTTACTGGCTCTGATCTCATCTTCTGCAAGATAACACCTTCCTTAGTTCAGACGGCTGAGAGAATAATGTTACAATAAATATGGAAGGCCTTTTAATCATTCTATGAAACCGTATGTAGATAGGTAACTGGAAACATGCCTCCTAGGCTCTCCATTAATTTACTTTTGTTATATTCAGAGCCCCGTTCATTCCCTAAGCAGACCTAATGACAAATCTACATCCCTGTGCCACCAACCCAGACTCCCCTCTAAACTAAGCCTCTGGGACTCATCTCCACAAAGTTTTCAATGATCATTATGACAGAATTTTTAAACACGTTTTACTCTTTGAAGATTTTAACATGAATTTAGAGTATACTGACCACCCACACCCTCTACAACTCCTCCCAGATTTTTGCTGCCTTCCTTGCTCGTATCTCAACACCATGTCTGTCTACTAAGTCCAACCAGTGCCGCTCATACATGGGTGTAGGGATATCTAGGGGCATGGGCACCCTACCAGGGACTAGCTATACCCTTGATGAAAACTGACTGTCCCCCAGCAATTATCGACTGCAAGTAGCTCCTCAGTAAGGGATGGGGCTGGTAAGTCTCTTTCATGCTGGAAGTTGGGCTGCCTACTTAATTGTGTGTAGGCAGCCGCAGCTGCTGTGCAACAGCCCTGTCCTATGCAGAAGACAGCGTTGACTGCACAGAATCCTCCTCGACTGCTGTCCCTTACATCCACCGCTCTTCCTTGATGGCCCCTTAGCCTTGCAGTGACGAGGGTGTGACATAGATAGAGGAATTAGGGCTGAGTTTTGCACCCTCACTTTCCCCCTGCACTTTTATCAGCTTTGATTCCATAATTAACCATCATTCATTGCAAAGGGGAGGTTCTCTGATGAGATCTGAGAGCTGCACTAATGTCATGTTAATATGTATCTTTATATACACGTGTGTTTATATGTATTGTTATACCCATAGTAATGGAGTTTGATATGTCCATTTAGTAAAATTAGCAGGTTCTCCCCTACAGTCTATGACCTCTCCAGCCATTAGTTCTTGGCCAGGTTTACAGTACAGGCATGCATTCTAGCCTCTGGAGCAGGCCTTAAATATAATCAGAAAGCTGTTGATTACCCCCATAATATTCATGTTATTGTTGCACCAATGGGCACATCTCATCAGGCTACTCATTATTGTTGCATGTGGGAGCCACAGCTGGGTAAGACCATTGATGGTTTTCCTTCCCACCCCTCAGGCTTCATAGCACTTTCCAGCACTAAAAGCTGGCCAGTAGGATTGGACCTTGCAGAATAGTACTAGCTTGATTTCTCCATGTCCTATGATGCAAGTATGTGGTATCTTCATCAACAAGATTTTACCTTCAAGTGCTACTGAGGAACCAGTAGCAATGGCACTATCCTGTATGGTTTGGAGGGTCTGCCCCATCATCTCAGCCTCCTGGGATTACACGTGCCATGGCATTCTGGTATATTTTGCTCGAGGTACAATAGAACTACAGTTAATGGATGAATCTAGTCTTCTAATGATTGACAGTCTAAGAGGAAAACAATAAAATATGTACAGAAAAATAACGAGTCCAGTCAAAAAATTGTGTTTATTTATTATTATTATTATTGATTCTTTAAGATGCTGTCTCTCTGTTATGTAGCCCTGACTGTCCTGGACTCATTATGTAAATCAAGCTGTCCTGAAACTCACAGAGATCCACCTACCTCTGCCCCCCAAGTGCTGTGATTAAAGACCTGTGCTACTACATTAGGTATAATTTGTAAGTGGATTTTTTTCTGTCCTGCCAGCCAGCTCCCAAATCATGACACGGAGACTTATTATTAATTAGAAAGCTCAACTAATAACTTAGGCTTGTTTTTAGCCAGCTGTTACAACTTAAACAAGCCCATCTCTCTTGTCTATTCACTGCCCCAAGGCTCATTTACCTCCTTTACATATGTTCATCCTGCTTTCCTGCTTTCCTTCTTTCATGTCTGCTCATGACTCAACTTTTTTACTTCCCAGCATCCTCTCTGCTCTGAAAATCCTGCCATTGAGCTCTTTATTAAATGAATCTAAATGACACATCTACACAGTGTACCAAAAGATTTTTCCACAACAATAATCTCTTTTTCTAGGTTTATTTTAATTTTTTTAAAATTATGTGTGTGTGTGTCTACATGTAGGTATGTACACATGGAGGCCCGAGGTATAGAATCCCCTGGAGCTGGAGTTACAGACATTTGTAAGCTTCCTGATGAGTATGCTAGAAAATAAACTGAGGTCCTCTGGAAGAGTAGCAAGTGTGTCCCTGTCCCTGTCCCTGTCCCTGTCCCTTCCTCCCTCCCTTCCTCCCTCTCTCTCTTTCTCACTCCCTCTCTCCCTCTTTGGTTTTCTAAGACAAAGTTTCTCTATGTAACAGTCCTGGTTGTCCTGGAACTCACTCTGTAGACAGAGATCCATCTGACTCCACCTCCCTAGCACTGGGAATAAAGTTCTCTTAACTGCTAAGCCTTCTCCCCAGACCCCCAAAATCATATTTCTTGAAGCCAGTAAATATTATAGGGATGAAAGACATCATATCTGCCAGCTAGAGACGTAGATCAGTTAGCAGAGTGTTCAGGTCTGAGACTTGATCCTGAGGACTGGCTGCAGTGGTACACACCTGAAATCCCAGGACTAGGAAGGTGGGAGCAGAGCGATTAGGAGTTCAAGGGCCATCCCCAGCTACACAGACAGTTCCAAACCAGCCTGGGTTACATTAAATTCTTTCTCCCCACTCCTCCCCACACACAAAAATTATCTCTGAATTGGGAGAATCTGAAAAAGTTTTCCTGAGGAGGAAGGTAGTTATCCTAGGAACCTGGGATCAGTCTCACTGGGCAGTTAGAAGTTAAGTAACAGGAAAAAAGATTATGAAAATCATGTCTTCCCATGGCTAAGACACTGAGTGGGAGAAAATTCAGAGACAAAGTTAGAAAGGCAGGCCTGCCAGACAGTGGTAGGCCTGAGTGTGGGCAAAGGAACTAATTCTGGCTGTAACTAAGGAGTGCCTCACTAAAAAGGGCTGAGGGCACAGATCAACCTGATAACCAACTGTAAGACCAGGTCCGTCTCCCCTATAGCCTTGCTTGTCTAAAGGTCTGGGAACCAAGGCTTCTATCCTCCAAATCCACAGCTGTTCCACAAAAGGTCATGAGAATCCAAAGACCTGAAGAGAGTCCCATAGCTGACCCTAATGTTATAGTATGTTTCACTTTCTCCAAATATAAAAATGAGCCTATTACCCTTATTTATCCAAGGTCTACATCAGGCTGAAAGAACTTGGATGAGTTCTTGTCTGGAGGGAAACACTCTCCCATGGGCTTTCCATTGGTATCTAGAGGCTGTGTGGAACTCCAGAAGAAAGGTTTGGCTCTGAAGGTAGGCCCTAATCCAAGCCCAGCCTCTCTCCACCCCCTTGCTCCCTCCCTCTGGAGGCTAGAGGAAGCAGCAGCTGTTGTCCTGTGGGAAACACACAGGCAGCAATCCACTTGGTATTGCTGGAATTTTCATAACATCCACCCTAACTTTAACAAAACAGAGAGAGAGTGAGAGAGAGGAGAGAGAGGCAAAGAGAGGGGGAAGCAGAGAGAGGAGATAGAGAGGCAGAGAGAGAGAGGGAGAGGAGAGAGAGGCAGAGAAAGAGAGGAGAGAGAGGAGAGAGAGAAGAGGAGAGGAGAGGAGAAGGGAGAGAGAGGGGGAGAGGAGAGAGAGGCAGAGAAAGAGAGGAGAGAGAGGAGAGAGGGGAAAGGAGAGGAGAGAGAGAGAGAGAGAGAGAGAGAGAGAGAGAGAGAGAGAGAGAGAGAGAGGCCTTGTGTTTCTGTGTCGTGCCTGGCACTCATAGCTCCCCACATATCTCCACACAATATACATACAGAGTACCCTTTGTAATCTTACAGTTCATGTCTCAGGAAGCTGTGTATAGTGGGAGAATGGGATGATATTACACAAGTTATTCACCAGGAGGCCAGGTCAGTGGTCTTCACATAGCAGTCATCTTAGAAGATATCAAAAGTGTGAAGGATTGCCTCTGTAGTCTGTTGGTGTTCATATGAGACAGGCTCTCTTTTGTGTATTGAAAAGCATTTCCCTACAAAATATGGTATATCATCTGGGTCCAGAAAGTTCTAGCTGTACTGGATTCCATGGGGGGGAGTGTATATAAGAGCCACGGAGACCCAGATAATGGAGGAGATAGCTATGAAGGTGGACAGATACAAGGCACGAGGGACCTCTGTGCAGACTCAGGTATTTTTGTGTGGGATTGCCTTTTTATCCGCATGTTGATGTGTTGTCCCATTCTGTCTATGGACACTTGTTTCTTTTATATGTGTCTGGTGCCCTGGAGGTAAAGGATGAGGGCACCTAGAGGGCATCCTGTGGAGATACCTGGAATTTTGTGAGAAGTCTCTGTACAGGACAAGGGAGGATATATGCCCAATACCCACATCCATGAGATTTGTTGTTAAGTACCTCCCTTATGCTATACTGGCATGAAGTTTCTGTAGGGTGGTGTGTAGGCTTAAAACTAAGCTTAGCTCTGTTCTCTCTTGGGGTCTTCTAAGGTATGGCAGTGTCCAAAAACAAATTGTTTCTGGGTAGTGAAGAAGATGATCCTGTGAGTTCTATGAGTCCCATGTCTCTTCCACACCTTTTGGTATTCAGCCCTTGCAGCAGCCCAAGTGTTCCATTTCTTGATAGCCTTGATTGTGTGTTGGCTATTTTGGAGTATGATGCAAAAGCATTTTGTAAGTTTGTCTGTTTTCTGTTTGTTTGTTTGTTTGTTGTTGTTTGGAAAGGACTGAGGGAGTGTATAACAATGTCCTAAGTAAGTTGCCATTCTGGGTGCCCTACTGCCATCAAACAGAAGGAATTTGCAGAACATGCCACCATATCCTGGTATTTCTTTGTCATGGCTGCAGGCTGTCTAGGGAGGAACTCTTAGTGCTGGACCTACTGGACCTACGCAGGTTTTCTGCATTCTACTTGGCACAGGAGAAAACTTGGCAGAAACAAGGTCCTGGTGCCACAGTCTAGTCTGGATACCATGAGCTTAGCTTGCCATGCCCAAGTAAGCCAGTCTTCTCAGTCCAGAGTGCCCATGTCAGTCAATATTAGGGGAACAGTCTACAAGTATGCTGCATTTGTCCTACATATGGCCTACATCTGGCCTACTTCTGGCCTGATGCCCATCCCACTGACTGCAGATTGTACACAGTCACACCTGGCCCCCATTTATTCCTTAACATCCCCCAGAAGCACCCACACCAACGTTTTAGAAAGCACACAGTGCCCAGTATCTCTAACCTACATTGAGGTTCTCAGATGCAGATTGTCATTTTCTTCCATCCATAATTCTTAGACTGCCATCCTTTCTTCTCATTTTAACAATCTTCTGTCTGACTTTCCTTGAGTTTCTCTTAGACATGTTTTATCCTAGATCTAGGATAGAGGGTTATTTCAGTGATTGAGAACCCTTAGAAAAAGTTTCTGATCCATAGAACAATTCCTGAACATTGGAAGGTGTCTGGGAGGCACTAGCCTCACAATCCTATTTAACCTGGCATGGAGTTCAAGGCAGGGAGTCTGAGTTGGAGCATCTAGAGTAGAGTGTGCACGGATAGTTGCCAAAAGAACCCAGGCAGACCTGTAGGTACCATGCAGACCAGTCCAGAATTCCTTGTCCCTAAGTCACCAAAAGGCTTCCTTTCTGACGCATGCTGTTGGCATGTCCTGAGTTTTGCTAACTACCTCACCTTGCCTTAAGCCTGGTAAGGACACTCAAGATCAAAGATTGGAATCCTGTTGCCCTGCATTTTTCTGTCCAGGTATCAGATCAGTGGTTTAAATATGTATAGGAGACATTTCTGAAATTTAAACATGACCCTATCAGTGTTGTCAGATCATCTCTCAATCTCTCTCTCTCTCTCTCTCTCTCTCTCTCTCTATATATATATATATATATATATATATATATATATATATATGTGTGTGTGTGTGTGTGTGTGTGTGTGTGTGTGTGTGTGTGTGTGTGTTTATAATTTATTATCTGTGTGTTCCTTGAACAGGAAATTCTGGGAGATCTCATAAAGAGTCCCAGAGCAATATTGGTATATTAGTGTGTACTATTGTGGTGGTCTGCTAAGAGTTTATATTGACTGAAAAGTTGGCATTTATAAAAAGTCTTCCAGTGTGCTTCAGCTACAGCTAGGGTGGCAACATAGTCCTCGTGTGTCTGTGTGTGTGTGTGTGTGTGTGTGTGTGTGTGTGTGTGTGTTTGTGTGTGCAGAGTCAGTGGTTGGACCCTGATGGGTGAGTACATTTTGTGAAAATCTTGTAAAAGTTGGTAGTACCCTAATTATTTGTAGTGGTCAGTGGCTGAGAGTACTTCACACATATCCCTTGTACATCTGCCGAGAACACTCTTTGCAGCATCAGAAAAGTTGACTCCTGGAGACAGTTGGAAAGGCAGAGTTGCAAGAGATTACACAGTGTTGACTACAGGAAGCAAGGAGGTAGTCTTCTTCTTGGAGCCATCTTGGAGGATCTCATCATGTGGAGGATGACCCCTGTAGACTTTCCATGTTTGATGGAGAACAACAGTCTGTTGAGAACAAAAAAGTATTTCCCTACTGAATATGGATTATCATCTGAATACAATCAAACATAGTTTTACTGGATGCCATTGATGTAAGTGTAAATAGGAGCCAGGGATAGAGTAATACACAAATAGAGGAAGAGGCAACTGTGAAAATGTAAAGATGTAAAATGTATATACATGTAAAGAGAAAATGAGATGTGGGGTTCGGTTTTGGGTGATTTTTGTGGCATGGTCTTTTACCATGCAAGCTGGTGGGCCAAACCATTTTGTGTATGGACAAACTTTTTCCTGTTCCATTGATATGAGACCCTGGCTGGAAATCATAAAGGCATCATGGGAGTTTCATGAACACATGACATGAACACATGAGGAAAATTGGGGGTGTATATGTGCTATAGGCATCCTGGTGTGACAAAAAGAAAGACTTATTTTCCCTAAGTGTCTAGGTAGCATGTCCTCTGTCCATTTAATCACTTCAGAGAGCTCTGTGCCCCGTGTTTTCCTAGAGCTGGAAGCAGGTGGATGGGTGTCCATAGAAGGTAAACTAAGTTCCATGTCTGAGGGTAATGTGTGGACTGTGGATACTATGGATACAGCATTTTCCTAATTGGACCATATCAGGGGGTGGAAAATATCAGGATGTGAAAGAAGAAATATTGCGATACTGGTGATACATTGGTTAAGATTAATGAAAGGCAGTCGAGGTCAAAATAGCCAAGCAGCCATACTAGATAACTATAGAAGCTATGTCTTGGTAGTCCACAACTTTAGTACAAGGACTCAGGATTAAGAAGTAGAGGAAACTTTCTAAGGAGAAGGTCAAACAGACTGCATGAAATTTATCCAGCTTTAAAGGAAATACATCATGATTGGGTCAGGGTGCATTTTCAACAACCCCTCTACATGTCTGGATGTTGCTGGGTCTGATCTGAGCACAAAGTAGCTGCCTATCCATGCAGGATAAACCAAAGGCCTCACTTGCCTGAACTTCTGACCCCATAGATGGCCCTCTGTTGGGCAAATCTCTTCCAAGGAAGTGTGTGCCATGCAGTTATAGACATTGAAATCATGGCACAACTACACCCACCGGGAAACTTGGGTAGAGAGAGAAACTCCACATTCAAAACTGGAAGCAGTGGTGGAAGATTGCAATACAAGAAAACACCAAACAATAGAAAGATAGCCATGACACCACCAGAATCTAGGAAATCTAACCCAACAACACCTGAACACACCAAAACAGATTAAATAAAATAGAACAAGTTAAAAAATATAACTTCATGAAAAATTATAGAGGCCATAAAACAGGATATGAGAAAATTTCTTAAAGAAATGCAAGAAAATTTTTAAAAAAAAATACTGGAACAAATAGAAGAAAAGAATATCAAAATATTCAAGAAATGAACCATTTTTCTTAAAGGAAGTATGGAAGGCCAAGAAAAGCAATCAAACAGATGAGGAAAACAATTCAGACAGTTGCAGACCTGAAATCTGTAGTAGAGTAATAAAGAAACACAAACTGATGGAATACTGGAAATAGAAAAACTCGATAAATGATCAGGAATTCAGATGCAAGCATAACCAACAGAATACAAAAATCGAATATAGAATCTCATGTGCTGAAAATATGCTAGAAGAAATAGATTCATCGACCAAAGAATATTGTAAATCCAACAAATACTTAACACAAAATATTCAGGATATGTGGGAAACGATGAAAAGGACACACCTAAGAATACTAGGCATAGAGGAATTCAAAGAAGACAAGGTCAAAAGTGCAAAAAAAACATATTCAACAAAATCATTGAGGAAAACTGTCCCACTCTGAAATGAAAGTTCAAGAATCATACCAAACACCAAATAAATGGAACCAAAGAAAAAATAATCCCCTTACCACTTAATATTCAAAAAACCTAACACACAGAATAAAGAAAGTATACTAAGGGTAGCAAAGGAAAACAGCCAAGCACAATATGAAAGCAGACTTCATCATGGAATCTGTCAAGGCCAGAAAGACATGGATAGATGTTCTACAAATAATGAGATCTCATGAATGCCAGCCCAGGCTACAATACCCAGCAAAACTCTCAAATACTGAAGATGGAGAAAATAAGATATTCAATGACAAAGCCAGATTTCCACAATACATATCCACAACACCAGCCCTACAGAAATATTTGGAAGGAAAACTCTAACCCAAAAAAGTTAACTGCACTCACAAAGACATAGGCAAAAGATAATCCCAAATTACCACCACATCCCCAAAGAAAATGTCGGACAAATATAGTCACAATTTTTCTGCTTAAAACCAATATAAAACTAAGAAGAATGAACAATCAATGACCATTACTTTCCCTCAAAATTAATGGTCTAACTTTCCTATAACAAGACACAGGCCAGCAGAATGGATACAAAGACAGAATCATTTTTTCTACTGCATTCAGGAAAAAACTTCTAAACTTCAAAGAAAGATATTGGCTCAGGATCAAGTGTTGGGAAAAGATTTTCTAATCAAATGGACCTAAGAAGCAAGCAGGTGTAGTTATCTTAAAATCTCACAACTTAGACATCTATACAAGGTGGATTAAAAGAGACTAAGAAGGTCATATAATAAATTCACAAGAGAAGTACATCAGTACAAAATGTCAATTATGAACATCTATGCCCCAAATACAAAGGCACACACAATCATAAAAGAAACACTACAAAAATTCAAAACTCTCATCAAACCTCAAACACATATAGTGGGAGACTTCAACAAGCCACTTTCACCATTAGACAAGAACACCAAACAGAAACTTAACAAAGGAACAAAAGTACAAACAAGTTATGTTCCCATTAGGTTTAACAGACATCTAAAGAACATCCCATTAAAACACAAAAGAATATAACCTATTCTCAGCTCTACAACCAACCTTCTCCAAAATTGACCATATAATAGGCAACATAACAAAACTCAATATACACAAAAAATGGAATAGTTCCCTGAATCTTATGAGACCGCAGTGGTTTAATGTTGAAATTCAACAACGACACAAATCACAGCAATACAACAAACTCATGCAAAGTAAAAAATGTGCAATTGCACAATTCCTGGGTCAAGGAAGAAATAAATGAAGAAATTAAAGATTTCCTTGAATTCATGTATAATGAAGACACAACATACCTGAACTTATGGGACACCTTGAAAACAGTGCTACAAGGAAAGTACATTGCACTAAGTTCCTATATGAAATTAATGAAGGATTTTCACAATAGAGAATTAACAGAACACCTAAAATCCTTAAAAAGGAGGAAGCGATCTCATTCTGGAAAAATAGATGTCAGGAAGTTAAAAATTTGAGGATTGAAATCAATAAAGTAGAAATTAGGAAAAAAATACAAAGAAAGTAACAAAGAGTTGTTTTATTTTTTAGAAAAGCAACAATACAGACAAAATTTATCCAGGCTAATCAAAAAGCAGTGAGAGAAGATGCAAATCAACAAAATAAGAAACTAAAAGTTGAACATAACAATGGACAATGAGGAATACCAAAAAATTTTCAGCTCATACTTTGAAAATATGTACTCCACAAAATTCAACAATTCAAAGGAAATGGACGAATTTCTGGATAGCTATCACATACCAAAACTAAATCAAGAACAGATAAGCAACTTAAATATACAGATAACCTCTAGTGAAATAGAAGCAGTCATCAAAGCCTTCCAACCAAAAAAGCCCAAGACCAGATATCTTCAGTACCTTCTACCAGAAATTCAAAGAGCTATTACCAATATTCCCTCCAACTTTTCCACACAATAGAAGCAGAAGGTTCATTACCAATTTCTTTTGATGAGGCTACAATTACATTGGTGCATAAGCCACACAAATACAAAACTAAGAAAGAAAACTGCAGACCAATATCACTCATTAACATTGATCCAAAAATACTCAAAAAAAATACTGCCGAATAGAATCCACTAAAACATCAGAGAAATCATCCCCCATGACCAAGTAGGCTTCATCCCACTGATGCAGGGATATTTCAACATAGGGAAATCTATCAACATTGTCTACTGAAAATGCAAAATCATATAGTCATGTCACTAGATCCAGAAAAATCCTTTGACAAAATAAAAAGCATTTTCATGATAAAAGATTTGGAGGTGTCAGGGATAACAGAAACATACCTAAACATAACAACAGCAGTAAACAGTAAACCAACAGCAGCCAATATATAAATTAGATGCATTTCAAATGGACCTCATCTAGTTGCAAATATGATGTGTTATTCAATGAAGACTTATGAAAAGACGTATTAATAAAATAATTGTAATGTTATTACCTAATTTTAGCCATTCTGTCAGGACTAAGATAGTACATCACCATTGTTTTTATTTGCATTTCCGTGATGGCTAAGAATGCTGAGCACTTTCACATGTAAATTCAACCATTTTGTATTCTTTTATTAATAATTCTCTATTCAGTTCTGTACCCCAATATTTCATAGCGTTATTTGTTGTTTGGGTGACTAGTTTCTTGATTTCTTTGTATGTCTTGGAGATGAGCCCTCTGTCACATGTGGGGTTGGTGAAGATATTTCCCACTCTGTGGGCTGTCTTTTGGCCTTGGCAACTATGTCCTTTGCCTTACAGAAGCCTCTCAGTTTCAGGAAGTCACATTTATTTATTGTCAATCTCAGTTCATCTCTGCTACTTTTTGTTCTGTTACGGAACTGGCCTTCTGTACCAAGGCTCCCGCTACTTTCTATTCTAAGAGCTTTAGTATGGCTTGATTTCTTTTGAGGTCTTTGATCCATTTGGACTTAAGTTTGCACATGGAAATAGCCATGGGTCTATCTGTAGTCTTCTACAAACCATCATGCAATTCTATCAGTACACTTTGTTGAAAAAGCTTCCCTTCTTCCAACTGCCAATGTCAAACTGAATCAAGAGAAGATTAAGGCAATTCCTCTAAAATCAGGAAAAAGACAAGGCTTCCCACTCTCTCCATATCTTCTAAATATTATATGTGAGATTAGCAAGATGCAAGATTAACTCAAAAAAATTAATAGCCCTAATATATACAGACAATAAAGGGCTTAGACAGAAATAAGAGAAATGCCACCTTTATAAGAGCCACAAACAGCATAACATAGTTTGAGGTAATGCTTACCAAACAAGTGAAACACCTATATAGCAAGAAAATTGTGTCCTTAATGAGAGAAATTAAAGAAAATGGAAAAATCTCCCATGCCCTTGGATAAGTAGGATAAATAGTAAAAATGACAATGTTACCAAAATCAAACTACAGATTCAATGCAATCCCCACCAAAATCTAAGCACAATTCTTCACAGACCTTGAAAGGATAATACTCAGATATATATGTGTTACAGCATGTTGTTCCCAGCCGGCCTCCCGGACCTGCTGCCATGGTCCTGCAACCACATGTGCCCCAAATAACACTCAGAGACTCTGTATTTGATACAATCCTGTTGGCCAATTACCATTACTATTTATGGGCTAGCTCTGTCTTAATTATTAACCCATTTCTACTTATCTAAGTATTTCCACGTGGTCGTCTTATCGGGGAGCCGCGCGGCAGGCATCCTGCTCCTTCTCCGGGCTACATCTTGACTCCACCTACTACTTCCTCTTCCTCCTCCTAGTCTCCTAGCCCCACCTATCTAGTTTTCTATTGGCCACAGGGCTTTATTAACAGTATGAGAAACATATATACAGAATCACATCTCCCATCATCTCCTCTTTTCTGTCTAAAGTAAAAGAAGGGGTTTAACCTTAACATAGCAAAATATACCATACAACAGTTATCAAATAAGAATCACAGTTAACAATATTTAGTCCATTAACATTTTGTAAGACTTAAAGAAAATATCATCTATCCTATCTTTGTCAGTCTAAAGACCTATATGTAACTTATTTTTAATCCTAAGAAAAACTATAATCATAACTATCTGTCTTCAACTCCTTCAAAGACCACAGAAGGATAATATATAAACTCTAGAAATGACAGAGACAATGCATTGCCTGGTCAGTCACCCGAAGTTCTTCTGTAATGTTCCATCTTCAGCCCATAGGCCATAATGTGTGTCCAGACTCCTCAATAAGGCAGGAAACTTTTCTCTGTGTCCTGTAGACTATCTGGCTGTCTGGCAGCCTCTTCCATGAAACAGGAATCCTGTAGCAATGTCCATCTTGCATCAGCAGTTACCTTTTTGTGGGTCCTGCATGTCCAGTTTCTACAACATAAAGTCAAACAGTTCAGAAGAGCAGTACCTTGCCCAAATGGCTAGTCTTGCCATATTAGAAGCAAACTCCATAATGTGTTTCTTCGATGTCCATTTTCCTTTCTTCTGTAGGTGGTGTTACCAGGAGCAGTTGTGCCTCACTGTCAAGAAAAACCCTAAACCATTTTAAATGCCATATTCTGTAGGTCTTTGAAAGGTTTGAAGAATGCCTATCCATCTCAAATACATCTCTATATATCTAGAAATCCAAACTAACTTAACTCCCATAGGTAACTCTCTATAATCTGTACTAAATTATTACATTACATTTTCTAATGAGCTATATAAACACAATACCTAAACAAGAGGAGAAATATACATATCACAAAATTGACCTTAAATTGTATCAATAAAAGAAAATCCATTCCAAAGCAAAGTATTCATATCTATACCTTAATTCCCTTTTTTACCTTTACAAGGATTGCTTGTGTCATTAACCATTTATAACCAAGCCCATATAAATGAAAACAAACATTTATAAACAATATTTGGGAATTTGGGCGTCGTTCTTTCCAAACTACTTCCTGCTGGTAGAGGGCGCTGTCATGGGGATCCTAAGAAATCTTGGCAGTAGTCTGCAAGGCTTTGTCTCAACTGCTTTGAATGTTGGATCACCTGGGGAGTTGTCTCAGGGGGTCTGGCTTGATCAAACCATATAAGTCTGGAAAGAATCCATAGCTTTTCATTTTCTGTGGAAACAAAAATAGAAATCTTTTTCCCCAGTAGCTTGTCCTTAGGCTTAAATTTTTGAGTCAAAGCATTTTTAAAATATATAAATTGAATTAATCCAGCAGCTTTTCTTTTATCAGTAGTTATTTTCTCAGCAATCAAATAATTTAAAGACAACAGAAGCGCGTATAATATCCAAAATCTCTCTGTGTTTTCCATCTTTACATGGCTTTTTTATTAGTCTATTTATTCTATTTCTATTTTTACATATTTTGAGACAGGGTTTCTCTGTGTAACTTTTATCTGTCCTGGAATTCATTGCATTCCAGGTTTGCTTTGAAATCACAGAGATCTGCTTGCCTCTGTCTGCCGAGTACTAGGATTAATTCTATTTCCTTTTTTCTTTTTTAAACCATTGTATCCTGTTTCTTTTTCTTTCCCAAGCCAGCGTATTTTTTAAAACACAGTGTAAACCTTCATTGCAGCTCTCGTACACAACAATGAATTGTTAGCAGAGCTCTTTAAAAGCAAGGCGCCTTTTTTGCCGCTTATGCTAATTTTGGAAACCTCCCTTAAAGGAGCCTCGCAAATCTCTGTCTACAGCAAAACAAATCCAATCAAGAAAATGCTGCTACTAAGAAGTCTGCTAGTCTCTGTTCCTTTGTTTCTAAACATTTCTTAAGCTCTTATTAGTTTTAAGTGAAAGTTCTTATAGCCACATTGGGCGCCATTTGTAGCATGTTGTTTTCCGGCAGCCCGCCAGCCCGCCAGCCAGGGCCCATAGCTGCGCCAGCCCCAAATAACCTGGAGGCGTGGGTTCGTATCCCACTTCTGACACCATTATGTTACAGCATGTTGTTCCCAGCCGGCCTCCCGGACCTGCTGCCATGGTCCTGCAACCACATGTGCCCCAAATAACACTCAGAGACTCTGTATTTGATACAATCCTGTTGGCCAATTACCATTACTATTTATGGGCTAGCTCTGTCTTAATTATTAACCCATTTCTACTTATCTAAGTATTTCCACGTGGTCGTCTTATCGGGGAGCCGCGCGGCAGGCATCCTGCTCCTTCTCCGGGCTACATCTTGACTCCACCTACTACTTCCTCTTCCTCCTCCTAGTCTCCTAGCCCCACCTATCTAGTTTTCTATTGGCCACAGGGCTTTATTAACAGTATGAGAAACATATATACAGAATCACATCTCCCATCATATATGGAAACACAAAAGACACAGGATAGCCAAAACAACCCTTTACAATAAAGGAACATCAGGAGGCATCAGCATGCCTGAATTTAAGATCTACTATAGAGCTATAGTTTTGAACATATCTTGGTATTGGCTCAAAAATAGACAGGTAGACTGAAGGAATCAAATCAAAAATCCTGATATTGACCCACACACCTATGAACACCTGATTTTTGACAAAACAGCAAAAATTAAACCTTCAAAGGAGTACATGTGGTACGAGGATTACTGAGTCAATAGATGAATAGATGAGAGCAAGAAAAGGAAATACCTTAATGAAGGAACAATTACAGGTTTGAAGAGAAAACTGACAGTACGGTAATATCCAGAGATATAAAAGGATGACCACAACTAACAATCTTAACAATAGTACTTAAATGCCCTTCACTGATAATGAAGTTGTTGACACACATATATGCCATCATAGAGTCCTCTATGGACTGTAGCTGATGGAGAAAAAAAAAGACAGACACAGCTAAATACTGAGCCAAAATCCTGGAATCCAGTCTCAGAGAGTGGGGAGTGATAAGTATAGAGGTGAAGACCAGGGTACAGAAACCCACAGAGATAGCTGACCTGAAAATAAGGCCATGGTCTCCCAGTATGATAGCAGAAAAAAACCCCAGCATTATACCTACTAAGACTCCCTGAAATCCGGGCTTATTTAGATGGCTTGGCCTGGCTAAGTGACCTCTGACAGTGGAACCAGAATGAATCCCTAGTGCATCAAAGGACTAGGAGGGAGGACCTAGACTCTACTCCAAATGATTTGACAGATTTTGGTGAACCCTCCAGGAAAGCATCATTATCCATGTGGAGTGGGATGGGAATGGGATGGGAGAGGGTGTAAGGGGGATGGGAGAGAGAGCCAGGATGAGAGAATATGAATTGTTATTATATATAATATATACTTTATATTTCATTAAAATATATTGCATTTGCTAAGTTATAAGATAGATATTAGTTTTGTGTTTAAGCCACAGGATATGAGGGCAATATGGACTGATTCAAATATAATGATTGTTTCTTTGAGATTTCAAAAAAAATTATATGCCACGTATATCCTGTTCTGGTTAATAGACTACTTGTTAGCAGAGTCATCACAAAATAAGTGTGTATTCTAAATTTTCAAGAGACTACATGAATGTTTTCATCAACCCTACTTCTGACAGAAGATTGATATCAAAAATAAATTAGTAACTATAAAATATAGGTACCAAAATACTAAAAACCAAATGCAAATGTGGTACATATCACATCTAATTTTCTACAGAAGAAATTCAAATGCCTGATAGACACTTAAGGAATTGCACAACATATTAGACTGCACATAAATCAAATGAAAATATATCTGAGATTCTATTGTACACATATCAACAGTTAATGACAAAAACACTGTTGAAAGCTTATGCTGGAAAGGATTAGACTAGGAGGGACACTTCTCCATTGTTGGCGGCAGGGAAAAGTTTTACAGCCACATTGAAGATCAATACATCAGTTTGACAGAAAATTCAGAATCAATCTACCTCAAGACTCAGCATTAGTACTCTTGGGCCATATACACAAATTGTTACTTAATCATTCTTCAAGAATATTTGTTCAACTTTTATTCATAGAAGAATTACCTGTAACTGCCACAATATGGAAACACACTCGATGGCCCACAACTGAAGAAGGGATAAATAAAATGGTGAACATTTACACAATGGAGTAATACTTGTAATACTGTATTAGCTGTAATACAGTAATAGCTGTAAATATTGAGGAATTCTGAGTTCTAGCCCTGGTGTCCTCTCATACTGCAGGACAGAGACTAGACAGCAAGCAGGTAAGGCTGGCTAAAATGATCTGAGTTTGAAATAAAATGCATCAAAACAAACATGTTCTGCTTATGGGTCTTTATTCTTTAAATAAGTTGTTCCTCTAATGTTCTGTTCAAAAGTTTTTCTCCAAAAGTTCTCTCCCCAAATTCCCTCAGTAAAAGCTCTCTCTTAATCTTATCTTCAGAAGTTCATTTTGATTCCATGAGTTTTCCAGTGTATGTACAAACACAGACAAAATTAGCAATTCTCGGGCAATAGAAAATGATAACTGACGTGCATATCTCTCAGAGTCCAGAAAAAAGATAAGGTTTTGACAAATTTGTAAATATCTGGATAAGTCTAAGGGTTTGAATTCGTTAGTACAGAGATTTACTTCTTAGAGGAGTAAGTCCACCAATTCCTGTGTACAGAGATTTACTTTTTTGGTGTGGAAATCCACCAACAATAGTCTTTGAACAGCTCTTGTACACTCTGTACTCTGGGATATTATGTAACCTTGATGTGTATTATTGCCAGCTGATATGCCAATGTTCATGCATTTTTTCCATGGCATGGTTAGGAGAATAAAAAAGAAGAATGTTCATGACTCTAGTGTTAGCTATTAAAATATGCAAACATAAGCCTGCATTTCATTTGTTCCTTTCTTTGGGTCTAATGATTCAGCCACTGGGTATGTAAGGAAACAATTTTGATCTAAAATTCATAATCTAGTAGCCCCATCCATGCTAAAATTATTCCCATTGTCACTCATGACTCCACATTATAACCTCATTTCTTCTTTGATAAATACTAACTCCCATCTGTCATTTGTAACTATTTGTATTTCTTCTACTCCATGGATAAATGCTACATCTACTGTAAAACTAATATACAATTGAAAGCATCACCATATTATACAAGAGTTGATGAGCACTTGAGTCTATTGCAGATACTGCAGCTATCTTGACATGAGAATGAAGACAGCACCACTGTTGTGCCTATTACTTAATCAAAAGATTGCCACTAAAATGAAAATAGTTTATCTTCATCTCAATGTTTAAGGGGAACTTGAACTCATGGACAAGATAGAAATAAGTAAACAAATATGTAACTGTATAATTCACCAACTATACATACTCAGACATGTACAGAGAAACAAACAGACATACATGAACACACACATACATTCACTGACATACACATTCCCCAAACACAAAGGGAACAGATTCCAAACTACAGGAAATAAGAGCAAATAGTTTTCTCTTAATAGTCCAAAAGTAAGTGTCTCCTTCCCAAGAAATTACTCTACAGAGGAAACCTCATTATTACTTAGATTCTTGTTGATGTCATTGGGAAATTCACACATCTTTATTACCTGGCATCATCCTCTTCTCAATCAGTGCCAAGCAGAATCCAGGGAGATACTTTGTGGCTGTCAACTGGTATCTATGATGTCCTCATTCTGTGAGTTCACACAATGAAGTAGCTATGTATTCCCACTTTCAGATCACCTATTTTACACATTGCTTTCAGACAGGGCCTTATCTGCTTACAAATAAGCAAACAAGTATAAATACCTATCTTGACTAAAATAGATTGTACTCATCTGTAATACCTCGGTTATAACCTATGTTCACTTGGAGAGGAGTTGTAATAAAAGCAGTGTCTTATCACTTCAAGAAACAATTGCCTCTGAGATGTCTAATGTACCTTTTAAACTTTGTTTCTCCTCTGGTATCAAACACAGATTATGTCCAACCTTGAAATTACATGGTAGTTCTGAAGCTAACATCTATGATAGAAAACAATTATGACATATGCTAACAAGTCTTTCATTTGTGATCAATAAAACATGTTCTCAATGAAGGCTGCCTTGCTTTGGAAAAGAATGTCTGAGAGGCTATCTCAACTTTGACCCTGAAAGTTCTACAGGGCTTTTGTACAAGGAGGGATGGAACTTTATAATTAAAACTGACTCCGAATTTAATCTATGCATGTTTGATACAAACCACAAAGTATCTAAACTCTGAACACCCCAATCTCTTACTATTTTACTGGTCTTTCATCTTGGAACAGTAGTCTCTGCTTCTGCTAATTTTCTGTGTAGTTATATATATATATATATATATATATATATATATATATATATATATATATATATATGTGTGTGTGTGTGTGTGTGTGTGTGTGTGTGTGTGTGTGTGTGTGTTTTATTTGTAAAAAAATCTTATATTACATACCAATTACCATTCACTCTCTCTCCTCCTTCCCATTCCCCTCTCTTTTGCTAATTTTGACCTCTGAAAACAGTTTTATTTAAGATAACAAACATCTAGAAACACTGAGTGGAACTGTGTGGTATTGGGATTGGTCTCTTTTGTGGTAAGGAGAAATTAGTTAAGAATAGAGGCCAAGCAAACACCCCACTTGTACAAACAACATATGTAAACTCGTGAGATGCTACAATATTGCTTTCCTTCCAAACCTTGCTATCGATGGAAAAGGGAGAATGTGTTTATTCTTCTTCATTATTCAATAGTTGCCAAGCCAAGCATGTCTCAAAAAACTGAAATGATATTCAGGCCTTAAATATCCTTGGACATCCAAGACAAATGAAGCCCTTCCCTATCTTAATGAATGCAGACTCCACTCATTCAATCACAAAGAAGAAAATTGAAGTAGATGATTTGGTGCACAACATGACAATGTTTCCCAGCAGCAATTCAACTAAATATACAAGCTGATTTTAATATAAGTTCTATCACTTTGACTTGTGCTTGAAACCCCCTCATTTACCTGCCAAACCAGATGCCCTCATGGAAATACACTAACAAGAACTATTATGTTCATTGATTTTTACTCTAGGATGAGTCCAATGGATAGTGGATTAGTGAATATATGGGAATGTCATTTCTTATCTCTTAAACACTCCACTAGTGTGTATGTCACCACTTCAATGCTCACAGACAATATATACTGAAAGATAAAGAGAACCCCATTCTTAGAAGTCAGAGAGTCCAGAAAATTAAGAAAACTATTGCCACCAAGCCAGAGTAAATCCCAATGCTTCTCAATATGCAATTGGAATGTGTTGACATGAATAGTGGTAAATTACCCTTGGTTATCATCCAGACCCCATATTGAAAAGTGACACACAATGTGATAGATCTTCCCAGGAACTCACACTGTCAATCTAAGTGTCTAGAGTACATAATGGAGTATGGGCAGCAACTACATTAGACAAAAAAAAGAAAAAAAACTCGTCCCACATTATCTCTGGCTTAACCAAAGCAACAGCTTAAAATACTGCCCAAAGTGGTAACAATGGAATACTTACCCAAGAGTGGATACATCTGAGTAATTTATTAGCCCAGAAATTTTTTTTCTTAGAAAAGAGAATACCCAACAATAAAAATTTTAAACACCTTTCATACTGAATGTATTCTAGGAGATTAGGTTTTATTGACTTGGGGAATAGTACTAGATACACGCTAAATTTCAAGGATATTGGCAAGACCTGATTAAGAAAATCACTTTTCACCTATGTTCATAGTAAAGGTTTTCTGAACATTTATCTTAGGGGTATAAACTACCAAACAAAACCACTACATCTCAGTAGCTAGATACTTTTTGTCCCCATCATATGAAAGCAAAGCATGCCTTGAATGATGTCATGCTACAATTATGATGTCACACAACAATTATGATCTCACATCACATCACATGGTAATGTAGTTCTTCATTCTAAGTCATCCCCACAGGATGAGTACTCTATTGTATATCCTCATTTAATTTTATACAATGACAAACAACTCTGAGGAGTAATTACTTTTACTATTTTAACTTTTCCTCTTCCACAGCTATGTAGTATCTTTGCTCTAAAGAACACATGTAATTAAAAGCATATTAATATAAAACCATGAGATGTGTGGCACTCACATAAACAAACACAATGGGCACACACATGAACACATAGACACACACACACACACGTGTATATCTGTGTGTGAATGTGTGTGAGTGTATATATATAAATATATGTATATATTTACACATATGTACAAATACAGACACATATATGTATACATATGTATGTACATACATGTATATCATTATATATGCATATGTATGTATGTAGGATACATATATATACATATATATATAAATTCATATGTCATATATGCAGAATGAATGCATAACACCAATGCTGTGCCCCTGAAATACTCAGCCCCTTGTCATTCATTTGAAAACTACTTCTATTTATCCTGCTTTGTTTAGGGAATCTTGAGGCACGAGCATTTAGAAGATTAGTGGTAGAAGTACGTGAGTAAATGATAATTCCAGTGCAATACACTCACTCACACTCACTCATGCTCAAACTCACACACACACACATACACACACACACACACACACACACACACACACGCGCGCACACACACACTGACATGTACTCACACACTATGAAGAATGCTCCTAACACTAGTGCTCACAGATATTCAATAACATGAATAATGAGAACACTAACCCTTTTAGTAAGCTTTTATCCTCCTTAATACTTGGATAGGGGCAAAGGTCAATGTTGATGCTGACTTCTGCAACACTCATAACTTTCTCTATATCTATTCCTGGTTTTGAGGCTAACCTTAATATATAGGAAACAAATAGAGAGACCATGCTGTCTCACAGTTTTATGTGATTTCTGAAGCCAAGACTATATAGTCCCTATTGCTGTTTAGTAAGGATCAGGATAAACAAATAGGCTGAATCGATGTTTATTAAGGGAGAAATAACTCACAACATAGACAGATGAACACTAGCAGTTTGAACTGGATGCTCTTCTCTCCGTGTACCACCAGCAAGAGAGTATTTCCGAACTCCTCCTCAGACCTAGTTCTATGGGTCACTTCCACCCCTGGCTCCTCCCCCCAATGAGTGTGGTCAGTTCCACAGAAGCAGACAAAGTGAATATCCCACTACAATTTCCCTTTTAGTCTAAAGAAAATATTTAAGCTTGATATAAATCTATATAAAAAACAGTGAATAACAAGTGTGCCCTAAGAAAAGGAAAACTGAGAACAAAACGACCTACATATCTAGTCCTAGGGTGAAGGCATAGCAGGGTTTACAATAGAGTTGTCCTAAGCTGGAAAGCTATATCCCACTTCTGACACCAGCTATTATGGTTTAATAAGGATCAAGATAAACAAATAGGCCGAATAGATGTTTATTCTGGAAGAAATAACTCACAACATAGACAGATGAACACCAGCGGTTTGAACTGGATGCTATTTTCTCCACGTACTGCCAGCAAGATAGCATTACCCGGCTCCTCCTCAGACCTAATTCCATGGGTCACTTCTGCCTCTGGCTCCACTCCCCAATGGGTGTGATCAGTGCCACATAAGCAGACAAAGTGAATATCCCACTACAAGTCCCTATTATATCAATTATTCTATATATGATCACAATGTATTTTCCAATGTTAGGTTGTCTTTGGATAAATGAAGATAGCTTGATTTTTTTATATTCTTTGTAAATGAAACTTTACCAAGAATATTTGACCATATTCGAAATAAATGCCATAAAATTAAAAATGAATTCATGTATTTTAGGATATATTCTTGAAAGGTAGGCAAAGAAGGCACTAAAACATGGGCGTTTGAAATTCTTCCTATTCTTGATTTATGAACATCACTCTGGTTATACCCTGCTTGGAAGCCTCTGCTTTTACTAATGTTCACTACGAGGAAACACATTCTTCCACCATATTCTAAACTAGTTAAACTTCAAGCTTATATCCACAAAAAACTACTGTGAATCCATCCAACTTGTATTAATAAATAACTTAATTTTACTGGAGGGATCCAGAAAGATCAGAAGTAATGCAGGGAAAGAAAAACATAGACAACAGAGAGGGAGAAGAGAAAAGATATGGAAAAATCCTCCATTCATTAGGTGTATGAAACACTTTAGCACAAGGCCTAAATATGAAAAGCAGGCAGAGTGGTAACAAAATAGGAATGTTCATAACTAAGTGAGTGGAAAGAAAATAAAGATATAAAAACCAAAAGGCCCAGGGAAAATATGATCAATATATAACTGGAGAAATAATAACATATATTGATTTCTACAGCACTTTAGCATTTGTTTAGGACCTATCTCAATCTCCAAGGAATCTGATCCACTCTTCTCAACTCTGCAAACACCTGTGCTCAAGTACACATATCTATACAGATATCCACACATATATAAATGAGTCAACATTTAAAACTTAAATGTAATAAATGACACAAATTCCCAAGTGAGATGTAATAATTTATTTCCTTTTTCGGGTGTGACAGACTTATATTTACCTAAGACACTCATCTGTAAAAATATTTTTGAAGGTATTCATCATGGGTGCAGGTGTACAACAGGCTGGCAAGGGGACTGTTAGAAATTTCTCATCTGAGGAAAAGAAGGAAATAAACCAGCTCAAAAAATTGTCCTCCATGCCCTTTTATTCTTCAAGAAATGTTCTTCTCAAAAGTTCTAACTCTAAAGCTATTTCGAAGATTTCTCCTCAAAAGTTCTCTCTAATAATGTTCCCCCATAAGCTCTCTCCAAAGTGCTCTAGCTCCAAACTCCCATGATCACCGACAATGTAATGAGAAATTTTATAATTTAGAAGATAAATAATTTGATAGTGTCTCATACTTGACTCACACAAGTTTGTGAAACTCCAGTGATCATTAATAACTTAATCATAGACAAAATTAGTGAACAAATAATGAGATGACACCTGCAATAAACACCAACAAAGTTGAGCCTGACTCCATTTTTCTTCGAACTAATGATAGGTTTGAATAGTTAAATAATCAGATGGTGGGAATTTTTGACACCCTTGAACCCCAAAAATTAGCTTCAAATTCTAGTGATCACAGATTAGGTAACACATGATTTAAATAATAAAGTGATAAAATAATTGGATGGTTTCACACCATCAATTCCCAGAAGGATAGTCTGGACATGACTCATGAAAGACGTCATCCTCATGATTTTAAATATTCAATAAAGTTAATATTGAGATGATCAGATAACCGTGCCTAATGTACTCTGTTCAGCTAATGTCATCGTGTGGCATGAGTTTCTGCATTCCTGACAAGGCAGCTTCAGAAGCCTGTATCCTTGCAGTGGCGGCTGCTGTTTCACTTGCTGAGCCGAAAGAGAAGCTAGTTGTACTCAGTGATGTCATCCCTGGCAACGCATCTGTGATGGTGATAGGCTTCTGGTGCTGCCACTTGTTCTTCTCATAGTAGGGTAAGGCAAAGTGGGAATTTGGAGGAAGAGCAACTAGCACCCAATCTGACTGCCACACAAAGCTTGGTGGAATTTTTGCACTTCTCGTTGGATAGCATGACACCACTGGATTCTATCTCCCAGTGACCTTGGAGCTCTGGGCACTGCTGCATATTCTCAGGCACCTGCTGTAAAAATTGCCATAGCCAAACACTAACCTCCTCCCATCTCTACATAAATAGATGACATCATTGCATTTAAATATTAAATAAGTTAATAATTGGATGGTCTTGTCTAGTTCACCACCACAAGATAGCACCAAACACAAGTGATCACCAAATGCCATGTAAATACTTAGATAAATAATTAGGTAATATCACATAACTGAGCAATATAAACACAATGCCTAAACAAGAGGAGAAATATACATATCAAAAGATTGACCTTAAATTGTGTTAATAAATGAAAATCCATTCCAAAACAAAGCATTCATATCTATACCTCTGTATTTGATATATTCTCTATTTGATATAAATACTGTTGGCCAGTTAGTAATTCCTTATGGGCTAGCTCTGTCTTAATGATTAACCCATTTTTATTACACTAAGTATTTCTACATGGCACATCTTACTGGCCAGAGCGGCTGGCTGGCGTTCTACCTCTCCAGGCTCTCCATATTGACTCCTCCTTCCTCCTTCATCTTTCCTCCTTGTCTCCTAGCCCCACCTATCTTGCTTTCCCATTGGCCAAAGTGCTTTATTCATTAACCAGTATAAGAAACATATTTACAGAATAACATCCCCCATCAGTTTATTAACAGGATTAGATTTATCTACCATGGTCTTAGTATAGAGTGTTAGAAAATATATTTGATCTTCTGAAAATGCAAGAAATATGGGAAATGAATAGATTTGGGAAATTTTTCAAGAATACTTGTTAATTGTAAATTCAAATGCTCTTACTTTGGAACTTTACAAATATATGTTGAAATACTTGCTAAATATAGAAAGATTCTTGTATTTAATATAACTGTCCATTTTATGAGATTAAAAATTTTACTGAGGTAATATTCCATACTGCTGCACAGAATTTTTGTTGATTGTGATACTGTATTTGCCTCTTCTGGCAAGAACTGGCCTTACAATCACAACTTGCTACTGACTCCTACAGTGGACAGAGAATAGAGTATACAACCATATGACACAAAGCTGAACATCACCCCACTGACCCCATCCCTCTCTCCCTCCCTCCCAACGTGCCTTCTTCCCTTTTCCTTCCATTCCTTCTTCCTTCCTGCCTTTCTTTCTTTCTTTCTTTTTTCCAACCTTCGTTTCTGCTCCTTCTTAACTTTCCCCTTCATCTTATCCTTCTGTTATCTCCTGCTACATTCTTATTGTCCAAGACAAAGTCAATATGCAAAATGCTTAGAGGCATGTTATTACAAATGACCAACCTCTTAAGCAGAAAATCATGTCTCATTATTGATTAAATTTCTAAATTTGTACTTTGTTGACAAAGTTTCTTGAAATAAATACTAATAACAACTTGCTGTCCACAATTTCATCATAACACAGTTTTCAGTTTCTGCCCCAAATTCCTAATCGTGACATCATTTAACACACAGAGTCCCTGTAACTAAGTGCAGAATTGTATTTTGCCCTTATTGGCATCTTTTTTCTCCACCAATGAAATCTTGTTTGACATTCCTATGGCCTCATGCTGCAAACATAGTTAACACATGTAGTTTATTACTGTTTTTTGAAGTGTTATCCAATATGTCACTTTTGTATCAAAGAGTCCTTTCTCATTCCCTTTTGCTTTCTGCATTCTCATAACTGTGATTTTAATCCACTAGCAACCCAGTGCTAATCAGCCATTATGAACTATTTGTATTGTTATTATTATTATCCTTATTATATTATTTTATTATCATTATTTTCAATATATTACTTAAGCTTTGTGAGTAGCCATAACATTCATGAAATACATCATATATGCCACAAGGCCTCAAACTCACATTAATTTCCCTTCTTCTGCCTCAAACATGCTTTGTAACATTTTGTATTTTTATTTTTTGTGTCTGTATTTTGCTATAATTTACATATATGCATGACAGGAGTGCCTGGTGCTCAGCAGGGCAAGAGAAATCATCATATTTCTTGTGAATGGAGCTATAGACAGTTGTAAACCATGATTTGTAGGTAGGGAACCATACTTGCATCCCCCAGCAAGGACACCCCTTGCTCTTAATCATGATGAAATATCTCCAGAACCTTATTAATGTTTTTAAAGGAGTCATCTTATTTGAATCACACTCCAATTTTTATCCCAATTCAATTTTCTCTTCACATTTCTAATGGCTCCCTCTATTATGATATCTCTTTTCTTGCTTTCCTCTACTCCTCCCCCTACTTAATCTTCCTCCTCCCTCAAGTTCTCCCTTCCTTTTCTCTCATTGTAGTCCTAACTATTTCTCCACTCTACCCATTCTCCCAATTTTCTCAGTATATTGTGTTCTTTTGCATCTTTGGGAGATCGTGTAAGTTGTTCCATGTCCTGGCTTTTAGGAATAATTCTGCTATCAACATAGATGAACAAATGATTTTGTTGCTTAGATGTGCATCTTTTTGGTATACGCCTAAGTGTGAAATTGCATAAATGATGTCATAAAAAAACAGTACCATGGTTGTGGTATTTGTGATTGCTGTGTTGGTTATCCTTCCAGCTTTCCCTCATCTTAGGTTAACTGAAAGAGCTCTAGAATCCCCCTAGGTTACTTACTGTTTGTGGTAATCAAGTGGTAGAGGAATGATGGGGATTAGTATATATATAGCACATTAACATCCTCACTATTGGTAACCTGGGAATTTCCTAAGCCATGGTAATATTTACAATATTTGAAACTCTTGAAAATCATTAGAATTTTGATTTCCATGTCATTCCATTGAAGGCTGACTTCATATGGAATGTGATAGTTGGAAGACTTTTAAAATTTGGACTGCAATATTACTCCAAGTGAATATGACCAAGTTAAAAAGAACTGCCAAAAAATTAAACAGTATTGCGGTTTAATACAGGTCAGGATAAACAAATAGGCCAAATAGATGTTTATTAAGGGAGAAACAACTCACAACACAGACAGATGAACACAGCAGTTAGAACTGGATGCTCCTCTCTCCGTGTCCCGCCAGAAAGAGAGCGTTCTCCACCTCCTTCAGAGACCAAGTCTCACAGGTCACGTCCACCCCTGGCTCCACCCCTCAATGGGTGTGTTCAGTGCCACAGAAGCAGACACAGTGAATATCCCACTACAAAACAGTTCTGTTATTTCAAGATAGATGTTTTCTAGTTATTCTGAAATCACAAATAATATTGGACACAGGACACTGCTCCTCTTTCACAGAAATTAAACACCATTCTTGACTTCATGGGAGACTAAGTTTCTGCTAATGTACAACAAAAAGAAACACAGCCTCCTGCTTTTTGACACTTCACAACTACTGGCAAAACTAGAAGCCTAATAATCACACAATGATACAGGGATTCAAAAATACTGTGTAAGTAATGGAGATGTTGTTTTCAAAAAATATGTTTGAAATTGTTTAGACATCCATTTGATGAGATCCATCCTCCAATCACAACTATCTTGTTAGAGGGCATGGAGAAGAAAAGAGAAAGTAGTACACAATCAAAATAAAGGCAAGAAAGTCAAAAAGAAGAAAGAGATGTAAGAAAGTAAAATTAGAAATGAAAACATGTAGCCTGTTATTTACCCCTTGTCTTATCTCTTCTTATCACTCCTCCTTATCTGCAAATAGATTCCAGTAGTGTGTTTCACTATTAACCATTGGGTTTCTGGTTCTGTTTCCAACAGTTACTATATGAAGGCTCTAGGATAAGTTAGTTATCAATCTCATTATAAGAAATGAACATTTAAAGTAGCCTCTCAACTGTTCCTCAGATTGTTAGTTTTGATCACTCTTGTAGGTCTCTGCACATGTCTCTAGAATCAGTTTTTTCTTAACACCTATAAATGCTCCCTCTATTATAATATCTCTTTTCTTGCTTTCGTTTATTTCAATGCCGACTCAATCTTCCTAATCACACGTGTTCTCCCTTCTTGGCCTTCCTCTGTTTGTGACTGGGTAACCTTACCCAAGATACTTTCTTCATGTTCCGTATATTTTCCTGAGAGTTTCCAAATCCTATGCTTCTTTTCCAGTTGAGTATTATTCCATTGAGTAAATGTACCATATGTTCTTTAACCATTCTTGAGTTGAGAGGTATGGAGGTTGCTTCCAGGTTCCTGCTATTACAAAAATTGCTGCTATAAAAGTAGTTTAATAGATTTCTTTGTTGTATGGATTTTGATCAATTGGGTATATACCTAAGAGGCCAACTGTTGGGTCCTGTGGTAGATGGTTTCCCATTTCCTGAGAAACTGCCATGCTGATCACCAAAAGGTCTGTACAAGTTTGGACTCCCGCCAGCAGCAGAGGACTATTCCCCTTTCTTCACATCCTCTCCAGCATTAGCGCTTCTTGGTGTTTCTGATTTTACCCATTCTGACAGGACTATAAATGTGTTTCAGAGTTGATTTGATTTTCATTTCCCTGATGCATAAGGATGTTGAGCACTTTCTTAAGTGCCATTCAACCATTTTAATTTTCTCTATTGAGAATTCTGTATTAAGTGTCCCACATTTTAATTGGATTATTTGGTGTTTTGCTAACTAGTTTCTTGAGTTTTTTTTTTTTACATTTTGGAGATGAGACTCTGTCTGATGTGGGGTTGGTGAAGATCTTTTCCCAGTTGGGGGGCTGACAATTGATTTTGTCAATTGTGTCTTGTAAAGCTCCTACCCTCGACCAGCAAGCAAGACACGACTCTGGGAAGATCTTCTTCATGCAGTTTTAATCAGGATCCTTGAACATGCTTCTTCTGACCCTGGGGAAATGCCTGCACAGGCTTAAATCCCCTTGTGCTGACCAACCCCAGTGAGCCACGTGGACCCTGCAGATAGGCTACTCTAACGCGGAAGCAAACAGGCTGAACAGGCTTAACCAAATAAGGACTTGTTTACGCCAGAGAGCACTCACCATTGGGGAGGTGAAAGGCACAAACCAGCGCCATCTTTAAGGCATGGTACTTCGCAGCTCTGTACAGTTCCCCCTTTGTGTTTTAATAACGCAACCGGCAAGGTTAGTAGTCTAGTCTCCAGTAACGCAGTGGACATCGTAATTACCCTGAATCCTGGTAATCAGCCAAGTCACTGCCACACCCATCTGGTATCTTTTTCCTGGAGGTGGGGCCTCGGACACCAACCCACATGCAACCAGACTTGCCCTTCTCAGAGCCTGCTCATTTCCAGAGTTAACTCAGTGTGCGGTGCTAAACCATACAACCTGAGCATGAAGGATCAATACTTGTTCATGCCTGCGAGCCATGCTTGGGGAGACTGTCCTGCTTCAATGGCTGTAAATGCCTGGACAATCATAGAGCTGCATACCGCTTCTGAGCAAACCTCATCTTGCAAAGACACCGCAGGCCCACAAAGAAGATAAGCAACAAGAGGACAGCCGTGGCTTCCATTCCTGCCCACTCTTTCAGATGATCCATGGCGACAGGAACCACGATGACAATCTGCCAGCCAGTCCCACATCCACACGTGTTGAATTTCCTGCAATGATGTTCACTCGCAGCTGTACCATTAAGTCATCAAATTCAGCAGACCAATATCCTAAAAGATGGCTAGACAACTGTTGGGACAAATTAGCGGCATGTGTAAAGTTCTCATACTGAACACTGGTAATAAACAAATCCCAATTGGGCCAGCTGCCACAAGGTATCTATCTGTTTGCTCCTGCACCAGATCAGTTCTTTGGTTTACAATAATAAGACCTCCTTTGAGTTGAGCACCAATTGTGGATTGAGCATCCAAGACGGTAGCCACATTCTTGGAAAACTCATTTAGCTTACAGGCTGTCTGCGCTGATGTGCTCATAGCCACAGCATCCTTGACTGAACCCACAACTCCAAAAGAGATAGCTATAACTATGGCTGCTGTAATGCCAAAATCTCTCCCTGGAGCCTCTACCAAACAGGCCATAAAATCTGAAAATGGTTCCATGGGGCCTTGCAATATCTTAGTGAGGTTACCACTCACCTCTCCCTTATTGTGTAATGACTTCCATGCTTTTATGGCAATCCAATTTACTTGTTTAAAAGCTTGCATTGCGTATCCTGTCTGTTGATTGGCAAAGTGTCCCTGTCCAAGTAACATGACCCTGTCCCATGCTGCATTTCCAGCTGTCAGATTAAGTGCAGCCTGCTCATTGGCATACTCAATCAAAAAAGCTTTCCAATCCAGATACTGTCTGGGTCTTAGGCATGCTGGAGCCAGCCCACTCCAATCACTAGGAGTCATGCAATGTCTATTTAAGGCTTCAATTTGAGCTACAGTAAAAGAAGCTTCAATTCCATATGTTCTCACGAACTCAGCCAAAGCCTTGATGACCTTGAAGTCTAAAGGCCAGACTCCAGACTTTGGCATCCCTTGTTCCCAAGCAAAGTCAAGATCCCTGCCTAACTTGTCCCAGCATGCTACCTTGAGGTCTCCCGAAACTGCGAACCAAGGTGCAATGGCATCACATTCGCTCAGGAATCTTTCTAGTATGCTTTTCTTTAAGTTTATTTGACAAAAGTAGCTCCTGAAGAGCCAGAAAAATTGAAGAGGCTGAGAAGTCCCAGTTTTAAAAATTTTACTTTCAGTGCATTAAAACTTCTTGCTCAATGCCTGAGACTTTATTGCAGCTTATTTCCACGGTCTTTAACTTGGTCCCAACTTACCTGGGACTTTATTGCTCCTTACCGGAGACCTTATTGCCTCTTTACCGAGGGCCTTAACTTGGTCCCATCTTACCTTGGGAATTTACCAGCGCTGCCCTGACTGCAAGAAGTTCTGATCTGAAGATTCCCCGTATGGGCCACCATTTGTACACGCGCCCAACCTCGACTCTGGGAAGATCTTCTTTATGCAGTTTTAATCAGGATCCTTGAACATGCTTCTTCTGACCCTGGGGAAATGCCTGCACAGGCTTAAATCCCCTTGTGCTGACTAACCCCAGTGATCCACGTGGACCCTGCAGATAGGCTACTCTAATGCGGAAGAAAACAGGCTGATCAGGCTTAACCAAATAAGGACTTGTTTACGCCAGAGAGCGCTCACCATCGGGGTGGTGGAAGGCGGAAGCCAGCACCATCTTTAAGGCGTGGCACTTCGCAGCTCTCTACATAAGAGAATGAAGAGAAGCTTATTTTCATTTCAGTAAATAGAAGAGGATTAAGGTAGACTCCATTAAGAGTATTGTCTCCATTCTGGAAATAAGAAAATTGGAGCATAGTAAATGTGTTTAAATATTCATCAGTGTTGTTAACTGGCATAATGATGCTTTTATTTTCATGTCTATGTAACTATAGCCATGTAGTGGTTTGATAGACTTGAAGATAAGTACAACTCAAAAAAGAGACTTGAAAATTTGGAGAAAATCATTGAGGCTATAATGTTAGTCCATTAGTCAGTGTACTTATTTTAGCACATGGGAAGTGTAGTAGAATGTGACTGAACATTGGACCACAAATGTTGCCTGGCAACCCTGCTGGAATTTTATATTCTGGTATCATGGGCCAAGAATCAGAGAGAAGCTTAGATGCATTGTCATTACTGGATATTTTAGTCTCCCAAGATAAGTATCTCATAAAACTTTAAATGACCTCACTTATGGAAATTGATTCTCCTAACCAACTCATAGCAAAATCCCTGGAAATTGGACCCAAGCAATTAATATTACACAATACAAGGTTACCTAAATTAGGGACTATTGTCTGTGGAAAAACATTTCAAAAACTTTTGCTGATGAATGTCATCATTCCTAAGAAGTATAATTGTGGATTAAGAAGATAAAAAGACTCACAATTATTCAACAAAAACTGAGTTTTCCATCATTGGCTTCCTTCAGGAAGGTGTTAACCCATTTGTTCGACTACACTGAGGGATAATTGGATAGCATTTCATCTCTAATGAAGCAGCTGCCCAATATCAACTATCTGATATCCTCTTAAAACCTGCATACACAATGGAATTTAATCATTTAGATATTTTACTACTAAAATCTGTGATTAAATAATTGATGAGCCATAGAGTTTGGCACAATCTTGTGGGAGTTGAGTAACAGACAACATGTAGGTGTCAAGTATGCCAGACCATTTCAACCTCTGATTATATAATAATGTAATTATTAAAATAGGACATTAGATAATCAATGATCATTTGTGTTTTGCACCACGTTGTGGGTGTCAAGTATGCAAGACCATCTAAATATTTAATTATGCAATTAAATTATTAAATATATCATGACAACATCATTCATGAGTCTGGTTTGAAGCGACGTTGGGGACGTGAATGATGTTATATCAATTTGTTGTTTGATTGTTTTGTTATCTAAAACAATGATTATGTCATTCATGATACCTGGAGTTTGATGCCACCTATTGGGATCATGTATACCAGATCATCTAATTACATAATTAAAATATTTAAATTAATGTTAGGAGTTACTATGAAAGGTCATGTAAATCTTTGTATAATTATTTAAATAAATTATCATTTATTGCATCAAGAGTACAGTCAAGCTCCATCTTGTGCTGTTAAGTATGCATTATCATCACATATTTTGATTAATTGTTTAAATTGATGATGATGTCATCCATCATGACTGAAGTCTGGCCATTCTTCCCTGCCAGTTAAATGCCACATCACCTATTTATTTATTGTGAGAGTTAGCAATTACTGAATTATTTAATTATTTAAATGATGATGGCATAATTGATTATGGTTAAGGTGCAGTTATCTGTCTTGAAAGAGGTTAGGGATGTAAAAGTTACATCCATGGACACAACAGATGCTGAGTGCCCTGTGCATCACCTAGAATGCTAAAAGAGTGAGTTCAGAAGATTCCATGGTGCTAAAAGAGAAGAAGTACAAGGACTCCAATAAATTAAGCATGGTGGTCGGGGTGTTTGCCTCCCTACTCTTACTCCACATCCTCACATTTGTTGTGCTCTACTATGAGAAGGAAGAGCAATGGCACAACAGGTGCAGCACCATCACAGAGGCTTCGCCAGGGTTGATTTCCCAGAACGTGGATGAGCGGCTCTCTCTCAGCTCTGCTGGTAATACCCCTGCTGCTGCCATATTTGTAGCTGATACCAACATTGTAGTAACTAATGCCTCCTCAGGTATGGTTTATACATCACAGCCTCTACAGTACCACAGCAGATACTCAGTGGCTAATGATGATGTCAGCCTTACAGAGTTCATCAGGCAAGACAGTCTGATTATCTGATTATTAAATTATTGAATTTTGAAAATCTGTAATGACGTCCTTCATCAGGTCTGGCATTTCCTCCCAGGAATTAATGATGCAAAACAGACCAACTACTTAAATATTTAATCATTTAATTATTAAAATGGTTCATTAAGAAATCTGTGAGCACTAAAGTTGGATGCCACCTTGTGGAAGTCAATGGTGACAAACCATCTAACCATCTGATTATTTCATTATTCAAATCTGTCTTTATCTACTTTAGGAAGAATGGAGTCTGTATCCACCTTGTTGGAGTTAATTGAGGCATGCCATTTCATTATTTAATGACTTCAATCAATGGTGGTATCATTTTGTTATCTCCCCAGGGGTGAATTATAAGACATTATCTCATTATTCATTCATTTTTTTGTTCAAATCTTTGGTTAAATAATTAATGATGTCTTCAGTTTACCCAATGTTGTAGGAGTCAAGTATAAAACAACACCAAATATATAATTTCTTAGTCATTTAATTATTAAAATTTATCATTATATATTCTGTAGTCTCTGGAGTGTAAGACCCGCGAGAGCGTGGTCCCTCACGCTCCCACTCAGGAAAGGCAGCCTCCCCAAATCACTCACGAGAAGCAGTCTTGATGCAAACACATAAGGTTCTTTATATTCCAGTATACTGGGGCCATCAGCCATACGCCATGCAGGGTAGGGAGCTCAGCGACATCTAGCACAGAATTGAGACAGCTTTTATAGGGTTACCACCAAGCCCATGCATTGAGAACCAGTCACCTCGTTGCATCCAGTGCAGACCAATTACTTTAAAGTATACAACCCCGCCCTTAGCCCAGGAAGTCTGCTTTTGCACAGGCTTCTGGGTGTTCATTCACTACCATAAACATTAAAGTAGATGACCATCAGCTAGGGGTTTAAGACTCCCAGCTTCCTGGGTTTTCTGGGGTATTAGACTGAATTTTTCCATCCTAACAGGAGTTTGGATCCTCCTTGTGGGAGAAGAAATGAGTCAGACCGTGACATCATCTAATGTGTTACTTATTTAACTATAAATTTAGGTTATTAAATAATTGAAGATCACTGGAGGTTGGTACCACCTTATGGGATCAAGTATGCCAGATCATCTAATTTTGTTCTTAAATTATTTAAACTGATGATGACGTTATGAACCATAAGTCAGCATTGGAGTCAGTTTGTGGCAGTTGATGATGTGACATCAACTCCTTACTTGGTTATTTAGACATTTAAATAGATCATTACATCAGCCATGATACCTAGAGGTTATTGCCGCCTTGTGGGAGTTAATACACAAGTCCATCTAATTATTTATTTATATAATTGTTTATGTATATCATTATTCCACGAAGGGTTTAGTCTGTCTACACCATGTGGGATTTAAGTATGCATCCCCATCTCATTTTTCAATTATTTCAAAATCACATATTAATTATTTAAACCAATGAGGATGTAGTCCTTCTTGACTGGAGTCTTGCTAGTCCTCCCTGGAAGTTACATGTGCGGCATTATTTAATTATCTAAGTATGACTTTCTTGGAAGTTATGTATGCAGGACCATTTAAATATTTAGTTATTTGACTACCTAGATTATGATGGGGTCATCGATTAGGGTTTTGGCTACTGTGCAATGGACACAGAAGATGATTGGTGCCAGACGCAGCGACCAGAGCATGAGAAATACTGGGAGATCCAGTTCTTACTTATTGAATAATAATAGAGTTAATAATTAAATGATTAAATAATTTTAAAAACTGGATGGTTTTGAATCATCAATTCCCAGAGAATGCACAAGAACCTACCCATGAAGGACACAGTCATCACAGATTCAAAATTTGAATAATTTAATAATCAGATGAGCAGAGGATCTTGTCTAATGAACTGTTGGTGTTGTTCTTAGAGTTATAAGAATGAAAGCTGGAGAAGGGGTTGAGGTGATTCGGAATGAGGGTCCCAAGTGAGAGGGCTCCCAAGGTAAAGGACCACATGGGAGAGCATAGCAGGTTCCATAGCCATGATGGGGACCAAGACAGGAGGGAATAACACACCAGGCACATAGAGCTTAAATGAGGAGGTTATTTAGAAAGAGGAGTGAAGGAGAAGGGAAGAAACATAGAGGCACTGAAAATGATGATGATGATGAAAATAATAGTAATAATAATAATAATAACAATAACAATAACAACAACATCCTGCCCTGGACCACGCACCACGGGAAACCCCGCCTCAGAGAAACCGGGAAAAAACAGAAAAGAGAAAACCAGAAACTTCTAGAAAAATAATAAACTGTTTTAAATTAAAAACGGAAGTACCAGGGCCGAAAAGCAGGAAGCGAACTCAGGGGACGCTGGGAAATGGAGTCCCATCCCCCCCAGAGTCCGAAACCGGAAGTCACTTGGCTGAAAAGAAGGAAGTGGCCCCGGACACTGCTGGGAAACGGAGCCCCGAAAATCCAGAGTCCGAAAGCGGAAGTCCCTGGGCAGAAAAGCAGGAAGTGGACCCGGGAAATGGAGTACCGCACCCCACAATCAAAAAGAAGAGGTTTAGGTACTGAAAAGCTGCAAGCGAACCCTGTTCATGCTGAGAAATGTAGTCCCGTGGCCTTAGAGCACTAAACCAGATGTCCTTGAGCCGATAACCCGGAAGTGGCCCCTAAGTACCCTGGGAAATGGAGTCCAGAGACCTGAGAGATTGAAACTAGAAGTATGCAGATGAAAAAAGAGGAAGCAACTCCACAGGATGCTGGGAAATGGAGTCCTGGACCCCCAGACTTAAAAAAGTACCCAACAGTCTCAGCTTGAGTCCTGAGCGCGAACTCAAAGCGGAAGTCCCGCCTCTGCGCCGTTGATTGACGTCAGACATTGAGTCCTGGATTCACTTTTTCAGGAAGTCCCGCCCCCCCCCAAATTCCAGCACAACCTTCCTGCCACTGCCTGCACAGGAAGTTGCCCAATGCCTCCAGCTATAAAAATTGCATTCCCCTTCCCCTTGCAGTCGCCCAGCAGAAGCTGCACGCCTTGACTCACGGCCTGGATGCCTTGCCCTCGTGGAATTCTTTGAGTTTGAGGTCAGCCTGGTCTACAGAGTAAGGTCCAGGAAAGCAGGGCCACACAGGGTAACTCTGTCCTAAACACCAAAAGAAACAAATTAAGTAAATAATTGAATAATTATTTAATATTAAACAAGTAATGAGAAAATCTACCAGAAAACAACAACAACAAGATTAATAATAATAATTAAAAAGGAATTGACCTGTGCAGTTTATTGAGCAATTTCTAGGGCAAGACTTGGTTTTATATCAGAACAGGCACCAAAGGATTGATTGCTGCTCTGGGAGTGCTGCTGTGGGAAATGTGAGGGGAGCATGGATGAGCACAGAAGCTGCAGTGAGGGGATAGGGATGGTGGTATTGGGAGTCATGAAAGTCTGTTTGGCAGGTCCTCCAGGAGGAGGCTGGGATAGAATTGCTGCCACATTCAGTGTTCTGTTTGGCCCATTGTGGTCTTAGCAGCTCCCCTGACCAGGGTGTGGGCTATTAATACCTCACCTAGTGGGCTGCTTCTGAGGAAAGGACTTCGATCATGGAATGTTATGTTGAAACTTTTTGTAGTCAGCTCCATTATGCTTTTGGTGCACAGGGATGGCAATTTACAAAACAAGAAGAGGTTCAGTTATGCCTTCTAGAAGTTCTGCCCTTCACATCTAAAATTTAGGCATCAGATCCATGTGCAGTTACTATCTTTTTTTTTTTTTTTTTTTTGCTACGAAAATATTTTTTTCTGTTTTTAAAACAAAACAAAGGATCTTATTTTACATATTGATCTCAGTTCCCTCTCCCTCTCATCCTCCCATTCCCTCTAGCAACCTCCCCATCCCATCCCCCATACATTCCTCAGGGAGGAATTTGTGTATTGGCTCATGGACTCCCTCTTATCTCTAGGTTAAGGGAGTATCTACATTTGGAGTTAATGTTTTGCATGCTCTAAATGACATTCTTTAATTCATGGTTTTCTCCATGTAGCTTTGAAGCCTGACTTAGACTTCTCTCTGTAGTGCTGGCTAGCCCCAATCTCATAGAGATCTGTGCACCTCTGCCTCCCTAGGGCTAGGTTAAAGGCAAGTGCCAATAAAGACATGTATAAATGGCATTCTTGTGTTGAATCACACTCCACCATTGAGCTGTTTTTTTGAAGAGTGGAATTGTTGATATAAAGATTTACCAAATCTTGCTTGATAGTTAGTCTGTCAAAATAGAATTTAGGTGAGGGAGTGCTGCCCCTAAAATAAAAAAAAAAATGAGTTTCATGCTAACCAGTCATATTAGAGATTAGGATGCTAAAATTCACATTTTCTCACCAGGATAGTCCCAGCATTTGGCTCCAAACCATGGCAATGGACTGACCACTGATTCACAAAACAGCCCCAATGCCCATCTTCTTTCCATGGAGAAGGGCTTTTACAAGCTGTTCAAGGGTGCATTACTGGGTCACAATGAACATTAGGCCTTCGTGTGCCATAAATTTCTAGGGAAAAATCATGGCTTTGTTATATGGGCAAGATGAGCCCAGGTTAAAAGTGTTTGAAAAGGAAAGGAGTGATGTGTTGAGAGCTGCACTGAGCAAACAAGAACTTTTGTCTACATCCTCACTCACAGAGAAGTAACATAACTCCTAGTGAAACACAGGAATGTGCTTGGCAGAGCAAATAACAGCCTCAGGGTTCTACCCTTAGGTGTTTTCCATCAGGCTTTGAGATATTGAGAATAAAGTAGAGCTCCTCATTTGAAACAAGGAAGATGATTGGGAGAAATTCAATTGTCCATGGACAGGGCCTTTGTGGAGTGGTTTCTTGAGATCCCAAGAACACAAGTCTTCCCACTACATGGTGCTGTGGTTATTGGGCCCATGACCACTTGTTCTGCCTTCCCTACTTTTCACAATGTCTGGCATTTCTTCCATCGGACTTGTCAATAAAGTGACGGCTGTTTCATGTTACTCTTGTACTATGAAATAATTATGGTGCCATCTTTTCTGTTGAAGGCTTATATTGCCTTGCTGGCCCAACTTGCAGTATCCTGTCACTATTTAAATTCCTCAAAGTATAAGCTGGAGCCAGACATTGAAAGAATTTAAAGATGGCAACATATGTGGAATGCAAAATCTGTTTTAAGAGCCAGGTTGTGGTGGTCCACACCTTTAATTACTGCACTCAGGAGGCACAGGCAAAGACATCGATGTGAGTTTATGGCCAGTGTAGTATACAGAGACATACCTAGGACAACTAAGGCTATTTTCTGCACAGAGAAACTATGTCTCAAAAACAAAGGAAACAACAAAAATAAACATCTATTGTAGGTTCTCTCTGAGCATTAGCCAGAAATGAGTGCAATTTTTTATTACAGAGATTTTTCATTATTTATTTCTTAACTCTTGTGTGACAGTGTCCTTCAGTCCTCTTGATTACCCCTTCTTAAACTAAGTGACTGTATGACCGCAGTGGGTTTTTGGGGAGCAAGCTTCTTAAACACATTATTTGTGGATACCAATCATTTTTAAGGAATTATATTTAATTAACAGAACTCATTACTTTGTAACACTGTTCCTTAAATTAAAATATCAAACCCAGTTTCCCTCCCTCTATACCTTTTTCCCCAACCTCTCTCACTTCTTTTCCCCCTTTCATTAGTCAGAGAGTGTAACCCTCATTCAGGAGTCAACAAAGTCTGGCATACAAACCTGAGGAAGAACCAAGCCATTCTATCCTTTATCAAGACTGAGCAAGATATCCCATCATAGGGTGCGGGCTCTAAAACACCGTTCAAGCAACAGTGATGGGTCCTGGTTTCACTGCCAAGGCCCCATAACAGATCAAGTCACCTAAGTATCAACCACATTCAGAGGGTCAAGATTGGTGCTATGAAGTTTTCCCAGCTGTCAGTCCATACTCTGTGAGTTCAGACTAGTGATAGTAGATAAGGTGTGGTTATGTTGGAGTGGACTTTACCCTTTTAGAGGAAGCACATCACTGTAGGGTCGAGCATTGAGGTTCCTTATTCTCAAAATGCTGCCCAGTGTGTCAGGCAACTCCCTGTTGCTTCTGACTCATGTTGTAAGGACTCTAACCTCAAGGACTGCAGCAGCCTGCATGCTGACATGCCCCCTGCCATAATGTGGATTAACTGAATCTCTGAATTTTTAAGTGTGGCACCTCAATTAAATGTTTTCTTTGTAAGTGCTTGCCTGGACCATGCTGTTTCCTAACAGCAATGAAAACATAACAAAGAGAGAGGTTGTTTCCAGGGCCTGGGGTATATCTGTGATAGGCAGTTCCTAAAGAACAACTTATTTCTAATGTGTTCTCAATAGTGTTGTTTTGGTAGCTTGCCTCTCCATTTATGTCAGTTTATTGGGATTTCTTTCTCAGGGCTATATGCTACTTAAACAGTCAAGAAATTTTGAATTTGTTCCTCCTATTCTGTTTATTTCTATTATGACTGTATGAATGCACCAGAATTATATGACTATATTGTCAAAGAAGTTTACATTTATAATGTGAGCATTTTCCTGCTTTGTCACATATGTATGTGTTATTTTAGGATGCAGTGACCTATGATGATGTGCACATCCACTTCACTCAGGAAGAGTGGGATTTGCTAAATCCTTCTCAGAAATGTCTCTACATAGATGTGATGCTGGACACCTGCAAGATACAGGTAAGACTAAATTTTCCTTTATGTTTTAAAATAAGGGATCAAATGTTTCTTGGTTATTGATACTATTCTGTAATTTTAATTGAGAAAAGGGAAAATTGGGTGAATGAGGCATGGTTCTAAGGTTCACTCAAGTTATTAACTTAAATTTTGTAAATTTACAATAATTCATCATATAATTTCTGTTATTTCAGGTTACATTTGGGAAGACCATAACATGGAAGATCATTGTCAAAATTCTAGAAGACCTAGAAGGTAAATTTTCATGTTTAAATTTAAGCAAATTTTGCTCTGAAGATATTTTAATGTATCCTGGAAATTTTATTAAAGAGCCACACATAAAAAATTAAAAAAAATTAGGAAGATCAACAGTGAAAATAAGCACAGCTTAAAGTATGGTGCTTGTTCTCATTTTCTCACAAAACCAATTACCTCAGTACCTCAGTAGTACTTCTGTGTTTGCAAGGCATTCATGCAGAAAGAGAAGCAAACAATGCCTTCATGGATACCACCCTTTGAATTATAGCACCCAGAGAGCTATGCTGTAGATATGTCAGTCTGTTTAGTTTCATACTATTCAGATATTTTAAATAGTATACATGTTTTATAGGTAATACGTATATCTTCAAGACCTCTTAAGAAAAAAGAGTATAGTTAATCAGCAAGCCCTCCTTTGAATTCAACTGTGTTCAGACTCTGCCCATAAAAGTCTCCCATTAGAGGCTCGACCTGGGGGTGGGGCAGATGCAAAAGCACCCACTTTTAGATCCACCATATGACCCCTTGTTTGCTATTCTCTGGGCCACCCAGGACTGCTGTGCTCAGATTAAATATGGATTCATTGTTTCAGTATTATTGAAGAATTGCATCTGAAACTGTGGGTTTCCATTTTTCTTTCCACTTACCAGGATTTTTTCAGAGAATAGGGAGGTTTTGCTCTTGTGCTCCTGCCAACACTGCAGAACCAGTACACAATTCCTGTTGCTCCCTGGATTCTTTGACCTCACATTTCACCCCAATCAATTAGCCCAGCCCTCCAGATCTGAGAGAGATTTTCCCTTAAGTTGTGGTTTCGGATGGATTTTCTCACTTCTTTCAAGTACACACTCAATCTCTCCTGCTCTATAAAGCATACACCTGCGTCCAATTCCTTTCCACCAGTACTCTCTGGAACACACTCCCTGATACTGCTCTGTAGCACTTTATCATAGTCCTCCAAAATGTAGCAGCGAGCTGCTGTGTTATACAACTGGTTTCAGCTTGCATCTCTCTCACTGTTAGCAAAAGGAAACCAAGCTGAATGAATGAACTCCTGACACAGAAGCTGCTGCTGTCAGTTTAGGAATTAAGTGCATACTTATTTTGCAGGACTGTGGAGTTTGACTTGGGGTCATTACACCTCGGAAAAAGCAATGGCTAATTTTCTTTTCTAGATGAAACAGCTTGTTAGCCTCTAATCAATCTGTAAGACTCAGGCATTATGGTAGACTGACTCTGTCACAAGTGAGAATGCACTGAAGAATTTTCTCTGGGCTTCCAAGGGTCCCATGAATTCTAGTGTGCACACAGGTGCAAAAGACCACTTTAAAGACATATCTAACCCACTCACACTTCCTCCCTCTTCTGTCTTTCAGGCTCTTGGCTCTCTTGTTGCTATTTCTGCTCTCTCCCCTCTCATCTCTTTGTGCTCTGTTTTCCCTCTTTCTCCTGTCACCTCTCTGTGTCTTTGTTTCTCTTTATTTCTTTTTCCCGTGTGATTCTCTTTTTCCCCTTTTTAATAAAACTTCTCACTTGAGCTCTTGCTTGTGGCATTTTTGTACCCAACCTTGGTTATCCTCACCTGCCATGGAATCGGCCATGGCCCCCGTGCATGACCACCTTTCAGGTTTATCCTAACATTGAAGCAAGAGAACAACATTGTAATGAGATATCCACCCTACCTATACCCATGATAACTTAGCAGACATCACTGAATTTAAAGATTGGAGGCTATACTGTAAAGTGGGGCAACAAATTTCCCTTATTTATCTGTTACTCTCAAAAGTAAATTTTGTGTAAATGGAGCATGTCGGGATTCAACTCTTTGCCTGAGTGACATTCAAAGTGCTTACCTGAATTTTAAATTTTCTTTTAGTTCTTGTGTTGATCCCATTGCTCATGTGGAACCCCTGCCTATAATGTAGCCTACTTTAATGTCTTAGTTTCTGTGGTAGCTGAGATTGCTGGATCTTGGATACAGGAACCAACTACCCAATTTTAAAGTGAACTTGTAGAGAAAGGATGACACTGGTCATATATATGTCAGGGTTAGGGATTGATTTTTTTTCTTCAACACTTTAGAAGATTTCCCTGTGTTGTGTGTATCTTACATATGTTTTCTTGCTGTTTACAGGTGCCCATGCATCTTTTATTTCAGTCAGAAAATACATCCCCAATTGAAATATCTTTACATTTTCAAATTATTTATGTTACAACATGCTAAACTCTGGTGTCTAAGTATTAATGATAATAAGGTTTTGATTTATTCCATTTTGATTTGATTTGCAGTTTTTGTGCCTGTCTGTGAGTTCTTTCTCTCTGTACATAAGATTTCATGTATTGAACACTGATCTTGAGCTCTCTATTAGAAAAAGGATTTTGCAGGCCTGATTCTTTTAGCTCTACCTCTACATCTTACATGCTTGGTGCAAGTGTGTGTCTCTAAGCCTTTCATGGTTTTTTCTTTTCTTTTCTTTTCTTTTCTTTTTGTTTGTTTGTTTTTGAGACTGAGTCTTTCTATGTTACTTAGCCTGGCCTCAAACTCTGGCTGCCTCCCACATTAGCATTCTGAGTCCTGAAATTACAGAAAGTTCTAGCTAGATCTACCAGACCCCACAGATGGCCATGTTTTTAAATTATGCATCACAGAGGAAGTGTGGAAGTGTCCTCCAGTCTAGACAAACATGCTTAACACTTGCCCTCTGGACTTTACTGAGGCTACTTAAATGGGAAATTCCATTTTAATCATCATGAAAGCAAATGAATTTAAAAAAAAAGAATTTAGCAGCCAGGCATTGCTGTCACTCACCTTGAATCCCTGGAATTGGGAGATAGAGGATATCTGTCAGTTTGAGATTAGCCTGGTCTACACAGAGAGAATCCCTGGACCGGTTCCAATGCCACAGAGAAACCCTGTGTAAAAAACCAAAAACAACACAAAACAAAACTAAAACAAAGAAACAACAACAAAAAAGAATTTAGCCAACTATTGATGTTTCAAGCCTTTTAACTCACTACTGTGGATAAAGAGGTGGTTGGATCACCTTTTAAAGAACATCAAGACTGCAAAGAGAAATTCTGTGTGTGCGTGGAGATCAGGACAAATCATCATCTCTAGGAGCTGTATTTACAGGTGGTTTTGAGACACAAGGTTTGGGGGCTAAAAATAGAACTCCATTCCTCTGGAAGAAGAAAAATTGCCCTTAACCTGAACTATCTTGCTAGCCCACTACTTACAGTTAGTTCTTTTGCAGATTAGTATTATTATTATTTACTATTATTATTTATTGTTCTTGTCATTCTTTGCTGCAGCTTTGAGTAATGAAACTGGATCCAACAAACTCAACAAACCTTCAAGCATTTATTAGGAAAGGGAGTAAAGGAAGTGGTAGGTGTTAACCAATTGGGGGCAGAAATAGAGAGAGAAAACTGGCAGGAGTTACTTGCTTATAAAGAGGAAGGGAGCAGTTTAGAAACAGGCTCTGCAGCTTGGGCCATTGAAACTGGAGTGATGGAGGTTCCATTGGCCCAGGTCCTCGTGGCCTCAGCATGTACCGACTTTATGGAGTCACTTAATGAATGCATGGCTTAGCCATCCAACCTTTGATTGCCTTTGAGATATCAGTGTAGAGTGATCATCTCTGAAAGACAGATCCAGGAGGGGAGGGAAGGTTCCCGGTGGAAAGCAGAGAATATCGACTCCATGGCATGGAAGAAACCTGAGCATTAAAGAGGCCTGTAACCTGGAAAGGTTTTCAAAGAAGAAGACACAGGCCCTGCAGACGACTTGTAAGGAGTGATGGTTAAGTGCTGAGCAGAAACCACCAGGACAGGAAGAGGAGTGTTTGGGAATAGGATCAGGGCCATATTGCCTAGAGTGAGGGAGAATCAAATAAATCAATTATTATTATTAGGTAGCACATACTTTTCTGTGTGCTATTATTTCCCTTGTTAATTACAAAACATTCATGTTATAAAAAGTTATAGAGGACACCAGCTGTAAGTGTGGTGACACAGGCCTTTCAATCCCAGCACTCAGGTGGCAGATGGAATTCTTTCTATTTGAGGATAGTTGGGTCTAAAAAATGATCTCCAGGACAGCCTGGGATTCAGGTGAATCCAATCGTGTGAAAAACAAACAAAAGACCCCTGCAGCAAATATGTTTTTTATTCCACAATATGATAAATAAAACACGTCTTGTGTCCTAATTTTCTTCCTACTCTTCTAGCCTTTCTCTATGTAAATTCTTTTGCAAGTGTTACTAGTGAAAAAATGTTTCCTTTGTGTTTGTCTTCTACAATAATATTGGGATGGGTTTTTCTCTTCCATGACTGGTTATTCTTTTTTCCACCAAGGAATATTTCTGATGCGCAGTGTTATTAAACTTTAATAAGCATCATTCAAGGCTTTCTCAGCCTGTTGGGTGTATTCACATTCCCACAGTGTGTGTGTGTGTGTGTGTGTGTGTGTGTGTGTGTGTGTGTGTGTGTGTGTGTGTGTGTAGAACAGAAGACAACTTTTGGTGCCTGTTCTCTCCACCGTGGAACTCAGAGGTTTTACTCAGGTTCTCTAGACTGGACCCTGAAAATAGTTTTATTCCCATTACCCTTCCTAATCTGGCATGATTGTAACTTGATACTTTGTTGAGTCTATACGTTAATACATTTTTAATACAAATATTTCTTTAATTATGTGAATTATATCTGTATAAATGTATACAATGCATGTGACTGGCTGCAGAAGCCATATAAGAGTACTGGATTACATAGAGCTCGAGTTATTGGCTTTTATAAGCCACTAGTCATGGGTACTGGGAAATGAACAGAGGTATTTGACAATAGCAGTAAACACTTTTTGCCTCTGACCTAGCTCTACTGCTCCTAATTTAAATTTGTAATTAAAAGATTTTCCTATGTATTTTTAATTCCATGGATTTTTTTTATTTTTGGGATTGTGGTCAAGCACATGTCTGTGCCCATATGCTACCACACAAACTTTTCTAGCTCCTATCACTTTGGGTCACTGGAATTTTATAAGGTTGTCTGATTTGGTGGGAAATGCCATTTCACATTGATCTACCACAATGGTCATTAATTTTAAATTTTGGTTTTAGTTTAAAATGCAGAGTACAGTGTTTCATAATGGCATCTTCATATACTTGTGATTATGTGCTTTTGTTTTTTTTCTTTCGACACTATTCTCCCTTTGACCCTTCCCATCTCTAGATGATTCCCTTTTTACTCATTTATTTCTAAAATATATTTACTATTCCTTGCAAGTAAGATTCTTTATTTATTTCAGTACCTACCAAAAGAGATTTCATACAAAAATTAATCAAAATAGAAGGGGAAGAACAATCAATATTCAAATGAAAATGAAACAAATATGACATTTCAATTCTTGTTTTATTAATGATATAATTTAAATTCTTTACATGTTGATCCAAGTTTCTTCTCCCTTCCTCCCTCCCTCCCCTCCCCCTCGCTCTTGCCTTTTTCCCCTGTGACATGCACCCTGGCCACCCTTCCTTCCCATCCCCCCACCCCCATTCCACTTGTAGGGCTATGCTATCCAGGTTGGGTCATGTAAATATGTCAAGTCATTTGAAGTAGAGACTAGGACTTCTCTCCTGTTTTTAGGTTAAGGGGGTATCCCTCCATGGGGGGATGTTTTGTGGTTTAATAAAGGTCAGGATAAACAAATAGGCCAAATAGATGTTTATTAAGGGAGAAACAACTCACAACACAGACAGATGAACACAGCAGTTAAAACTGGATGCTCCTCACTCCGTGTCCCACCAGAAAGAGAGCGTTCCCCACCTCCTTCTGAGACCAAGCCCCACAGGTCACTTCCGCCCCTGGCTCCACCCTTCAATGGGTGTGGTCAGTGACATAGAAGCAGACACAGTGAATATCCCACTACAATTCCCCTTTTAGTCTAAAGAAAAGATTTAAGCTTGATACAAAACTATATACAAAACAGTGAATAACAAGTGTGCTCTAAGAAAAGGAAAATCGAGAACAAAACCACAAACATACCTAGTCCTAGCGTGAAGACATAAGGGTGTTTACAATAGAGTTGTCCTAAGCTGAAAAGCTTAAGTCTAGTACCTAATATATCTAACTAGGAAGAGAGAATAATACTTAAGATAGTTTAATCTACAACCTCATCAAGACCTGAGAAGGAAAATAACGATACTAGGGTAGACAGGAACTGCAGATGGACAACTTCTAAAAAGTGCAGCGAGGACAGAAACAGCAAGCTACCTGGACAGTCACTCAAGGTCTCACAGCAACGTTAGTACAGCCAGTTTTGGCTAAGGCCAGGAGTATTTGACAGACCACAACAAAAGCAGGGAGGTAGAAAGGCTGTCTTACCCTGACTTGGCAAGGTTCAGCAGTCTTCTATGTTTGTCTCCTGCAAGCATATGGGACCACATGTCCAAATCAGTGGTCAAGGTTGAGGCAGTTCCTTGCCCAAGAGGCCATTTGCTGAAGTGAGGATGAACTCCAGAAGGAGCAACAACAGTGTCCAACATACTTTTGGGAAAGTGCACGGTGCTGTCAGGAGCAACAGTGTCTCATGTCAACAGAGTACTAATAGAAAATCATTTGAATGCCATGTTCTGCAAGTCTATGAAGTGATTGAAAATTAAGCATCTATGTCTGACTAATCTCATAGGCAAAGGAAACATGGGTGAGGATAATCTGTAATATTCAGGAACTTGGCTAACAAACCTCAATAAAACTTCCTTGAGTAAAGCAAGGATAAATACATAAACAATATAACTATGTATACATACATATATATATATATATATATATATATATATATATATATATATCTGCACATGTAAATTCCTAAAGTAGAGGTAGAGTAAAAATGTCTAAACAAGAGGTAGAGCTCTAAAGGGCAGCAAGACAAATATCCCAAATTGTATCAAATACAAAATGTCTTGAACACAAGCAAAAGTATACATACATAGAATATGGCAAGTATAATGTGAATAAAACATCATAAATGGAAATATTTCACACAATATAACAAATATAAGATACAGTTCTTCCAGGAAGGGAATAAACTTAATTTTACATAGGTTACCATAAATAATAATATATAACAATGTAAGCTGTAATACTAATGCCTCACTCTTACTAAATAATTCACAAGAAAATAGGCTAATCTATCTATATCCATTTTGAACCATACCTTTCACAACCATGCCCTATTCCTGTCTAAAAGAGATAACCAAGACTAAGTATCACCTTCCAAACCCAACCCCAAGTAAATAAAACCAACCCTATGAAGATGAATATTATTCCTAAATTCCAAGAGTGGGGAAAGGGGGCGTTGTTATCTTAAGATTACTTCCTGCTGAAATGGGACAATGATTTCCATGGGATCCTGTTAGAAGAAAATTTTAAGCAACCAAATTTCTCAACAGAAATCGCTGTAACATATGTAGATAGTCATTGTGTGGCAGAAAATGCTTGACTGGAATTTTACTTGAAACTCTGGCCAAGTTGTAATAAGAAGGTGCACCAATACAGCTAGCTAGTCATGAGTTGTCTCAAGAAAAGCAGTCTCAAACCAGTTTAGGGTAAAGTTTGTAGTCCAGATGCATCAGGTTGAGTCAAGAGGAAATGTCCAATTGGGGCCCCATCTCCTTTCCAGAGTGTTCAAAGATTGCTGTTGAGAACTGTTATATTCCTTGTGGAAAACTTAAATATCAATATCAAGGTAAAATTTTTAATTTGTACGGTATGCATTAGGGAAAGGCAACAATAAGCATTAAAATGTAAATGAGAAAATTAGGATTTCAGAGAGAAAATTGCAAATAAGTGAATGAGTCCTTAGATTTTGTTTTCTTCTGCCTTGCACCAATTGGCTTCTTGATATAAGGCAGAAACTGTGAATTTAATCTTAACAATATGCTTGAATTTAGAGAAGGAAAGCCAAATCCAACACCAAAGCCAGCATTGGTTTACATGAATCGGGACTACGGAAATATTAGATAGTAAAAAGAAATAGATTTCAGTATAGAAACAGTTTACTAGACTTAAATATTTTTACCATAAATCAGATTCCTCTTCATTAAGTGATTCTTTCTGGAGAGCTGCATTCTCTTCTGTAGGTACCTACATGTTCATTGTCTTTTGGCTGTTTGAAGATAGGTGTTCTCTGTTTTCCTGTAAGGACAATGTTTGAGAAGTCTCTGCACATTTCATGTGACCTTATTTATTGGATGACTTGTTTTTTCTCTTCAGTAAGATGTTACTCTTGTTCAACTCAGATCTTGATTAACTTAGATGGTATCCATAGCTTTTCTTCTCCTGTAGATATAAATGCAAAACCCCTACCGCAACGTAACACATATCCTGGTTTCCATTCTGAGGTCAATACATCCTTGAACTACACCGTCTGATGTAGTTCAGAAGTTTTTTCTATTGTCCAATGTCTTTCTACAGCTATTTTTCCTTTTTCATCAGCATTAAGAAAGTTTAATCTTAATAAAGCATTATGTAATCTGTGTTTTGGGTGTCTTGGTTCCTCTTGCCTGTCTATGGAGCATTTCCTTTAAAGTATGATTAGATCTCTCAACTACTGCTTGTCCTGTAAGATTGTGTGGTATACCGGTTATGTGTTTTATGTTATAATACTCAAAAAACTGTTTCAATTTGCTGGAAATATATGCCGGAGCGTTGTCAGTTTTTATTTCTGCAGGTATGCCCATAATGGCAATTACCTCTAAAAGGTGTATAATAACAGAATAAGCCTTTTCAGAGCTCAGAGCATTAGCCTATTGAAACCCTGAAAATGTATCTATAGTGTGATGTACGTATTTTAATTTTCCAAATTCTGCAAAATGAAACAAATCCATTTGCCTTATTTCATTTCTATTTATACCTTTAGGGTTACTGCCTGGTGGTAAAGGAATTTGGTTATATAATGAGCAAGTAGGACATTTCCTTACTATTTCCTTGGCTTGTTGCCAAGTGATAGAAAAATCCTTTTTCAATCCTTTGCTGTTCACATGGTGTTTCTTATGAAACTCTGAGGCTTCTAGCACACTTCCTATCAATAACCAATCAATTTCATCATTGCCTTTTGCAAGAGGACCTGGCAGACCCATATGGGATCTGATGTGTGTTATATATATAGGATGAATCCTCTTTCTGATAGTATCTTGTAACTGTATAAACAATGAAGTTAATTCTGTATCATCAGGAATAAATTCTGGAGTCTTGATATGTAAGACTACTCTCTCTGCATATTGAGAGTCATTAACTATATTGAGGGGTTCTGTAAAATCCATAAGTACCATGAGAATGGCATACAATTCTGCCTTTTGTACAGGATTGTAAGGGCTTTGAACTACTTTGCTTATTTCTCCTGATTTATATCCTGCCTTACCAGATTTGTTTACATCAGTGTAGAATGTAGGAAATCCAGAGATAGGTGTTTTTCTTGCAATGCATGGAAGGATCCAAATCGTATTCTTTATGAGTTTGATTCTTTCACTTTTGGGATAATTGTTGCTAATTATTCCCAAAAAATTACTGCATGCTCTCTGCCAATATTCATTATCTTTCCATAAGGAGAAAATTTCCTCATTAGTTAAAGGTACTGTAATTTCTGCTATATCCCTTCCTGTTAATTAACGAAGTCTTAATTTACCTGTTAAAATCAAGTCAGAGGTCTTTTCTATATATGTTTTAATTTTTTATTCTGTTTATGTGGTAAGAATATCCATTCTAATATGATGTCTTCTCTCTGCATCAAAATCCCTGAAGGATATTCTCTAGATGGTAATATAACCAGAATACAGTCTAGATTTGGATCCACAGGTTCCACATGTGCTTCTAATATCCGCTTTTCTACCCATTCTAATTCCTTTTCCGCTTCAGATGATAGTATTCATGGACTATTCAAATCCTTGTCCCCTTTTAGGGCCATTTTCAAGTTTTTCAAATCATGCCCTTCAACTCCAATAATGGTTTGCAGTTGAGAAATCTCTCCTAGTAATTTTTGAAGATCATTAAGAGTCTGGTAGCGATCTCTCCTGATCTGTACTTTTTGTGGTCTAATTTTCTGTAGACGTATTTTATATCCTAAGTAGTTGATAGACTCTCCTTTTTGTATTTTTTCTGGTGCAATTTATAATCCCCAGCAAGGTAAAACTTCCTTCACTTTCTCAAACATTTTTTCTAATATTTCCGCTTTAGAGTCAGCTAACAAAATATCATTCATGTAATGATAGATTATGGATTGTGAAAACTGTTTACAAATTATTTCCAGTGGATTTTGTACAAAATATTGGCACAGGGTGGGGCTATTTAGCATTCCGTGTGGCAAAACCTTCCATTGATATCTCTTCACCGGTTGACAATTATTATAATTTGGTACAGTGAAGGCAAACTTCTCTTTATCTTGTTCTTGTAAAGGTATAGTGAAGAAGCAATCCTTTAAATCAATAACTATAATAAGCCATTCTTTAGGTATCAAAGAAGGCATCAGCAGTCCAGGCTGTAAAGAGCCCATTGGCTGGATGACTTTATTAATGGCTCTCAGGTCTGTAAGCATTCTCCATTTACCAGATTTCTTTTTGATAACAAATACAGGAGAATTCCAAGGGCTGGTTGATTCTTAAATATGCCTAGGATTTAGCTGTTCCTGAACCAGGTTTTATAAAGCTTCTAACTTCTCAGAAGTCATAGGCCATTGCCCTACCCAGATAGGCCCCTCTGTTAACTATTGTAAGGGTAGGGCTTTTGGTCCCTCTGTTTGTTCAGCACTTGCATTCTGTCTTTGTACAGCCTGGATATTTGGATATTTTTCCACAATCATGAGGTAGTTTATGGTTCCTATCTAATATTGGAGGGATGTTAATATGTGTATTCCATTGCTGTAATAGATCACGACCCCATAAATTTATCAGTACATCAGCCACATATGGTCTTAACCTTCCTCGCTGTCCTTCTGGTCCTACACATTCAATCCATCTCATGCTTTCTTTTACCTGAGACAGGGTTCGAATCCCTAAGAATTGAACATTAACCTCTCTCAGGGGCCAATTTCAAGGTCAGAATTTATTACTTGTGATAGTTACGTCTGCCCCTGTGTCCAGTAGGCCTTCAAACCGTCTGTTACTCATTTTAACTATCAATCTAGGCCTTTGACAGTTTATAGAGGTTTGCCAAAATGTACGTTTTTTATTTCCTTCTGTCATGTCTGATTCAACTTTTGTCACTAGTTTGTCATCCAGAGCGGTATGAGTTTTTACAATAGGCGAAGGATTTTCTAATTGTCCTGTGGAAGATTGTCCTCCAATGTTACTGGGAATGTTCGGACCACCTTTGACATTGGGGCCTTCGAGAGGCCCCCCAAGGAGTTTCCTGGTGGGAAAGGGTTTCCTTGCTTGTCTCTAGTCGATCTACAGTCATTTGTCCAGTGTCTACCTTTGCTACACCTTCTACATAACCCAGGAGGCTGAGGCCTTCTGTTCGATTCATCCTTGGGAGTATTATTTCTAGAAATGCTTTGCCTACAATTTCTTTTTAGATGTCCTATCTTACCACAGTTATAACATCTGGCATGTTGATATCTCTTTAAACCTTTGGAGATGGCTTCTCCTATCGAAGCTTCTAAGTCACCATAGTTACATCTGTTTTCTTGATGACTTCTCAAACCTTTAGATATAGCTTCTCCTACCCATGCTTCAGTGTTATTGCTAGTATACTCGATGTTGGCTGTATATAGGACCCATTCATCCAAAGGTGCTGATTGAATTTTCAAAGGCCAAAGCACTTGTTTGCATTGAGGATTTGCATTCTCATAGGCTAACGATTCTATGAGTATTCGCCTAGAATCTATGTCAGCTACCTCTAATTGTACTGCTCTAGATAACCTTTCTAGAAACACACTGAAGCGTTCTCTTGGTCCTTGCCTTATTTTGGTATAAGATTCTATCCTTTCCCCTAGTTCATGAACCTAATCCCAAGCATTCAGAGCTGCCGTACTGCATAGAGACAAGATATGTTCATCATAGGTAGCTTGAGTTTCTGGGTCAGCATGAATACCCTCACCAAGAATTTTATCTTTGGGAGCTTCATAACCTTTCTTTAAGCCCTGAAGTTCAAGAGCCTTTGCTTCCTCTCTCCATAAAGCCCTCCATTCTAATTGGGAGGAGTTTTCAAGGACAGCTGATATTAATTGATCACAATCCTTAGGGGTTACCTTGTTATTACTTGCCCATGATTCTATTAATTGCTCCACATATGGTGAGTGCATGCCATAAGAGACTACTGCTTCCTTTATAATTTTTAAATCTTTCAGATATATTGGTTCCCACTGATAAGCAACACCACCTTTTGGTTGTTTTTTCATTGCTGATTTTTCATTAATATATACAGGGAAAGCTCCCCTGACCCTAAATGATGTGGAAAATTTTAAGTTTTTTTCATGCCCTGTTACCTGGCGCTCTTCTTCTGATGTATCCGATTGAAGGTCTTCTAAAGCCTGAAGCCTATTAATCATTGCTTCTTTGAGTGTCTGAACTTCTTGAAGCATATCCCTTTCTAGAGCCTTCATTGCATCGGCCAGTTTCTTACTTTCTCCAACTACGAATGATTCCATGTTTTTGATATTCTCATCCTTAGTTATTATCTGAATAGCATGTAAACTGCCTTCCAGAAAAAATGTTCTATCTGCTAGCTTACCATTATCCTCAGACATGGAAGAGATTCTGTCTACTACTCTTTCCATCTGATATTCCAGTTTTTTAACCTTATTAGTAGCTTCATCCAACCAGGAATGAACTGTTTGTGCTAGTGTGTTAATGCATTGCATTGTTTCTGTTTTGGTTGTTGAGGCACCATCAGACATGGAACAAATTGTTTTCTATTTGGTCATTTTTATGTTCCATGTTCTGTATTCTACCTGTCAGCTCTCTATTGCCATCTTCAATATTCTGAACCTTTTTTCCTAAACATTCTGTGTTTTGCGTTCTGTCATTTTCAATGTTTTGAATCCTTGTTACTAAGTCTCCTATGGTTTGTACAAGTTCCTTATTGTTTGCGCTAATCTCAAACCATTTCTTTAAGAATATCACATTAATGATAAAACCCATTACTAGAAGAAAAAGGTGTATATATTGATCCTGTCATAATTTTCTTCTGCTAAGATTCCTTCTATATATGATGTAAAAAAATTCCTAAAGTCCTGCATTGTAAAATTATCTGTTATAGCTATGGAACAATTGATCTCAGATATTATATCAGCTTAAGTTACAAAAGATATTACAGTTACCTTAGGTGTAATTCCACTGCCCTGGAGCTTTGATGCTTTTAGTTGTAGATCTCAACTTGCTGTAGTTACACTCGGAGGTGCAGCAGTAAAAAGCGTCCGGCAGCAGAGGATCCTTCCGATTCCGGTTCTACCCGGAATTGCACCACCAAAAAGTGCCCAGAAGGGTGCTGCCAAATAGCTTCCAGAAGTAGAGGATCCTTCTGATCCCGGTTCCTGTAAAATAGCTTTTAACAAACTAAGGCAAGCAAAATTTTGTTAAACGAAGGAGTGAAACGAGCCTTGTACAAATTGTTGAGACCACAGGGATAACAGGAGCTGCAAGCAACTGAAGCATGTATATTTTCTGCCAAACCACTGGCCACAACTGCTGCTGCCGCCGGAACCTGCAAGCACACAGAGCAGGTGGAATCCAGGCCTAGTGCAGCAACACAAAAGGCAGGGCTAATGCCGCAGGGCTCTCTGTGTGAATGCAATCTGAGGGAATGGGCAGAAGATAAGCAGTAGTCTCAGGGCCAAGATGGAGATAAAAGGAGTTCTAGGGCAGGGTGTATCTGCCTGATTGGGCAAGAGACCTGCCCGTTCAGGGTAGGTGGGGGAAGGGTTGTTGCAGCACCTGTGTAAAACCCAGGTATCGTGAAAATCCTGATTCCACTTCTGACACCAGATATTGCAGTTTAATAAGGGTCGGGATAAACAAATAGGCCGAATAGATGTTTATTAAGGGAGAAACAACTCACAACACAGACAGATGAACACAGCAGTTACAACTGGATGCTCCTCTCTCTGTGTCCTGCCAGAAAGAGAGCGTTCTCCTCCTCCTTCTGAGACCAAACCCCACAGGTCACTTCCGCCCCTGGCTCTACCCCTCAATGGGTGTGGTCAGTGCCACAGAAGCAGACACAGTGAATATCCCACTACAAGGCACCTCCATCACTGCTGCCACAGCACCTGCTGCTGTGGACCCGGCCACCACATTAACCTCGTCATGACTACAGTGTCCTGGTGGAGTGTCCTGATATGTGCCCGACAGAGTTTATTAGATAAGATCTCTGATCATCTGATTATTACATTATTGAAATTTTAAAATCAGTGATGGCTGTGTCCTTCATGGCTCAGTTCTGCTGCATTCTCTCAGGAATTAATGATGCTGCAAAACCATCCAATTTTTAAAATTACTTAATAATTTAAACATTAAAATCTATTATTATGTAATCAGTGATCACTGTAACACACAGTGTCCCTCAAGCTCTGGGTGCCACTCTTGGCTCCAATCATTTGCTGTGTTCTTCAGACAACTGCTAAACCCCTAACTGATGACCCCTTCATCATATAAGAAATCAAATTAAGTAAATAATTGGATGGTCCTACATACTTAATGCCCATAAGATGGAACCAAACTAAATGATGTCAAAGAAGTAATAGATAGATAATTAAATAATGACACACAATTAACTTCCAAGGAAGACTGGCCAGACTTCAGTCATGAAGGACAACATCATCATTTTAAGTAATTAATATATAATGATAAAATAATTGAATAATGAGATGGTGTTGCATATTTAAATCCCACATAGTGGAGTCAGAATGAACTCTTCCTGGAATAATGATTTATTTAAACAATCAAATAAAATTTAGATAACCTTGCACATCATCAACTCTCACAACCTGACTGCAAACCTGACTAATGGTCCATAATGTCATCATCATTTTGAATAATTTAGTTACATAAGTACATGATGTGGCATTCTTGATCAAACAAGGTAGAACCAAACTCCAGTGATCTTTGATTATTTAATGACCAATTTTATAGTTAAATCAGTATGTCAGATGATGTGATGGTCTGGCTCATTTGACTCCCACAAGGAGGCTCCAAACTTCTGTGATCACTGAATAAATTATGACAGATTTTAATAATTAACAATTAAAAAATTAAATTTTTTGATGGTATTTTACACGTGACTTCTACAAGACCTAGCAAAAATCAAGAGATGATTACTTAATCATAGATTTGAACAATAAAATGAATGAGTAATGAGATAATATCTCATGATTCACCCATGGGGAGATAAGAAAATGATACCATCATTGATTTAAATAATGAAATAATGAAATGACTTGCCATCATTATCTACAACAATGGGTAAAAATCCACTTATCATCTATTATCTCATGTTCTATGTTAATAATTAAATAATTGTATTACTAGAGGATGATATAGTCTGCCATGCTGAACAACCACAAGTTGTATTTACTTGACTGCCATAAACTTGAGGCAAACACCATGGACCAGCAATTATATAATCACAGATTTAAGTAGTAAAATTAATAAATGATTACATGTCACTGTGGATCCAGGGTTTAAGAAGATATCAGATAGTTGATGTTGGACATCTTCTTCATTAGAGATGAACTGGTATCCAACTATCCCTCAGTCTAATGTAACAAATGGTTTAACACCTTCTTGAAGGAATGCTAACAATGGAAATCTCACCTTTTGTTAAATAATTGTGAATCTTTTTATCTTCTTAATAGTTTTACTCCTAAGGGAAGATGATATTCATCAACAAAAGTCTTTGAAACAATTCTCCACAGACTTTCTTCCCTGATATTAGGTAATCTGGAATTGGGTAATATTAATAGCTTTATGCGAACTTCCAGGGGTTTGGCTATGACTTGGTTAGAAGAATCAATTTCCACAAATGCCATCATTAAAAGTTTTATGAAATACTTATCTTGGAAAAATAGCCAGTGATAACACTATATTTATGATGCACTCTGGTTCTTGGCCCATGATACCAGAGAATTGAATTCCAGCAGGGTTTCCAGGCAACATCTATAATCCAACATTCTGTCACATTCTTGTACACCTCCCACATGCTAAAATAAGCACACCCACTAATGGACTAACCTTATAGCCTCACTGATATTCTCCCAAAAAGGCAAGGATCCTTTTCTAGTTACACTAATTCTCAAGTATATCAAACAACTACATGCTCATAGTGATATACACACAGCAATGAAAGCATCATCATGCCTTTCAACTACATTGATGAGGTTTTTTTGGTTTTGTTTTTCAGTGCCCATGTGGAGTTTATTGAGAGAGAGGAGAGAAAGTGGGGTAGCTGGTGGCCAACCTAAAGCAGGAGGGGGGTTCAAAGACAGAGAGAATGGGCTCCAGAGAGAGAGAGAGAGAGAGAGAGAAAAAGAGAGAGAGAGAGAAGGGGGCACTTGCTTTAAAAGGGGGGCTTGCACATGTGTAACTGGGTCCCCTGTGCAGCCAGGTAAAAGCTTTAGCAGCCAGGTAAAGCCTGACATAGGGATGACATTGCCATGGGCGTCCCACCCATTGTCAGGGGCAGAGTCAGGAGACTGCAGGTTCCCAACATTCCCACCTCTTATTGTTATTAAAAAGGTGGGGGTTGGGTGTGGCAGGTTACGGAATATGGATATTGAGTTCTCAAAAGACTGCTTCTTGCTGACTTGGGGTATTGATCGTCTTTTGGGGGATCCAAGAAAGCTGGGGTGCTGCCACATCCTGGTAGCTGGTTGTTTCATCGCAGTCCTGACAGTATGGAACTCTGGCGTCTTTTTGAGACCTGGCAAAATATTAGCAGAGCAGAGGACAAGGATAAGGTTTTTTTTTTCCTGGGTCCTGGTACTTGAGGGGAGGATTGTAAGATGAGGGAACGGTTCCCAAGGTGAGGGAAGGGAGTCCTGAGACCAGGGAAAGTTTGAATATTTATTTGGAGTGAATCTGACCTGTTTGGATGGGTCCAATTTGGCTCCATGGAACTTACAAGAATCCTTTGAGTTTGTGAAAACATAAATATTAAGACACATTAGCAGCATACTCATGTTAGAAATAGTTTGGCTGAAAGAATTTTAGCACAATGAACAGCACCTTAATTCTGAGTTAATAGTTACAGTTATGATCATATAGTGGCATAGTATGGTGTTGAGTACTCTGTCAGAATTGGATTAGTATCTTATTAAAACTTTATTGATTAATGTTTATATTGATTAATGACTATAAACAGTAGCAACCTTGAAATATCCATTTCTTAAATCTATTTTGTAACAATTGGAAACTTGGCTGCTGCTTTAAGCTGACAAAGCTACCAGATGTCAAAAGCATCAGAGTTCTTGAGAAGGATAAAATTCTACCTGAATGATTAGAGAGTAACAGAGACTCGCTAGCTGGCAGCAAGGACAGCCACCCTCAGTTCATCCACAATTGTTGAGGTTAGAGGCTTTAAGGAATCTGCCTCCTGCTGATGGCACACGACCTGTGGATTAGGAACTTTTGGAAGACTTACCTACCATTGGCCCAAGCAACGTGGAGAAAGTCGATTCCACTGCCCTTTTGATCATGGTCCTTAGAGCCCTTTGCAGCAGTTGAGAAGAAAGGCAGGATTTCTCAGTGGCTAGTGTTGCCACTTTTGTGGGTGGAGCTTCTTTGGTGTCCATCAATCTTCTTGGAGGAAATTGGCGGTGCCAGCAGCTGGCCTGTCTCTATGTTATTAATGAAACATTTTAAATGCCATATTATCTAGATCTCTGAGCATTTGAGAGCTCTCCATTTAGTATACCTTGGTATACAAAGTTTGTCTTCAGTTACTTGCCTTAAGCACATAGATGGCTAGGTGAGGGTTCATTCCTGTAATTAATTAATCTGTCTGGAAAACCAGATCAAAGCTGAGAGGCTGTGAAGGGATGTTATACTCCAGCCTGACTGTAACTTGTTTTAACTGAGTAGGTTAGACTTACACTTGTAAAGGACAAAGAGGTAGAGAAAACCTCCCTTTGATAATAGCGGCTTAACCTTTATAAACAGCTTAGAGGAAGGACTGTGTGGCATACATATTTTATTAGTTTGAAATAGACATTTATAACCTTAAATGTTTACAATCATTTAAAGACACATAACAATTTAGAAATATTTGACTTAGTACAGTTGAATTTAAGTTGTATAGAGTTAGCTTATACTCACATGAAGTTAAATTTAAATCACATGTACAGATGTATATTAAACAGAACAGGGTAAAAATGAGAAGGATCAGAGTGTGAAGCTATGTGTAATATAGTCAGTGAAAATTAGAGAGAAAGACTAAAAGGCAAAAGGTAAATGAATTAAGGGTTCTCTTGGTGGCAGAAGCTGGCTAGACTTTCCCTCTGCCTAGGTGGCTGGTGTAGCAGAGGGAAGAACCATGGGGGTGAGGCTAGGCCACCTGGTCAAGATGGCGGCTGCCATAAACACCCAACAGCTGGCAGAAATCAAAATTTCGAGATAGCAGGAAAAGAACAGAAGCAAGTATAGGGAAAGAGATTGTTTAGCAGAGAGGTAGAAAAAACTCCTTCCATCTACCTGTTCACTGGCAGTAATTTGAAAGATCCCTTAAGCTATCAGGATCTAGAGAGCCATTATGTGGCCAATTTCAATTATTTTCTAGGGGATATCTAGGTCACTTTTCAGTACAAAGGTACATAAGTCTGGTTGCCTTAACAAGTGGCATTAAGTGAAATGGTTTTAAATTTTCTATTAGTGGAGTGGTGGGGGGTATTTCCTTGGTTGGTTTATTCCCTATGGGTGGAGTGAGAAGTGGCCAATCATTCTTGGAACTTGTCAGCTTAAGAGTGTGGCCACAGGATAAGCAGATAATGGCAGAGCATTATTCGAAGCTTGTCAGCCCAAAAACATTGCCAGGGCCAACAGAGGCCAGAGGACTCAGCAGTCCAAGAGCAGAGAGGCTTGAAGCCAGAATCAGATATACTGCTTGGGGTAGGGGGTAGTGTGTCTTCCACCCTTGAGTAATGTACCCAACCCTAATGAAATGGGTTAAAAATTTTTTAAAAAGGGAACCTTAACTAATTGAAGCCGGTGTGGGATGGTATTTCCAGTGAACAGGTGGATGGAAGTGGACTACTTGTTCAGAATCAGGGTCCCCAAGTGTCTCTAGCTAGCTGCCCATCAGGAGACGGCCTCCGAGTCCTTGAGGAGAGCCTGAACGGGTTTCAGCACTAATGTTGTTCTTTTGCAGCTGCTTTTGCTTAAGAAACACAAACAGGGACTCAGCGCCCATGTAGAATTTATTGAGAGAGGGGAGAGAAATGGTAGCCAACCAAAAGCAGAGAGAAAGAGAGAAAGAGAGAGAGGGGAAGAGTCAAAGAAAGAGAGAAGGGGCCCCAGAGAGAGAGAGGTGCGCTTGTTGTGTTTGCTTTAAAAAAAGGAGCTTGCGCATGCATAGCTGTGCAGCAAGGTGAAAACTTGAACATCCAGGTAAAGCCTGACATAGTGATGAGCGTCCCACCCATCGTCCGTCAGGAGACTGCAGATTCCCACACACATGAGGATGATTTCATTGTATTATTATTTCATCTAAAAAGGAAGACAGAATAGTAATTGCTAAGGACATATTCTGTTCTGTAGAGAAGGCTCTTTCTTACGCAGTCATCATTCATGAGTTTCTCATAGAAATTTGTGCATGATAATGGCCTGCATTGTTTTCCTCCAATACACTTGGGCATATCTACTTTTATATTCCAACACTCTTTAGTAGTAGTAATGTTATGTTAATATGGAGAGACTAAGCAGGGTTAAATAGGAGAATTTGGAGTCCACAAGGAGCTGTGAGGGATAGTAAAAAAAAATATCATATTTTAATATAAAGAATAAAACAAAAACTGACATTGGAAGAATGGTATCCCCTCAAGTCAGAGTCAAGAGTACCTTGAACAAATGTACCACAAAATATGAGAAAGAAATTATATAAGAAAACAAACAGCTAGGAACACTGAGTGAAAATGTGTGGTATTGGGATTCCTCTCTTTTGTGATAAGGAATTAAGGATAGAGGCCAGACAAAGTCCCCACTTGCAGAAAAAACATATGTAAACTCATGAGATGCTACGATATTGCTTTCCTTCTAAACTTGGCCCCCAGTAGAACTGGGAGACAGTGTTTTATTTTCTTCATTGTTCAATAGTTGTCAAGCCAAGCATGTCTCAAAACACTGAGGAGATATTTAGGCCTTAAATATCTTTGGACTTCCAAGACAAAGGAAGTTATTGCCTGTCTTAATGGATTCAGACTCCAGTCATTCAATCACAAAGAAAAAAAAACAAAGGAAATAGATGGGTGCATCAACATGACAATGTTTCACGGCAGCATTTCAACTAGATACACAAGCTGATTTTAACCTAGGTTTCATCACTGTGACTTCTGCTTGAAAATCCCTTATTTACCAGCCAATCCAAAGACTCCCTTGTGGTAATACACTAAAATTGACTATTATATTCTGTGATTGTTAATCTATATGGAGTACATTGGATGTTATTGGAATTGGTGTATATGGCATTGCCATTTTTGATGACTGAGACACTCCACTAGTGTGTATGTCACCACTTCAACGCTCAGAGACAATATATACTGAAGGATGAAGAGAACCCCACTCTTAGATGACAATCCAGAAAATTAAGAAAATCCTTGGCATTTAGCCAAAGTCAGATACCAATGTATATCAATATGCAATTGTAATGTGTTCACATGGATAGTGGTAAATTACCTTTGGCTATTATCCAGATCCCATATTGAAAAGTTACACACAATGTGGTACATCTTCCCAGGTACTCACACTGTCAGTCTAGGTTTCTAAAGTACACGACAGAGTATGGGCAGCATCTACTTTAGAAAAAAATTGTTCCAACTCATCTCTAGTTTAACCAAAGCAACAGCTTAAAACATTGCCCAAAGAGATAACATTGGAAAACTTACACAATAGTGGATGTATCTGAATACTTTAATTTCTTAGCCCTGAGATTTTCTTCTGAAGGAAGAGAATATTGAATAAAAAATTGAAACAGCTTTTGTACTGAATATATTCTAAGAGATTAGGTTTTATTGACTTCAGTAATAGTACCAGGTACAAGACAAATTTCATGGAATTTGCCAAGGCCTCATTGAGAAACTCATGTTCCATTTATGGTCATATTAATGGTTTTTGGAGCACTTATTTTAGGGGCATAAACTAATCAAAGATACCACTACATCTGTGTAGCTAGATATTTTATCCCCATCATGTGGAAAGAATGCCATGAATGATTTCACACAACAATTATGATGTCACATAACAATTATGACCTCACAGGGCAATAAAGTTCTCCATTCTAAAACATCCCCAATACTCTTATAGAATGTCCTCATTAAATTTCACACAAGCATAAACAACTCTGAGGTGTAATTACTTTTACTATATTAACTTTTTCCTATACTATAGCTGCTCTAAAGCACACATGTAATTGAATGCATTTTTATACAAAATCATGAGATGGACAGCTTGTCTTGTCATCTTCTGGACTCTATCTCCCAGTGACTATGAATCTCTGGGCACTGCCTCATATTCTCAGGTACCTGTTGTAAAAACTGCAATAGCCAAACCCTAACCTCCTGGTTCTACTCCTAATTGATGATGTTACTGCATTTAAATATTAAATAAGTCAATATTTGGATAGTCTTGTCTAGTTAACCCCCACAAGTTGATACCAAACTTAAATAATCATTGATGAGTTAATTGACTATTTAACTAAATACTTAGACAACTAATTAGGTGACATCACCAAATTGACTCCAGGGAGTACTGGCTAGACTCCTATCATGAAGGAGGACATCATTGATATAAATGATTAAATTTAATTAAATATTGTGATTAAGTCTCACACGTAATCCCCCCAAGTTGAAGACACACTGGTCTATTCCTGGAATAGATAATGGTTTATTTATGTAATAAAATAAACACATAAATAAATAATTAGATGATCTTGCACATTAACTCCCACAAGGAGGTGCCAAATTTCAGATCCATGGATGACTTAATAGTTACCACCATTTAAATAACTAAATAATCCAATGATGTCACAGCATGCACTCCATCATGGTGCTACGAACCGAACATTTGATCAATAGTGTCATAGTTTATTAAAATAATTGAAACACATAATTAAATATTAAATAATACTGCATACTTGAAACCCACAAGGTGGCATAAAACTACAGTGTCATCAATTATCTAATGACCTGTTTTAATAATTACCAAACAGAAGGTGAAATATTAAGGCAGGATGTGTCCCTTTTTAGACTCTGACAAGATTGGGCCAAAGTCCAGTGATCAGTGATTATTTAATCATAAATTTGAATAATAAAATGAATAAATGGTTAAAGTGGCAATGTATATCATGAGTTTCATAGGATATCAGATAATTAATGTTGGACAGTGGACTCATTAGACATGAACTACTGTTCAATTATTCCTCATTCTGGTCTAACAAATGGATGAAAAAGCCTTGCTGAAAGAATACAACAATGGAAAACTCACCATTTGTTGAATTACTGTGATCCTTTTTTATTTTCTTAATCCAGAGATATGTTTCTTAGTGAATATGACATTCACCAACAAAAGTCTTTGAAATGTTTTTTACCAGATTATATTCCCTGATATTAGGTAATCTTGAATTGGGTAATATTAATAGCTGTAGGCCAACTTCCACAGTTTTGGCCACATATATTGTCATAAAAGGTTGTATGGGACACTTAGCTTGGGAAACTGAAATATCGAATGGTAAGACAACTTCTTAGCTGCTTTCTGCTTCTTGGGCCCATGATATGATATTAGAGAATTCCCCATTGTTGCCAGGCAACAGTTATAATCTCACATTCTGTCACAGCCTGGTAACATTTCCATATGCTTAAACAACTCCACCCATTCATGGGTTCACATTATATCCTCATTGATTTTCTCTGAAAACTGCAAGGAACTTTTTAAAGTTGTACTTATTTTTGATTATCCAACCAAGCAATTACATGGCTATAGTATTCTCCACATGAAAGTAAAAGCACAATAACAGACAACTACCTTAGAAAGTACAAATGTTCTTTTTTTTTGTCATCCACTAAATATAATCTCTGTTAATTTCAGTGATTTTGAGGCTTGCTTGAGTCTGCGTATAACACCTACCATTGACTAGTTTTTGTTCATTTTTAAATCCTAGAGAGCGATATTAGTTGATGCGGTATCATTTATCTACTAGATTCTTGAATAACTCTCTGATATGTATTGTATGATTGAGTATTTACATTTGTCACTATAAAACAAATAGATTGCTTACTCTGATGCCATTTCTTGGGCTTCCTGAATGCAAGATCAATGTTTCAACTAAGCCCTATGTTATCAATTATTCCATATATGATCATTCAGCATCACAAATGTAGGCTATCTTCCTATGGAAAAGAATGAATGGTTTTCTGTAATTTGACTTTGTTCTTTCTCCAGACAATCATTAATATATTTGATATGAATGACCCCCCCATAAGTCAGGAAATTGAAGGTAATTGATACCCCTGTAACACGAAAATGGCAGAGAAATCTGGCCTAATGAAACATGTTTCATTTCATTGGGATTAACATTATTTGATACTACCATAGAAGTCTCTGCAAGATATAATTTTCAAATACAGAAAATACTGAATTTTACCCCGTTGTTGCTAAATATCCACTAACAAAACAAAATTTGTGCGTTCATTCAGATAAAAAGAGCACCCTCTAAATGCATCAATAATTGGTATGTTAATTACATGAAGAAACATTGTGTGATGTGAAAATATCAGGTAATGACCACAATAAGCACATCAGCTATTGAAGAAAATTTAAAAATGAAAAATGAAAGGTAGTAAAGAAGGAAAATCCAATAAAATTTAGAAAATCAGATCTCAAAATTAGTAGACCTATTGTCCTGAAAACAGCCTGGTATTGGCCCCAAAATGACAAGTAGACCAATGGAATAAAATCAAAAATACTGATATTAACCCACACACCTATGAACACTTATTTTTGACAAAAAGCTAAAAGTACACAATGGGAGTAGGAAAGCATCTTCAACAATGGTGAATTATTCTTCATATCAATCCTCAGATAAGTTTTATTTTTGAGGTAATAATATTCTCATTTAATTTCTCCACTACAGTAAACAAAACTACCAATTTCCCTCTGCATTTTTTTTCTAATCTGATAAAATATATCAGTATGTCAACCTCATCATGAAATCAAGTATCAGGATGTAGATGTGAATCCTAATCAAACATATGCAACAAAATAAAGAATGTTGGAATTCATAGGAACTGTATGACTAAGAGAATGTAAAAATTCATTAACCAACATTCTTTCTTTTTTATATAAAATAATTAAAATTAAAAATTCTTTCATATGTGCTTACTGGGACAACTGTATTCTTCCCTTCATCATTTATGGCTTTTTTTATTATGAATTGTTAGATAAATATAAATTCACACAACTGGATTCATAAATATGATCTCCTCAAACTGAGAAGCTTCTGTAAGCAAAGAACACAGTTGACAAGACGAAACAGCAGCCCACAGACTGGGGAAAGATCTGTGGGCTACATCCTACATCTGACAGAGGGCTGATCTCCAAAATATACAAAAAAATCAAGAATCTAGTCACCAAAACAACAAATAACACTATTAAAAATGGGGTACAGAACTGAAGAGAGAATTCTCAGTAGAAGAAATCAAAAAGGCAGAAAAACACTTAAGAAAGAGCTCAACATCCTTAACTATCAGGGAAAATGAAAATCAAAAGAACTCCGAGAAATCATCATAATCATGCAAGGATGGCTAAAATTAGAAACACCAATGACAACTTATGCTGGAGAGGATGGGCAGACAGTGGAAAACTCCTCCACTGCTGGTGGGAGTGCAAACTTTTACAGCTATTTTGGAGATCAGTATGACAGGGAAATGGGAGTCATTCTACCCCAGGACTTGGCAATCCCCCTCTTAGTCACATACCAAAATGATCTACATCCATGCAACAAAGATAAGTGTTCAACTATGTTTGTAGCAGCATTGTTTGAAGTAGCAAGAAACTGGAAGCAACCTAGATGCCCCTCAAGTAAAGAAGGGAAAAAGAAGATGTGGCACATTTACACAATGGAATACTACTCTGCAGGGGAAGAAAAGATGGAATCTTGAATTTCACAGGAAAATAAATGGAACTTGAAGAAACCATCCTGAATGAGGTAAGCCAGTCACAATAAAAGAGACATGGTATGTACTCACTCATATATTAGTTTTAGACTTAGAGCAAAGATCAACAGCATATAATTCACACCACCAGAGAAACTAGTATACAAGGTGGATTCTAAGATATTCATATAAGGTCCCTCACAGAAGAAGAAAGGAAAAGGATATATTGAGCATATAGGTAGTGTGTGAGGGCAGTGAGTAAAGAGGGAGTTAGGAGAATGAGAAAAGGAGGTGAGCAAAGCACGTTGGACTAGGAAGATTGAGTAAGAGGAGGAAGAGATGAGAGAAAAAAAAGAGATTAAGACACCATAAAAGAGGGAGCCATTATAGGTTTGAAGAGAAAACTGACTCCAGAGAAATGTCCAGAGTACTACAAATCTGATGCCAACTAACAATTTGAGCAACAGTGGAAAGCCTACCATAAATACCCTTCCCTGCCTATAGTGATATACACATGGAAATGAAAGCATCATTATGCCATTCAACTGCATTGATGAGTAAAAAAATTAAACGCAGTTGCTCAACTAAAGAATCCTGAAAGGAAATCAGTCATGAATAATAATTTAATGATAATGTGTGTGTGTGTGAGCATGTGTGTGTGTGAGCATTTGTGTGTGCATGTGTGTGTGAGCATATGTGTGTGTGAACATGTGTGTGTGTGAGCATGTGTGTATGTGAGCATGTGTGTGTGTGAGCATGTGTGTGTGTGAGCATGTGTGTTTTTGTACGTACGTGTCATCCAGTGTGAATCTGTTTGCAGCCCTGCTCCATGTTCCATGTTCACAGCTCCTCTTACATGTGTCGGTCACACATGCAGCTAGAAGTGAAGACAGATATTGAGTGCCGTCACATGTGTGTAGAGACACACACACATGCATGACCTCGTGTGTGTTTGTGACACAAAAACCCATGTTCATACAAACACACGTGAAGTCAAAGGCACACCCAATCACCTGTAACTTCACACGCATGACCTTGCACGCACAGACAATCATGGCTCCCATGGCAGATGCACGAGGACACACATGACTGCACGTGTACATGCAGGGCATGAATGTGTGTCACACGAACAATCACATAGGGCCTCACGTGCGCAAATGTGACAAGATCAGTGCATCACACGCAACTATACACGTGTTCACACATAACCACACATGACCACATATGACTGCACGTGACTGCACATTACCACACATGATCACACACGACCACACAGGACCAAAACTGACCTCACATGACCACACACGACCACACAAGATCACAATGACCTCACATGATCACACGTGACCACACATGACTGCACACAAGCATATGTGTCCCCACAAGACTGTATATGACCTCACATGACCACACATGACCGCACACGAGCACATGTGTCCACACAAGACAGCACACGGCCACACAAGACCACACATGATCACAGGTGACCACACAACACATGACCACACAGGAGCACACGTGACCACACAAGATTGCACAAGACCTCACATGAACACACGTGCCCCCAACCCCTCCCGCCTCCAGGAAACAAATCCAGTCCATTTCTTCTCCCGCAAGGACATAGCCTACCGGAAGTGTCAGTGTGTGTTGGGGGGGGGGAGAAAGAATACCGCGGCACCTTCTGTGATGACAGAGAGGGTGACGCTTGGGTCCCGCAGTGCACGCTGGGAGTCGTAGTCCCCGATAATGGAACGGAGGAAACAGCAGCCCTGGCCATAGCAGCGCAGCAGACGGCACAGTTCTGTGATGTCACAGAAAGCAACAGCCCTATCTCGCTGTGCACGCGGGGAATCGTATTCCCGGCAGCCTTGCGGGGAGAAGAAACCATGCAGTGAAAAACATCCACCATCTTTGTAGCAAATGCTGGGCGCCAGCTTGTGACCTCACAGGGACCCGTGGTGCTCGCTGGTAGTTGTAGTTCGCGCCATGCGCACCGGGAACGGAGACTTCAGGGATTGAAGCCACCATTGGTGAAGCAAACTGTAGTGCGCCAGCCCCCGGTGACGTCACAGAAAGCGACTGTCCTAATCTGGTCTATCGCCATGCACTATGGGAAACGAAGTCCCGCCCTGACGCGGACGGAAGCTTAGACAGCTGGGAAGAAAATGGCGGGCGCCCGTAAGATCCTGTGACTTTGCAGGAAGCGACCTCATCCCGCACGTTCGCGCGTGGCCTCCTGGGAGTCATAGTTCCTTCTCGCTAATCCCTGAAATCTACTATCTTTGTAGGAAACTGATGTGGAACATGCCACGTCACACACAGCTATTGCTTCCGCGGCGCGGCGGCTGGTGGTAGTCATAGTCCACTCCCATCCCCCAAGCCTCGCTGAGCTCCAAGACTGCTGGGAAGATTTCTGCAGTTTCCGTGGGAGACGGAGGGGTCGGGCATGGGTCAATGATGTCACGGTAGAGATCGCCAGCTGCGGGGCATAGCGGGAATTGTAGTTTCAATCACCAACCCGTCCACCGCCATCATAAGCAGCACAGGCAGAAGAAACGCACGGGTCGGGGGCCCAATTTTGACGCCGTTGTGCATCAAATTGGGAATTGTAGTTTTCATCCCCAAGATGTACAGGCCATTAGTCACACAGAGAGACGAAACTGACGGTGCCGACGCCCGATATTGATGTTACAGTGGGACCGTAGCCGCGGTGCATCCCGGGAATTGTAGTTTTCTTCCCCACCCATCCCGACATCAGATCAGCAGGTTAATAAGTGAGCCCCTGCACCCAGCACAGGACTCCATGTATGTACTTGACTTACAGCCGACACGCAAGATGCTTGTTCACTTCCAAGCCTGCCCCGAAAACATGACCCTGAACCTAATCCTGAACCTTAAACCTGAAACTGATCTGAACCCCAAATCAGAACCTGAAGAGTGAACCTGAACTTGAACATGGACATGAACAATGACAAACACCCAGAACCTAAACCTGAATCTGACCCTGAATTCTGACCCTGAACATGAAGACACAGGGTGAATATAAACATTCCCCCTGATTCTAAATATGAACCCAGACCTTGAACCCTAACCCTCAACATGAATCTGAACCCTGGTCCCTAAACCTGAACACTTACACTGGTTCTGAAACTGAACCCTTACCTTGAACCCTCACCCTCACCCTCACCCTGAACCTGAATTAAAAACTGAGCATGATCCCTCATCCTGTACCTGAACCTGAACATTAATCCACACACTGAACATGAAACATAAACTCAACCATCATGCTGAACCTGAACTTGAACCCTGAACCTGCACCTGAAATCTCACCATGAACATGAAAACTCATCCAGATTCTGAACCTGAATCCAGAACCTGAATTCTCAAACTGAACTTGAACTTAAAAACACAGCCTGAAACTAAACCTGAACATTTACCCTGAAACTAAACACTCACACTGAACCTGAACACGAACCTGAACCTGAACTCTAACAAATCCTGAACTGGAGACTGAACCTAAACACACACACACACACACACACACACACACACACACACACACACACACACACACACACACATATATATCATATTTATGCATGTTTCATGGTCAAACAACATTAAATGTGCTATGTAAAGTCTTTAAGGCAGTTTATGTTTTAAAAATATGATATACATTTTTGTATATATTTACTCTTTTCCTTAGATTACAAAATTAAATTATATCTAAATGGTTTGTTTAAAATATTCACCTTTTCAGTTACCATTTTCCATATTTCCGACTTCTGTCATTTTTTTCTATAACTGGAGAAAAATCATAAGAAATTGACTTGATTTGCTTGCAAATATTTCTAGTTCCTCTCTCCAGAAAACAGTTTTGTTCTTCCTGATGAGATTAGAGGTGGCATTAGTACCCCGTTAATTATTGGAAGGAGACTGTTACATACAATAATGAAACTGTTAATATCTGTGCTTTTGGAAAATATGGTGTGTTTTTCTTGAGAAACTTCAGTGTGTCAGATAGGCAGAAGTTGGAGACTGAAAGAAGTTTGTGTTGGAAAGTGGAAAAAACGTGGTTCTATGGGTGGAGCTCTTTAGCTTTCTTTGTAAGTCTCCTGTGCATTTTTCAACAATATTCAAAGCTTACATATTTTCTCTCCTTATTTTCTAACCCGTAATTTGTTGCACAAAACAGAGTTGTATTGTTTTTCATAACTCATTGTTGATATTCTTTAAAATCATTGTCCAATATCTGCCCCCATATATTATTCAGTTCTTCTAACACCAATCATTTGAGGTATGCATAAACTCATGGTTTGTGAGGAAAACCTTGAATTTTTTAAAAAATGCAAATATTTTCAGCAAATATAAATATTTTTTCTTCTCTTGGTATTAGAGCTTTTAAATGTACAGGGCTATTGAAAAATAGGATTCCAAAATTCACCCCTAAGCTATTCATAGAAACCTTGAATATAGAAAAACAAGGACAAAAATTAAAACACGACCAGCTGCAAACATCACATTTTTAAAACAAACTAATGTCACTCACTCAAACAAACAAACAGAGCATAGTTCTCTAAGGTGCATATTTGTGTTGTAATCCTTATATTAACACATGTAGCTAACAGGATCTGAGAATTATATGATGAAGACCAACTATGCTGATGAGAAAACTTGTCTTGCTGTAAGGAGAAGAAATAAACCTGACACAATGTCAAACTGTTATGTGGTGTATATTCATGCACAAAGCCATCATTGAGAAGGGGAAGGAGGAAACTCTAGGGAAGGCGAGTTTAATCATGGCCTAATATCTGTTGAGTAATATTCCTTTAGAAGAAAGGGATAGTGCATAGTGGTCACATTTTTGGCTGAGATGTGTTATCTCCTTTCAGTGAAATAGAAGTTAGAAGAGGGAACAAAGATTTTGAAAACATGGAGAAACCTTGCGACAAAGGGGAAAAAAAAGCTGTGGACTTGGACCCGAGATTTACAACAACATTGTGATAGTAGAGTATGAATACAACTCAGCTTAGTGGAGACAAACATGGCAAATCTGTGTAATGTTCCTCACTGCATAGATAGAAGGATCTCATTTGGTAGAAAAGAAGTAAGATGAGGGAGAGAGATGATGTAGAGGCCTTAGTCACCTTTTTGTAGTTTCCATTCCTTTGTTGTGGTGATCTGCCAAGTGAAAAATAGTGAATTTCAGAATATAAATAGAGAGAACTTTTCGCAAAAATGAGGAAATCATACAAAAGCCTGCACAGTAACACAGTGAGCATATGTGTGGTAGTGGCAGGTAGACATCTGAAGGGAATGTCAGGTTCATAACATTTATTTTGTTCTATGTGGGCAATAGAGACAAACATACTTTCCTCTACAAAACAAACTCAATGTGGAAAAGCCTGGTACAGTTGCAGGACTGGCATTTGCTTATTGCCTGTTTCCTGGGACAAGCTCATGGATGTTCCAAGAGCCTTGGCAGTTCCTGCTGCAGATGACATTGGGCAGCATTCTATCTGAGCACTGATAGAGAGGTATCATGAGAATGAAGACCAAGTGATCTAATGGCCATTCTCCCTTATAATCTCTACATCACAAAACTGGATCCCTCATGAATGTACACATCTACCTGCAATTTGGATTATGTCCACCCCTGACATGCTTTCTGCCATGAGGGGAAAAATTCTGAGCTTAGGGACCCATTGAGGTGGGTTGTCCTCTCCCCTTTGTCACCTGAACATCTTCTTATTTGCTCTATACTCTTGGATACCACAACCCTGCTCTCCTACTTGACCTGTGTCAGCCTGGGAGTCCATCTCATGGCTGCCAAGCTTGACTGGGAAGTATTCTTTTCCCCAGTATACAATGATTTATCAGACCAAATGATATCCTGGCAGCTGAGGTGATGATGGAAGGCCATTGTTAAGTAGATAACTGCTAGATCTCAGATATGTGTAGGCAGTGTACTTCAGATTAAATTGACTGGGCAGCTAGGGGCTTCACAGAGGCCCCAGAACCCACATTCATGAGCATAGTTGTTAAAGTCCTCTCTTATGTTACAGGCTATCATGCCATTTCTGTAGACTTCACTAGGGGTGATGTGCAGTCTTCCCTGTAAGCATACCAGTGTTCCCTCTTGGGGTCTTACGAGGCATGGCAGAATCCAAAAACAGATTGTTTCAGGGCAGTGAAGTAGATGATCCTGTGAGTTCTGAGTCCCTCATCTCTTCCCCTATCCCTGTCCTTCCTCACCCCTTGGTATTCATCTTTTGCAGTAATGCAAGTGTTCTGTTTCTGGACCTCCTTGGTTGTTCGTTGGTTATTTTGGTTTATGATGCAAAAGGATTATGTTAGTTTGTCTGTTTTTTTTGTTTGTTGTTGATTTGAAAAGGGCTGAGGGAGGGTACACGAATGTCCTTTGGAAGCTACCATTCTGGGTGCAGTACTGCCATCATACAGAAGGTATTTGCAGAACATGCCAGCATGTCCTGGTGTATCTCTGTCATGTCTTCCTAGGGAAGAGCTAGAGCTCTCAGTGTTGGACCCACAGGACCTAAGCAGGTTTCCTGCATTCTCCTTGGCACAGGACAGTGCTTGGAGGAAGCAGGGTCCAGCTGCCCCAGTCCAGCAACCATAGGCTTAGCTTGCTGCTCCAAGGACATTCAGTCTAATGGGTACAGAGTGGCCATGTCAGGCAAGATCACGGGCCAAGTCTACAAATATATTGCATCCTGGACTATATCTGCACTGATGTGTGGAGTTCTGCCTCCCACTGCCTGCAGCTTGTGCACAGTACCACCTGCCTCCCCCAGTTTTTCTTGAACATGCCCAGCAGCAACCACACCTAATGTTTGGAAAGCACCAACAGTTCCAAGTATTTCTGGCCAAAATTCAGGGTCTCAGGGCCAGATTGTCATTTTGGACAGATTTCTTCCTTGCATAACTTCTTGATTGCCATCCTTTCCCCTCATTTTCCAAGTCTTCTGTTTGGCTTTTCTTTATTTTTTTCATGCTTTTCTTCTAAATCTAGGGTACAGGTATATTTCAGTGACAGAGACCTGTTAGAAAGTTTCTTATCCAGTGAACAACACTTCACTATCTGGGAAATCAGACTCCCCCCCCTCATATATATATATATATATATATATATATATATATATATATGTTTGTGTGTGTGTGTGTGTGTGTGTGTGTGTGTGTGTGTGTGTGTGTGACATTATGACATGTTGATGTTGTCTGGGATTATTCTTTCTGTGTTCCCTGGACAGGAAGTTCTGGGATAGCCCATAAGCAGTCCCAGAGTGATAATAGTGTGCACTTTTGTGGTGGTCCTAAGGGTTTAAAGGGACTGAAAAGTTGGCAGTAATAGGAAGCCTTCCAGTGTGCCATGTTTCAGCTCCAGCTATGGTGGCCACAGAGTCAGCTATGAACTGTCCTGTGTTTGTGTGTATGTGAGTGTACGTGTGTGTGTGTGTGTGTGTGTGTGTGTGTGTGTGTATTTCTGTGTGTACACGCATGTGGTATGTGAAGTTGTGGCTTGGTGACTGAGTATGTTTTGTGGAAATCTTATAAAAGGTGGCAGTACCCTAATTAGTACCAGTTAGTTGGGCAGAGAGTACCTCACACATCTCCCTTAGACTCCCTCTGTACACACCCTTAGTAGCCTCAGAAAAGATTCCACCAGGAGGCTAGTGGAAAGACAGAGGTTCAAGAGATTAGACAGAGTTCTCTCCAGGAGGCAGAAAGGTGGTCTTCTTCTTGGAACCATCTTCAGGATCTCATTAGTTTGGAGAATGGCCTCTGTAGTCTTTCCATGTATATGGGAGAATTGCCGTCTGTTTGGGAGCAGAAAATCATTTCCCTACTGAATATGGATTAATATCTGAATACTGGCAGACATAATTTAATGGGTGCTAGGGATGTAAGTATAAACAGGATCCAGGGATAGAGAGGCACAGAGATAGAATATGAGGTATCTGTGAAAATGGATATATACATGGATAGAGAAAATGAAATATGGGGTGAAAACTAGTGTGTTCCATTTTTGGTGTTTTTTGTTGCATGTTTTTTTAACATGAAGACTTGTGAGCCAAACTGTTGTGTATGAACACTTTTTTCTATTCCATTGATATATGACCCTGGCTGGCAAGTGTAAAGTCATCTTGAGGGTTTCATGTGAGGACACATGGAATTTGTGGTAAGTAACTGAGGATAATGGGGGGGGGTAGACATGAGCTGTAGGAATCCTGATGTAACAATCAAGAATTGCTTATTTCTCCTAAGTGTCTAGGTTGCCTGTCCTCTGTCCACTTTAATCTCTTCAGAGAATTCTGATTCCCCTGTGTTCCTAGACCAGCCCACAGGTAGATGGGTGTCTACAGAGGATATCTGTAATGAGTTCCATATCTGAGGGAATTTAAGGACTGTGGGAAATGGGAGTTTCCTTAAAGGATCCTATGTGGAGGATGCCAGGGCCTAATAGAAGACACATTGTGACACTTGTGATACATTGACTAAGATTTATGGAAGCCAGTCGAGAACAAAATTGCAAAGTAGCCATACTGGATATCTTTAGAAGCTATGTGGTGGTAGTCCACATCTTTAGTACAAGGACATAAGATTAATAACTTTAAAAATCTTTGTAAGGTGGAGTCTAATAATCTGCATGAAATTTATCCAGTCTTCATAGAAATATCTCACAATTGGCCCAGGTTGCATGTCTGTGGGTGCCATTTCTTCATGTCCACTTTGTCCTTTGATTATTATGTGTCAAGAGGTTTTTTTTTTTTTTAAATTTGGTTCTAGTCTTGTTGTTGTTGTGGATGCTTCATGTACTTTCATAGGCTTGCCATTCCTCACATTGGGAAAGTTTTCTTACATGATTTTGTTGAATATGGTTTATGCACCTTTGAGCTGAGCTACTTCTTGTTCTTCTATGCCTACTATTCTTAGGTTAACCCTTTCCATGTTGGCCCATATTTCTGGGATGTTTTGTGTTAAGGATTTGTTGGATTTAAGAATACCTTTGGTCAATAAATCTGCTTCCTCTACTTTAACTTAAGCTCCTGAGATTCTTTCTTCGATCTCTTGTATTCTGTTAGATATGTTTGCATCTGTAGTTCCTCATTGTATTCCAACTTTTACTATTTCCAGCAATCCCTCAGTTTGTGTTTTCTTTATTATGTCTATTTCAGTCTTTCATATCTTGAACTGTGTGAATTGTTCCTTACAATGTTTGATTTTTTTCTTGGTTTTAAATTAATTATTTAAACCAATGAAGATGTAGTCCTTCTTGACTGGAGTCTAGCCAGTCTTCCCTGGGAGTTAAATGTGTGGCATTATTTAATTATCTAAGTATGACTTTCTTGACAATCACCGGAGTTTGGTTCAATCTTATGGAAATTAAATATGCAGGATAATTTACATATTTATTTATTTGGCTACCTAAATTATGATGGGGTCATCAATTAGGGGTTTGGCTATTGTGCAATGGACACAGCAGGTGATTGGAGCCAGAAGCAGTGCACAGATCATGAGGGATACTCAGAGATCCAGTGGTTATTGGTTACATAGTAATATATTTAATAGTTAATTATTAAATATTTTAAAATACTGGATAGTTTTGGATCATCAATTTCCCAGAGGATGCACAAGAACCAACCCATGAAGGACACAGTCATCACAGATTTTAAAATTTTAATAATTTACTAATCGGTGGAGCAGAGGATTGTGTCTATGAACTCTGTCAGTGTTGTTCTTTAGTTAGAGTTATAAGAATAAAAGCTGGAGAAGGGGTTGAGGTGATTCGGAATGAGGATCCCAAGTGAGTGGGCTCCCAAGGTAAAGGACCACATGGGAGAGCATAGCAGGTTCCATAGCAGTGAAGGTGACCAAGACAGGAGGGAATAACACACCAGGCAGATAGAGCTTAAATGAGGAGTTTATTTAGAAAGGGAAGTGAGGGAGAAGGGAAGAAACATAGAGGCACTGGGAATAATGATGCTGATGACAATAATAATGATGATGATGATAATAATAATAATAATAATAATAATAACAACAACAACAACAACAACAACAACAACAGTAACAACAATATCCTGCCCAGGACCATGCATCTTGATCCACACAGCAGGGGCTTCATGGGAAACTGTGGCTCAGAGAAACCCAGAAAAAACAGAAAAGAGAAAACCAGAAACATCTGGAAAAGTAATAAACGGATTTAAATAAAAAACGGAAATACCAGAGCCGAAAAGCAGGAAGTGGCTTCAGGGGATGCTGGGAAATGGAGTCCCAGGCCCGAAGAGTTGAAAACCGAAGTCCCTGGGCTGAAAAGAAGGAAGCAGCCCCAGGGTACACTGGGAAATAGAGTCCTGGGCCCCCCAGAGTCCAAAAACAGAAGTCCGTGGGCAGAAAAGAAGAAAGCAACCTCAGAGGGTGATGGGAAATGGAGTCCCGAGACCTCAGAGTCCGAAAGCGGAAGTCCTTGGGCTGAAAAGCAGGAAGCTGACACGGACACACTGAGATATGAAGTCCCAGAACCCCAGAGTTCAAAAAAGTCCTAATGCTGAGAAGCAGGAAATGGCCCCAGTATAAATGGAGTACCGGGAACACTAGGAAATAGACGACCACGACCCACAATCAAAAAGAAGAGGTCTAGGTACTGAAAACCTGTATGCGAACCCTGTGCATGCTGGGAAATGTAGTCCCGTGGCCTTAGAGCACAAAAACCAGAAGTCTTTGGGCGGATAATCCGGAAGCGGCCCCTGATTACCCTGGGTAATGGAGTCCAGAGACCTGATAGCTTGAAACCATAAGTTTGCCGATGGAAAAAGAGGACGCATCTCCACAGGATGCTGGGAAATGGAGTCCCGGGCCCCCAGACTTAAAAAAGTTCCTGATAGTCTTGGCTAAGGTAAGTCCTGGGTGCGAACTCAAAGCGGAAGTCCCACCTCTACGCCGTTGATTGACGTCAGACATTGAGATTCACTTTTCAGGAATTCCCCCCCCCCACTTCTGGCCCACCCTTCCTGCCACTGCTGGCACAGGAAGTTGCCCAATGCCTCCAGCTATAAAAATTGCACTTGTCCAGCAGATGCTGCACGCCCTGACTCGCGGTCTGGACGCCACTGCCCTCGTGGAATTCTGTGAGTTTGAGGACAGCCTGATCTGCAGAGTAAGGTCCAGGTCAGCAGGGCCACACAGGGAAACTCTGTCCCAGACACCAAAAGAAATGAATTAAGTAAATAGTTGAATAATTAATTAATATTAAACAAGTAATGAGAAAAATCTACTAGAAAACAACAACAAGATTAATAATAATAATTAAAAAGGAATTGAAGAGTGCAATTTATTGAGCAATTTCTAGGAACAAAGCTTGGTTTTATGTCAGAACAGGTGCCAGAGGATTGATTGCTGCTCTGAGAGTGCTGCTGTGGAAATTGTGAGGGGAGCATGGATGAGCACAGAAGCTGCAGCATGGTGAGTGAGGGGATGGGGATGATGGGATGGGGAGTCATGAAAGTCTGTTTGGCAGGCCCTCCAGGAGGAGGCTGGGCTGGAATGTGCTGCCACATTCAGTGTTCTGTTTGGCCCATTGGGGTCCCAGCAGCTCCCCTGACCAGAGTGCGGCCTATTAATACTTCACCTAGTGGGCTGCTTTTGAGGAAAGGATTTCAATCATGGAGCATTGTGTAGAAACTTTTTTGTAGTCAGGTCCATTATGCTTTTGGTGTACAGGGATGGCAATTTACAAAACAAGAAGAGGTTCAGTTATCCCAGTGCCTTATAGGAGATCTGCCCTTCACATCTAACATTTAGGCATCAGATCCATCTGGAGTTACTATCTTTTTTTTTTTTTTTTTTTTTTTTTTTTTTGCTATGAAAATATTTTTTTCTGTTTTTAAAACAAAATAAATGAAAAGATCTTATTTTACATATTGATCTCAGTTCCCTCTCCCTCTCATCCTCCCATTCCCTCCAATAACTTCCCCATCCCATCCTCCATTCATTCCTCAGGGAGGAATTTGTGTATTGTCCCAAGCAATCCCTCTTATCTCTAGGCTAAGGCAGTATCTACATTTGGAGTTAATGTTTTGCATGCTCTAAATGACATTCTTTAATTCTTGGTTTTCTCCGTGTAGCTTTGCAGCCTGACTTAGAATTTTCTCTGTAGTGCAGGCTAGCCTCAATATAATAGAGATCTGCTTGCTTCTGCCTCCCAAGTGCTAGGTTAATGGCAAGTGTCAATAAAGACATGTATAAATGGCATTCTTGTGTTGGACCATGTTCCGCCATTGAGCTGTTTTGAGGAAGAGTGGAATTGTTGATATAAAGATTGACCAATTCTTAGTCGGCATTTAGTCAATCAACATAGAATTTAGCTGAGGGAGTGCTGCCCATAAAATAAAAAAAAAAGAGTTTCATGCTAACCTATCATGTTAGAGATTAGGATGCTCAAATATACATTTGCTCCCCAGGATATTCCAGACTTTTGGCTCCAAACCACAGCAATGGACTAACCACTGATTTACAAACAGCCTCAATGCCCATCTTCTTTCCATGGAGAAGGGCTTTTACAAGCTGTTCAATCATGGCTCTGTCATATGGGCAAGATGAGCCCAGGTGCCAACTGTTTGAAAAGGAAAAAAAGTGATGTGTTGAGGGCAGGACTGAGCAAACAAGAACATTTGTATAGGTCCTCACTCATGGAGAAGTAACACCACTCCTTCTGAAACACAGGAAAGTGCTTGGCAGAGCAAATAACAGCCTCAGGGCACTAGCCTCAGGTGTTTTCCATCAGGCTTTGAGCTATTGAGAATAAAATAGAGCTCATCCTTTGAAACAAGGAAGATGATTGAGAGAGAATGCAATTGTCTGTGGCCAGGGCATTTGTGGAGGGGTTGCTTCAGATCCCAGTAACACAACTCTTCCCACCACATGCAGCTGTGGATATTGGGCCCATAACCACTGGGGGCTTAGTAATATAATTGGGATTCCATGTGTTCCCCCTGTACTGCACTATTTGAGTAGCCTTCTCCTGAGTTTGTCCCATTGAATGGTAACTCCTGTTGACCTCGAAGAAGCCCCCTACTTCCTTCCTTGTCCCCATGGACATAGTGTACAAGACACTATTCCTCATACGAAGCTTACTTAGAATAAGACACAGTTTCAGCAAAACTTCCCTGACCAAGCTTTCATCTTTTCTTTGTTCTGCCTTCCCTACTTTTCACAATGCCTGGCACTTCTTCCTCAGGACTTGTCAGTAAAGTGACTTGCTGTTTTATGTTACTCTTGTATTATGAAATAATTTTAGTGCCATCTTTTCTGTTGAAGGCTTATATTGCCTTGCTGGCCCAACTTGCAGCATCCTGTCACTATTTAAATTCCTCAAAGTATAAGCTAAAGTCAGACATTGAATGAACTTAAAGATGGCAACATATGTGGAGTGCAAAAATATGTTTTAGGAGCCAGGTTGTGGTTGTCAACAACTTTGATATACCTACGACACTTAAGTCTGTTTATTCCCTTAAGAAACTCTGTCTCAAAAAAAAAAAACCCAAAATAACAACAATAATAACCATCTGTTGTAGGTTCTCTCTGAGCATTAGCCAGAAATGAATGCAATTTGTCATTACAGAGATTTTTCTTTATTTATTTCTTAACTCTTGTGGGCAGTGTCCTGATGTCCTCTTGATTACCCCTTCTTAAACTAAGTGACCATATGACTGCAGTGGGTGTTTTGGGACCAAGCTTCTTAAACACATTATTTGTGGATACCAATCATTTTTTACAGATATATTTAACAAACAGAACTCATTAATCTGTAACACTGTTCATTAAATTGAAATATAATTCTCTTAACCATAGCAGGAGATTACCCCCATTCGAATAGCGATTATGGGGTGTCTCTGTTTGGAACAAATATCAGTAGTTGTAGTGTTAGAAGCAAAAGAGTTTAACCATTCTTTTGAGTTAATTTTGTAAAAAAAAAAAATAGTCTGTTTATTTAAGTTCTGCACACATAGAATCATGAGTAGCCAGGTAACATTGCTCAAAATCTCAGTTTAACTGTATGAGTTTCCCTTGGCCTTTGACAAAAAGTTGACTACATTACCTCTTATTGTTCTTTTCTTTTTCTCCTCCTCACTTTTGTTCTTTCCCAAATATTGTATACCTCTAGATCACTGCATTTTTGTTGTAGGTATGGAAGCCATGCTGTGTCAATATGTGTACTATGTTTTTCATAATAATCTTTAGATTCTATCTGTTTCCCATTTGCTGAATCTTTCCAAACAGGTATCCTTTCATAAGGTGTCAGGAATGTAGTTTGCATTGCATTTGATTCATGTTGTAAGTTTATCTTATACAGAATATTCACACTAATGCACCAAGTTCTCGTTGATTTTTTGTTTCTTTTCTATTAATGTACTTTCTTTTATTCTTGTTGTTTTCAATCTGGGAAACTCTTTTTCTGTGTTTCCTAAACAAGTACTATGTGTTGTGGCAGTTGGCTCAGCATATTCTACTTGGGGATGACCTGAGTTCAGATCCCAAAATCCAAAATTCTAGGCTAAATACAACCTCAATTCCAGATGCAGGGTATCTGACAACCTCTACTATGGTATGTCATGAGAACACATGGGATACCTCTCTCACAAATAATCTTCACATAAAAAACTGGGAATGAACTTGTTTTCAAAATCCTTGTTACTGAAACAACAATGAGTAAAACTAGTCACTTTGAATGCTTGATTCTAATAATATATTGTTTCTTTTTTTTAATTTCCTATAAAGTTTTAGTTTTTATTTTACATACAAAACCCAGTTTCCCTTCCTCCCCATCTTCTTCCCCAAACTCTCTCCTTTCTTTTCCCCCTTTCAATAGACAGAGAGTGTAAGAACCTCATTCAAGTGTCAAGAAAGTCTGACATACAAAACTGAGGAAGAACCAAGCCACACTATCCTTTATCAGTACTGAGCAAGGACTCCCACTGCTGCAGACTGCTCAGTAGGTAACAGGTTTGCATGGAGACCAAGACTCGGATGACCAGGTCAGGAGTGGCTTCGGCTTGACAGACAGATACAAACACACTTGAGGAGGTTTGCGAACTGCTGCATTTGTTACTTCTAGCGTCCAGCTTTTATGCAGTAAGTTTAAGGAACAGATCTTTAGCCACAGTTTAAAGATTTACAGACATACTATAGAGGCGTCAACAATTACTTTGAAATATGAGATCGTAAATACCTCTAAGCAAGTGTATAGCCAGGAACCTCTGTTTATTTGGCCGGCTTGTTGTCAGTGTATCAATGATTTGATTTGGTGAGTTTAGAGAACAATCTTTTTCTCTGGATAGTAAACTTTTAATAGTATTGATTTAGGGGCCCTAAGATCCCAAATTTAGAGTATTGTGGTAGTGAATCCCACAGCAGCTTTGGTGCTGGCGGGTTAATTACAGGAAGGATCACATGGCGGGCAAATTCTTACAGCTTTAGCCCTAATTGATTTATCAGGATTTGGGCTGATATCTGGAGTCACAACTGGCACCTTAGGATCTGTATCTGAGGGCACAGAGGGCAATATCCATCTACTGATTTCTGATCTGTGTCTCTTTCAGTTCCTGAAACTATGTCTAAGTGTTTTCTAGGATTCTCTGAATTAACAGTGGAGCTACAGGCTAAAATATCCATGAATAAAAGGCATTATTGTTATCACAGCACAAAACACATCTAGCACCTGTTCCAAACAGCCAGCCAAGCAAGCACCTGCAGGGACCCGGACCACTTTTCCCCAAGAGGCGGAACCACGTGTGATGTGAAACTCTGGACAGATAGCCATTGAGATTTCTCTCAGCCATTGCTACACTGTCTCCACTGGGTCTGGTGTGGTATCCTACCATAGGGTGTGGGCTCCAAAAACACAGTCCAAGCAACTAGGATGGGTACTGATTTCACTGCCAGGGACCCCATAACAGATCAAGTCACCTAAGTGTCAACCACATTCATAGGGTTGAGTTTGGTTCTCTGAAGGTCTCACAGCTGTCAGTCCATACTCTGTGAGTCCCCACTAGTGATAGTAGATAAGGTGTGGTTATGTTGGAGTGGAATTTACCCTGTTAGAGGAAGCACATCACTGTAGGGTCAGGCATTGAGGTTTCTTATTCTCAAAATGCTGCCCAGTGTGTCAGACAACTCCCTGTTGCCTCTGAGTCATGTTGTAAGAACTCTAAACTCTAGGACTGCAGCAGCCTGCTTCCTGACATGCCCCCTGCCATAACGATGATTAACTGAACCTCTGAAATTTTAAGTGTGACACCTCAATTTTTAAATGTTTTCCTTGTGTTTTCCTGTACCATGGTGTCTCTTAACAGCAATGAAAACCTAACAAAGAGCAATGTTGTTTCCAGGGCCTGGGGTATATCTGTGATAGGCTGTCCCTAAAGACCAATTTATTTCTGATGTGTTCTCAGTAGTGTTGTTCTGGAAGCTTGCCTCTCCATTTATGTCAGTTTATTGGGATTTCTTTCTCAGGGCTATATGTTATTTAAACAGTCAAGAAGTGGTGCATGTGTACCTCCTATTCCATTTACTTATAATGTGACTGGGTGAATGCACCAGAATTATATGACTATATTGTCAAAGAAGTTTACATTTACAATGTGAGTATTATCCTTCTTTGTCACATATGTATGTGTTATTTTAGGGTGCAGTGACCTATGACGATGTGCACATCCACTTCACTCAGGAAGAGTGGGATTTGCTAAATCCTTCTCAGAAATGTCTCTACACAGATGTGATGCTGGACACCTATAGGAACCTCACTGCTACAGGTAAGACTGAATTTCCCTTCTTATTTAAAATAAGAGACCAAATGTTTCTTGCTTATTGATACTATTCTCTAATTTTGATTGAAAAAAGGGAAACTTGGGTGACTGAGGCATGGTTCTAAGTTTCATTGAAGTTATCACCTTAAATTTTGTACGATTTGCAATAATACATCATATATTTTTTGTTATTTGAGGCTACATTTGGGATGACTATAATATGGAAGATCATTATCAAACTTCTAGAAGACATAGAAGGTAAATTTTCATGTGCAAATTTATGTAAATTTGGCTCTGAAGATATTTTAATGTATCCTGGAAATTTATTGGAGAGCCACACTTTAAAAATTAAAAAAACTAAAAAACAGCAACAGTGAAACTAAGTGCAGCTTAAAGTATAGTGATGGTTCTCATTTTCTCACATAACCACATACCTCGGTGAAAGGTAGAGCTTCTCTGTTTACAAGGCATTTATGTAAAAAGAGAAGGCAACAATGTCTTAACTGATACCACCCTTTGAATCCTAGCACCCAGAGATCTATGCTGTAGATGTGCCAGTCTGTTTAGTTTCATACTATTCAGATATGTTAACCAGTATACATATTGCATAGGTGATAAGTATATGTCCAAGTCTTTCTAAGAAAAAAAATCTATAGTTAATCAGGCATTACTTATATATTTGTGACCTTTCTATGTATATTGAAAGGGTCAGTTAATGAGTGATAAGAACGTTGTTGTGGAGAAATCCATATAACATATGTCTATGAGGAAAAAAATCAAAGTGTATGAATGCAATGTGGAAACCTTTTCTTTGTTATTCTTACTTTAATAAAATTATATCATATGTTGAGTCAGGTAGTTGTGTCCCATGCATTTAATTCCGGCATTCATGACAAAGAAGAAAGTGTCATGAATGTGACACTTCATTAAGTTTGTGACCAGCCTGGTCTACAAAGTGTGTTCCAGTCTAGCCAGGTCTACAAAGAGACATTATGTATTAGAAAACCTTGAAAATAAAGAATAATGTTACTCTAAATGTAAGCCATTTGAATTTGTAATATGGAAAGAAGCAACATACCTCTCTCTCTTAGGATAGAGAGAAGTAATGAAAGTAATAGTAGTCCCCACATTGAGGATATTTGTTGAGTGTGAAACTAGTTTAAACTTTATCAGTATACCAGCATCATCTGAATGATATCAACAAACTCACACTGCAGTAAATCCCTATGAACATTGGAATGTGCGAATGCTTCCATTTGTATTGCTATATTTAGCCAATATAGTATAATTTATTCTATGGAAAAGTGATAAATGTAATATTCAATAAATAAGGCAAATCTCTGAGTTGGTTCATTTCTTTTCAATTATGTGAGAAATCTCATGTAAATAGATACCATAAATGTGGCCATAAAATAAAGGCTCTTACTCTGAATTACAAGTATCTTCAATGAAAGCAAAACAATACCTCATGGGGGAAGCATTATGAATATAAAACTCAGGATCTGATTCTTGTTTACAATTAGGCTAAATTATAAATTTATTTTATACATGTACTATGTTTCTTTAGTATCATGCATGTGTTAAAGTTTTACTCATGGTAATTATCTTTGCAGGAACAAAAGAAGTCATAAGGGAGTGAATCCTGTGAATATATGCAATAAATCTGTGAAAAACTTTGTATGTTACAGGCATCTTCAATGGCTTGAAAAAATTAATAGTGGACAGAAACAATGTAGAAGCCTTCGGTATGGTGAAGTCTTTGCATGTCACAGTTTCCTCCAACTCCATGAAACCTTATGGATGTAATCAGTGTGGTAAAGTATTTCCAAGTAATGGTCAGCTTAAAAGACATATAAGAACACATATTGGAGAGAAACGCTATGTATGTAATCAATGTGGTAGAGCATTTTCACATGTCAGTACTCTCCAATCTCATCATAGAATACATACTAGAGAGAAACCCTATGTATGTAATCAATGTGGTAAAGCTTTTTCATGGCACAGCCATCTGGTATATCATAAAAGAACACATACTGGAGAGAGACCCTATGTATGTAATCAATGTGGTAGAGCATTTTCACGTGTAAGTCATCTCCAATCTCATCATAGAACACATACTGGAGAGAAACCCTATGTATGTAATCAATGTGGTAAAGCATTTGCAATTAATGGTTACCTTAAAAGACATATAAGAATACATACTGGAGAGAAACCCTATGTATGTAATCAATGTGGTAGAAAATTTTCACATGTCAGTCATCTCCAATCTCATCATAGAACACATACTGGAGAGAAACCCTATGTATGTAATCAATGTGGTAGAGCATTTTCACGTGTCAGTCATCTCCAGTCTCATCATAGAACACATACTGGAGAGAAACCCTATGTATGTAATCAATGTAGTAGAGCATTTTCTTGTGTTAGTAATCTCCAAACTCATTATAGAACACATACTGGAGAGAAACCCTATGAATGTAATCAATGTGGTAAAGCATTTGCAATTAGTGGTCACCTTAAAAGACACATAAGAACACATACTGGAGAGAAAACTTTTTAATGGTATCAATGTGGTAAAGCCTTTTACAAATCCCAGCATTCTCTTAAGTCATAAAATGTATACTTGAAAGACACTGAAGGCATTCCATGTGGTAAAGCCTCTCTATGTATCATTAGTCTTTATAATCACAAAAAAAAATCATAGTGCATAGAAACCCTATACATGTAAACATTGTGATAATGTTGTGCACTTATCACAGTAATCTTTGTGGGTGTAAGAAACTCTTAGGAAAAGGAATCTTATTGGAAAGGATGTGGTATGATCTTCAGCCAACACATATTGAGTTACATAGGATGATGGAGAGAAAATATATCTGGCAAGTGAACAACCAGTTCAAGCATTACAATATCTCTGTTTTATTCCTACATGCAAACACTTGTGCACAAAACCCCTAGGAATTCACTGATAAGGAAACCCTGTTTCATCATAACACTTGTCTTTATTTACATTAAAGCCTCATTCAGACAGATTGTTTTCTCTAAGCCCAATCCTTCATGCTTGCTTTCTTTTACATGAAGCAATTCATATTGTAGAAAAACTTTGAAGGCTTTAAGACCCTCAATGCATGGGTTACAGGGATGAGTGCTCATAAGAGAAAATATTCACATATGGAAATCTGTTTAGAGATTTGATTTAATTATGTGATGTCAGTGTGTGTGTTTGTGACTGTTCATGGTTTTTCACAAGAAGGTTACACCCTTAAGAATTCCTGTGGGAGAAACTATAGTATGTTCTCAGAAAACTGGCACAGGTCATGGCAATGAACCTTTCATAATTTTGTTCATTTGTATCTCTAAAACCTGTGCATACTTTAAATTCTTTTTATCATCTTGATATCTTGTAATAGGGAAGAAATCATGAAAAAACACCCATCATGTAAACAATTTTGTGAACATGTTAGACATCATACTTGACTTTGGTCTTAATAAATATAATTGATTCATGTGTACATGGAGTGTTAATAAGTTTACTGGACCCAAGACAAATGATACATGAGTATATTATTCAGGGACAACTTACACAGATGATAATAAAGAACTCTGCAGGGGTTCCAGCTCAGGAGGCTGCAGTCCCTGCCCTTCTGATGTGATCTGCAACATGGGGGAGAGAAATGAGAGACTGAGAGATGGAAAATAAGTGAGAGATAGAGGGAGGGGGAGTAAGATAGTGACAGGGAGAATGGGAATGAGAGAGGGTCCACCTCAGGGTTCTCCACCTTCTGTTCATGTACACAGAACCAAAGGCAATGCATATGAAATAACTTCTGACTTCTTCATGAGATAATCTGAGCAGAAAGCCTGGATTCACACTCTAAATGTCAGGTCCACTAGTGGCTCTGATTGGTTCTTAGAGCCTAAGTGATAAGAACTGATGATCAGAAGATACACAGCCACTTGACAGTGAGATTTGGTACAGGGCAACCAAATAATATGACCATTTGTATACATATAGAAGCCAGCAGGGCTTCCACCTAAACAACACTGAGACCCAGAGTGTGGGGACACAGGTCTGCGTCTGGCTTCTTGCTGGCAAGGGACAATGTGGGGTGGGGGAGTCAGGTGTTGGTGGATTCAGCAGGAGGTATGGATGGAGAATTGGAGAATTTTTGCCCTAGCTGCCAGTCTGGAGACCTCAGGCATCTGTTCCTTGAATAGGTGGAGAAGGAGGGTTGAGTGAAACTTCAGCCATAACAGCTATCACAGGTAGTACCATTCCATTCCCTATCGACAGGGTACCTAAAGGAAGCCTCCTCTGAATTCAACTTTGTTCAGACTGTATGTTTAAAAAGCTGCCATTAGAGGCTTGGCCTGTGGGTAGGGCGGATGCAAAACACCAACTTGTAGATCCACCATCTGACACCTTGTTTCCTATTCTGCGGGGCCACCCAGGACTGCTGTGCTCAGATTAAATATGGATTATTTTTTTCAGTATTATTGAAGCATTGCATCCAAAACCCTGTGTTTCCATTTTCTTTCCACTCACCAGGATTTTTAAGTGAACAGTGAGGCTTGGCTTTTGTGTTCCTGCCAATACCCCAGAACCAGTACAGAATTCCTATTGTATCCTGGATTCTTTGACCTCACATTTCACCCCGATCAAGTAGTCCAGGCCTCCAGATCTGAGAGAGGTTTTCCTTTGTGTTGTGGTTTTGGATTGATTTTTTTTCACTTCTTTCGAATCTATCCTGCTCTAAAAAGCATACACCTGCCTCCAATTCCTTTCCAGCAGTACTCTCTGTAATACACTCCCAGACAGTGCTCTGAAGCACTTTATCAAAGTCCGACATAATGTAGCACTGAGCTTCTGAGTCACATGATTGGTTTCAGCTTGCATCTCTCTCACTGTTAGCAAAGGGAGACCGAGCTGAGTGAACAATCTCCTGACACAGCAACTGCTATTGTCAGTTTAGGAATTCAGTTCATACCTATTTTGCAGTCACTTTGGTGTTTGACTTGGGGTCTTTACAACCCTGAAAAGCAATGGCTAATTTTCTTAACTAGATGAAACAGCTTGTTGTCCTCTAATCAACCAGTAAGACTCAGGCATTATGGTAACCTGACTCTGTCACATGAGAGAATGCACTGAAGAATTTTCTCTGGGCAGTCCAGGGTTCCATGAATTCTAGTGTGCACACAGGTGCAAAAGCCCCTTTAAAGTCAGACCTAGCCCACTTTCACTCCCTCCCCTCTTCTGTCTTTCAGGCTATTGGCTCTCTTGTTGCTATTTCTGCTCTCTCCCTTCTTATCTCTTTGTGCTCCATTTTCCCTGTTTCTCCTGTCACATCTCTGTGTCTCTGTTTCTCTTTATCTCTTTTTCCTGTGTGATTCCCTCCCTTTCACCATTTTAATAAAACTTCTCAGTCAACTCTGGCTTCATGACATCTTTGTACCCCACCTTGGTCAACCTCACCTGCCATGGAATCAGACATGGCCCCCATGCATGGCAACCTTTAAGGTTTATGCTAACTCTGAAGCCAGAGAACCACATTTTAATGAGATATCCACCATACACATACCCAAGATAACTTAGTAGACATCACTGAATTTAAAGATTGGAGGCTAAGTTGTAAAGTGGGGCAACATATTTCTCTTATTTATCTGTCTTTGTCAAAAGTCAATTTTGAGTAGAGAGAGAATGTGTGGATTCAACTCTTTGCATGCCTGATATTCAAAGTGTTTACCTCAATTTTAAATTTTCTTTTAGTTCTTGTGTTGATCCCAGTGTTCATCTGGAACTCCTGCCTATAAGGTAGCCTACATTACTGTCTTACTTACCCACTTGCTAAACTCCGTTGTCTAAGTATATTTATCAAGTTAATGAAGTTTTTATTTATTCTGTTTTGGTTTGCAGTTTTTGTGCCTGTCTATGGATGCTTCTCCTCTGTACATATGATTTCATGTAATGAACACTCATCTTAAGCCCTCTGTTAGGAAAAGAAGACCTTGCAGGCCTGATTTTCCTGCTGCTACCCCTACATCATAGGGGCTTGGTTGCAAGTGTGTGTCTCTGTGCCTCTCATGATTTTTTGTTTTTTGTTTTTGTTTTGTTTTTGAGATAGTGTCTTTCTATGATGCTTAGACTGGTCTCAAACACTGGCTGTCTCCCCATATAAGCCTTGCGAGTTCTAGCATTACAGAAAGTTCAAGCTGGATCTACCAGACCCCACAGATGGCCATGTTTATAAGCTAGACATCACAGAGGAAATGTGGTAGTGACCTCTAGTCTAGACAAAGATTCTTAACACTTGCCCTCTGGAACTGTACTGAAGCTACTTAATTGGTAAATTCCTTTTTAATCATCAGGAAAGCATATGAATTAAAAAATAATTTAGCTTCCATGCATTGCTGGCACTCACCTTGAATCCCAGCACTTGGGTGGTAGAGGCAGTTGGTTCTCTGTCAGTTTGTGGCCAGCCTAGTCTACACAGAATTCCTAGACAGGTTCCAAAGCCACAGAGAAACCCTGTGTCAAGAAACACACAAAAAAAAAGAAAGAAAGAAAGAAAGAAAGAAAGAAAGAAAACAAAACAAAAAACACACAAAACAAAACAAAAACAAAGAAACAGCAACAACAAAAAACAATACTTTAGCCAAGGAATGATGTTTCAAGCCTTTAAACTTAGCAATCTGGATACAGAGGCTATTGGATCACTGAGTCTAAGAACATCAAGGGCTACAAAAAGAAACCCTCTGTGTGTGTGTTACCCTGAATTATGTATACATATGTGCATACATATCCAAATGTCCGTGGAGATCATAAGAGATCATCATCTCTAGGAGCTGTATTTACAGGGGGTTTTGAGACACCAGGTTTGGGGGTTAGAAATAGAACTTCAGTATTCTGGAGGAAAAAGATGTTCTCTTAACCTGAACTACCTTACTAGCCCAAGAGATTCACGACTTACAGTTAGTTCTTCTGCAGATTATTATTTATTAATATTTATTCATTATTATTATTATTAATTGTTCTTGTCATTATTTGATGAAGCTTTGAGTGATAAAACTGAATCCAACAAACTCAACAAACTTACAGGAGTTTATTGGGAAAGGGAGTAAAAGAAGTGGTAGGTGTTAACCAATTGGGGAAAGAAATAGAAAGAGAGAGAACTGGCAGGAGTTGCTTGCTTACAAAGAGGAAGGGAACAGTTTAGAAAGAGGCTCTGCAGTTGAGGCCATTGAAACTTGGTTCATGGAGGTTCCATTAGCTCTGCTCATTGTGGCCTCTGCATGCATAGCCTTTATGGAGTCAACTAATGAATGCATGACTTAGCCATCCAAACTTTGCCAGCATTTGAGATGACAGTGTAGAGTTATCATCTCTGAAAGACAGATCCAGGAGGGAAGGGAAGCTTACCTATGGAAAAGCAAAGAAGATCAACTCCAGTGCATGGAAAGAACCTGAGCATCAGAGAGGCCCGTGACCTGGAAAGATTGCCTGAGAAGAAGACACAGGCCCTGGAGAGGACTTGTGTGGAGTGACAGCAAGAAGAGGAGTGTTTGGGAGTAGAAACACGGCCAGGTTGCCTAGGGGGAGGGAGAGTCCAATAAAACAATTATTATTCTAAGGAAGCAAATACATTTTTGTGTGCTATTATTTCCCTTGTTAATTACAAAACATTTTTGTTAGAAAAAGTTATAAAGGACACTAGCTGTAAGTGTGGTGACACTGGCCTTTTAATCCCAGCACTCAGGAGTCAGAGGGAATTCTTACTATTTGAGGATAGTTGGGTCTACAAAATGATCTCCAGGACAGCCTGGAATTCACAGGAAAACCAATTATGGAAAAGCAAACAAAAGACCCCTTCAGGAAATATGTTTTTATGTATTGCACAAAATGATAAATAAACCACCTCATGTGTCCTAATTATTTTCCTACTCTTCAAGCTCTGCCCTAAGGAAATTCTTTTGTAATTTTTACTAGTGAAAAAAAAATGTTCCCATTGTGTCTGTCATGTGCAATAATGTTGGGATGGGTTTTTCTCTATCCTGGCTGGTTATTCTTTTCTCACTCAAGGAGTATTTATTAAACTTTAATAAGCATCATTCAAGGCTCAGCTTGTTGGTTGTATTCACATTCCCACAGTGTGTATGTGTGTGTGTGTAGAACAGAAGACAACTTTTGTTGCCTATTCTCACCACCATGGAACTCAGACATTTTACTCAGGTTCTCTAGACTGAACCCTAAAAATGGGTTTATTCCCATTTCCCTTCCTAATCTGGCATGATTGTAGCTTGATACTTTGTTGAGTTTATTCTTAAATAAATTTTTAATACAAATAATTGTTTTCATTATGTGAATTGTGTCTGTATCAATGTATACAATGCATGTGACTGTCTGTAGTAGCCATATAAGATCACTGGATTACATGGAGCTGGAGTTATAGGCTGCTATAAGCCACTAGACATGGGTACTGGGAAATGAACACAGGTATTTGACAACAGCAATAAGCACTCTTTGCCTCTGACCTAGCTCTACTGCTCCTAATTTAAATGTGTAATTAAAAGTTTTTCTTGTGCATTTTTAATTCCATGTGGGTTTTGTGTGTGTGGGGGGGGTTAGGTTAAAATTTTCCATCCTTACAATGCACGTATGTATGTATGTATGTATGTATGCATGTATGTGTGAGTTCATGCGTGTGCATGTGTGCCTGTCTATGCACTCTTGTATGTCTGTATGTGTGAGCATGCCTGTGCATGTGTGTACACATGCATACACGGCCACACCGATTCTCACGCCTGCACGTGTGTATGTCTGCACATGTGTTTACATGCAAGCAGGTATGTATGTATGCATGTATGCATGCACACAGCCCTTACATTCACAAACATGCATACACGTGCATGCCACTACCACCTATGCACGAAGGCAGCTGCGCCCGCACACACGAACACACGCAAACATATATGCAACCCCCGGCCAGACCCACACCACACACATGACCATAAGACTGCACCCCAGAAGCAGGGAATCCTGGGCGGGAATGGGCACTTCCGGTTGCTCCTGTCAATCACGGGTCCAGGGGCGGGCTCTTCTGCTGTGCCTGTAACTCACGGGGCTACAGGAGGAAACTTCCTGTTCATCCAGGTACTTCCGGTACCGCCTGTCACTCACGGGACCAGGGCGGGCACTCCCTTCTCCTACCATCAGTGCCAGCTCATCCCGTAGGTCCTGCACCAGTGGGTGTGACTGTCAGGTCCCGGCAGGAAGTCTCTCCCGCCCTCATGAGCAGAAGTCCCAGGTGGCTGCACCATGATTCAAACGTGAGCAGAAGTCCCACCCTCTCCACACTGATGGACAGTTCCACGATGAGGACGCACATTTCCAAGGAAGCTTTGCCCTGTACTCACTGATTGACGCTGGAGGCAGGAAGTCCCATCCGTTCGTCAGTGCTCGACAGTCCCCAGGACTAAAGACATAACCGTTTTCCCAGAAGTTCTGCTCTGCCGCTTTGACTGACATTTCTTCTGCCTGAAACGAAAATTCATATGAAGTCTCGCCATGGGCCTTGACTGACACTTGGGAAAGGAAGTTCCACCACCAGAGCTGTGACTGATGCCTCAGCAGGAAGTCTAGCCCCTGGAGTCCTTACTTAAGCCTAGGGAATGAAGTCCTGCCCCCAGACAGTGATTGACAGCCCCGACCTCTTCATGGACCTTGGACGCTGGTGAAGTCCCTGGGGCCAGATTTGAAAAGGAATGGTCAGGAACAGGGAGTGGTGGGCAGGGCCAGGAGGGGCCCGGTTGGATAAGATAGGCTGGGGCTGGCCTGTGTGGGTCCTGTAGGAGTTTGCAAGTGAGGATGGTGGGCAGGCATGGCTGTTTTTTCTTTGCACGTGTAAACAGGGATGAACACATATGTGGTCCTCTTTTCGCAGTTCTGTGAAATGTCTAGGTCTGCAGTAAAAGCCACTACCAAAGGAGGTGCAGGGCTTGCTGTGTCTTTAAGCACACTCCAACCCTTAAGGAGCTCTCTTGTCACTCAAGCCTCACTGGCCAATCAGGGACACTGAGCCAACCCGCCAGTCTCATGTCTGGAAAGTGACTTCCTGGAGCCATGCTGCAGGTGTGGTTTCGTATCAGAACAGGCACCAGAGGATTGATTGCTGCTCTGTGAGGAAATGTGGGGAAATGTGAGGGCAGCATGGATGAGCACAGAAGCTGTAGCATGGTGAGTGAGGGGATGGGGATGATGGGATGGGGAGTCATGAAAGTCTGTTTGGCAGGCCCTCCAGGAGGAGGCTGGGCTAGAATGTGCTGCCAAGTTCAGTGTTTGTTTGGCCCATTGTGGTTCTAGCAGCTCCCCCAACCAGGGTGTGGACTATTAATTCTTCACCTAGTGGGCTGCTTCTGAGGAAAGGATTTCAATCATGGAGCATTGTGTAGAAACTTTTTTGTAGTCAGGTCCATTATGCTTTTTGTGTACAGGGATGAGAATTTACAAAACAAGAAGAGGTTTAGTTTGTCCAGTGCCTTCTAGATGTTCTGCCCTTCACATCTAACACTTGGTATCAGATCCATGTGGAGTTATTATCTTTTTTTTGCCATGAAAATAGATTTTTTTCCTGATTTTAAAACAAAATAAATGAAAAGATCTTATTGTATATATTGATCTCAGTTCCATCTCCCTCTCCCTCTCACTCTCATACCCCCATTCCCTCCAGCAACCTTCCCATCCCATCCCCCATACATTCCTCAAAGAGGAATTTGTGTATCGGCTCAGGCACTCCCTCTTATCTCTAGGCTAAGGCAGTATCTACATTTGGAGTTAATTTTTTTGCATGCTCTAAATGACATTCTTTAGTTCATGGTTTTCTCCATGTAGCTATACAGCCTGACTTAGAATTTTGTCTGTAGTGCTGGCTAGCCCCAATCCCATAGATATCTTTCTGCCTTTGCCTCCCAAGTGCTAGGTTAAAGGCAAGTACCAATAAAGACATGTATAAATGGCATTCTTATGTTGGACCATGTTCCGCCATTGAGCTGTTTTGAGGAAGAGTGGAATTGTTGATATAGAGATTTACCAAATCTTGATTGATAGTTAGTCTCTCAAAATAGAATTTAGGTGAGGAAATGCTGCCCAGACATTTGGCTCCAAACCATGGCAATATACTAACCACTGATTTAAAAACAGCACCAATGCCCGTCTTCTTTCCATGGAGAAGGGCTTTTACAAGCTGTTCAAGGGTGCATTACTGGATCACAATTAACATTAGGTCCTCGCATGCCATAAATTTCTAGAGAAAATCATGGCTATGTCATATGGGCAACATGAGCCCAGGTGACAACTGTTTGAAAATGAAGAGTGGTGTGTTGATGGCTGGACTGAGCAAGCAAGAACTTTTGTCTAGGTCCTCACTCATGGAGAAGTAACATAGTTCTTTCTGAAACACAGGAAAGTGCTTGGCAGATCAAATAACCTCAGGGTTCTAGCCTTAGGTGTTTTCCATCAGGATTTGAGCTGTTGTAAATAAAATAGAGCTCATCCTTTTAAACAAGGAAGATGCTTGGGAGAGATTGCAATTGTATGTGGCCATGGCCTTTGTGGAGGGGTTGCTTAAGATCCCAAGAACACACCTCTTCCCACCACATGAAGCTGTGGTCATTGGGTCCATGACAACTGAGGGCTTAGTCAATCATGTTATTTGGATTCCCTGAATTCCCCCTGTGCTTCACTATTTGAGTAGACTTCTCCTGACTTTATCCCATTGAATGGTAACTTTTGTTGACTTCGTAGAAGCCCCCTACTTCCTTCCATTTCCTCATTAAAGTAGTATACAAGACACGATTCCTCAAAAGAAGCTTACTTAGAATAAGACACAGCTTAAGGAAAACTTCCCTGACTAAGCCTTCATCTTTTCTTTCTTCTGCCTTCCCTACTTTTCTCAATGTCTGGCACGTCTTCGTCAAGACCTGTGAGTAAGTTGACCTGCTGTTTCATGTTACTCTCACACTATGAAATAATTATGGTGATATCTTTTTCTGTTGAAGGCTTATATTGCCTTACTGGCCCAACTTGCAGTATCCTGTCACTATTTAAATTCCTCAAAATATAAGCTGGAGTCAGACATTGAAAGAATTTAACAATGGCAACATATAAGTAATGCAAAATCTGTTTTAGGAGCCAGGTTGTGGTGGTCTACACCTTAAATCACAGCAATCAGGAGGCACAGGCAAGTGCATCAATGTGAGTTCAAGGCCAATATGGTCTACAGAGTTATACCTCAGATACCTAAGGCTATTTATTGGACAAAAACACTCTGTCTCAAAAAAACCCCAACAATAACAACAAAAATAACCTTCTATTTTAGGTTCTCTCTGAGCATTAGCTGGAAATGAGGGCAATTTGTCCTTTCCGAGATTTTTCTTTATTTATTTCTTAACTCTTGTGGGCAGTGTCCTTCTCTACTCTTGATTACCCCTTCTTAAACTAAGTGACTGTATGGCCGCAGTGGGGTTTTTTCGACTAAGCTTTTTAAACACTTTATTTGTGGATACCAATAATTTTTATGGATATATTTATTAAACAGAACTCATTAATTTGTAACACTGTTTCTTAAATTAAAATATAATTCTCTTAACCATAGCATGAATTTACCTCCATTTGTATAGAGAGCTCTAGACTATGGAGTGTCTCTGTTTGGTACAAATATCAGTAGTTGGAGGGTCAGAAGCAGAATAGTTTAAGCATCCTTGAGTTAATTTTGTAAGAGTCCGTTTATTTAAGTTCTGAACATATAGAATCATGGGTATCTAGGTAATATTGCTCAAGATCTCAGTTTACCTGGATGAGTTTCCCTTGGATTTTGACTAATAGTTGACTGTATTTACCTCATATTGTTCTTTACTTTATCTCTTCCTCCCCTTTGTTCTTTCTCAAATTGTATACCTCTCGATCACTGCATGTTTGTTGTAGGTATAGATGCCATGCTGTGTAAACAAGTGTACTGTGTTTTTTGTAATAATCTTGAGATTCTATCTGTTTCCCATTTGCTGATTCTTTGCAATCAGGTATCATTTTATAAGGTGTCAGGAATGTAGTTTGCATTGTATTTGATTCAGGTTGCAAGTTTATCTTATACAGAATATGAACACTAATGCACCAAGTTCTCGTTGATTGTTTCTTTTCTATTTATACTGTCTTTTATTCTTGTTGTTTTTAATATGGGAAAAACTTTTACTGTTTTACCTAAAAAGTACTATGGTTGTGGCAGGTGGCTCTGCACATATTCTACTTGGGGATGACCTGAGTACAGATCCCCAAATCCGAATTTCTACGCTCAAATCAACCTCAATTCCAGATGCAGTGTATCTGACAACCTCTACTATGGTATGTAGTAAGAACACATGGGATGCCTCTCTTACACATAATCTTACACATCAGTTTATATGTGTATAAACTGGAAATGAACTTGTTTTCAAAATCCTTGTTACTGAAACAACAATGAGAGTAAAACTAGTCACTTTGAGTGCATGATTCTAGTAATATATTGTTTCTTTTTTAATTTCCTATAAATTTTTAGTATTTATTTTACATACCAAACACTGTTTCCCTCCCTACCCATCTTCTTCCCCAACCTCTCTCCCTTCTTTTCCCCCTTTCAATAGTCAGAGAGTGTAAGACCCTCATTCAGGAGTCAACAAAGTCTGGCATACAAAGCTGAGGGAGCACCAAGCCACTCTATCCTTTATAAATACTGAGCAAGATATCCCACCATAGGGTGCAGGCTCCAAAAACACAGTTCAAGCAACTGGGATGGGTCTTAGTTTTGCTGCCAGAGGCCCCCTAACAGATCAAGTCCCCTAAGTGTCAACCACATTTAGAGGGTCTAGTTTGGTGCTATGAAGGTCTCTCAGTTGTCACTCCATTCTCTGTGAGTTCCCACTATTGATAGTAGATAAGGTGTGGTTATGTTGTAGTGGAAATTACCCTGTTAGAGGAAGCACATGACTGTAGAGTCAGGCATTGAGGTTTCTTATTCTAAACATGCTGCCCAGTATGACAGACAACTCCCAGTTGCCTCTGAATCATGCTGTAAGGACCTAACCTCAAGAACCACAGCAGCCTGCATACTGATATGTCCAAAGCCATAACGGTGATTAATTGAACCTCTGAAATTTTAAGTGAGACACCTCAATTAAATGTTTTTTTGTATGTGTTTCCCTAGTCCATGGTGTCTCTTAACAGCAATGCAAACCTAACAAATACACATGTTGTTTCCAGGGCCTGGGGTATATCTGTGATAGGCTGTCCCTTTAGTACAATTTATTTCTGATGTGTTCTCAGTAGTGTTTTTCTGGTAGCTTGCCTCTCCGTTTATGTGGGTTTATTTGGATTTCTTTCTCAGGGTTACATGCTACTTAAACAGTCAAGAAATGGTGCATGTGTACCTCCTATTCTGTTTATAATGTGACTGGGTGAATGCACCAGAATTATGTGACTCTATTGTCAAAGAAGTTTACATTTACAATGTGAGTATTTTCCTTCTTTGTCACATATGTATGTGTTATTTTAGGATGCAGTGACCTATGATGATGTGAACATCCATTTCACTCAGGAAGAGTGGGATTTGCTAAATCTTTCTCAGAAATGTCTCTACACAGATGTGATGCTGGACACCTACAGGAACCTCACTGATACAGGTAAGACTGAATTTTCATTCATGTTTTAAAATAAGGGACGAAATGTTTCTTGGTTATTGATACTATTCTGTAATTTTAATTGAGAAAGGGAAAATTGGATGAATGAGGCATATTTCTAAGGTTCATTGAAGTTATTAACTTAAATATTCTACAATTTGCAGTAATACATCATATATTTTCTGTTATTTCAGGCTATATTTGGGATGACCATAATATGGAAGATCATTGTCAAACTTTTAGAAGACATAGAAGATAAATTTTTATGTTTATATTCATGCAAATTTGACTCTGAAGATATGTTAATGTATCCTGGAAATTTTATTGAAGAGCCACTCATAAAAAAATTAAAAAATTAGGAAGATCAACAGTGAAAATAAGCCCAGCTTAAAGTATAGTGATGGTTCTCATTTTCTCACAAAACCAAGTACCTCAGTGAAAGGTAGCACTTCTGTGTTTGTAAGGCATTCATGCAGAAATAGAAGCAAACAATGCCTTAATGGATACCACCCTTTGAATTATAGCACCCGAAGATCAATGCTGTTGATATGCCATTCTGTTTAGTTTCATGCTGTTCAAATATTTTAAACAGTAAACTTGTTTCATAGGTAATATGTATATCTCCAAGACCTTCTAAGAAAAAAGTTATAGTTGATCACTCATTACTTATATATTTGTAACTTTGCTACATATATTGAAAGGTTCAGTTTATGAGTGTCAAGAAAGTTGTTGTGGTGAATCCTTAATCCCTATAACACATGTCTGTGAGAAAAAGTCAAAGTGTGTGAATACAATCTGGAAACCTTTTATTTGTTAATCTTTCTTTAATAAGTATATTATATGTTGAGTCAGGTAGTTGTGGGCCATGCCTTTAATTCTGGCATTTATGATGAGGAAGAAGGTGGATCCCTTAAGTGTGTGACCAGCTTCGTCTACAAAGTGAGTTCTAGGCTAGCCAGTTCTACACAGAGACATTTTGTATTAGGAAATTTAGAAAATAAAAGAATATATGTTACACTAAATAAACGCCACATGCATTTATAATATAAAAAGGAGAAACATACCCCTCTCTCTTAGGACAGTGAGAAGAAATGAAAGATACTTAGTAGTCCCCACTTTGAGTGTATTTGTTGATTGTGAAACAAGTTTAAAATTTATCAGAATTCCAACATCATCTGAAAGATATCAACAAACACACTGCAGTAAATCCCTATGACCATTGGAATGTGTGAATGCTTCCATTTGTACTGGTATATTTGGCCAATGTAGTATAATTTAAACTATAATTTGTATTGTGGAAAAACCAATAAATGCAATAAATATGGCAAAGTTCTGAATTTGTCCAGTTCTTTTTAATTATGTGAGAAATCTCATGTAAATAAATGCCATAAATGTGGATCATGAAATAAAGGCTCTTACTCTGAATCACAGGTATTTTCAATGAATACAATACCTCGTGAGGGAAGCATTATGAATGTTAAACTCAAGATCTGATTCTTATTTACAATTAGGCCAAATTATAAATTTACTTTATACATGTACTAAGTATCTATAGTATCACACATGTTGAAAAGTGTTACATAATCTAATAGTCTTTGCAGGAATGAAATAAGCCTTAAGGGTGTGGAACCTGTGAATATAGGCAATGAATGTGTGAAAACCTTTGTATGTTACAGGCAGGATGGTGAAGTCTTTGCATGTCACAGTTTCTTCCAACTCAGTGAAAGAACAAAGATGGTACAGAAAACCTATGAATGTAGTCAAAGTGGTAAAGCATTTGCAAGATATACTGTGCTTAAAAGTCATTAGAACACATACTGGACAGGAAACACAAGACTGTAATCAATGTGGTAAAGTCTTTTCACTATGCAATTATCTCAAAAAACAAAACAACACATACAGGAGAGAAACCCTATGAATGTAGTGAATGTGGTAAGGCTTTTTCTCAACACTGGTGTCTCTTAATTCATAAAATAACACATACCAGAGAGATACCCTGTGAAGGTAATCATGTGGTAAATCATTTGCAAGTAATGGTCACCTTAAAAGGCATATAAGAACACATCCTGGAGAGAAACCCTATGTATGTCATCAGTGTGGTAGAGCGTTTTCACAGGCCAGTAATCTCCAATCTCATCATGGAACACATACTGGAGAGAAACCCAATGTAAGTAGTCAATATGGAAGAGCATTTTCACATGTCAGTACTCTCCAATCTCATCACAGAACACATACTGTAGAGAAACCCCCTGGATGTAATCAATGTGGTAAAGCTTTTTCACAACCCAGCAATCTGGTACGTCACCAAAGACCGCATACTCGAGAAAGAGACTAAGAATGTAATCAATGTAGTAAAGCTTTCGCAACACATGATGAGCTTAACATCATATAAGAACTGATACTGGAGGAATCTTTATGAATGCCATCAATGTGGTCAAGTCTTTGCATATCCCAACACTGTATTAAGTCATAAAAGAATGCATACTTCAAAGACACTGAATGTATCTCATGTGGTAAATCCTCTCTATGTATCATTAGTCTTTATAATCACAAAAATATCATAGTGCATAGAAACCCTATCCATGTAAACATTGTGGTAAAGTTGTGCACTTTCCTTATCACAATAATCTTTGTGGGCCTAAGAAAACTCTTATGGAAAGGATCTTACTAGAAAGGATGTGGTATAACCTTCAGCCAACACATATTGAGTTATGTAGGATTCTGGAGAGAAAAATATCTGACAAGTGTGAACAATCAGTTCAAGCATTACAATGTCCCTGTTTTGTTGTCACAAGCAAACTCATATGGATAAAAGTCCTAGGAGTTCCCTGTTTCATCATAATACTTGTCTTTATTTACATAAAAACCTCATTCAGATGAATTGTTTTCTCTAAGCCCAATCCTTCATGCTTGCTTTCTATTATATGAAGTAATACATGTTGCAGGAAAACTTTGAAGACTTTAAGACCCTCAAAACATGGGTTACAGGATTAAGTGCTCATAAGAGAAAATATTCACATATGGAAATCTGTTTAGAGATTTGATTTATTTATGTGATGTGTTTGAGTTCGTGAGTGTTCATGGTTTTTCACAAGAAGGTTACACCCTTCAGAATTCCTGTAGGAGGAACTACAGTATGTTCTCAGAAAACTGGCATAGATCATGGCAGTGAACCTTTCATAACTTTGTCCATCCGTTTCTCTAACCCTGTGCATGTTTTAAATCTTTTTTTTATCATAGTGATATCAGGTAATAGGGAAAAGACATGGAAGAGAATCCCCACATCATGTAAACAAGTCTTAATAAATAAAATTGATTCATGTGGAGAACATGTGTTAATAAAATCACTAGACCCAAGAAAATGATAAATGAGTTATTTTATTTGGGAACAAGTTACACAGATATTAATAAAAGCAGAGGGGTACCATCTCAGGAGGACACAGTCCCTGTCCTTCTGGTTTGATCTGCAACATTGAAGAGAGGAGAGAAAAATAGAGATATGGAAAGGGTGTGAGAGATAGAGGGAGAAGGAGTGAGATAGTGACAGGGAAAATGGGAATGAGAGAGGATCCACCTCAGGGTTCTTCACCTTCTGTTCATGTACATAGAACCAAAGGCACTGCATAAGAAATAACTTCTGACTTCATGAGATAATCTGAGAAGAAAGACTGGAATCACAAGAACCCTCCCTTCTAAATGGTGGTTCCACTAGTGGCTCTGATTGGTTCTTACAGACTAAGTGACAGGACCAGGTGAGCAGGAGATACACAGCCACTTGAAAGTGGGATTTGGCACAGGGCAACGAAATAATCTGACCAATTGTATACACATAGAAGCCATCAGGGTATCCACCTAAACAACCCTGAGTCCCTGGGTATGGGACATTGGTCTGAGTCTGCCTTCTTCTTGCTGGCAAGGGACAATGTGGGGTGGGAGAGTCAGGTGTTGGTGGACTCAGCAGGAGGTGTGGGTGGAGAAGATTTCCCTTAGCTTCCAGTCTGGAGACCTCAGGCATCCATTTCTTGAGTAGGTGGAGAAGAAGGGTTGAGTGAAGCTTCAGCCATAACAGTGAGTTTCAGGTAGCATTATTCCATTCCCCAACCTCAGGATATCTATAGCAAGCCCTCCTCTGAATTCTTCTTTATTCAGTCTCTGCCCTTAAAAAGCTGCCATTAGAGGCTTGACCTGGGTGTTGGGCAGATGCAAAAGCACCTGCTTTTAGATCCACCAACTTATCCCTTGTTTCCTATTCTCTGGGGCCACCCAGGACTGCTGTGCTCAGATTAAATATGGATTCATTGTTTAAGTATTATTGAAGCATTGCATCTGAAACCCTGGGTTTTCATTTTCCTTTCCACTTACCAGAACTTTTAAGTGAACAGGGAGGCTTTGCTCTTGTGCTCCTGCCAACACCCCAGAGCTAGTACAGAATTCCTGTTCCTTCCTGGATTCTTTGACCTCATATTTCACTCCAATCAAGTAGTCCAGCCCTCCAGATCTGAGAGAGGTTTTTCCTTAAGTTGTGGTTTCGGATGGATTTTCTCACTTCTTTCAACTACACACTCATTCTCTCCAGCTCTATAAAGCATACACCTGCCTCCAATTCCTTTCCACCAGTATTCTTGGGAACACACTCCCAGATTCTGCTCTGAAGCACTTTATCATTCTTCATAATGTAGAAGTGAGCTGAGTCACATGATTGTTTTCAGCTTGCATCTCTCTCACTGTTAGCAAAGGAGACCCACCTGACTGAACAATCTCCCGATACAGCAGCTGGTGCTGTCAGTTTAGGAATTAAGTTCATACCTAATTTACTCTGGTTCCTGGCATGTTTGTACCCCACCTTGGTCACCCTCCCCTGCTATGGATTCAGCCATGGCCCCCATGCGTGACCACCTTTCAGGTTTATCGTAACATTGAAGCAAGAGAACAACATTTCAATGAGATATCCACCCTATCCATACCCAAGATAACTTAGTAGGCATCGCTGAGTTTAAAGATTGGATGGAGCCTAAGGTGTAAAGTGGGGCAACATATTTCTCTTATCTGTTCCTCTCAAAAGTAAATTTTGAGTAGAGGGAGCATGTCAGGATTCTACTCTTTGCATGAGTGACATTCAAAGTGCTTAATTGAATGTTAAATTTTCTTATTTTTTGTGTTGATCCCGTTGCTCATCTAGAACTCCTGCCTATAAGGTATCCTACTTTACTGTCTTCATTTCTGTGGTAGCTGAGATTGCTGGATCTTGATTACAGGAACCAACTACCCAATTTTAAAGTGAACTTGTAGAGAAAGGATGAAACTTGTCATATACATGTCAGGGTAAGGAATTGATTTTTTCTTCAATATTTTAGAGGATTCCCCCATGTTGTGTGTGAATGTTTCTTACATATGTTTTGTTACTGTTTAACGGTGACCTTAAATTTTTTATTTCAGTCAGAAAATACTTCCCCTATTTAAATATCTTTACATTTTCAAAATATTTAGGTTACAACATGCTAAACTCTGGTGTCTAAGTATAGGTATCAATGATAATAAAATTTTGATTTATTCTGATTAATTTTGCAGGTTTGTACCTGTCTGTGGGTGATTTCCCTATGTACATAAGATTTCATGTAGTAAACACTGATCTTGAGCTCTCTGTTAGCAAAAGATGACCTTGTAGCCCTGCTTTTCCTGCCTCTACATCTACATCCTAAGTGCTGGGTGCAAGTGCGTGTCCCAGTGGCTCTCATTTTTTTAAAATATAATTTTGTTTTTGTTTTGATTTTTTTGTTTGCTTTTTTTTTGAGACAAACTCTTTCTATGTTACTTAGACTGGCCTCAGACTCTGGCTGTCTTTCTGCATTAGCATTCTGAGTCCTGGAATTACAGAAAATTCAAGCTGGATCTACCAGACTCCACAGATAGCCATGTTTTTAAACTAGGCATCACAGCCCAAGTTTGGTAGTGACCTCTAGTCTAGACAAAGATGCTTACCACTTGCCCTCTGGAACTTTACTGAAGCTACTTATTTGGGAAATTCTGTTTTAATCATCATGAAAGCAAATGAGTTTTAAAAAAAAGAACTTAGAAGCCATGCATTGCTGGCACTCACCTTGAATTTCAGCACTTGGGAGATATAGGCAGTTGGATCTCTGTCAGTTTGGGGCCATCCTGGGTTACACAGAGAGAATCCCCGGACTTGTTCCAATGCCACAGAGAAACCCTGTGTCTAAAACCAAAAGTAACACAAAACAAAACAAAAACAAAGGAAAAAAAAGAAGTTAGCCAACTAATGATGTTTCTCAGTACTGTGGATACAGAGGTGGTTGGATCTCTAAGTTGAAGTATATCAAGGGCTACAAAGAGAAACTCTCTCCCTCTCTCTCTCTCTCTCTCTCTCTCTCTCTCTCTCTCTCTCTCTCTCTCTGTCTCTCTGTGTGTGTGTTACCCTGAATTATGTATACATATGTACATACATATCCAAGTGTCCTTGGAGATCAGAAGAGATTATCATCTCTAGGAGCTGTATTGGTTTTGAGACTCCAGGTTTGGGGGCTAGAATTAGAACTTCAGTCCTTTGGAGCAAAGAGAAGCTCTCTTAACATGAACTGTCTTGCTAGCCCAAGAGAGTCACTACTTACAGTTAGTTCTTCTGCAGGTTATTATTTTTTCATCATTATTATTGTTCTTATCATTCTTTGTTGCAGCTTTGAGCGATGAAACTGAATCCAACAAACTCAACAAACCTACAGGAGTTTATTGGGAAAGGGAGTGAAGGAAGTAGTAGGTGTTAACCTGCCACACCAGCCCCAGTGGAGACAGTGTAGCAATGGCTGAGAGAAATCTCAATGGCTACCTGTCCAGAGGTTCACACCACATGTGGTTATGCCTCCTGGGGAAAAGTGGTCCAGGTCCCTGCAGGTGCTTGCTTGGCTGGCTATTTGGAACGGGTGCTAGATGTGCTTTGTGCTATTATAACAATAACGATTTCTGATCATGGGTGTTTTGGTCTGTAATCTCCACTGTTAGCCAAACCCATAGTGCCCGGTTTCAGCCCAAGGCCTAGTAAACAATTGAGGCTAAAGCTGTAGAAAGCACCCCACAATGTGACCTTGCCTATAGTCAGTCTACCCGCAGCAAGGCTACTGTGGGAATTATTACAAAACTCTAACTTGGGATTTTAGGGCTCTTAAAACGCTGACCACAAGCAGGCCAAAATAAACAGAGGTTCCCAGTTATACAGTTGCTTAGATGTATTTATGATGTCACACTTCAAAGGGAATTGCTGACATTTATAGAATTTCTGTTTATCTTTAAACTGTGACCAAAGATCTGTTCTTTAAACTTTTTGTATAAAACCCCGATATTTCAAAGTAAACATTGTAGCAATTCACAAACCTCTTCAAGTGTGTTTGTGTTTGTCTGTTGGTTCTGGTAAAGTGGGATTATCTTTTGCCTGTGTCTTTGTGAATTTAGTTTACTTTTTTTGGTAATAGTTTTCCTTACAAATCTTTCTGTAGGCCTGGATTTGTGGAAATATATATATATATATATATATATATATATATATATATATATATATATTTGAAAATCTTGCTTAGTCTTTGAATATCTGATTTTCCCCATCCATAGTAATTGAGAGTTTCACTGGGTATAGTAGTGTAGTCTTGCATTCGGGAGCTCTTAGTATTTGTAGAACATCTATCCAGAACCTTCTGACCTTGAGAGTTTCTACACCGAAGTCAGATGTAATTTTGATAGTTCTACTTTTATATGTTATCTGGCCTTTTTCCTTGCTGCCATTAAAATTCTTTCCTTATTCTGTATATTAAGTCTTTTAATTATTATGTGGCAATGGGATTTTTTTTTTTTTTTTTTGGTCCAATCTATTTGGTGTTTGGTATGCTTCTTGTACTTTCATAGGCATGTCCTTCTTCAGAGGGGGAAAGTTTTCTTCAATGATTTTCTTGAGCACCCAGCTGACTTAAACCCCATACACCTGTCCCTGCCCAGCTCAGGCTAAGTAACCCTGGCCTAGCTGCATACAGCATGAGTCAGCACTGCGTAGGGCTGGGTGGGGTGGGGTGGGCAGGGCCACATGAGGTGGGCGGGGTCATGTGTGGCCCTCAGACCCCTCCCCTGGGGCAGAAACCTCAAACACAACCCCACCCAGGAGGACTCAGCAAGCACAGCACCTCACATGCCCCACAGTTTCCTGCTGAAGTTGCTGCTGTGCCCGGCGCCTTGGGGGCCACTGGGAAATCTTCACCCCCCATCCACCAAGGCCCCACCCACCACGGCCCCACCCGGAGCTGTGGAGGAAAACAGAACCAAAAGTTGTGGCATTGGGCTTGGTGAGGCCGCCCCCGGCCCTGCACCGCTCCATGAACTCCTGTGCGGCTGCTGCAGCCCCGCCCGCCCAGACCCAGAAAAACAAAATCAATCAGGGATGTGGTGGGGCAGGGTGGGGTCGGGCGGGGAACAAAGGGGCGCAAACTCCTATGCCTCTGCTGCATCCCTACCAGCCACGCCCCGCGCGACCCCGTGACCCAGCAACCCAGCAATTTCTGCAAGGAGGAGCACAGTGGGCGCTATGGCCCAGCGGGGGTGTGGTTGTTGGGAGGGGCCGGGATGGGCGGGGCGGGCCAAACATTTAATTTATGCATAAACTCGGGGTTTGCGAGGAAAAACTTGTACTTTGAAAAATTTTTGTTATCATGGTAGATTTCTGGATGTTTTCCTTGTGCCACATTACTCATTATACAAACAATGGCAGCCTCTAATACAGTATCTCTTCCCTTTCTTTCCTCTATTCTTTCCATGACTCAATTATTCAGGTCCCATATTCCCTCCTCTTCTCCCTTTCTCTTTCTCCTAAAATGGTCTTTTCTCCCCATGCTGCATATTTGCTGGGAAGATCTTGTCCATTTTCCCTTCTCTGGGGTACTACATATGTCTCTCTTGGGGTTCTTCTTGTTTCCTAGCTTTTCTGTTGGTGTGGATTTTAGCTGGTAATACTTTAGTCCATTTCTAAAATCCATATAGGAGTAAATACCTACACATATATAAGTATGACCCCTAAATAACAATGTGAGCAATAGTGAAGAGGTGACCTTAAATACACTTCTCTGATAGTGAGGTTGATGACTACCTTGTATGCCATCTGAGAGCCTTCATCCAGGAGCTGATGGAAGCAGAAGTAGACCCCTACAGCTAAACACTCGGTCCAACTCCACAATTCCAGTTGCAGAAATGAAAAAGTGATGACCAAAGGGGTCAAGACCAGGCTGGAGAAACCCATAGAAACCACTTACCTAAGAAGAGGAGAGTTCATGGGCCTCATCTGATATCTGAGAAACCAGCATAGAACCAATCAAGACACCATGAAAGTGGGTGTTATTTTGAAATACTGGGCAGTGTATGTGGCCTCTGATAGTTGATCAGTAGTTATCTGTATTATAAGAATTGACTTTGGCAGCCTACTATACAGAAAGAGATAATCTGTCAGCCTAGACACAAGGGTGAATTCCAAATGACATGACAGACTTAAAGATACACTAAGGAAGAATCCACCATGCGTGGGGAGCAAAAATGGGGTGGGATGGGTGTTGGGAGTTGTACACATATGCAAGGAGGGTGTGGAAATATGTTTGAAATGTAAAACCAGGTTGTGCTAATTTAAATAAAAATATCAAAAAGAAAAAAAATAAAGATTTCTACCAAATTTAAACATTTTGTCTGCTCTGTTTTGATAGAGCATTTAAACAATACAGGGCTATTGAGACTAAAGGGAGCATTCCAAGAAACATCCCTAAGCTATTCAGAGAAACCTTGACTATTAAAATCAAGGGGAAAATGAAGTCACGATCCTTCCCAACAGCCATTCCTCAAAACAAACTAATAACATACAAACAAATAAACAAACAGAGCATAGTTCTCTAAAGTGTATATTTATATTGTAATCCTTATATAGAAGTGTGAACCGAGCAGGATGTGAGAATTACATGACCAAGCCAAGGTATACTGATGTGAAACCTCATCTTGCTATAAAACTAAAACTTAAACCTGGAACAGTATCATACAGTATGAGGGTGTATATCCATGCACATAATCATAAATGTGAAGGGAAATGGAGGAAACTCCAGGGATGGCAAGTTTAATCATGGCCTAGCATCTGTTGAGTGGGCACAGGAATCCCAACTAAGCTGCTTGTTCTTGTTGCATGTTAGCTCTGTGAGAATGCCTGATTCATAGTATGAATGACAGTTTTGTGTCTAATGTGTTTGTTGTTGCTGTTGTGGGTATGTGTGTGTACTCTTTGTGTGTCTTTGTGCATTGCTACAATTATGCAATTACTTTTTACCCATAATTGCACCTATGCCATGTGGTCAAGTTGTCCCCAAGATAAGAGTATAAAAAGAACCTTATTTTGATTTCAGAAAATTAAAATGGATTAAGGTAGAGGCACAAGAATGGTGTTGTCTCTATTCTGGAAAAGTGAAAATTAAAGCATAGGAAGTATCTTTAAATACACACTAATCAAGTTGAATGGAATAATGATGCTTTCACTTTCATGTGTATACCACTATAGCCATGTAGTTGTTTGGTAGGAGATTTGAAAATAAGTATAACTCAGAAAAGAGGCTTACAATTTGAAAAAAAAATACCAGTGAGGGTATAATGTGAGGCTATGGGTGGGTGGGGTTGTTTTAGCATGTGGCAGGCATACTAGAATGTGTCAGAATGTTGGATCATAACTGTTGCCTAGCAACCCTGCTTAAATTCTCTATCCCCATACCTTGGGCCCAAGAAGCAGAGAGCTGCTTAAATGTAGTGTTATCATTGGATATTTTACTCTCAGAAGATACGTGGCACATACAAGCTTGTGTGACAGCATATGTGGAAATTGATTCTCCTAATCAGGTCATTGTCAAATCCCTGAAAGTAGGACTGCAGCTCTTAATATTCCCCAATTCAAGATTACCTAACATCAGGGAGTATAGCCTGTGGAGACAGTTCAAATACTTCTGTTGAAGAATGTTGTCTTCCCTAAGAAGACAACTATGGATTAAGGAAACAAAATGACTGAGTTATCCAGGAAAAGGTGAGTTTTCCACTGTGTGCTACTTTCAGGAATATATACATCCATTTGTTAGGCTAGACTGGGGGATAATTGGACAGGAGTAATTTCTATTGAGGCAGCCACCCAACATCAACTATCTGATGTCCTCTAAATCCCTTGGATCATTATCTATTAACAGAAGCATGGAGTCTCATTCCACCTTGCTGGAGTTAATTTGGCATGACATTTTGTTTTATAATTATTTAAATAAATGATGACAAGATTTTGGTATCTCCGTGGAGTAAATTATCTGTCATTTTCTCATTATTTACTCATTCATTTTATTGTTAAAATCTATGATTGGACCAATTTTGTGGGAGTCAAGTATAAAACACCATCTACTTATTTAGTTATTTAATCATTTAATTATTAAAACCTATGAATATTTATTCAGTGATCACTTAAGTTTGGCACAACCTTGTGGGAGTCTAATGTGCCAAGTCATAGCATAATTTGATGTTATAATATTTAAGTATTAAATTAAGTATCCAAATTAGGTCATAATACATGATGCCCAGAATTTATATCCACCTTGTGGGATCAAGTATGCCAGATCATCTAATTATGTAATTAAATTATTTAAGTCTACCAAAACCTTATGGATCATAACTCACATTTGGAGTCAACTTGTGGGAGCTTATGATGTGTTATGATTATTTGGTCATTTAAATTGATCATTACATCAGCCATGATACCTTAAGTTTAGAACCAACTTGTGGGAGTTAATATGCAAGGCCTTCTAATTATTTATTTAATTGTTCAAATAAATTATTATTCCAGGAATTGTTCAGTCTGACTCTACCATGGGGCATTTAAGTATGCAAAAAATCTCATTATTCAATTATTTTAGAATTATACATTAAATATTTTAATCAATGATGATGTTGTCCTTCATGACCATCATCTGCCAAGTAGCCTGCCATATTTAATTTTGTGACATTATTTAATTATCCAATTAATTCATTGACAGTCACTGGTGCCATCTTATCAGAGATAAGTATGCAGAGCCATCTAATTATTTACTCATTGGATCGCGGAAAGGATAATGAGGTCATCACTTAGGGGTTTGGCTGTAGTGTGATAAACACAGTAGACACCTGGGGCCACAAGCAGCTCCTAGAGTGTGAGAGACACTGGCAGATCCAGTGACCACAGATAACATGATAATAGATTTTAATAAATGAATGATTAAATACTTTAAAAACTGGCTAGTCTCACATCATTAATTTCTGGAAGGATGTGCCAGACCCAACCCATTAATGAAGCAGTCATTACCAATTTTAAACATTCAATAATTTAATAATCAGATGATCAGAAGATCTTGTCTAATTATCTATGTTGGGCTGATCTCTTGATATTGAACTGAGTCCCTGCATTCATGATGTGGCTACATTGGTGGACAGGAACACATCAGCAGAGGCTGTGGCAGCAGTGATGGAGGCAGCTTCACCTGCAGAGCCAAGACAGTGCAGCTCCTTGCTCTTTGTGATGTCATCCCCCTTGAGACTGCCTTGGCAACTGCTGTGAAGCTGCCTGCACCTCTGGTGCTGCCTGTCCTTCTCATAATAGAGAACAGAGAAGGCCAGAATATGGAAGAAGAGCTGAAATGTGATTACTGTGACTATCATGCTCAGTTCTGTGAGATTGTGCCACTTAACCATAGGTGGGCACCATGGCCCTTTCCAGACTCAATCATATGTACTCACATGAGAGAGACAGTGAGAGATAATTTGTTTTCTGTGTCATATATTGACTGTCTAGGAACACATAATTCCCCACATATTTCCACCCAACATACCCAGATATGCCTTTTGTGCCTCAGGGTACCTAAAGATTTTGCACCATTTCTCGACTATATAGGTATTGATGTTTTTGTTACTTTCCTCTACACTGGCTGCTATGCAAACATAACTAATGCACTCTAAACACATAAAATGTCCCTGTTATTCTTGTCCATGTATATGGAAATTAAATCTTCCTCAAAATATCTATATTTAGATATAAGAATATTATTTTTATTTCCCTTTGCTTTGCCATCTCCAACAATCCCCAATCACCTCTGTTTATTCTCTTAAATTTGTTAATATTTTACCAATGAGACTGTAAACCTATGGCAGTGTAAACAGCAGCTTATAAACCTGACAAAAAGCATTCCAAAATTTATATGGGAAACCATGAGGAAAACATACAGAAGAACCTCAGGTATGCTGACTGTTGGGAAAATATATTTCCCAATTGACCAGCTATGTGTTTTTAAATAAAACATTTATTTGTTTGCATAAATTAATGCTGCAATAAAAATCCCAGGTCCTAAATATGACAACCTAAGAAGGCATATTCATTTTCCTGTAAATGTATGCCCTCCTTTAGAAGGAATTATTTTTACAACCTTAAATATATATGGAAGTATGCAGACTTAATTAAATTAATATCAATTTTTGATTATTTGTCCATGCGACTTTTTATCATTCTGTCCTTGTTTCATCTTTTCTATCTTTCTGCATTTCTCAAAATTGTATCCTTTAATCTTTTAGCTATTACACATTTTTATTTCTAATAATATTTCTTATATATCTTTTTTGTGTCTTTCTTTTTTATTTTCGTTCTAATGTTTACTTTTTCTTTCATTTTCATTTTTATCCTCAAAAACAATCCATCTATGGAGGACAATATAAATGTCATGTAAAAAATTCATGCCAAATATTTTTTCAAGCAAACAGTGTCCCCACTATTAACATGTGGTTTTGGGTCCATGAGTATGTTGTGATGATTAGGCGTCTACTTTTGCCTGTAGTTGTGCCGCGCCTGACCCTCACCAGCAAGGACGGACACGACTCCGAGTAGATTAATCTTCATGCAGTTTTAATCAGAATCCTTGAAACATGTTCTTCTGACCCGCGAGAGCAAGCCAGGGGACCCCTGCACAGGCTTAAATACCCTTGAGCTAACCAACCCCAGTGAGCCACGTGGACCCTGCAGATAGGCTACTCTAATGTGGAAGCAGACAGGCTGAACAGACGTAGCCAAGTAAGGGCTTGTTTACGCCAGGGAACACTCACATGTGGGGAGGTGGAAGGCAGAAGACAGTGCCATCTTTAAGACATGGCAATTCGCGGCTCACAACATGTAGTTGTGAAGCATCCAATGGCAAAAGTTATTATTCCTAGTGTGGAACATTAGTAGATGCAGAGACTTCAATGAAGGCATCTTGAGGGTTCCTTTGAGGACTCCTGAAATTTTGGGTGAAGTCACTCAGAAGTGCTAGCTTGTTCTCCAGGCAACATGGTGTAAAAGGTGAGAACTGATTATTCTTCCTTGGTTTCTAGGTTGCCTTTCATCAGTTGACTTGAATCTCTTCAGAGACTCCTGAGGCCATTGTGTGCTCAGCTTATCCATAGGTAGGCGATTCAAAACATTCCAAGTTGAGGGAGACTGTCAGGATTGGAGAAAGGAAAGGGAAGTTTCCTGAATGGTGCCTGGTGAGTGGTGGGAGTGCAAGGCTGTGGAATGAAGTCAGTTTGAGAGAGTGCTGGAAGTAGCTCAAAATGGTTTGCCTTGTGATCCTTAGGAGATGGTTAGTTTGGAGTTCTGTGCCCAGGCTCTGGTTGGGAAGGAGGGATATAGGATGGAATGTTTATTCTTTCAATGTTTCCTTATTTCCACATTTAGAGAACATGGTGTCCCCTGATGTGTATTATGTGGCACAGCATCCATGTGAAATCAGAGGGAGGGGGTACCATTGGCTGCAAGAGCAAAGGTTCCACTAGCCTTCCACCTTCCTCATCTAAATATCAGACCCATGGTACTATTGTCCCTTAAATCTCAACCCCTCACATGTCTCACAGTTCTTTTCATGCTGAACTGTGTAGGGAGCTGTGGTACTGCAGTTGCCATTACAAGATGGCGCTGACATCTGGCCCCACAGTCAGTAAACAAGTTCTGGAGCCCATATGCCGATTGCGAGAACACGCCAAGTCTCTTTCCAGCCCAGGGCATCACATGGGGTGATGAGTGAGTAGCCAATGAGAGGGCAATACGCCACCTCATACCATCCTGGTGTGGCTAGGGCTTATAAAAGCAGCGCCACTCTTGGGCTTGGGGTCTTCCTCCTTTCATCGCTTGGATGCAATAAAGCTTGCTGCAGAAGGATCCTGTTGTTTGTGTACAGTCTTGCTGGTGAGACGACTACACAGGCTGTGACATCTGGTGCTGAAACCCGGGATGCCAGGGACCTGTCATCTTTGGTACCGAGGAGACCCCCTGTTCGCGGGGAGGATTCAGAACTGCAGCACTCAGGTAAGTTCTGAGAGGTATGTTTGTTCTTGATTAGATTCCCATTCCCCTTTAGGCTTTTGCAATTGTTTTGACAGCATTGGCAATCTTCATTTTGGTGTCGTTTTGTTAAAATCATGTTTGGAAGATGAGAAATGCCGCTCTTCGGTAGCGGCTCACCAAGGGGTGTTAGAGGAACTTCAAGACAGCATGTCAGAAACAGAACGAGATAAAAGATTAAGAGATCTCAAAGACAAGGAAAAGAACAAGAATAAAGGCCTATCAACGGGTAGCAAGTCCTTAGATAGAATAGATAAGGGAAAGACCACTCTGGGAGAGAAAGACGGAAAAGGAAACTTGAGAAAAATAAAGGGCCTCTTTACCCAACAAGGGAATTGGAGGCTTTGGGGCTCAATGATTCTGAGTCAGAGGAATTGAGCCCCTCTGAGGAATCTGACCTAGAGAAGGAGGCCGCCCATTATGAGGAGGAGCGTTATCACCCGGATGAACGGCCATTGCACTCCTTTTGGGGAAACCGGAGGCCTAGGTTACCTCCACCAACTGCTCCCATCCTTCCTACTGCCTCTCTGCCCTACAACCAGAAAAGCTGTCCTGATTCTTTCTTTTCAACGAAGGACAGGCACAAAATTTTTCAGACTTTTTTGGTATTTGAGGATGTAGAAGGAGGCCATGTCCATGTCCCTATAGATTATCCCTTAGTCAAAGAATTGGCAGAATTAGTTAATAAATATGGGGTAGATGCTAATTTTACTATCATGCAACTTGAAAGGCTAGGTTCTACAGATATGACTCCAAATGACTGGCAAACAGTTGTAAAAGCTGCCCTCCCTAATATGGGAGTATATTTAGAATGGAAAGACCGTACTCTAAAAACCTACTTAATTAAACAAAAAGGGGGAGTTGAAGAGGCTTTGCCCCCTGTACCACGTGTGACTGTTTCCTTGGCGATTTTCACTCTCAATTTTTTGAACCTGGACAACCAGGGACATTCGGCAGCTGATTGCCATTGCCTGGAACTGGATAGGCCCAAGGAAATGGTCAAGTGGAAGGACGTGTTGACAGGTCAATGGAAAGGCCCGGATCCTATTTTAATAAGATCCAGGGGAGCTGTTTGTGTTTTTCCACAGGATGAAGACAATCCCTTTTGGCTACCAGAACGTCTGACTCGCAAACTTCTAGCACCTAAAGATGACTACCCAAAGGACATGCCTGCGGATGCTCCTGATGATGACTTGGATCATGCCATTCTGGGTTCCTAAACTGGACCGCTGAATTTGAAAAGACACTTCGAGAGCTGAGATTTGCCATTCTTCAAGTCAATTCAACGCGGATGTACCTATCGCTGACCGAGGGATTCTCCATTTGGATCTCTTGGATTTTTTTCTATTTTAAGGAATGGGTGGGGATAGGATTGTTTGATGCAGCCCTATGCTGTGGCCTGCTGTTGTTACTCTGGCTGTTTTGCAAACTCAAAACCCAACAAAAATGAGACAAGGTAGTGATCACACAAGCACTAGTTGCCCTGGAACAAGGATCATCCCCCATGGTCTGGCTCTCTATGCTGAGGGGCAGCCACTAGTCATGATGTTTTGCAACAAGATCTACAGCCCTTGCACTCCCTGGGACCTTTCCCATTGCATGGGATGGGTGTAGATCAAAGTTGTTTCATTTTTCGAGCAAGCCGGTCTGGTAAGTCAAAGACGGAAGATTGCAAATAAGTCTCTCCTGCCTAAGACAGGACAACCTCGCCAAGAAGAGGTTGAACCTATGACAGGTAAGGGCCGAGCATTGCCTTCTACCAGGCTCAGACGTCGGTGCCTCTCTTTCAGTGCTTAATATGGACTAGGCAAGCTTGAAGCCTTGCTGTTAATTAAACAATAAAGGGGGAGATGTAGGGAGCTGTGATACTGCAGTCGCCATTACAAGATGGCGCTGACATCTGGCCCTGCAGTCAGTAAACAAGTTCTGGAGTGCAAGTGCCAATTGCGAGAACACGCCAAGTCTCTGCCCAGCCCGGGGCATCACATGGGGTGATGAGTGAGTAGCCAACGAGAGGGCGATACGCTACCTCTTACCATCCTGGTGTGGCTAGGGCTTATAAAAGCAGCACCACACTTGGGCTTGGGGTCTTCCTCCTTTCATTGCTTGGATGCAATAAAGTTTGCTGCAGAAAGATCCTGTTGTCTGTGTGCATTCTTGCTGGCGAGATGACTGCGCAAGCTGCAACAGGACTGGCCTTCTTCCAGGTGTGATTCCTGTGCTTGGACTAGGGCCCCATTGAAGTGGGTTGTCCTCACAACATTGTGACCACCCAACTCCTGTTCCATGAACTCATTGACGCCACCACCTCACTGTCCTACCAGCCCTGAGTCAGCCTTGGGGCATGCTTCTTGGCTGGCTGTGTTGATACTGAAGCATGACATTGTTTGGGCACAGATTTCCAGTAGATCCAAAGCAGGCCTAGCAATTGGAGTGGTCACCGTTGTGGCCAGGTTCAAGTAGATAGCTGCTGGATTTCTGAAAGTGGATTTAGTGGCTGTCAGAATACCCTGGCTGAATAGTTAGAAAGTGACACTCAGCTTCTAGCCCCCAAGTCCTTGAGTTTGGTTTTGATGCTTCTCTAATCATCTGCAGATTTGTGTGAGATTTCTGAGGATTTACTAAGGGTGGAATCAGGCTTGCTAGTGAGCCCCACTGAGCTCTCACAAGGAGCTATCTTGGGGCATCCATGGGCTGGTGGGTGCCTATTTCTGACTGTCTATGGGGCAGGAAGTAGAAGACACAATGAGACCTGTGAATCCATTCATCTCACCTCCCTGTAACCTCTACAACTCCTGGAATCCATCCATTGCAGAAGGCCTAGAGACCCAAAGGTAGAAAGTCTTGGCCTTAAACTTTGTTTGTTTGCCATCTTTGTGCTTGTTGCCAATGGATATTTTTTGCTTTGGAAAGACTGAGGGAGAGCACCTATGGCCTATTGAACTTGGCATTGTCTGTGCACTACTGCCAATAAGGAGAATGCTTTTGTGAATGATGCCAGCCTGTCTCCATTATTGTCTGCACATGCTTGTTAGCTTCGTACAGAAAGGCTCCCAGTGATGTCCTCACAGCATTGAACCTATTTGAAAATATTGGTCTTCTACTAATTATGAAGAACTTGTGACAAATATCTGTCAAATGGTTACTAAACCACTACTTCAGTACACAATTATAAATTCTGCAAATCCTCTCTAATTAATTTGCACTTAAGAAGTCCCCTTAATTATTAGAGCATCCTGAAAATCTAGTAGCCAAGCAGGCCTCTGATCTACAACAATAACCATGGGCATATACCCTTCTTCACATAAGGACTACACATATCCCATCAAGTTGGCTAGGGATTTAAAAGGCAGAACATTGCGTGTTCATATCGCCAACTACATATGGGAACCTTGAATTTATCAACTTTTTCCAAAGGCATCACAAATCTCTTTAGCCCCACAAAATCTTTGGGAAAAGATATTTTGAAACATTTACCCTACCTTCCAATTATGATAAAATATGTTAAGCTTTTCCTTTTTTCTAATATTGGCTACTGATATGCCAAGTTTCATAAGAATGCAAAAGATTCCTCCAATGAAAACTTTAGTTATCTACATATTATGTATGTTTCTGTGGGCATAAATCTTATCAATAATATGTAATACTGTCACATATTTTCCTCTTTTAACCTCAGGGAACCTATTCTGCTGTATTTTAATACAGGGTAGTGCCACAGACTGCTCAGTGGGTAGCAGGTCTGCGTGGAGACCAAGACTCAGATGACCAGGTCAGGAGTGGCTTCGGCTTGTCAGACAGATACAAACACACCTGAGGAGTTTTGCAAACTGCTACAAAGTTTACCTCAGAATATCAGGTTTTTATACAGAAAGTTCAAAGGACAGTACTTTGGGCACAGTTTAGAGATAAACAGACATTCTATAGATGTCAGAAATTCCCTTTGAAGTTTGAGATCGTAAATACTTCTAAGCAAGTGCATAATTGGGAGCCTCTGTTTATTTTGGCCTGCTTGTGGTCTGCCACACCAGCCCCAGTGGAGACAGTGTAGCAATGGCTGAGAGAAAACTCAATGGCTATCTGTCCAGAGGTTCACACCACACGTGGTTATGCCTCCTGGGGAAAAGTGGTTCAGGTCCCTGCAGCTGCTTGCGTGGCTGGCTGTTTGGAACGGGTACTAGATGTGTTTTGTGCTATGATAACAATATTGCCTTTTATTCAAGGGATATTTTAGCCTGTAAGCTCCACTAGTAATTCAGAGATGCCTAGAGAACACTTAGATATAGTTTCAGGAACTGAAAGAGATACAGATCAGCAGTCAATAGATGGGTATAGCCCTCTGTGCCTTCAGATACAGATCCTAAGGCGCCAGTTGTGACTTCAGATGTCAGCCAGAGCCTGATAAATCAATTAGGGCTAAGGCTGTAAGAAGCATCCCACAATGAGACCCTGCCTATAATTAACCCACCCACAACAAACGTGCTGTGGGATTTCACAACAATACTCTAATTTGGGATCTTAGGGCCCCTAAATCAACACTATAAAAGTTTACTATCTAGAGACAAAGATTAGCCTCTAAACTCAACAAATCAAATCTCTGATATACAGTTTCTCCAGCTCTAGCAGAGGCATATATCAAATGAGAAAAAATATCTATAGTTACATGCATACAACACAGTTTCCCAAACTCTGAAACACGAGTAACATAAATTTGCCTTAGGCCAAAGGCTTCAATCCTCTGAGATTGAGTCCCATTTTAGGCATACTGCCAATATTAGAGCAGTCAGTACAAGTCTTGACTATCTCCCTAGCTTGTTCCCTAGTTAGTTTGAACATATACCTTAGAGCAGATGCATTTTGATGATGTAGATTATGACTTGCTATTGCATTCTCAAGAACAGTGAAAACATGTGTATAGGAGTCTGCTATGGCATTTCCTTGAGCCTATGGCCCAAGCAATTTTGTGTGTCCCCTAACATGAGCCACATGATATTTAAATTTTCTCTTCTGAGCCAATTCTTTTAGTTTGCTAAGCAGGTCATTAATTTCTGTTCTTATAGAAATCACAGCCATCTCGATAGCAGGAAATAATCTTGCCACATACCTGGAATCTGTATAAAGATTAAATGGTTCTTTTACTTTCTTCAAAGGCCAAGATCACTTCAATGAGTTCTGCCTTTTGAGCAGAAAGTCCCTTTTCATATTTTATTATGGGGGGTTCCCCCTGAAAAATCATAACTGAATTTCCTTTTGAGGATCCATCAGTGAAGATGACTTTTGCCTTTTCTATAGGTTCTGTCGACCAATTTGAAGGGAAAATTATAGGTGTTTCTTTTTATGAATTCAATGACTGGATGTTTTGGTAAATGAAATTTAATAATTCCTAAATATCCAATTAATGCTAAACCCCAATCGTTACTCTCCTGTAACAAATGTTTGAATTGCTGTCTGGTATAAGGAACCACTATTTCCTGCATGTCTCTTCCAAAAATTTCTTTGGACCTGTTTCTGGCTTTTACTATAAGAGTTGCACAGAGAATATCATATGCTGAAATAATTCTGGAGTTTGTATGTGGCAGATAGATCCATTCCAACACTCCATCCTGCCAAAGACAACCTGTTGGGGTATATTCTGTCCTTATAATTAATAGACTCAAGGGCTTGTTATAGTCTATTCTTATTACTTTTGCTTCTGTCAGCTTTTCTTCTACCAATTGTAGGGCCTCACATGCTTCAGATGTAAGGATCCTTACTGATTTTGGATCTGGGTCTCCATTTAACGTCATAAACAACAGTCTTAAATCCCCTGTGTTAATCTTTAAATATGGTCGAATCCAATTAATATTTCCTAATACCTTTTGAAAACCATTTAAGGTCCTCATTTTATCTCTTCTGATTTCAATTTTCTGTGTAGAAACATAGTCTTCTGCATGGTATGACCTAAATAATTTATTGGCCAATTTTGTTGAAATTTTTCTGGGGCAACAACTAACCCATGTTCTTTTAAATTATTAATCAATTTAACAAACAACTCATCCAATTCCTGTTTGTCTGGATGTGCTATTAAAATATCATCCATATAATGTACTAGATAAGCATCAGAATGATCCTTCTTTAATTGATCTATTGCCTTAGCAACAAAATACTGACACAAGGTAAGACTGTTTTTCATTCCCTGAGGTAAAACCCTCCATTGATATCTTATAAAAGGTTCTTTATAATTTACAGATGGTATGCTAAAAGCAAATCTCTGGCAGTCATCAGGATGCAATTGTATCATAAAGAAGCAATCCTGTAAGTCAATGACTATTACCTTCCATCCTTGAGGATGAAAGTAACAGGTGATGGTAGCCCTGGCTGCAGTGCTCCCATATCATACATAGTGGCATTTACTGCTCTTAAATCTTGTAACCGTCTCCATTTCCCTGACTTTTTCCTTATCACAAAAATGGGAGTATTCCACGGACTAAAGCTCTCCTCCAGATGACCTGCCTGCAATTGTTTCTGTATTATTTTCTCTTTTGCCTGTATTTTTTCAGTTGTTAGGGGCCATTGATACAGGCTCATCATTCTTCTATGAGATTTTTCTTGCATACAGAGAGCTCACAATGGCCCCTAGGAAAAATTTTCTTCACCTTCTGTTATCAGTTTTACAGATATATGTTCCATTATGTCCCTTCCCCATAGTGAGAAAGGCAGTGGGGGAATTACATAAGGATGAATAAATCCCTCTTTTGCTTCACATTTCCAATGTACAGCCTCTGCGGCCCTTGCAACATTGGACACCATCCCCAGACCTTGTAAGGAAGAGGTGGTTTAGCATACAGGCTAAGATTTAGGCCGATCTTTTCCTGCTATACAGGTTTTGTCTGTGCCTGTGTCTAAAATCCCCTTAAAGGGTCATCCATTAATTCTTATGACCTTAAAAGGCCTCTCTTTTCCTATTTCTGTAACCAAGGCTACACATGTGATGAGCCAAATTGACCTTCCCCCCTTTCAGTCTGTAGCTCAGGATTGGGTAACTTCAAATATGGTAACAGCAGTAATTGTGCTATTCTTTGTCCTTTCTTTATAACTGTAGTTTGCTTTGTACCTTTAACCATGACTTTGATTTCTCCTTGGAAATTTGAATCTATTACTCCAGGTAATACTTCCAACCCATTCTTATAGTTGGAACTCCTTCCCAAGAGCAATCCTGTAATCCCTGAGGGCAAAGTTTCCTTTACAGAAGTAGGTACTAATGCACCCCATCTTCTTTTGAAAAGATTAAATCCTGAGTTGAAGCAAGATCAAGTTCTGCACTTCCTGGAGTTGCTCTTGGGAGATCATGTATTGTAAATTCTGGAGCTTTAGGGTTCAAGTCTGACAGAACCTCCTGTAGTGTTTGTTCCTGTCTTTTTTGGGGGGCTGAGAGGCTGCCCCTTTAATAGTTTTTTGATTCCTCCCTGGGAATATCTTCAATTTGAGTTCAATCCTTGGTTAACTTGGAATGGCACTCATTCCTCCAATGCTTTCCCTTTTTACATCTTGGGCAAATGCCAGGGGCCCTTTTAGGACTTCCACCCTGGCCTCCGTTTTAACAGTCTTTCTTCGTATGACCTGATTTTCCACAATTAAAACAAGTGGGGGCAGGATTCTTAACATTGCCTCCCCCATATATCTGTTTCACAAAAGCAGAGCATTTCTTCCTTTGCGTAGCTGCAGCAGCCATCCCTTGCACTACAGCAGTTGAGGTATCTGCACATACATTTATGTAATCCTGTATTGAGCCTGTTTTCCTTATGGGCCTGATTAACTCTTTACATAATGTATTAGCATTTTCCCATGCTAATTGTTTTTAACAGAATAGAGGTTCCTTCTCCTGCAGGGAGCATCCTATTAATTACTTCCTCCAATCTAGAAATAAAGGAAGTGTAGGATTCCTCATTGCCTTGCTTAATCCCTGCTAGAGTATTCCCCTTGGTTCCTGGAGGAGGAATAGCCCTCCAAGCCAACACTGCATTTGTTGTCATAAGAAATAAGTAAATCTCTTTTGCAGTGGCATCAGACACTTTTAAACCTCTTTCTGCTAGCATATGTTTCAAGATTGATATGAACATATAATGTCCCTTTGAGCCTGAGTTTTCCACCTTAATTTTCCAGATTCTTCACCCTTAACCTGCCTATCTTCACTGGCAGGACTTCAGTTCCCTTGGTGAGCGCCTATCCACTCCTTTAAAAGTCCAAGGGTCCCTGTTTTCGGGCGCCAGCTGCCACAGACTGCTCAGTGGGTAGCAGGTCTCTGTGGAGACCAAGACTCGGATGACCAGGTCAGGAGTAGCTTTGGCTTGACAGACAGACACAAACACACCTGAGGAGGTTTGAGAACTGCTGCAAAGTTTACTTCAGAATATCAGGTTTTTATACAGAGAGTTCAAAGAACAGATCTTTGGTCACAGTTTAAAGATAAACAGACATACTATAGATGTCAGCAATTCCTTTTGAAGTTTGAGATCATAAATACTTCTAAGCAAGTGCATAATTGGGAGTCTCTGTTTATTTTGGCCTGCTTGTGGTCAGCATATCAGAGATTTGATTTGTTGAGTTTACAAGATAATCTTTGTCTCTGAATAGTAAACTTTTATAGTATTGATTTAGGGGCCCTAAGATCCCAAATTAGTGTATTGTTGTGAATCCCACAGCAGGCTTTTTTGTGGGTGGGCTAATTACAGGCAAGGTCTCATTGTGGGATGCTTCTTACAGCCTTAGCCCTAATTGATTTATCAGGCCCTGAGCTGACATCTGAAGTCACAACTGGCACCTTAGGATCTGTATCTGAAGGCACAGAGGGCTATACCCATCTATTGACTGCTGATCTGTATCTCTTTCTGTTCCTGAAACTGTATCTAAGCGTTCTCTAGGCATCTCTGAATTACTAGTGGAGTTACAGGCTAAAATATCCATGAATAAAAGGCAATATTGTTATCATAACACAAAACACATCTAGCACCCGTTCCAAACAGCCAGCCACATAAGCACCTGCAGAGACCTGAACAACTTTTTCCCCAGGAGGCGTAACCATGTGTGGTGCGAACCTCTGGACAGATAGCCATTGAGATTTCTCTCAGCCATTGCTACACTGTCTCCACTGGATCTGGTGTAGCAGGGTAGTCATTGCTTCACTTGCACCCTAGACTGGTTACAAGTAGATATATTGCCAAAGATTACACAGAAAGTTCTATGCCTGAGAGGAACATTGGAGACATTTGAGATATAGTAGCTTCTTGAGTAGGCCTTACTTGAGGTACAGGGTTAAGGGATTTTGAAAGGAGAGCTAGGAAGGTGGGTGAGAAACATTTTTCATAATTCATGAAAGCAGACCCCCCACAGCCAGTCTTCTGCAGGAGCCCCAGGGCCCTGCCAGAGATATTTCTATCTACGAGGATCTTGAGATTCTGACTGCCAGATATTTGACCCTCATCCCCAGGCCTCTGCTGGAGGTGTGTCTGGGAGTAGTTCAGGTTGAATCCCCCCCCCACACACACACACTTCCCTGGGAACTCCTTGCATTGGTCCAGAATCTTGTTACTCCTTGTATCCTGTCCCAAGCAAGAGTACTCCTGATGGTCAAGTAAACAACCTACCCCCAGCCCACCCCTTACCTCCCCTCAAAGAGCCTGCCCTCTTCAAACCCTATGCCCTACCTAGCACACTGCCCCACTTCTCTGATTGAGCACTGGAGTACAGGGCAGATCCAACAATTTTGCCACCTTAGGGGAATGTCCTTGATCTGCTCTGAGCACACAAGACCCTCCTATCCATGCATGACCACCCTGACTCCCCCCCTGCCTGATGTTTTACTCACATTGCAGTTCCTCTGCCAGAGCTCCTGGCACATGCCAGAGATCTGACTATCCCCATCAGATGGTCCTAAGTCCCTGCCTGGTGGATCTTTGACCCCTATCACTGGGCCTCTGCCAGAGGAGGACCAACCTGAATCACAACCTGTCTGATATTTGACTCCCATCCCTGGGGCCCTGTCTGAGGAGAGACCTCCTAGAGAGCTTGAAGGACCCAGAGCTACACACATTGAATTTCTGACCCAAATAAGCCCACTGGGGGAGGAACATAAAGAGAGACCCCACCTATACCCACGGAAGACATGATGGGAAGAGGGCAATACAAGAAAACACCTAATAATACAACGACAAACATGAAACCACCACAATCTAGGGATTCTACACCAACAACACCTGAGCAACCCAGAGCAGATGAGGCAGAAGAGATTGACCTAAACAATTATTTTCATAAAAGACCATGTGAGAAAACACCTTAAGGAAATGGAAGAAAAATCTAACAAAAATTAGAATTAATACAGGAAAAGATCATGCAAAAAATGCAAGAAATTGACGAATCTCTTAAAGAAAATAAGGAAAGCCAAGAAAAAACAATTAAGCAGGTGAAGAAAACAGTTAAACACAAGAAAACTGAAATAGAGACAATAAAACACAATCTAAGGGAATGCTAAAATGGAAAATCCAGGCAAACGATTATCTTTCTGCTGCATACATAAAGCATATCTAAGCTTCAAATACAGACCTTACCTCAAATTAAAGGGTTGCAACCCTATATTCCAATCAAATGGATGAAAGAAGGTGTAATTATTCTAATATCTAACACATTAGATTTCAAACCAAAATCAATGAAAGAGATGAAGAAGGGCATTTCATATTCATCACAGGAAAAGTGCATCAAAATGAAGTGTCAATTGTGAACAACTATGCACCAAAAACAAATACAATGACATTTATAAAATCAATGCTACTTAAATGCAAATCTCACATTAAACCTCACACACTTATAGTGGGTGATTTCCACACCCCACTCCCACTGCTGTGCAAGACCACCAGACAGAAACTTCACAAATAAACAAAAAAAACAGAAGTTATGTCCAAATTAGTATTAACAGACATCTATACAATATTCCATCCAAACAGAAAAGAATATAACTTTTTCTCAGCTCCACATGGAACCTTTACAAATATTGGCCACATACTAGGGAAAATAACAAGTGTCAATAAATAAAAAAATTGGAGAAGTCTCCTGAACTAACCACTAAACTATTTGCAACTGTGTCATTCCTGGGTCAAGGAAGAAATAAAGAAAGAAAACAAAGATTTCCTAGAATTCAATTAGAATGAAGACACAACATACCTGAACTGATGGGAAACATTGAAACCAGCGATACAAGGAATGTTCATTGTACTATGTACCCATATAAAGAAAATGGAGGATATTCACATTAGACAATTAACACCACAACTGAAAGCCTTAGGTCAAAAAGAAACAAACTCACCCTGGACAAGTATAACACAGGTAATAATCAATTTGAGTGCTGAAATCAATAAAGTAGAAACTATGTGAGTATATGCGTGGGTTGGGTACTAGAATGTGATAAAATGGTACATCATAATCGTTGCCTGGCAACACTGGTGGAATTCTGATTTCCTATATCATGGCCTCGAGAAGGAAGAGTACCTGATATGCTGCATTATTATTGGAAAATTTACTATGTGAAGGTATTCTGTACAGCCTCTAATAACAGCATATGTGGAATTTGATTTGGCACAGAACATCTGCACCACAGTCATGGATGTTGTCCTGCATTTACCAGAATTACCAAAGTCAAGAGTAGCTAATTTTAGGGAGAAGAATCAGAAAAAAGATCAAAGACTTTTCTTGATGAATGCCCTCATCCTTAAGAAGTAAAACCATGGATTAAAAAAGATTAAAATACTTCAACATATTATTCATAGGGTAATTGTAGCATTGTTAATTTCCTTCAGCAAGGTTTTAATCTGCCTCTTAAAGTAGAAGGAGGTAAAATATGGTGGGTGTTTATATCTAACGTGGCAGCTGCCAAATTCACATATCATCTTGCCTCCAAAAACATGGATACACAATGTCAATACCAATTTTGAAGACTGTACACATTGTGGATACCATAAAACTTGTTGTCCAGGTGACAACTTATGTCCAGTACCATTGTTCATGCCAATATATCACTCCCGCATAATGAGAAGTCTTTGGCTCTGTCTCATGGGTCAATGAGATTTGTGCTGAGATTTCTTGACTCCCTGACAGCTAAGAATGAGGTTCTCTTTAGCTTTCTGTATGTTTTTTCCCTCAGAAATGTGGTAATGCAATTTGTACTGGATGAGTTTCACATTTTGATGTAAATGAGAATCTTATGCAAACTTTCATACCAATACCATTCTAGTGAATCAAGCTAGGAGAAACATATCTGGTCTTTATTGTCAAAATTTGTGCCTTGCCACATTGGAGTCTTATGGTAGGAAGATGAATGGGGATTTGAAATGCACAGAACCCTGTGAGTGAATGTAAAGTGAAGACAGCCTGGCTTTCTATGTAAAATACTACCTGTATATAGAATTGGTTAACTGAAATATCACTTGCATTTCTCTGATTTTATAGTAAGGGCATGAATTTAAGGCCATCTCAATTTATCTGGAAAGGGCAAGAGCAAATCCATGGAGTTTTAAGATCTATGGAACCAAGGAGATTGTAGTTTCCTAAGGCATGTGTACCTCTAGAATTCTTGACCAAGGCAAAACAAAACACACATTTTTCCTTTTCCACTAAAGTGTATGTATACCAAGGAAACAAAATAACAATGGGACAAAACTCTATGAATGGCTCTGCAAAAAGAGCCACACCTGCAATTGCTCACCACCTGTCTTCTTAGCTGAAAACTGATACTACAATTCTACTGAGGTCAACATAGTCTCCTTAGCTGTTTCTAAGCTATATTAGGACATCCAGCCATCGTGTCCTGAGTTCACAATATGACCTGACTCTTCAAGTCTCTTCCCATGGAGTTCATGGTGAAATGTTCTTCCTATCAATTCTCAGGGTTTTTTTTTGTTTGTTTGTTTGTTTTTTTCAGGCCATAATGTTTTCATTTTATTTCTCCTCATTTGCTGTAAATAAAACCTCCCATTTACATTTGCATTTTTTCCTCCAGTTTTATAAATTTACTACTATGACCATATAAACATGAAATCAAATATCTGAATGTAGATATAAACTCTACTCAAACATCTTTGGAGTCAGTGTTCTCTTCAAACCTATAAAGGTTCCCTCTTTTATGGTATCTATCTTTTGTTATTTCTCTTGTCTATTCCTCCCCTGACTCAGTCTTCCTAGTCCCATGTGCTTTCCTCTTCTCCCTTTTTCTTTCTAATAGCACCCTCTGCAGTCCCTCTCAACCTACTAGCTATGTGCTCAAGAAATCTTGTTCCTTTCCCCTTCTGTGAAGACCTTGTATGAAACTCTTAGATTCCTCCTTGTATCCTAGTTTCCCAAGCGGTGTGTATTATAGGCTGGTGTTCCTTTATTCTATCTCTAAAATCTGTATAATAGTAAGTACATACCATGTTCCTCTTTTTTTGTGATTGGGTTACCTCATTCAGCATAGTTTCTTCAAGTTCCATCCATCTGCATGCGAACTTCAAGATCCCAGTTCCTCCCCCCCACCCCCGCAACAGAGTAGTTTCATAGTGAAAATGTTACACATCTTCTTTATTTGTTCTTCTGTTTAGGATCATCTAGTTTGCTTCCAGTATTTTTCTATTACAAATAATGTAGCTACAAACAGTTGAACAAATGTCTTTGTTGCATGAATGTGGATCATTTGGGTATATGCCTAAGAGTGAGATTGCCAGGTCCTGTCATCAACTGATTTCCATTTTCCAGAGAATTGCCATATTGATCTCCAAAATTGCTGTACACATTTGCACTCCCACCAGCAGTGGAGTAGTGTTCCTCTTTTTCCACATCCACTCCAGCAAAAGTCTGTTAGGAATAGGTTTTTCCTAGCCAGTCTGGTTCCACTCCCTTGCCAGTTCCAAATAACACATGGAGACTTTGTATTAGATATAATTCTGTTGGCCAGTTACTAGTTTCTTATCAGCTATCTCTATCGTCAATATTATTAACCAATTTCTATTATCTAAGTACTGCCACCTGGTTTCATCTTACCGGAAAGAGGGGCTGGTGTTCTTCTCTTTCCAATCTCTCCATGCCATCTATGCTGACTCCTCCTTACTACTTCCTCTCCCCTCCTTCTCTCCTAGTCCCACCTTTCTTGCTTTCCTATTGGCCAACAGTGCTTTATTCATTAACCAATAAGAGAAACATATTTACAGAATGACATCTCCCATCAACATAGAAATAAGAAAATAAAGTAGAAAGGATGGACAGATAATCTACTAGCTAGAATTTACTTATGTTTATGTATTATTATAATTTGATTTATATAAGTAAAAGCAATAAATTATAAAAGAAGATATGAATGTGTACTGAAAAGAACATAGGTGTTTTTATAATAAAATGAGGATATTTAATTTTATTATTATTTAATCTGAAAAAAGAAGGCAGAATAGTAATTTGTAAAGATATATCCTCTTCCATAGGGAAGACTCTTTCTCCCAATATCACCATGAGTTTCTCATAGAAATTAATATATGATTATGGCCTGCATGGTTTTCAACCAATGCACTTGGGAATATCTATTGTAAGATTTTATAACTCTCATTTATCCAAGAAACTGAAGTGTTATTCAGGCCTTAAATATCTTTGGACATCCAAGAGAAATGAAGCCCATTCCTATCTTAATGAATGCAGACTCCACTCATTCAAACACAAAAAAGAAAATCAAAGAAGATGGATGAGTGCACTGCATGACAATGTTTCCTGGCAGTATATCAAATTAATGTACAAGCTTATTTTAACCTATGTTCCATCACTTTGACTTGTACTTGAAACTCCTTCAATTACCTGCCAAACCACAGACTCCCTTCTGGCAATACACTAACTTTGACTATTATGTTCATTGATTGTTACTCTAGGTTGAGTCCATTGGATATTATTTGGATTGGTGAGTGTATGGGATTGTCATTTGTTATCACTGAGACAAGCCACTAGTTTGTATTTCACCACTTCAATGCTCAGAGACAATATATACTGAAAGATAAAGAGAACCCCACTCTTAGGTGACATACAGTCTATAAAATTAAGAAAACCATTGCCACTGAACAAGAGTCAGATACCAATGCATCTCAATGCAAGTGTAATGTGTTGACATGAATAGTGGTAAATTACCTTTGGCATTATCCAGACTCCATATTGAAAAGTGACACACAATGTGTTACATCTTCCCGGGTACTCACACTGTCTATCTTAGCGTCTAGAGTACATGAAAGAGTATGGGCATCAACTCTATTAGACAAAAATAAAACTTGTCCCACTTCAGTTCCAGCTTAATCAAAGCAACAGCTTAAAATATTGGCCAAAGTGGTAACAATTGAAAACTTACCCAATAGTGGATATATCTGAGTACTTTAATTTCTTAGCCTAGAGAGTTTCTTCTAAGTAAAAAGAATGTTTAACAATAAAAATTAAACAGCTTTGCACTGAATGCATTCTATGAGATTAGGTTTATTGACTTGGGGAATAGTACTAGATACAAGCCCAATTCCAAGGATATTGCCAAGTCCTGCATGAGAAAATAACATTTCACCTCTGTTAATATTAAAAGTTTTCCAAACATTTATCTTAGGGCTATAAACTACCCAACAATATGACTACATATCAGTAGCTAGATACTTTTGTCCCCATCATAGGGAAACAAAGAAAGCCATGAATGATGCCATGCTACAATTATGATGTCACACAAAAAGTATGATCTCACATCACATCGCAAGGTAATGTAGTTCTCCATTCCAAGTCATCCCCACATGGTCAGTACTCTATAGAATATCCTAATTTAATTTCATACAATGACAAACAACTTTGAGGTGTAATTACTTTTACTATTTTAACTTTTCCTATTCCACAGCTACATACTAATATTTCCCCAAAGAACATGTGTAATTGAAAGCATGTTTGTACAAAACCATGAGATGTGTGGCACTCACATACACAAACAATATGGGCACACACATACACATGTGTATATTTGTGTGTGAATGTGTGAGTATATATATTATATATTTACATGTATGTACAAATATGTGCATATATATGTACCTATCTCATTATGTATATATATATGTGTATATATATATATATATAAATCCAGATGTCATATATATGCAGAATGGACAAAACACCAATGCTGTGCCCCTGAATTACTCAGCCCCTTGTCATTCACTTGAAAACTACTTCTATTTATCCTGCTTTCTTTAGGGAATCTTGAGGCATGAGCATTTTGAAGATTAGTGGTAGAAGTAGGTGAGTAAATGCAACACACTAACTCACACTCACTCATGCCCAAACACATACACACACTCACACACACACACTCACATACTGGCATGTACTCACACACTATGAACAATGCACCTAACACTAGTACTCACAGATATTCAATGACAAAGCTTACTGAAAGGGTTAGTGTTCTCATGATTCCTGGTGAGTTTTCCATTTACAAGGAAATGATTTTGTTCATCAAGAAATTACTTCGGGTCAAGCAATAATCCAGGGATTGCCAATGTTGCTAACAACTGTTCTCCAAACATTTTGTACTGTTCTTAGTTCTCTCCATGATTGAGCTATGCCACTTAATTTACTGAACATCTGTATTGAACATGGTTTTCAGCCAATGATCTTATGTACTCTAATGGAAGAATAGAAAACTTGGTGACAATCAGAGGTGTATCTCCTATGTGATTCCTGACTACAATATTTGTTAACCTTGGATAATTTTGAGTGTTATAAAATAATGTGTTTTCCATTGTGGATCTATTTTATCGTTCTTAATACTTGGATAGTGTCAAGGGTCAATGTGGAGACTTACCTCTCCAACACTAATGAATTGCTCTATAATATCTCTTGCTGGTTTTGAGGCTAACCTTAATATGTGAGAAACAAATAGGGAAGCCATACTGCCTCACAGTTTTTTGTGATTTCTGAAGTTGAGGCTGTATAGTCTCTATTATATAATTTATTCTATATATGATCACATAGTATTTTCAAATGTAAGGATGCCTTTGGGTAGATAAGGATATATTGATATTTTTATATTCTTTGTAACTGAAACTTCTCCAAGAGTATTTGACCATATTGGAAATAAATGCCATAAAATTATAAATGGACCCATATATTTTAGGATGTATGTATGGTTGCAAGGTAGACAAAGAAGACACTAAACCTTAGCTATGTGAAGATCTTCCTATTTTCATTTTCTGAATATCATTCTATTTGTAGCCTGCTTGTAAGTCTCTGCTTTTACTAATGTTCACTATGAGGAAACACGTTCTTCTACCATATTCTAAATTAGAAGAATTTCAAGCTTATATTTATAACAATTTGGTAGAAAGTTTAAGGAACAGATCTTTGACCACAGTTTAAAGATAAACAGACATTCTCTAATGATGTTAGCAATTCCCTTTGAAGAATGAAATCGTAAATACATCTAAGCAAGTGTATAATTGGTAGTCTCTGTTTATTTTGGCTTGTTTGTAGTCAGTGTATTAGAGATTTGATTTACTGAGGTTACAGAAGAATCATTGTTTTTGAACAGTAAACATTTTATAGCATTGGTTTAAGGGCCCTATGATCCCAAGTTAGAGTTTTGTAGTAACTCCCACAGTAGGCTTGTTGCACATAGGCTGATTACAGGCAAGGTTACATTGTGGGCTGTTTTTTACAGTTTAAACCCTAATTGTTTATCAGGCCTTGGGTTGACACCTGGTGCTGTGGGTTTTATAATTGGGGGCACAGAGGTCAACACCCATCTGCTGAATGTTGGTCTGTATCTCTTTTAATTTCTGAAACTATATTTAAGTGCTTTTTAGCTTCTTTGAACTAACAGTGGAGCTGCAGACCAAAACACCCATGATCAAAAGCATTATTGTTAACATAGTACAAAATACATTTAGCACCCATTTTAAACAGCCAGTCAAGCAAGCACCTGTAGGGACCCGAACTATTTTTTTTTTCCCAGGAGGCGTAACCATGTGTGGTGTGAACCTCTGGATAGTTAGCCCTTGAGATTTATTACAGACATTGTTACATTGTCTCTACTGGGGCTGGTGTGGCAGGCATCCTTCATGCATCATGTCTGGCATAGCCTTCCAGGAATTGATGGTGTGTAACCATCCAATTATTTAATCATTTTATTATTTAAACCATTCCTTACCTAATCTGTGATCCTTGGAGTTTGAAGCTATTTTTTGGAGTCAAGGTTGCCAGAAGATGTCACTATCTGATTAATTATTCAAATCTATCATCAATTCGAGGAACAATGGAGTCTGGCTCAACTTTGTTGTGTTCATTTTGGGGTGTCATCTCATTATTTATTTACTTATTTCACCATTGAAATCTATTATTAAATAATTAATGATCACTGTACTTTGACCCACAATTGTGGGAGTCAAGTATGAGAATCCATTAAATTATTTAATTACTTATTTATAAAATCTCTTATTACATTGCCAGTAATGATCATAGGAGTTTGCAGCCAGAGCACTTTAGAGAGAGCTTATGGGAGGAACATTATTAGAGAGAACTTTTAAGGATAAATCTTAAAGAGAGTTTTAGAGAAAAAAACTTTTGGGAAGAACATTTCTTGAAGAATAAAAGGGCATGAGAGGACCATACATGGGAGCTGGTTTATTCTCTCCCTCAGATGAGAAATTTGTAGCAATCCGCTAGCATGCCTGTTGTAAGCCTGAACCCAAGATGAATACCTTCAAAAGTATTTCCACAAATGAGATTATTAGTTAAATCCAAGTCCATCATACCTGAAAATGAATATAAAATATAACATCTCATTGGGAAATTTGTGTCATTTATAATTCTTATGTTTAAGAATGTTGACTCATTTATATATGTGTGGATCTCTGTGCAGGAATGTGTACTTGAACACAGGTATCTGCAGAGTTGAGAAGAGTGCATTAGATTCCCTGGAGATTGAGGTACATCTTTGAAAAATGCTAAAGTACTAGAGTAATCAATATATGTCATTATTTTCCCAGTTATATTTTACTCTTTTGTCCCTGGGCCTTTTGGTTTTTAAATCATTAATTTCAGTTCACCCACTTTGTTATGAAAATTTCTATTTTGTTACTCTGCATACTTTTAATCCTTAGGCATTTTGCTAAAGATTTTCATATTCCTAATAAATGGAGGATTTTTCCATTTCTCTTCTGTTCTTCCTCTCTTTTGTCTAATTTTAATTCTTTCTCTCTATGACTTCTGATCTTTCTGGATCCCTCAAGTAAAATAAAGTTGTTAATTAATACAATTTGTATGGATATTTGAGCTAAAAATAAAATTGCCTTTAAAATAAAAAAAATCAATCAAACACATGAAGATATTGAATAATTACCTCAGCAAGATGGAGCTTATATGAACTCTTCATCAATTTAAATAATTTAATTATGAAATTAGATAATCTGACATATTTGATCTCATAAGTTGGCACGAAATGTCAGGTATTGCTGATGACATAATCATTGTTTTATAAATCTAAATAATCAAACAACCAGAGATATCACATTTACTTCCCCAACATGGCTCCAAACCAGACTCTTGCACGATGATGTCATCACTGATTTAAATAATTTAATTGCATAATTAAATAATTAGATGGTCTTGCATACTTCACTCCCACAATGTGGTACAAAAATCCACTGATCTCGATTATTTAATGTCCTATTTTAAAAATTAAATTACATAATCATTGGGTGAGACTGTCTGCTATCGTTAACACCCACAAGTTGCCTCTTACTTGGCAAAAATATAAACATACAATACTTAAGGAAGTTTCTAAAATCAACACAGGAACTTTCTGGATCCCTAGAGTCTCTCTCTCTCTCTCTCCCCCTCTCTCTCTCTCTCTCTGTCCCTTTCTCTTTCTGTGTGTGTATGTATGTATGTGTGTGTGTGTGTGTGTGTGTGTGTGTGTGTGTGTGTGTGTGTGGTTGTCTGGGTGTCTGTCTTAATGCATTGTGTCTGTACTGGAAATGAATCTAGTTCTGTGAGAAACAAAAACAGTCTTACAAAGATAACAATAACAGTTATGGTTGTCATCCCATGGTTAAAAGGGTGAGATAAGTTGGTATGTAGGGGAATACTTATAGGGCTACATCCTTCACCTCTAGGTCAGGTGGGGACAATGTTTGGTTAGTCGAACTTCTCTGTCTCTGTCTCTCTCTCTCTCTCTCTCTCTCTCTCTCTAATTCTTTCTAATTCTCCTACTGTTTGTGTGTGTGTGTGTGTGTGTGCACTGTGTGAGTTTGTGCTGTTTGTTATGATAAGAACACAATTTAATTTGTCCTAAGCCTTACCCCCTACAACAACAGAGAATATTGAGGCAATAATCATAAAATTAAATATGAATTAATCATACAAAAGAACCAATGAAATAAATACTTAGTGCTAGAGAAGGATAAGCAAAATAAAAAATAATAAATAATAGCCTATCAAATAAAAATAATTCCAGAAGGCATACTAAAATAGTGTTGGTACAGGACTAAACATAGATGCAAAAGAATAGTTAAGTAAGAAGAAAGGAAAGAAAGAAATAAAAAAGAGAAGAGATGTAGTGAAAAAAGGCAGGCCATTAGGGACTTTAGACTTTAAAGGAGCATGGACTGCTAAGGACAGAAGGAGCCCTGATCCTAACCAGTTGAAAGTGGGATCACTTAAATTCAAGTGTTGTAGAGATATCTAAAGTCAATCACATGTGTATTCTCACAAAAATTCTGCATCTCACTTTTTTTTCACTAGAAAGGTAATTGATTGCTTGTTAAGCAGGGTCACTCATCGGACACCCTATGAGGAAAATGCTTTCAATTAATTGCTTCTCAAATGTACCCAGGCAGTCATATCTTATCTTCTGAAGTTTCGGAAACAGTTGGGTCTCCAAGCTTGAGTCTCTGGAAACATGTTTGTGTTAAAGATTATACAGGTTTCTCATTCCCAAATAAATATCAATACACCTCTAGTATGAATGTTCAGAGCCTACACAAATAAAATAAAAGGATGCATTGAAACATGTAATATTTCCAGAACATGGTCCAGATGATTCAGAAACAAAACCTTTAACACTGCATCAGGAGTTAGAGTCACACACCTCTCAGCATGCTGCAGCAACATCGAGACATGGACAGTGTTGCAGAAACCTCAGCTATTATCTTAACACCAGTTACAATAGTGATGCACACTGCATTTACTTTTAGCATGTGGTATTTACACTGTTGATACAAAAGTTTAGAAAGCATCATTTAGGCTTATTTGGGAAGTTGCTACAGGAGAAGATAAAAGATGAAAGAACAAACAAAAAACCAGACATCTCACCCCCCCAACTCCTTTTCTCTGGTTCAGTCTACTGATGAGAGGTAAACAGTGAAAACCTCACCATGTAGAAGATACTTTCAGATATTTAGTCTGAGGGGATAGAGTATCCACCACAAAAACTTGTTGGTCAGCTTAGAGTGTACAGCCACTGACAGAAGGTTTCTAATAGCTGCTTGGGCAGATGTGGGCAGGTGAGGGCGGGGCCCGGGGTGGGGCTGGCCTGATTGAGTGGGTGGGGCCTGAGGAAGTAGGCGGGGCTAGGGATAGGTGTGGTACAGGACTGATGGGTGTGGTCAATGTTGTGGAGGGCCTGGTCAGGTTTACAGTGTCCCTCATTTCCGGGGTGGGGTCACACTAGCGTTGTCGTGACATCAACCCAGGTTAAGCCCAGACCTGTGACCCCACCCTGAACACGCTCCTGACCACACCCCTCCGCAGGCCTAATTAAAAAATATATATACTATTTCTTAAAATATATATATATGAGTAATTAAAATATATATATATAAATATTCCTAAATATATATATATGCTTAATTAATATATAATATTCTTTAAACTATATATATGCCTAATTAAAATATATGTATATACTATTCCTAAATATGTATATGCCTAATTAAAATATATGTATATTATATTTCTAAAAAAAATATATGCCTAATTAAAAAATATATATAATATTCCTAATATATATTTATGTATATATATGCCTAATTAATATATATATATATTTCTTAAAAAATATATATGTATGCCTAATAAAAATGTCTATATACAATATTCCTAAAATATACATATATGCCAAATTAATATATATTTCTAATAATATATATTCCTAATATATATTCCTAATATTTACACCATGCTACAGGTTCCCAAAAACTATATGTTAATAATTGGGATACAGTTAGCTTGAAGTAGCTATGTTTGGCAAACTTCATAAAATCCACATTATGCTCTTTGATGGACAGTTTTAAAAGATAAAAAAATGAAAATGAGAAAAATAGTAATATTTGAACAAAGACAAAGAAAAAGTCACGAAGAAGAAAGATTTATAGAAATAAAATTAGAAATGGAAAATGTGTAGTAGGTAATATTAAAAGGTAATATTAAAGGATAGAATGTTTCAGAATACAGAAAGAGAAAAGAAGAAACATGTAATTACATATGTACATTAAGGGTGAAAGAACATTTACTCGTATGAGAAGCCAGAAAATAATAATTAAGTCAGTATACATTGATGTGTTATCATATTTACACATTAAGTGATGGAGATTGCAGAGCAAAGGGGAAATAATAATCATATCTTTACCTCCAAATACAGATATTATGATACAGAATAAGACGGCTGCAACATTTTGATAAATTATGACACTGATAATTCTTCATGTGTTTTTTTAACCATCTTGGAAGAGCTGCCCCAAAATTATGATTGACCCAATTATTTCAAGATAAATTTATTTTTTTTAATGTGGACCACAACAGAAATAGATACTAGAAATTTCCCTAGTTTGAGGAAATTAAATAAATAAATATTTTTTTGCCAAAAAAATGTTGCTAGAAATTTCCCTCATTTCAAAAAAATAAATAAATTTTCGCAAAAAGACGTTGATAGAAATTTTCCTTGTTTAAAAAAATAAATAAATTTTTGTAAAAATTAAAATATTGCTAGAAATATCCCTCATTTGAAAAATTAAATAAATAAATAAGCATTTACGAAAAAAAAGTTGCTGAGAATTTCCCTCATTTGAAATAAATAAATGAATAAATAAATATTTGAAAAACAATAAATGTCGCTAGAAATCTCCCTCATTTGAACAAAGTAAATACATGAATTATTGCCAAAACAAAAAAAGTTGCTACAAATTTCCCTCGTTTGAAAAAATAAATAAATTTTGGCAAAAAAAAAAATGTTGCTGGAAATTTTCCTCTTTTAAAATAAATAAATAAATATATTTTTGCCTAAGAACAAAAAATGTTGCTAGAATTTTCCACCTTTAAATAAATAAATAAATAAATAAATAAATAAATAGATTTTTGACAAAAAATGCTGCTAGAAATCCCCTCGTTTGAAAAAACAAATGAATGAATACATTTTTGCAAAAAAAAAAAGTTGCTATAAGTCTCCGTCTTTTGAGAAAATGAAAAATTGAATAAATTTATCAATGTACCGAGGCATCACTGTGTGTTGGCTTCAGAAACATCATGGAATTTCAAGGGAGCCCACATTCTATGTTTTATACAAGAAAAACAATGTTTATAATGTATATAAAACATCACAGAGAAATTTGTTTTATGAAATGATAAAGTACTGCTGTTACAACTCCTCTCCAAATAACACAGGTTATAAACCAGGTATTACTGGTTTATTTTTGCCTATATGGGAAACTATACATGTTTTTAAGCAGATAAGGCCTTTGTCTGAAAACCATGTGAAAACAGTTGATCTGACAGTGGAAGCACATAGCTACCTCATTGTGTGAACTCCCAGAATGAGGACATCATGGATACGAGTTGACAGCCACAAAGTACCTCCCTGGGTTCTGCTTGGCACTGAGGGAAAATAGGATGACATTAGATAATAAACATGTGTAAATTTCCCAAAGATATCAACAAGAATCTAAATAATAATGAGGTGTCCTCTATACAGGCATTTCTTAGGATGTAGATGCTTACTTTGGGGCTATTAAGAGAAAACTGTTCGCTTTCGTTTCCTGTGGTTTGGAATCTATGTGACCATCTGTGTCACATGTGTTTGGGGGATGTGTATGTCAGTTATTGTATGTTTGTATTTGTGGATGTCTATGTTTGTCTCTCTGTACAAGTTTGAGTATGTGTACTTGGTGAATTGTTCAGTTACCTTTTTTATTCATTACTTCTAACTTGTCCATGTGTTCAAGCCCCCCTTAAACTTGAGACAAATATAACATATTTTCATTTGAATGCCAATCCTTTGCTTACGTTATAGGCACAACAGTGGTGCTGTGTTCATGCTCATAACATGATAGCTGCAGTATCTGCACGAGACTCAAGGGCTTGTCAATCTCCTGAAATGTTATGGTGATGCCTGTAATTCTATGTTAGCTATTGCAGATATAGCATGTATCTATGGAGTAGGAGAAATGAAAACATTTACAATTGACATATAGGGTTTTTCTTCAGGGAAAAAAATGAGATTGTAATGTGGAGTCATGAGTGCTGGGGTAAATTTAACATGGATGGGATTATTAGATTGTGAATTTAAGATGAGATCATAATTGTTTCTTTACATCCAGTGGAATTTTCTTTGGCTGTATCATTAGACCCACAAGAAGGGAGGAACTAAAATGCAGTTTTATCTTTGGATATTTTATTATCTAAAAGTAGTGTCAGGAAAGTCTTTATTAGTATAGGTAAGAGTTTAACTAATTATGTCATGGAAATAAATCCATGAACATTGGTTTTTCAGTTGGCAACACTACCCATCAAAGATGTATATTACCACAAAATACAGTGTGTGCAAAGCTGTCCAAAGACTATTGTTGGTGGATTTCTTCCCCTAAGAAATAAAGAAATAAATCTCTGTACTAAGGAATTAGTGTATTCCTTCCCCTAAGAAGGAAATCTCTGTACTTAGGTATTAAAAATCTTAGATTTATGAAGAGTCAGGTCTCCTCTGAGATAGGAGGTATTCCAAATTTTTCATAACCTTATCTGTTGTCCTGAATCTGAGAGATATGCATGTCTGGTATCATTTTCTACTGCCAGGGAATTCCTACTTGTGTCTGTGTTAGTGCATACAATGGAAAACTCATAGAATCAAAATTAACTTCTGATGAGAACATTAAGTGAGAGCTTTTATTGAGAATATTTCTGGAGAGAACTTTTGGAGAGAAACTTATGAAGAGAACTTTATAGGAATAAAGAGCGATGAGGGGAACATGTGTGCACCAAACTTGGGTATAATGGCTGATGTAATGATCAATTAAATGACTAAATAATCATTAGATAACATCCTCTGACCATCAGATTATTAACGTATTGAATTTTTAAAATCAGTGATGACTGTGTCCTCCATGGGTCGGGTCATTTAAGTAATAAGTAAGTAAATAATTGGATGGTACTGCATACTTAATTACCATAAGATGTGACCCAACTCTAGTGATTTTCAATGAAGTAATACTTAGATAACTAAATAATGTCACACAATTAACTCCCAGGAGGACTGGCCAGACTCTGGTCATTAAGTATGATATCATTTATTTAAAAGATTAATGCATATGTATTTAATAATTGCATAATTAGATAGTGTTTCATTCCCCCTCGTGCTGGAATCAGACTGAACTTTTCCCAAATACTGATTGTTTTAGGAAAGTAAAAATAAACAAATAAACAAACAAACAAACAAACAAACAAACAAATAAATAAATAAATAAATAAGAGGCCTTGAACATTAGCTCCCACAAGGTGGCACCAAATTTGAGGTATCATAGCTGATGTAATGATCAATTAAATAAATAAATAATCATGTAATGAGATGATACCACATCATCAACCAAAAGGTGACTCCAACTCCAGTGATCTCTTATTAAATAATAATATATTTTACTATTGAAATGATTACAAAATTAAATAATTGGATGGTGTTTATACTTGACTCCTAGAAAATTGGGCAAAACTCAAGAGATCATTTATTATTTAATCATAGATTTTAACTATAAAAATAATGAATAATGAGATAATGTCTTACAATTCAACCCAGGTGAGGTACTAAAATGATATCATCAATAACTAAATAATGAAAGGTCATGACACAATTAACTTCAACAAGGTAGAAACAGACTCTACTCTTTCTCGAGTAGATAAAGACATATTGGAAGAATGAAATAATCCAATGGTTACATGGTCTAGCCACCTTGACTCCTAATGACAGTGAACATATATTATGCAATGATCGATTGTAATTATTAAATGATACCATCAGTAGTTAAGGCAAGTGCTTCTTGCCCAAATGACTATTTTTGACACAATGAAAGCAAACTCTGTATAAAGGTTATTCTATGCCCATCATAATTTTATGAATTAATTTGTGCTGACTGTAACAGACATGTCTCACAGTCAAGAGAAGACTCGGGTTATGAAACATCTTAAATGTCATATATTATAGGTCTTCAAAGTGTTCGACAATTCTCAATCTATCCACATATATCTGTTTAACCTTGAAAACATAACTAATATGACTATGTTTAATAATTATATACAACTAACTAGTAATCTTTATTTCTTAAGTATACATTCATTTTTAAATAAGTGCAATACCTAAAATAAGAGTAATAAAATTTATCGATTACAAGAAAAATAAATTTGCATTTGTATCAATATGCCAAAGACCATATCAATGTAAAATATTTGAGTATAAAATTCCTTTTTATTTTATATTCCTTCTAAATGAAGACAAACATCCACAGCTCATCAAATCACCAAAAACAAAAAATACCCATCCTACCTCTTGGGAATATGAATGCTTTTTTCTCTAGAATTCTTACTGATGTCTGTGGGCAAAGGCATCTTTAGGATGCCCTCCTGAATTTTTACACTAATTTTCCAGGAGTCTAGAGTAAGCTATTTGTTCTTTTTGCATGCAAGCTTCTAGCTTGAGCATGGCTGTATCTTAGCATGACTGATATTTTTGTGTTCATTGTGTTTGTGTGTGTGAATTTATTTCTCTTTGTGCTTTTGTGCATTTCTACAATTATTCACTCACCAACTTTCACCCATATTTGCACCTATGCCATGGGTCAATCTGTTCTAAAGTTAAGAGAATGAAGAGAAGCTTATTTTTATTTCAGTAAATAGAAAAGTATTAAGTTAATGGTCATTGGTGTTATTGGCTTCAGTCTGGAAATAAGAAAATTGGAACACAAAATATATATTTTGGGTATATAATTGGGTATCAATTCATCTCTAATGAGGCAGCTGCTCAACATCAACTCTCTGATATCCTCTTAAACCCTGGATACACAATGACCATTAATCATTTATACATCTTACTGCTCAAGTCTGTGATTAATCAATCATTGGTTTAGTTTGGGACAATCTTGTGGTATCCAAGTAAGAGACAACTTATGTGTCTCAAGAATAGAAGACAGTCTCACCCACTGATTATGTAATTATTTAATTATTAAAAGAGGACATTAGATAATTGGTGATCAGTGAATTTTGCACCACATTGTGGGAGTCAAGACCATCTAATTATTTAATGATGTAATTAAATTATTTAAATCAATGATAACAAAATCATTCAAAAGTCTGGTTTGGAGCCACCTTGGGGAAGTGGTTGTTTGATTATTTAGTTTTATAAAACAATGATTATGTCATCCACAATACCTGACATTTGGGGCCAACTTGTGGGATCAAGTATGGCAGATCATCTTATTTCATAATTACTTAAATTGATTATAGGGGTTAGTGTTGAGCCTGCAGTCTCCTGACTCCACCTCGGATGATGGGTGGGACGCCCATGGCAATGTCATCACTATGTCAGACTTTACCTGGTTGTGCAGGGGATCTGGTTATGCATGCACAAGCCCCCCCTTTTAAAGCAAGCACCCCACACCCCGCTCCTTCTCTCTCCCTGCTTTTGGTTGGCCACCAGCTATCCCCCTTCTCTCCCCTCTCTCAATAAACTCCGAGTGAGCTCTGAGTCTTGTGTTAGTGTTTCTTAGGCAAAAGCTGCAGCAAAAGAACAACATTGGTGTCAAAACCTGATCAGGCTCTCCTCAAGGACTCGGTGGCCTTCTGCTGGCGGGCTGCTAGCCAGAGTCACTTGGGGACCCTGATTCCGAACCAGAGGTACACTTCCATCCACCTGTTCACTGGAAATAACATCCCACACTGGCTTCAATTAGGTAAGGTACCCTTTAAAAAAAATTCAGCCCATTTCCTTAGAGTCAGGTACATTCCTCAAGGGTGGAAGATGTATTGCCCCAGGTAATATATCTGATTCCGGCTTCAAGCCTCTTGAACTGCTGAGTCCTCTGGCCTCTGTTGGCTCTGGCAACGTTTTTGGGCTGACGAGCTTCAAATAACACTCTGCCAATTTCTGCTTATTGTGTGGCCACACTCTTGAGCTGACGAGTTCCAAGACTGATTGGTCACTTCTCACTCCACTCATGGGGAATAAACCAACCAAGGAAATATCTCCCACCACTCCACTGGGATGCCTAATAGAAAATTAAAAACCCTTTCACTTAATGACACTTGTCAAGGCACCCAGACTTATTTAACTTTGTACTGAAAAGTGGCCTAGATATCCCCTAGAAAATAATTCAAATTGGACGCGTAACAGCTCTCTAAATCCTGATATGTTATGGGATCTTTCAAATTACTCCCAGGGAACAAGTAGATGGAAGGAGTTACCTGATGCCCAAGCTTTTCTCTATCTCTCTGCTAAACACTCTCTTTCATCTTTCTCCTCTCCATCTAATGTTCTTTAAGCCATGCAAGCTGAACCCGAAGAAACCTCCACTACCTTAGACCCCGCTAATGAACCTCTGCCACTTCATCCTCAATGTTCAACTACCTCTTCTGTTTCTTCTTCCTCTTCAACTCCTTCCTCTCCAATGCCGGGTCGATCTAAAGGCCCAACTCTTGCACCTACTTTCACACCCCCTGTTACCCGCTCTCGGAATGCCTCATGTTCTAAACCCACCAATGCCAAGCCAGCTACAGTTCTCCCCTTGCGAGAAGTGGCTGAAGTGGATGGTTTGGTTAAAGTACTTGTCCCGTTCTCCCTATCATAACTTTCTCAGGTAAAATGTAGACTGGGTTCCTATACCTCTAACCCTACTGCCTTTATAAAACAGTTTCAATATATCACCCAGTCCTATAGTCTTACTTTTCATGATATATATATATATATAATCTTAACCAACAATCTGCTACCTGAGGAACGTAGACGAGTCTGGGAGCAGACTAAAGCATATGCAGATGAGGTTCATCAAATTCATAAAACTCGGGCTGCTCACCCTACTGGGTCAGAGGCTGTTCCAGAGAATGAGCCTAATTGGGACTACAACACTCTAGGAGGAATTCTTGCTAGAGACCAGTTTACTACCTGCCTCATGGCTGGTCTCCATAAGGCTGCCCTAAAGCCAATAAACTATCAAAAATTCTAGAGGTACTTCAGAACAAAACAGAAAATCCATCTCAGTTCCTAGACTGCCTTACACAGGCTTTTTAACAGAATTCTAGCCTAGACCCTGAGACGCAAGAGGACAAGCAACTCCTTATGACTCATTTTTTTCTCAGAGCTACCCTGACATTAGGGCTAAACTTAAAAGCTTGAAGTTGGGACCCCTAACCCCACAGGCAGAAGCCTTAAAAGTGGATTTTAAGGTGTACCATGGGAGAGATGACAAAGCCCTTAAATTCAAGTACCATATAATGGCCAAGGCCCTCCGACTGGCCTCGGACTCTGCCCGGGGCCTCTCTGGGACTCGAGGACTACATCGTCCATGCTTTAAATGTGGTCAGGAAGGACATTGGGCCCAACCTTGTCCTAATCCCCGCGTGCCACTCAAACCGTGTCCAAGATGCCATGAAGAGGGTCACTGGTAAACAGACTGCCCCCCTGCCCTTCATGGCAGGGAGACATTAGATCCAGGCTGCACTCGGGCCGACTTCATAGCCCTGGCCATGGATGATGATGAGTAAAGGGGCCTGAGCTCTCTTGACCTGACCACTGTCATCTCTGATAGGGAGCCCCGGGTGGAAATTAAACTATCAGGGTGATCCATCTCCTTCCTTTTGGACACTGGTGCCATGTACTCAGTCCTGAGGGAGTTTTGAGGTCCCTCTTCTCCTTCTTGTCTCCCTATTGTCAGGGTAGGGAGACAGCCTTACCTACCTCATCAAACCCCACCACTCAGTTGTGTTTTTAGGGGAATTCCCCTCACTCACTCATTTCTAGTTATAGCTACTTGTCCTGTGCCTGTACTTGGAAGGGATCTTTTAGCCAAGGTAGGAGCTTCTATTTCTTTTGCTCCCCCCCATTCGCCTAACCCCACGCTCATCAGCAGCTCCTCTCCTCCTTCTCCTAGCCACTCACCCTACTGGTTCTAATACATCATTTCCTCTGCCAGCCTCTGAGGTGGACCCCCAAGTCTGGGACACCAAAAACCCTTCTGTGGCTGGACACCATTCCCCCATTGTCATTCAGCTACAAAACCCCTTGAGGCACATCACTCAAATCAAGTACCCACTCCCACTCCAGAGCATTAGGGGACTTAAGCCTATCATCTCTGACCTCCTAAGAAAAAAGTTACTCCATCCTACAACCTCTCCCTTAAACACCCCTATACTAGCAGTTAAATAACCTAATGGGACCTATAGCTTGGTTCAGGACCTCTGACTCATTAACTCTACAGTGGTCTCCCTCCATCCTGTAGTACCTAACCCTTACACACTTCTTTCTACTATTCCCTCAGGGACTTCTCATTTCTCAGTTTTGGATCTCAAAGATGCCTTTTTCTCTATCCCCCGTGATACTAAGTCTCAAAATATCTTTGCTTTCACATGGACTGACCCTGATACCCATGTTTTCAAACAGCTCACCTGGACTGTCCTGCCTCAGGGATTCCGGGACAGGCCACACTTATTTGGCCAACCTCTGGCCTCTGAACTGCTTTCTCTGTCTCTCACCAAATCCAAAATCATACAGTTCTAAATTTCCTGTCCAACAGGGGTTATAGACTCTCACCTTCCAAGGTCCAGCTGTCTACTTCTCAGGTCACCTACTTGGGACAAACCATAACCCCAACTCATAAAGCTATTACCCTAGACAGAAAAAATCTAATCCAATCTCTTACAGTTCCTTCTACTAAAGAGGAAATTTTGTCTTTTTTAGGAATAGCTGGCTTTTTACGCTCCTGGATCCCCTCTTACTCTCTCCTTGCTTGCCCCCTATATGAGGCAGCCCTTGGCTCCCCTTGCGAACCTCTCCTTAACCCTGTTACTAAGCTCTTCCAAAAACTCAAACAGGCTCTTCTCCAGGCCCCAGCTCTTCACCTGCCAGACCTAACTCTTCCTTTCTCTATATATATAACAGAAAAGGAAGGATACGCACTTGGAATTCTAGGCCACCAGCTGGGACCTTCCTTTGCACCTGTAGCATATTTGTCAAAGAAACTAGACTTAACTGCCCAAGGATGGGCACCCTGCATACATGTTTTAGCAGCTGCTGAGCTCCTCATTCGTGAGTCAAAAAAACTAATCTTTGGGTCACCCATCACTGTCTTCTCCCACCATAACCTGTCTCATCTCTTAACTTATAAAGGCTTACAAACTCTACGTCCTTCTAGAGTTCTTTCCCTCCAGTTGGCACTAATAGAAGATGCCACACTTACTTTTTAATCCTGCCCACCCCTTAATATCTCAAATCTCCTACCTCAACCTAATACTAACTATTCCCCATCTCATTCTTGCATTGAAACTTTAGGGGAACTATTGCCCCATCCTACACAAATACAGGAGGGCACACTACCTCAGGCCACCTATACCTGGTATACAGATGGCAGCTCTATTTTACATAAGGGGACCCGTAGAGCAGGCTATGGCATAGTGTTAGATACTAAGGTGGTAGAGGCACAGACTGGTAGTTTTGTCTGCTTAAAGCAGCAGCCAAGGTTCCAATTGTTACAAAACATATTTCAGAAATGCATATTTTAAGGTTGCTACTGTTTATAGTCTTAACATTAATCAATAAAGTTTTAATGAAATACTAATCCAATTCTGATAGAGTACTAAACACCATACTATGCCACTATATGATCATAACTATTAGCTCAAAATTAAGGTGCTTTTCATTGTGCTAACATAAGAAAGCTGCTAATGTGTCTTAATATTTATGCTTCACAAACCCAAAGGATTCTTTAGGTTCCAGGGAGCTAAAATGGATCCATTTAAACAGGTCAGATTCACTCCAAATAAATATTACTCAACTTCTTCCTGGTCTCGGGACTTCCTTCCCTGGGACTCCCCTTGGCAACTCCTCCCCCACCTTACATTTCTCCTATTAAGTACTAAGACCTAAAAAGAAAAACTTAACCTTGTCCTCTGCTCTGCTAACATCTCGCCAGGTCTCAGAGAGACGCCAGAGTTCCATACTGTCAGGACTGTGATGAAACAACCAGCTACCAAGACGTGGCAGCACCCCAGCTTTCTCAGATCCCCCAAAAGATGATCTACGTCCCAAGTCAGCAGGAAGTAGTCTTTTGAGAACTTAACGTCCTTATTCCCTGACCTGCCACGCCCAACCCCCACCTTTTTAATAACAATAAGATGTGGGAATGTTGGGACTCAGCAGTCTGTGGACCCCACCTCTGATTGGCGGGACGCCTATGGCCACGTCATCACTAAGTCAGGCTTTACCTAGCTGTTCAAGCTTTTACCTGGTGGCACAGGGGACCAGGTTATGCATGCACAAGTCCCCCTTTTAAGGCAAGCACCCCACACCCTGCTCTCTGTCTCTCCCTGCTTTCGGTTGGCCACCAGCTACCCCCTTTCTCTCCCCTCTCTCAATAAACTATGCATGGGCGCTAAGTCTAGTGTTTGTGTTTCTTAGGCAATAGCAGCTTCAAAAGAACAACAACGGGGCATACATCAACACTGAGGTCTAGACAACAGCAGAGCCCCTCTACAGACCTGCAAAGAAAGAAGCCTGCAGCTTGGGGTGGGTGGGGTCAATTTGCTGAGCTCCTATTTGTCGGCTGCTGTGAGACTACAGGTCAGAATTCTTAGTCTTGACTCTGGGGTCTGAGGAATCACAAGAACAAGGTGAACGGCATCAGAAACAGACAGGTCTTTTAGGGACACACTGCCACAGCCAAGACCCAGAATCTAAGGCCACTAACCCTCCCTAATCTCTGAGTTCAGAGAACATGTCCTCTCTAAGCTTCAATCAATCGAGCTGGAAGGGCCTGTGGGGCAATGCAAGCAGGTCCACACTGGGCAGGGTATGGAGAGAAGGGAGTGATGATATGACAGGACCGTGTCAGAACCTCTGGGTCCTATCCTACTGTGACCTTGCCCTGTCTGTTGCCTCTCATATTTGACAGCTCTCAGTGGATTATGTAGGTAGTACAGAGTGACTTTTTCCTCTACCATTTAAAAACAAACAAGCTTCATGCCTTCTTACCTCTCCTCCACCCAGTCTAACTGGAGGTTTAGTGGAGAAAGCCGAGGGGGGAACAGGGTGGTCCTGCAACATCCAGACTTCCCCGAATTCATGTGCCGTCCGGGAAAGGATGGGTAGGACTTGTGACTGGACGCTCCCAGAATCTGAAACCTGTCCCTGTGTGTCCCTGGCGGCTGGTCCTCGTCTGGACCAACAACCTCACAAGAGCAACACATAGCGCCCAGGACCCTGGACAAGGTCTCAAGAGTGCCCCAAACAGGTCCTGCACTTTGTAGCACCTCTGCCTTTGTGCACAGCAGCAGAATGCCTCTCTTGGCCAGCTACTTCCCCGGATCCCAGCCCTGGGACCGGGACCACAGTGCCCACCCACTTGGCCTGTGCCTTCCCAGCGCGATGGTGCTCTTGCCCCTCCCCCTGCCTGCTGCAACCGCTGCCATCTTCAATTGCCTTTGACTTAGGTCCTCCCTAGCTTCGGTTCCCCACACACCTGCCCCAGACCCGCCCCTGTAGATCAGCCTCGACCCTCATAAACATGCCCCGCTACCTTGCCCAGGCCCCTGGAGGATGGGCAGGAAGGTGAGGGAGGCTAGGGGCACTCTGGAGAAATGCTTGTAGGCTCTCCTCCAGGTGCCCCCCACAACCCCAAGCCGCGTGAAGTGGGGTGTGCGTGGGGACCCATTAAGCCTCCAAATGACCCCCATGCCCACTTCAACGGTGCCCCCTACTGTGACCTGGCTGTGCCAGGGTCACTTTTGGCTCTCTTCCTAGCACCCCACCCCAGATTGAGGGAAGGTGACAGATAGAGCAGGGAGGCCAGCCCAAGGTGCCCATGTCCCGTGATTTCATCTCTGCTCGCCTGGAAACAAAGGGCTAGGTCAAGGAATGGGGAGGTGGGCGAGGGCCACCGCTCAGACCCGGTCTCTTGGCAGGTAGGAGCAGTAGTGCCAGCTTGTCTGGGGACAGGGCATCATCGAGGGCGCAAGAATTCTGAGCGCATGGGGTGCTGGTACCTCCTCAACCAAGTCCCACTGCCTGCACTCAGGCGGCTTTATGAGAAGTTGGACAACAACAAGGGGGGGATGGAAATGCTAGGGCCAGCTATAAATAGAGGGTGAACGAAGGAGGGGGAAGATGATGACCAACTGGGCCTCCCGGGTCAAGGCCCTAATGCAATAGGGGGGTAGTGGGCATAGGGGAGGGGCTGGGGACCCCCCAAGGGCTCTGACTCCTGTGTAAACAGGCGGGGAGGCAGAGCTAACCCCGCAGGGGTGGAGAAAGGGTTTGAGGAGGACTAGATGTCCTGGGCTGAGACCCAAGAGACCCTGTGGCTGAGGCGCTAACCCCTCCCAGTCCAACCCCCAAAAGGAGGACGAGATCTGCTTAGAAAGACTGAATGGCAGTGCCCGATTTCAGATGTCTCCTGAGCTATTGTCTCCTAGGCCGACTCTCATGCCTAGGTGGGTTTACCATCCTATCCTAGGCTTCCACAAGTTTCACATCTGAGATACACCCTCCCTTGTGCTCTTTAAAGGGAGGCTTCCTGGAGTGGAATAGTTGATGTGGCTATGGGGATTGAAAGTTCTGTTAGACAAGCAGATTGAATTTCCCCACATGCCCTCCTTCTTGCACGCCTGCTCCCAGAATCAACCCTACCCCATCCCCCTTCAGCCTAGTTCCAGACTTGCCATTTAGGGGTACTGGGCGCCAGGCCAGTTGTAAACAATGTCCAATGGAACAGGAGCTGCCAACTGCAACACCAGCACAGACTGCACCCCCCCAAGACCTCCCCCTGCCTGGGAACTACCCTCACCACCCACAGGCCCCCTCCCCAAGGAACATCAATGCCCCTTTCATCCCCACTTGGCAGGTCTGTTGGAAAGAAGGAAAAGCCAAGAGGGAGGAGGAGGAGACCTGGATAGGCTCAAATCCAGCCTTCAAAAAAACACCCTAGACCTAAAGAGCTTCCTATATCCCCCAAATGGAGCTTCTAGCTGTCATCTGTTCTTTTCTCTTGCTCTCTTCATAAATATTGCCCTAGAAACTGGCACAGAAACCTGGCACCCTAGCTTTATGACTGGCCCCTCCGTGAAGGTTTAATGCTCTCCTGAGCAATGGGATGCTGGAATTAAGAGCGCAGCTACAGATGAGTGAGATAAGAAAGAACTGGACAGTCCTGGTGGCAGGTGGAGATCAAGAGAATGCGGGACTGAGTGAACACTTCAGCCTGAAGGCTTCTTTCATGTATCCAAAGTAGTTGTACTTGGAGAGGAGGAGGAATAGACTGGAAGGTTCCAGCATCTAAATTTGTCTCTGGGTCAGGATGACTCAGGGGCAACCTGATAAGGGGCAGACATAGGGGCTTGGGGTGGGGAGGCAGAAGGTAGGAAATTTCCACTGGGATAGAGGTCTCTAAGCAGCCCCCGATGACACAGAGAAGGCTGGTTCTGTTCTGCCCATTGTTCCTTACTGTCAGAACAGGTTCAAGACAGACCTGAGAGCAAGTGTCCCAACATGAACAATGCCTAACCTCCTTTCTCTGGACCAAAAGCAGTTTGAAACCATGATTACAGCTAAGTGATAGTTTCAAGCACATGCAGTATGGGAATCACTGGATAGGTGAAATTCAAAGAACTGGTATATTTTGGTCAGTTTTGTGATCCAGTGACTGAGGAAGCAAATAAATAAAGAAAAAACTAGGGAAAATAGTCTATGAGATCAATATATGAAGAACAAGTCTTATATTAGGCTCCCACTGAGGGATTTTCACTTCCCCAGGATGATTTTAGTAACCCTTGACAAAGAAAGAACAAATTAGAAATTAAGAAATACTTGAAAGTAATTTTTTTTTTGGAGCAGCACGCTGACAGGTATATATGGTGTTTTTTGTTTTATATTGTTTTTGTTGTTTTGGTTTTGTTTGTTTTGGTTTTGGTTTTTTGAGACAGGGTTTCTTTGTATTATTTTGGAGCCTGTCCTGGAACTAGCTCTGTAGACCAGGCTGACCTCAAGCTCACAGAGATCTGCCTGCCTCTGCCTCCTGAGTGCTGGGACTAAAGACGTATGCCACCACTGCCCTGCCATAGATGGTTTTGCAAGGCATATTATTTCATGTTCACGGTTTTGTGTCTTGTGAAATATTTCAGGGCCTCTACCAGTATTTCTGAAACCCCTACTCAAGTAGGCTAACGACCACAAGCTAAGAGCCACATGTTTCTAATTCAGAGGAAAGGGGTTTTGTTGCTAGGGTAGACTGCCCAGATGAGAAATAGGGTATTTGAGTGGAAGAAAAGTGGTGTTTTATTCAGGTAGAAAGCAAATGAGAAAGAAAGTATGGCTAGAAATGCAAGAGCTACCCTCAAGATTTTTTTTTTTTTTTGAGACAGAATTTCTCTGTGTAGCTTTGTAGACCAGACTGACCTCAAATTCAGAGCTCCACCTGTCTCTGCCTTTGAAGTGCTGGTATTAAATGTGTGAGCCACCACCATCCAGCTACCCTGAAGATGTAAGAACAGATAGTACTGTGATCCCAACTATTTATTATTGTCCTTAACAACATGGACAAGAAAACTGAAGCCCGGAAATATTCATGACCAGCTGATAACACACCTAGGATTTGACTCCCCGCCAGACTTACTTCCCTCCAGAGACTATTATTCTCTTTCCACCAGGTAACCTCTTGATTGTCCAACTATTATACCATTAGGGCCCCAGCTAAGAGCAGTGTTGGTGACAGGTGGGTGACTCCTGGTGAGATAGACTGGGGTCAAGTTGTGTCCTTGAATGCTAGGCAAGAAGACAGGGCAGTAAGTACCAGAGATTATGCTTTCTCAAAAAGATGTTTTATTTTGATTTATGTGTGTGCGTGTGAATATGTACACGTGAGTGCAATGCCCGTGAAGGCCAGATACATCATCAGGTCGCTCTGAAGCTGGAATCACTGGCAGTTGTTAGCTGCCTGATATAGTTACTAGGAATTATACCCAAGTCCTCTGCAAGAACACTATGTGTTCATAACCACTGAGCTGCCCCTCCAGTCGTGACTATTCTGTTGTTGTTGTTTTTGAGACAGGGTTTCTATGTGTAACAGCTCTGGCTGTCCTAGAACTAGCTCTGTTGTCCAGACTGGCCTTGAACTCACAGAGATCTGCCTGCCTTTGCCTCCCAATGCTGGGATTAAAGGCATGCACCACTACTATTCTTGTGTCATAACATAGTCCTTATGTGAGACAGGGTATTGGGTATTTCTCAAACTAGCCATAAGTCTAAAACTGGCCTTGAACTCATCTTACTGCCTTGGCCTCCAGAGTTCTGTGGTTGCAGGCATGTGTCACTGTACTCAGCTGTCATAATCTGCTCTTAGGCAGGAATAGTGGATAGAAAATCATGTTTGGGGAACATTACACTTATGGGAAAAGAATGATAGTGCCAGTTTGTAGAATAGAAAGAAGCAAGGCATTGAACTTGGAAAAGGGGCGGTTCATAAGCCTCAGGTAAGAGGCATGGAGAATGCTCAAGATGTGAAATAAAGACTTGGACTTGGAGAGAGCTTAGTGATCAAAAGGCTAACTGTTCTTCCAAAGGCCCCAGGGGACCTGGGGGTTCGATTCCTAGCACCCACATGGCAGCTTTTGACTGCCTGTAACCTTAGTTCCAAAGAATGATGCCTTCCTGATACCCTCTTCTGACCTCCATGGGCATGACCCACACATGGTACATAGACATACATACATGTAGGCAGTACACCTGTACATTTAAAATTAATTTGAACAAGACTTGAATTAAAAATGCATGAATAGGAATTGAATGGAATGGGTTTATTGCGTATTTATAGACCAGGCTGGCCTCAAACTCAGAGATCAACCTGCCTCTATTTTCCAAGTGCTTGTTTAAAGGTGCAGGCTGCTGCCACCCCCAACCCCACCCCTCAACAGTAATGAATTTATACAATTACAAACTGTTTATAGGAATTAGGGCTCAATTATCTAAGACAAGAAAGTGAACAATCACTGCAACAGGATCCCTGATGCTCATGTCTTTTACGGGGCTTTTGTCTAGAAAGAGACCATTCAGAAACATTTTGAACTGCTCATAAACCTATCTGGGGTATTTTCCAAGTCTGAGATTTACTCTATGGCACATTGCACACTGCTTTTTTATAGATCTATTTTACTGCAGGTCCTCTGCTTTTTCCCTTGAGTCAACAGTAGAAGCCCTTTAAAATCCCTGCTGTGGGGTTTTCCCCAGCCAAAGGGATTCTGACTGCTTGTCAGTAGACCTAGGAGACCAGGCAGGAGGGCTGTGTTAACTCAGCCCATCCGGTTTTGCTCAATCCCAAATGTTTCAGTGGTTGGGTCGCCCCATAATGTACATGCTAAAGTCCTACATTAAGTGGGGCATGGGAGGCTCATGATGAGGTTTTGGGAACTAGATTAGTACATTCATAGGCCAAGGGAGTTCACCCACATGAGGTCATAGTGAGGCCAGAACCCATAAGTCTAGTGAACTGAAGTGATGGGGGGATTGATCATCTGAAAATGCCAACAGGTTGGCAGCTTGGTCAATTCAAAGATCATGTCTTGCAGTCCATGATTCCATCATCATTACACAGCCTGAAGCTCTTGTTCATGTCCATGAAGTGGCTGGACAATTGTCTAAAGGCAGGAAACTGATGTATCAACTTCTGCTTCTGATATCAGAAGGGGCAACAGCAGAGAAACCAAGCCAGAGCCAGAAGTGATGTCATGTAACTTTGTGACAACAGTGTTTCTTTTCTGTTGCCGTCGCCACCCCAAGCCTCCAGTCATCTGACTCCCACACCAGCTGCACACACAAAATCACAGGCACCTTTTGGACACCCAGGTACATGAAGATTTGCCTGCCTCTGTTTCCCTAGTGCTAGGACTAAAGGTGTGAGCCACCACTTCCCAGCCAGATGGCACAGTTCTTATGATGGGAGGTCTATAAGGAACATCTGGCAAGTGCCAGACACTGTCCTGGTCCCTATTCTCAGGATTCATTAGGATAAAAGAGGCTACATCTGAGTAAGAAAAAGGGAGATGTTGGGAGGCAATGACTTTGCTTTCCAGTTACTGGATTTCTGTTTGACTGACTAGGGCCAAGAATGCCACAACCATCAACTTCCAACAGTTTCAAGAGGCGATGAAGGAGCTGGGCCAAAAGCTGTTCAAAGAGAAGAGCCCAGAAGAGGCTTTGGGGGATATTTATAAACTCATGGAAGGCTAGGACCCTGCCACCACAGGCGCTACTGTGAGTAACGTTCTTAATACTTGTCTGATTTTTTTCCTTTCTTTCTCTTTTTCCTTCCTTCTTTCCTTCCTTCCATCCTTTCTTCTTTCCTGTCTGTCTGTCTTTCTATCTAGCAGGATATTACTGTTAGCTGAGACTGGCCTGGAACTGCCTGTTTGATCTAGACTAGTTTTGAATTGAAGATCTTCATACTCCAGACTCCCATGTGCTAGAATTATAGGTGTGTGCTTCCACACCTGCCTTAATATTAGCCTTCTTCATCTCCAGCCTGGAGCTCCACTTCCTCAGATTCCACTGCTCTAGGCCCCGTCCAAATCCTGTCAGCATCATGCTTGCCTGAATCACTCAGGAGACAGGGTAGAAAGCTTGTCCTGGAAGACTTTAGAACCCTGTGGTCATTCGGAGGTGAGAGAGCAGTGGCATGGAAGGAGACTGCTCCAGGTGCGGTGTAATGGAGTGCCCAGCTTCTCCATTATACTGCAGCATACATATCCCACTAGGTGAAGTTAGACTCATGTCTGGTCAGTGTTCTGGGGCTTTGGTGGCACATTCACACTGAAGGAATTGGATGCCTGCTCCACCAGTCCTCTCCCTGCATATTTTAATCTCAGAACTCCTGCCTCTCACCTCTCCCTCCTAAACTGTTTCCTCTGTACACACCATACACTGGGGCAGGGATTGGGCCTGAAGCCCTCTGGCAGTAGCCTGATCAGGATAACTCCTCTGAATACAGAGAAATCCACTATCCTTTCCCACAGTAAAACCCTCCTGTGTCATGAGTAGTGCCAGAGTTCCTGCTCCAGCTGTGTCTGGGCCTCAGGAAGTGGCACCAGGCCAGATGAGCAGAGCATGCACTCCCAGCATGCATCATAAGGCTCTCATAACATCCATGGGGAAGGTTGTTATAGTGTGGGGAAGTGAATAAGGCTCAAACACCCATCCCCCCTTGTCTTGCAGAAAGCAACAACGGAGTAGACCAGTTGACAGACACCAGTAAGTCTGGAACCCATAAGGAGCGCTTTCATGAGAGTGGCAAGGGGAAGGGCATCACAGGATGAGAAGAGACCACAGACAACTCAGGCTATGTGAGTGGCTACAAGGCAGCTGGCACCTATGACATTGACAGCAAGTAGAGAGAAGCCATCTTCACCGACTGGTTTCCTGACCCTGTGTTTTTAACACCAGGAAATGTAGGGACTAATAAACTTCATGTGTGCAACACCTAGTGTGTTCTACCTAATGAGTATGAGGACCAGATTGTTGCATAGACTGGGACAGGGAGGAGAGCAAGCCCAAGGATCTAGGGTTTTCAGCCATGGACCCTTTACTCTCCTAAGCCTAAGTCATGATGTAGTAGTCTCCCTGTCAACAGCTCCTGAGAAGAGGGCTGGGGAATACATTATGGAGATAGAGTTAAATCAGATACAGAAGAAAAATCATTTGCTTGCTGTGTTCGGACATCAGTGGCCTCCATTCCTTCTGTCGCCCCAAAGGGAGTCAAAGTTCTTGATTTGACATACCATGATCCAGATAATCACTTAGTAGAACCTTTAATGTGTCTCCCAGCTTGCTCATCTGTTAGAATCCAAGTTTTGTTGGAAGATAGATGAAAAACAAGGAAGGAAAGCCTAATGTTGTTACAAATCACAAATCTGTTTTCCAGCTGAGGAAAGAGAATCTTTCTGTTTGCTTGTTTGTTTGTTTGATTGATTGGTTTGATTTATGAGACAGGGGTCTCAGTGCGAAGCCCTGGCTGGCTTGAAGTCCTGGGACCCTAGGTCAGTCTGGCTTTGAACTTAAAGAGACAACTGCTGGGATTGAAGGCCTCCACCTGCCCCTACTTCCATCGTCAAGCCCACATAATGGAAGAGATTTCCAACTGCTAACAGTAGTTCTGAAGGATGGTCAGACAGGTGAGACCAAAAGCAGGGAAGGGAATTAAATCACGACTGAGTTGGATGGTTTTAAAGATTTTATTTGCAAATTAGTACAGATTCACAAGAAGTCAATACTGAAAGGATCTCAGGATTCTTTTGCCAAGCTCCCCCATCCCAATGTTTTTTTTTTTTTTGTACTTTCCACAACTGGAAATTAGGCCTGCCTCATCATCTGCCACCTGAGTGGCACAGGTCTTGGATTCTGGAAAATGGTGGGTGGAGGGGAAGGAGGAAAGTGGGACTGAGGGACCTGAAAAGGAACAAAAAAGATAACATGAACTACTGATGGTCCTAGGTAAGAGAAGTGTGGGAGGCAGGTTGGGGAAAGGTAGGCAGTATTGCTGTGCTGTAAGTGTTCTGTTGGGAGAGCAGGGGAAAACAGCACTAGACTCCATGGTGGGAGGAGGTGGGAAAGAAGAGATATAAAGGGTAAATCACAGACAAGTGCTGGCTGGAGACAGAGGGGGCTTGGAGGGAGAAGGAGACAAAATTGACATAAGGATGTTAGTGGGGTTCCTTTTGCTGAAGAATGGCAAGAATTATAAGGGAAATGGGAGAGACCTACACTAAAAACAGGGATAGGGAGAAATGCTGAAACTGGATGTCTGTTTTTATGGTGTGAGTTGGGGCCTGGGCCTCTGTCCAAAGGTCAGGATCTGGTCCAGCAGATAGACAAGCCCTGCCAGCTGGACACCGTCAACTTATTTGATGGGTTTTACTGTCGCTGGGAGAGAGAAGTTCATGGTGGGAGTGATGAGAAAGTGAACTGAGGCTGAAGAACTGTGGGGCTCTGCCTCAGAAGTCAGGAAGGAAGACATGCTGCTAGATTCTGACTTTGGAAACAGGCTTTAGGGTGGCATGTAGAGGCCTGTATGAGGTGGGACTGGTTTGCGAGGTAAGTCCCTAGGAGAGGCCAATGATACCTATTGGCTCAGCATTATGCTTGCTGGAGCAGAGCTAGTACAGCCTCTGGTTGGTCAGCGTGCTGTTCTAGCTGCAGCTAGTTGGTGGTTGTTTAGATCCCAAGGTGCAGTCTGTGATGGGGAAGGAGTTCTGAGTGAGAGTGCAATACTCATTGTAGTTCTCGAAGAAGCTCTCGCTGTATTTGCAGAACTTTCGGGTGCCTTCCCAGGGGGCATGTACCACGTAGTGGACCTTAGGGCAGTACCAGTCCTGCAGTCTACCCCAAACATAGACCATGAGGTCATTACAGTATCCGTGGAAACCCTTTGGGTAGTTACTGATGGGTTAGTCAACGTGTAAGGTGCGGAAGTTCTTGATAGCAATCTCGATCTTGATGCCTATCACCAGGGTTGACTGTAAGATAAGCTGGAGGACAAGGAGCCAGGCCACATCTTGTGCCATGCCTTCTGCTGGCAGAGTTAAGGTAGTCAGAGGCACATTAGAACCAAAGAGACTGTCCACCCTTCCCTGAGCCTCCAGTACTCCCCAGTTTTCCCTATATGCCTCCCTTACCCTCTAAGAACTGTCCAGTAACTTACATATCCTGACACTCCAGAGAGATGAGGCACTTTCTCAAGGCCACCCCTCAGACCAGCCATCTCTAGCCAACCCTCCTCTGCTGTGTTTCACCACCAGTCTCAGTCTCACCAAGTCACTGGCTTGTAGCATGGAATCAAAGATATAGCTGGTCCCTGGGTAAGAGATGCTTCTGGGTGCTCCCTGTTCCTGGCACCCTTTATGGTGATTAATACAGAAGGAATGGAGAGCAGGCAGCTAGGCCAGTCCCTGGCAGCTCTGCAGGAAGAAATTGAAGTCAGGGAGGGGAGTTGGAGGCAGGGATGCATTTTGCCAAGGTTCTTAGAGCCTGGAGGTGAGATGAGGCTTAAAAGTTTTCTGGAAGAAGGGAGTGTCTCCTGGGTTTGAGAAGCCCTGTGATAAGTGGGCTAGATGGGTAGGAGGGAAGATACATTGCTGTCTGGTTTCCTCCCTGGTGCCTTCAGAACAATTCATTCCAACTTCCTGGCCAGAAAATCCTGAGTCTCTGGGCCTTCTTTGATGTCTGCTCTGACCCACTGGTCCTGCTTTTGGTGGGAAGGAAAGAACCATCCTGTCACTGAAGAACAAAGAGTTTACCTTTGATCAAGGGTTCATCACTGTCTAATCCTACTTTCCAGACCCAGAGGCCATGTGCAGGGACACATCCCAGCAAAATGCCAGGCTGAGAACCAAGAACCTCCATAATGGCTCTCACAGACCTCATCTTCAATGCCCAGCTGACCGTGTCAACACCCTGCACCTGTGAATCGAGGCTTGTCAGTTCAGGGACCTGCTAGAAGTCAAGCTTGCCAGTTTGGCTTGCATTGCCTGAGACTTGAAAGAATGTGAATCAACAGGTTGGAACAGATTCGTAGTACTGGCTGATCTGTGGTAGCTTGTCCTACTGAGGACAGGGCTAACAAGTTCCTCAGTTTTTTATCAAATGTTTGGATCTTCATCAATAAGCTAGCTCAAAGGAACCTGTTAGCTCCAGCCCTTGCCTCCCACAGGCCTTTTAGCCTCTTTTTCCTGTAGGTCTTCTCCACAATTGCACATCAGGGGGCTTTCTTTGGTGACAGGGGTATCACTGTGTAGCCCAGGCTCCTCAAATAGGTTATCCTCCTGTCTCGGTCTCTTGAGTGCTGGAAATACAATTATGTATCACCCCACCCAGCTCCTTGGCCTTGCTCTTAGAAGAACTTATTTTCCTTCAGCAGCAGACAAGGGAGTCATAAGGCAGAGAATCGGGTGCTCTGGGCTCACTGTGGAGCTCAGGGGAAGGAGGAGCTGGTTTCAGAGAGAGACATACTAATGTTCTCTATGTAGTCCTTTATTTGCAGCCTCCTCTGGACTTGCTCTTTCTGGCCACACAAACTGGAATCCAAAATTAAATCTATTCTCCTCAAACTTTGTTCTCTGTGTCTTTGTCTTTGTTTTCGTGTTGCTATCGTAAGAAGCTTTGACAAGAGCCGCCTCAGGGAGCAGGGTTTATTCTGCTTCATAAATCAAGGAGAGCCCAATGGGGTGGGGAAGTAAAGGCACCTGGTCACATAGAATCCAGTAAGAATGCAGCTATGAATGAGCACATGTCCCTTTCTCCATTCATACAGCCCAGCATCCCAGGCAGAAAACAGTGCTGCCCGAAGTGACTGGGTTTTCCCAGCTCAATTAATTCTATCAGAATTGTGCTACAAAGGCACAATATCATCTCCTGGGAGATTCCAGAATCTCTCCAGTTGATATTAGTACTAATGCTCATAGTCGTGCATATATCTTCTCAGTTTTCTGTGCTAGTGTCCCCTGTCTCACTGTCAACCATAAAGCATGATTGTAAAAACATGAAGCCTTAAGTCCTGGCTCCATAGTATAGTGAAGTGTGTTTACCAAACTTCTGCCTCATCTGTTCACAAGGATAGGATTCTATACCTCACAGTGGTATCAGAACTCATGAGCTTTGATCCAGTGTCTAGCTCATGGTACTACTCAGTATGCACATGAATCTGTAAGCCATGCAGCCCTCAGAGTCTGATTTAAAACTCCCCAATATGTCCCTCCCTTGCATATTCCTTTCCCAGCTCGGCCTCTTCTTTTTTCTGAATGCCACACACTGATCTTCACTAAGTCTCAGGATCTTTCATCCAACTTCTGAAAAAGAAATTACTTTCCGTGGGGCTGGAGACATGCTGGAGTGGTTAAGAGCACTGGCTGCTCTCCTGGAGGACCCAACTCACCTCTCAGCACTCACAGAACCTATAACTTTCACAAACACCTGTATCTCCAGTTCCAGGGAATCTGGTACACTCTCTGGCCTCTCTGGACTCCTTACATATAAGAAATAAAAATCTCAGAATTCCGTTTTTTTTTAACCCTTCACAATAGTTTCACGTTTCTTACAATATATAACCCAGTCATCATCTCAGAGGACACAAGACTGCCATGATCTTGCTCTTGTCCATGTCTGCACCAGCATTTACAACCCTACCAGCTTACCACCTTGTCCTGCATTCCACACTGATGTCCCCATGTTGTCTCCTCTACCCAGAATGCTGCCAATCTTTCCCCTTCCCCTCCTGCCTCATTAATTCTATAATTAGTTCCTATGGGGACAGGCTGAAGTGTCCTTACAGAATTCTCGGCATAAAAGACCTCCCCTGAGGACTGTGCCCAATCCAGACAAGTTAGGATTAAGCCTACAGAGGCAAGTGGTTTCCCTTCAGGCTGCAGGTCGGAGCCTACGCCAGGCTGATTGAAGTGGCGCTTTAGGGTTGTCAGCCACCAAGCCTGCCCAGTTTCAGTCATTCCATCTCACCCTGACTCCCTCCAGACTGTAGTTGGAGCTTTTCATTGCTCTTTTCATGTGTCACATCACCACTGTCTTGTCCCTCCACCCAAAACTACTCACCTATACACAAGTTTCCAAAACTGAAGGGCACATTATAGAGGAAGGGGTTCACTTACTGGCTCTGGTCTCATCTTCTGCAAGATAACACCTTCCTTAGTTCATACGGCTGTGAGAATAATGTGACAATAAATATGAAAGGCCTTTCAATCATTCTACAAAACTGTATGTACATATGTAACTGACAACACGACTCCTAGGTTTTCCATTAATTTACTTTTGTCATATTCAGGGCCCCGTTCATTCTCTAAGCAGACCTAATGACAAATCTAGATCCATGTGCCACCAACCCAGACTCCCCTCTAAACTAAGCCTCTGGGACTCATCTCCACAAAGTTTCCAATGATCATTATGACAGAATTTTTAAAAATGTTTTACTCTTTGAAGATTTTAAACATGAATTTAGACTATACTGACCACCCACACCCTCCGCAACTCCTCCCAGATTGCCCCTGCCTTCCTTTCTCCTATCTCAACACCGTGTCAGTCTACTAAGTCCAACCAGTGCCGCTCATACATGGCTGTAGGGACATCTAGGGACACGGGCACCCTACCAGGGACTAGCTATACCCTTGATAAAAACTGACTGTCCCCCAGCAATCATCGACTGCCAGTAGCTCCTCAGTAAGGGATGGGGCTGGTAAGCCTCTGTCATGCTGGAAGTTGGGCTGCCAACTTGATCATGTGTAGGCAGCCACAGCTGCTGTGCAACAGCCCTGTCCTATGTAGAAGACAGCGTTGACTGCACAGAAGTTCTCCCTGAATACTAGCCCTTACATCCACCGCTTTTCCTTGATGGACCCTTACCCTTGCAGGGACGAGAGTTTGACATAGATAGAGGATTTAGGGCTGAGCTTTGCACCCCTGCACTTTTATCAGCTGTGATTCAGTAATCAACCATCACTCATTGCAAATGGAGGTTCTTTGATGGATCTGAGAGCTGCACTAATGTCATGTTCATATGTATCTTTATATGCATGTCTGTTTATATGTATTGTTATACCCTTAGTAATGGCAGTTTGATATGTCCATTTAGTAAAATTAGCAGGTTCTATGATCTCCTCAGGTTTACAGTACAAGCATGCATTCTAGCTTCTGGAGCAGGCCTTAAATATAATCAGAAACTGTTGATTATAATATTCATTATAATATTCATGTTATTGTTGCACCAATGGGCACATCTCACGAGGCTACTCATTATTGTTGCATGTGGAAGCCACAGCTGGGTAAGACCATTGATGGTTTTCCTCCCTACATCTCAGGCTTCATAGCATTTTCCAGCACTATAAAAGCAGAACAGTACTAGCTTGATTTCTCCATGTCCTATGATGCAAGTATGTGGTATCTTCATCAACAAGATTTTACCTTCAAGTCCTAGTGAGGAACCAGTAGCAATGGCACTATCCTGTATGGTTTGGAGGGTCTGCCCCATCATCTCAGCCTCCTGAGTGCTAGGATTATACGTGCCATGGCATTCTGATATATTTTGCTCGAGGTACAATAGAACTACAATTAATGGATGAATCTAGTCTTCTAATGATTGACAGTCTAAGAGGAAAACAATCAAATATGTACGGAAAAATATCAAGAGTCCAGCCCAAAAAAATGAGTTTATTTATTATTATTATTGATTCTTTAAGATGTTTTATCTCTGTTATGTAGCCCTGACTGTCCTGGACTCATTATGTAAATCAAGCTGTCCTGAAACTCACAGAGATCCACCTACCTCTGTCTCCCAAGTGCTGCAATGAAAGACCTGTGCTACTACATTAGGTATACTTTGTAAGCAGATTTTTCTCTGTCCTGCCAGCCAGCTCCCATATCATGACACAGAGACTTACTATTAATTATGAAAGCTCAACTAATAACTTAGGCTTGTTTTTAGCCAGCTCTTACAGCTTAAACAAGCCCACCTCTCTTGTCTATGTGCTGCCCCAAGGCTTATTTACTTCCTTTACATATGTCCATCCTGCTTTCCTGCTTCTTCCCTTCTTCCATGTCTACTCATGACTCAACCCTTTTTCTTCTCAGCATCCTCTCTGCCCTAAAAATCCTGCCATTGAGCTCTTTATTAAATGAATCTAAGTGACACATCTTCACAATGTACAAAAAGATTTTTCCAAACAAATAATCTCTTTTTCTAGGTTTATTTTATTATTTTTTAAATTATGTGTGTGTGTGTGTGTATGTATCTACTTGTAGGTATGTACACATGGAGGCCCGAGGTATAGAATCCCCTGGAGCTGGAGTTACAGACATTTGTAAGCTTCCTGATGAGTATGCTAAAATCTAAACTGAGGTCCTCTGGTAGAGTAGCAAGTGCATTCTCCCTGCCCCTGTCCCTGTCCCTGTCCTTCCATCCCTCCCTCTCTTTCTCTGTTTCTGTCTCACTCTCTCTTTCTTTGGTTTTGTAAGACAAGGTTTTTCTGTGTAACAGTCATGGCTGTCCTGAAACTCACTCTGTAGACCAGGCTGGCCTTGAACTCACAGAGATCCACCTGCCTCCGCCTCCCAAGCACTGGGAATAAAGTTCTCTTAACTGCTAAGCCATCTCCCCAGACACCCAAAATCATATTTCTTGAAGCCAGTAAATATTATAGGGATGAAAGACATCATGTCTGCCAGCTAGAGATGTAGATCAGTTGGCAGAGTGTTCAGGTCTGAGACTTTATCCTGAGGACTGGCTGCAGTGGTACACACCTGAAATCCCAGGACTAGGGAGGTGGGAACAGAATGATCAGGAGTTCAAGGGCCATCCTCAGCTACACAGACAGTTCCAAGCCAGCCTGGGTTACATTAAATTCTGTCTCCCCACTCCTCCCCCCACAAAAATTATCTCTGAATTGGGAGAATCTGAAAAAGTTTTCCTGAGGAGGAAGTAGTTATCCTAAGAACCTTGGATCAGTCTCACTGGGTAGTTAGAAGTTAAGTAACATAAAAAAAGATTATGAATTATATGTCTGCCCATGGCTAAGACACTAAGTGAGAGAAAATTCAGAGACAAAGTTAGAAAGGCAGGCCTACCAGACAGGGCTAGGCTTGAGTATGGGCAAAGGGAATAATTCTGGCTGTAACTAAGGAGTGCCTCACTAAACAGGGCTGAGGACACAGATCAACCTGATAACCAACTGTAAGACGAGGTCCCTCTCCCCTATGGCCTAGCTTGTCTAAAAGTCTGGGAGCCAAGGTTTCTAACATTAGGTCAGGGCTGCCTCTTTCAAATCCACAGATGTTCCAGGAAAGGTCATGGGAATCCAAAGACCTGAAGAGAGTCCCACAGCTGACCCTAATGTTGCAGTATGTTTCACTTTCTCCAAATATAAAAATGAGCCTATCACCCTTATTTATCCAAGGTCTACATCAGGCTGACAGAACTTGGATGAGTTCCTGTCTGGAGGGAAACACTTTCCCATGGGCTTTCCATTGGTATCTAGAGGCTGTGTGGAACTCCAGAAGAAATATTTGGCTCTGAAGGTAGGCACTTATCCATGCCCAGCCTCTCTCTACCCCCTTGCTCCCTCCCACTGGAGGCTAGAGGAAGCAGCAGCTGTTGTCCTGTGGGGAACACAGGCAGCGATCCACTTGGCACTGCTGGAAATTTCATAACATCCACCCTAACTTTAACAACACAGGGAGAGAGCAAGAGAGAGGAGAGAGGCAGAGGGAGAGAGAGAGAGAGAGAGAGAGAGAGAGAGAGAGAGAGAGAGAGGGGGGAGAGGCAGAGAAAGAGGAGAGAGAGGCAGAGAGAGGGAGAGGAGAGAGAAGCAGAGAGAGAGAGGAGAGAGAGAGAGAGAGAGAGAGAGAGAGAGAGAGAGAGAGAGAGAGAGAGAGAGAGAGAGAGAGAGAGAGAGACTGAGACCTTGTGTTTCTGTGTCATGCCTGGCACTCATAGCTCCCCACATATCTCCACCCTATATACATATAGAGGACCCTTTCTAATCTTACAGTTTGTGTCTCAGGAAGCTATGTATAGTGTGAGAATGGGAAGATATTACACAAGTTACTCACCAGGAAGCCAGGTCAGTGGTCTTCACATAGCAGTCATCTTAGAAGGTATCAAAAGTGTGAAGGATTGTCTCTGTAGCCTGTTGGTGTTGATGTGAGACATGCTCTCTTTTGTGTATTGAAAAGCATTTTCCTACAAAATATGGTATATCATATGGGTCCAGAAAGGCCTATCTGTCCTGGATTCTATGGGGGGAAACTGTATATAAGAGCCATGGAGAGAGACCCAGATAATGGAGGAGATAGCTATGAATGTGGACAGATACAAGGCACGAGGGACCTCTGTGCAGGCTCAGGTGTTTTGGTGTGAGATTTTCTTTTTATCAGCAGGTTGATGTGTTGTTCTATTCTGTCTATGGACACTTATTTCTTTTATATGTGTCTGGTGTCCTGGAGGTAAAGGATGAAGGCACCTAGAGGGCATCCTGTGGGGATATCTGGAATTTTGTGAGAAGTCTCTGTACAGGAAAAGAGAGGATATGTGCTACATATATATCCTAGAGGGCATCCTGTGGGAACACCCTGAATTTTGTGAGAAGTCCTTGTACAGGACAAGGGAGGATATATGCCCAATACCCTCGTCCATGAGATTGGTTATTAAGTACTTTTCTTATGCTATACTGGCATGATGTTTCTGTACGGTGGTGTGTAGGCTTAACAATAAGCTAACCTCTGTTCTTTCTTGGGGTCTTCTAAGGGATGGCAGCGTCCAAAAACAAATTGTTTCAGGGTAGTGAAGAAGATGACCCTGTGAGTTCTATGAGTCCCATGTCTCTTCCACACCTTTTGGTATTCAGCCCTTGCAGCAGTCCAAGTGTTCCATTTCTGGATAGTCTTGATTGTGTGTTGGCTATTTTGGAGAATGACACAAAAGCATTTTGCATTTGTTTTCTGTTTCTTTGTTTGTTTGTTTGTTTGTTTGTTGTTTGGAACGGACTGAAGGAGTGTACAACAATGTTCTGAGTAAGTTGCCATTCTGGGTGCGCCTGCTGCCATCAAACAGAAGGTATTTGCATAACATGCCACCATATCCTGGTATTTCTTTGTCATGGCTGTAGGCTGTCTAGGGAGGAACTCTTAATGAGGGACCTACAGGACCTAAGCAAGTTTCCTGCATTCTCCTTGGCATAGGAGAGAACTTGGCAGAAAGAGGGTCCTGGTGCCACAGTCTCTTCTGGACACCATGAGCTTAGCTTGCCATGCCCAAGTAAGCCAGTCTCCTCGGTCCAGTGTGCCAATGTCAGTCAATATCAGGGGAACTGTAGAGAGCCGCGTAGTGCCACGCATTAAAGTGGTGCTGGCTTCTGCCTTACACCTTCCTGCTGGTAAAGACTCTCTGGGTAAACAAGCCCTTAATTGGTTAAGTCTGTTCAGCCTGTCTGCTTCCACATTAGAGTAGCCTATCTGCAGGGTCCACGTGGCTCACTGGGGTTGTTTAGCTCAAGGGTATTTAAGCCTGTGCAGGGGTCCTCTCTCTCTCTCTCTCTCTCTCTCTCTCTCTCTCTCTCTCTCTCTCTCTCTCTCTCTCTCTCTCTCACCCTGCGGGCCAGAAGCATCATGTTTAAAGGATCCTGATTAAAACTGCACGAAGAAGATCTACCCAGTGTCCCGTCTTCCTTGCTGGCGAGGGCAGGCACATACAGATGGCGGCCCGTACCGGGAATTTTTCAGATCAGAACTTCTTGCAGTCAGGGCAGCGCTGGAAAGTTCCCAAGGTAAGTTGGGACAAAATTAAGGCCCTCAATAAAGAGGTGATTTAAGGTCTCCGGTAAGAAGCGATGAAGTTCTGGGTTTGGACAAAATTAAGGACCTCGGTATAGAGTCAATGAGGTCTCCGGTTAGGAGCTATAAAGTCCCAGGTAAGTTGGGACCAAGTTAAAGACCATGGAAAAAAGCGGCAATAAAGTCTCAGGCATTGAGCAAGTGGTTGTAACAAACCGAAAGTAAATTATTTAAGATGGGGACTTCCTAGTCTAATTTTTCTGGCTCTTCAGGAGCTACTTTTGTCAAAGAAACTTAAGATAAAGAAAAGCACACTAGAAAGATTCCTGAGAGAATGCGATGCCATTGCACCTTGGTTCTCAGTTTCAGGAGACATCAAGGTAGTGTGCTGGGCTGAGGAAGAATTGCAAGCCCTTGTAAAAGGAGTTCAGAAACAATCCCCTAAGGGGCAGAGGGGGAAGGGAGAGGAGAAATGGCGATGTGGGGAGGGGAGGGACCCTCCTGGAACAATGCCTTCAGCGCCTTCTCCTTATCAGAGTGAGGAAGGGCAGGGCCCAGGTACAGGGCATTCCTTTTGCCCTGAGGTCTGGAAAGCCTTACCAAATGACTTAAGTCTTGAACAAGTAAAGCAGATTGCCCATAAAAGCATGGCAGTCATTACCCAATAAGGGAGAGGTGAATGGTAAACTCACTAAGATACTACAAGGCCCCATAAAACCATTTTCAGATTCTGTGGCCTGTTTGGTAAAGGCTACAGAGAGATTTTGGCATTACAGCAGCCATAGTTGCAGCTATCTTATTTGCAGTTGTGGGTTCAGTCATGGCTGCTATGGCTATGAGTATATCAGTGCAGACCACCTCTAAGGTGAATGAGTCATCCAAGAATGTGGCCTTGAATGCTCAATCCACAATTGGTGCTCAACTAAAAGGAGGTTTACTGATTGTAAACCAAAGAATTGATCTGGTGCAGGAGCAAATAGATACCTTGTGGCAGCTGGCCCAATTGGGATGTGAAATGAAGTATCCAGGCTTGTGTGTTACCAACATTCAGTATGAGAACTTTACACGTGCTGCTAATTTGTCACAACAGTTGTCTAGTCTAGCTATCTTTTAGGAAATTGGTTTGCTGACTTTGATGACCTGATGGCACAGCTGCGAGTGGCCATCTTTGCAGTTAATTCTACACGTGTGGATGCGGGACTGGCTGCCAGATTGTCATCTTGGTTCCCGTTGCCATGGATTATCTGAAAGATTGGGCACGAATGGGAGCCATGGCTATCCTCTTGTTGCTTATCTCCTTCGTGAGCCTATGGTGCCTTTGCAAGATGAGGTTTGCTCAGAAGCGGTATGCAGCTATGGTTGTTCAGGCATTTACAGCCATTGAGGCAGGACAATCTCCCCAAGCATGGCTCACAGTCATGAACAAGTATTGGTCCTTCATGCTCAGGTTGTATGGCTTAGCACTGCACTCTGAGTTAGCTCTGGACGTGAGCAACTCCGAGAAGGGCGAATCTGGTTGCAAGTGGGTTGGTGTCCCAGGCCCTACCTCCAGGAAAAAGATGCCGGACAGGTGTGGCATTGACTTGGCTGACTACCAGGATTCAGTGTCCTGACAATGTCCACTGCTTTACTGGAGACCAGAACACTACCCTTGCCTGTTGCGTTATTAAAACAAAAAGGGGGAACTGTAGAGAGCTGTGTAGTGCCACACCTTAAAGAGGTGCTGGCTTCTTCCTCACACCTTCCTGCTGGTAAATACTCTCTGGGTAAACAAGCCCTTAATTGGTTAAGTCTGTTCAGCCTGTCTGCTTCCACATTAGAGTAGCCTATCTGCAGGGTCCACGTGGCTCACTGGGGTTGTTTAGCTCAAGGGTATTTAAGCCTGTGCAGGGGTCCTCTCTCTCTCTCTCTCTCTCTCTCTCTCTCTCTCTCTCTCTCTCTCTCTCTCTCTCTCTCTCTCTCACCCTGCGGGCCAGAAGCATCATGTTTAAAGGATCCTGATTAAAACTGCATGAAGAAGATCTACCCAGAGTCCCGTCTTCCTTGCTGGCGAGCGCAGGCATGTACAGGGAACAGTCTATAAGGATGCTGCATGTGGCCTACATCTGGCCTACATCTGGCCTGATGTGTGTAATTGCCCATCCCACTGACTGTAGATTGTGCACAGTAACACCTGGCCCCCATTTATTCCTTAACATCCCCAGCAGCACCCACACCAACGTTTTGGAAAGCACAGTGCCCAGTATCTCTGAACTACATTGAAGTTCTCAGATCCAGATTGTCATTTTTTCCATCCATAACTCTTTGGCTGCCATCCTTTCTCCTCATTTTAACAATCTTCTGTCTGGCTTTCCTTGAGTTTCTCCTAGACATGTTTTTTCCTAATCTAGGATAGAGGGTTATTTCAGTGATTGAGAACCCTTAGAAAAAGTTTCTGATCCATAGAACAATTCCTGAATATTGGAAGATGTCTGGGAGGCACTAGCCTCATGATCATATTTAACCTGGCATCAGTTCAAGGCAGGGAATCTGAGTTGAAGCATCCAGAGTAGAGTGTAGACTGAGAGTTGCGAAAAGAACCCAGGCAGACCTGTAGGTACCATGCAGACCAGTCCAGAATTCCTTGTCCCTAACTCACCAAAAGGCTTCCTCTCTGATTCAGGTTACCCATGCTGTTGGCATGTCCTGAGTTTTGCTAACTACCTCACCTTGCCTTAAACCTGGTAAGAACACTCAAGATCAAAGTTTGGAATCCTGTTGCCCTGCATTTCTCTGTCCAGGTATCATGACAGTGGTTAAAATATGTAGAGACATTTCTGAAATTAAAACATGACCCTATCTGTGTTATCAGGACCTCTCTCTCTCTCTCTCTCTCTCTCTCTCTCTCTCTCTCTCTCTCTCTCTCTCTTTCTCTCTCTCTCTCCATATGTGTGTGTGTGTGCATGTGTTTATAATTTATTATCTGTGTGTTCCTTGGACAGGACATTCTGGGTGATCTCATAAAGAGTCCCAGAGCGATATTAGTATATTAGTGTGTACTATTGTGGTGGTCTGCTAAGGGTTTATATTGACTGAGAAGTTGGATAAGGGTTTATGTTGACTGAGAAGTTGGCATTTATATTCGTCCAGTGTGTCATTCTTCAGCTACAGCTAAGGTGGCAAAATAGCCCTCATGTGTGTGTTTGTTTGTGTGTGTGTGTGCACAAAGTCAGCTGTGAATTGTCCTGTGTGTGTGTGTGTGTGTGTGTGCGTGTGCGCGTGTGCGTGTGCGTGTGCGTGTGTGTGTGTGTGTGTGTGTGTGTGCACAGAGTCAGTGGTTGGACACTGATGGGTGAGTACATTTTGTGACAATCTTATAAATGGTGGCAGTACCCTAATTAATAGTGGTCAGGGGCAGAGAGTACCTCACACATATCCTCTGAACACCCACTGAGAACACTCTTAGTAGCCTCAGAACAGTTGACTCTGGGAGTCTGGTGGAAAGGCAGAGTTGCAAGAGATTATACAGGGTTGATTCCAGGAGGCAGGGAGGTGGACTTCTTCTTGGAGCCATGTTGGAGGATCTTATCAGTTTGTAGGATGACCCGTGTAAACTTTTCATGTTCATGGGAGAATAACAGTCTGTTGAGAACAGAAATGTATTTCCCTACTGATTATGGATTATCATCTGAATACAGACAAACATAATGTCACTGGGTGCCATGGAAAGTAAGTGTAAATAGGAGCCAGGGATACAAGGATATACAGATAGAGGAAGAGGTAGCTGTGAAACTGGATATATACATGGATAGAGAAAATGAGATGTGGGGTTCAGGTTTAGGTGATTTTGTAGCATGGTCTTTTATTATGCAGGCTGTTGGGCCAAACCATTCTGTGTATGGACAAACTTTTTCCTGTTCCATTGATATAAGACCCTGGCTGCAAGTCATCAAGACATTTCAGGGGTTTCAGGTAAAGACACATGAAATTTTTTGGGATATACTTGAGGAAAATAGGGGGTGGATATGTGCTATAGGCATTCTTGTGTGACAATCAAGAATGAATTATTGGCCCTAAGTATCTAGGTTGTCTATCCTCTGTCAATTTTAGTCACTTCAGAGAGCTCTGGGTCCCCTGAGTTCCTAGACCTGACCACAGGTAGATGGGTGTCTACAGAGGATAAATTAAGTTCCATATCTGAGGGTAATTTGAGGACTGTGGTAAACAGCATTTTCCTAAATGGACCATACCAGGAGGTGGAGAATGTCAGGATGTGGAAGAAGAAATATTGTGACACTGGTGATACATTGATTAATATTTATGAAACACAGTCCAAACCAAAGTAGACAATCAGTCACACTGAATATCTTTAGAAGCTATATCTTGGTAGTCCTAAACTTTAGTACAGGAATTCAGGTTTAAGAAATAGAGGAAACTTTGTAAAAAGAAGACCACACAAACTGCATGAAATTTATCCAGTTTTGAAAAAAAAATACATCATGATTGGGCCAGGGTTCATTTTCAACAACTCCTCCACATGCCAGGATGTTGCTGGGCCTGCTCTGAGCACAAAAGAACCACCTATCCATGCAGGAAAACCCTAAAGCGTCACTTGCCTGATCTTTGGACCCCATATATGGCCCTCTGTTAGATGAAAGACCTCCAAGGGAGTTATATCATCCAGAGTTACAGACATTGAAACACTGGCCCACCTACGCCTACTAGGAGACTTGGGTAGAGAGAGAAACTCCACATTCAACATCTGGAAGGAGCGATGGGAAGATGGTAATACAAGAAAACTCCAAAGAATAGAAGGGCATGCATGACACCACCAGAATCTAGGAAATCTAACCCAATAACACCTGGAAACACCAAAGCAGGTGAAGTAGAATACAACGAGTTAAAAAAATAACTTCATAAAATGATAGAGGCCATCAAAGAGGATATGCAAAAATATGTCAAAGAAATAGAAGAAAATTAAAAAAAACTGGAAGAAATAGAAGACAAGCAAAAAGTGCAAGAAATGAACAAATTTTCTTAAAGAAAGTAAGGAATGCCAACAAAAAACAATCAAACAGAAGAAGAAAACAATTCAAACAGTTACAGACCTCAAAACTGAAGTAGACACAGTAAAAAAACACAAACTGATGCAATACTGGAAATAGAAAAACCGGATAAACGATCATTAACTACAGATGCAAGCATAACCAACAGAATACAAAAATCGAATAAAGAATCTCAGGTGGTGAAATCTGCTAAAAAAAATAGATTCATCAACCAAAGAAAATTTTAAATCCAACAAATATTTAACACAAAACATTCAGGAAATATGGGGCACCATGAAAAGGACAAACCTAAGAAAAATAGGCATAGAGGAAGTCTAAGAAGACCTGGTCAAAAGTGCAGAAAAAATATTCAATAAAATCATTGAGGAAAACTATCACTCTGAAGAAGGACATACCAATGAAAGTACAGAAAGCATACCAAACACCAAACAGATGGGTCCAAAAAAACTTTATCCCCTTACCACATAATAATCAAAATACCTAACATAATTAATAAAGAAAGAATAGTAAACGTAGCAAAGGAAAAAGGCCAAGCAACTTATAAAAGGAGACCTAAAAAATCACACCAGATTTCATTATGGAAATTGTCAAGGTCAGAAGGACCTGGATAGATGTTCTACAAATAATGAGAGCTCACTAATGCCAGCCCAGGCTAGTATACACAGCAAAACTCTCGATTACTATAGATGGGGAAAACAAGATATTCAATGTCAAAGCCAGATTTATACAATACATATTCACAACTCCAGACAGACAGAAATATCTGTGAGGAAATCTCCAACCCACGGAAGTTAACTTCACTCACAAAGAAGTAGGCAAATGATAATCCCAGTTTACCAACCCCTACCCAAAGAAAAAGTGGGGCAAATATACTCCCAATTACTCTGCTAAAAACAAATATAACACAAAAAAGAATTAACAATCAATGCTCCTTATTTCCCTCAAAATTAATTGTGTAACTTTCCTACAAAAAGACACAGTCCAACAGAAAAGCTACTAAATCAGTATCATTCTTCTGCTGCATTCAAGAAACACATCTAAGCTTCAAAGAAAGATATTACCTCAAGTTAAGTGTTGGGAAATATCTTCCAATCAAATGGACCTAAGAAGCAAGCAGACATAGTTACCTTCAAAACTCACAACTTAGAATTCTAATCAAGAGGAATGAAAAGAGAATGAGAAGGACATAAGATATTTTTAAAAGAGAAGTACATCAGTACAAAATCTCAATTATGAATATCTATGCCCCATATACAAAGGCACACATTCATAAAAGAAATACTACTAAAATTAAAAACTCTCATAAAACCTCTCAAAACTCATAGTGGGATACTTCAACAAGCCAGTTTCACCATTAGGCAGGACCGCCAGACACAAACTTAACAAAGAAACAAAGGAACAAACAGAAGTTATGCCCCCATTAGATTTAACAGATATATATATAAAATGTTCCAATAAAATGCAAAAGAATATATATTCTCCTCAGCTCCACATGGAACCTTCTCTAAAATCAACCACATACTAGCCAACATAACAAAGCTCAACATATACAAAAAGTGGAATTGTCCCTGTATCTTATTGGACCACCACGGTTTAATGTCAGAATTCAAGAACAACACAAATCACAGTAAAACAACAAACTCATGTAAACTGAAAAATGCACAATTCCTGGGTCAAGAAAGAAATAAACAAAGAAATTAAAATTTTTCTAGAATTCATGTAGAATGAAGACACAACATACTCGAAATTATGGGACACCTTGAAAGTAGTTCTATGAGGAAAGTTCATTGCACTATGTGACTATATGAAATTAATGGAGGATCATCACATTAGAGAATTAACAGCACACCTGAAAGCCTTAGAACAAAATGAAGCAAGCTCACTCTGGAGAAATAGATGTCAAGGAGGTACCAATTTGGGGACTGAAATCAATAAAGTAGAAACTAGGAAAATATACAAAGAATCAAAATAACAAAGAGTTGTTTTATTTTTGAGAAGATCGATAATATAGACAAAATTTATCCAGGCTAATTGAAAAGCAGTGAGCAAACATGCAAATCAACAAAAGAAGAAATAAAAGGGGAACATAATAACAGACACTGAGGAAATCCAACAGTTTTCAGGTCATAGTTTGAAAACCTGTACTTCACAAAATTCAAAAATGCAAAGAAAATGGACAAATTTCTGGATAGCTATCACTTACCAAATTAAATAAGAACAGATAAGCAACTTAAACATACCTACATATAACCTGTAGTGAAATACAATCAGTCATCAAAGCCTCCCAATCAAAAAAGCCCAAGACCAGATTGCTTCAGTGAATACTTCTACCAGAAATTCAAAGAAGAGCTAATACCACTATTTCCTCCAACTTTTCCACAAAATTGAAGCAGAAGGTTTATTATCAATTTCTTTTGATGAGGCCACAATTATATTAGTACATAAGACACATAAAAACACAACTAAGAAAAAAAACTACAGACCAATATCGCTCATGAACATTGACCCAAAAATACTAAAAGAAAAATTGGCAAATAGAATGCACTAACACTTCAGAGAAATCATCCACCATGACCAAGAAGGATTCATCCCACTGATGCAGGGATAGTTCAACATATGGGAATCTATCAAAGTGATACATTGAAAATGTAAAATCATATTGTCATGTCACTAGATCCAGAAAAAACCTTTGACAAAATATAAAGCATTTTCATAATAAGTTTTGGAAATATAAGGAATTACAAGGATTTAACTAAACATAATATCAGTGATAATCAGTAAGCCAACAGACAACATCAAGTGAAATTGCATCATTTTCTCTGAGTATGAAGCTGATTCAACTAGGAGTTTCTCTTTTTCAGTCCTCTAATCATATCCTTTTATTTCCATCCACACTTGTCTGCATAATTTGTGCCTACATACCATTTTTAGCATGTGCACCTAGCATCATCTTGTAACATTAAGTAAACATAAGTCAATACATATATATATGTATATATATACATATATATACATATAATTATAGATATAGCAGGTGTGGTATAAATTCTAATCTCAGAATCATCTGACCATGATATTTCAACAAATTAAGTCAACATCTGTAAGGACAAAAAAGTTGACTTTCTATCAACACCCAATATATAAATTAGATGCATTTCTAATGGATCTAGTTACAAAAGTGATGAGTCATCATTCAATGAAAAATAATGAAACAGTGCCTTAATGGAATAATTGAAATGTTGTTACCTATCTTTAGCTATTCTGTCAGGCCAAGATAGTATCTCACAGCTGTTTTTATTTGCATTTCCATGATGGCTAAGAATGCTATGCACTTTCATATGTAACTTCAGCTTTTTTGGATTCCTAATAAAAATTAGGAATTCTCTATTCAGTTCTGGACCACAATTTTTCATAGCATTATTTGGTGTTTTCCTGACTAGTTTCTTGAGTTCTTTGTATATATTGGAGATGAGCCCTCTGTCATATGTGGAGTTGGTGAAGATATTTTCACACTCTGTGGGCTGCCTTTTGGTCTTGGCGACTATGTCTTTTTCCTTACAGAATTCTCTCAGTTTCTGGAGGTTGCATTTATTAGTTGTCGATCTCAGTTCATCTCTGCTACTGCTGTTATGTTATGGAAGTGGTCTTCTGTGCCAGGGTACCTGCTACTTTCTATTCTAAGAGTTTTTTGATGGCTGGATTTCTGTTGAGGTCTTTGATCCATTTGGATTTAAGTTTTGTGCATGGAAATAGCCATGGGTCTACCTGCAGTCTTCTACATAACATCATCCAGTTCTGTCAGTATCCTTTGTTGACAAAGCTCTCCTCCTTCCAACTGCCAATGTCAACCTGAATCAAGAGAAGATTAAGGCAATTTCTCTAAAATCAGAAAGAAGACAATGCTGCCCACACTTTTTATATCTCTCTAATATTATATATGATTTACTTGAGAAAGCAATAAGACAAGAAATAGAGATCAAGGTGATACAAATTTGAAAGGAAGAAAATGTCACTATTTGTAGATGACATGAGAGATTACATAAGTTACCCAAACAGCTCTACTAGGGAATTCCTACAGCTGATAAAGAAATTCAGAAAGTTAGTAAAATAAAGGATTAACTAAAAAAAATTTAGTAGCCCTATTATATACAGACAATTAAGGGCGTAGAAAGAAATCAAAGAAACATCACCTTTACAACAACCACAAACAAAATAACATAGTTTGAGTTAACTCTTATCAAATAAGTAGAAGATGTATATAACAAGAACTTTGCATCTAAAGAGAGAGAAATTAAAGAACATTCCAGAAAATGGAAAGATCTTCCATGCTCTTGGATAAGAAGGATAAACAGTAAAAATAGCAATGTTACCAAAAGCAATCTACAGATTCAATACAATCCCCATCAAAATCTAAGCACAATTCTTCACAGACCTTGAAAGGATAATACTCAAATTTATATAGAAAAACAAAAAACGCAAGATACACAAAACAATCCTGTACAATGAAGGAACTTCAGAAGACATTACCGTCCCTGAATTCAAGCTCTCCTATAGAGCTATAGTCTTGAGAAAAACTTGACATTGGCTCAAAAATACATGGGTGGACCAATGGAATCAAATTGAAAATCCTGACATTGACCCACACACCCATGATCACCTGAAGCAACCTAGATGCCCCTCAACTAAAGAATGGATAAAGATGTGGCACATCTACACAATGGAATACTACTCTGCATAAAAAAAATAATGGAATCTTGAAATTCACAGAAAAGTGGATGTAACTTGAAGAAACCATCCTGAATGAAGCAACCCAGTCACAAAAAGAGGAACAGGGTATGTACTGGCTCATATATGGATTTTAGACCTAGAGCAAAGGATCACCAGCCTATAATACACACCACCAGATTAACTGGGATACAAGGTGTATTCTAAAAGATTCATATATGGTCCCTCACAAAAGCGGGAAGGGACAAGTCCCCCCAGAGCACATGGGAAATGGGGGAACAGTGAATGGAGAGAGAACTAGGAGAAAGAGAAGTGGAGGAGAGGAAAACACATGTGACTAGATAGATTGAGTCAGGGTGAGAGAGAGGGGGTGCATAAAAGAGGGAGCCATTATTGGTTTGAAGACAAAACTGAACCTAAATAAAGGTGTAAAGAACTACAAGACTGACTCCTACTTATAATTCAAGCAACCATGGAAAGGCTACCATAAATGCCCTTCCCTGATAAGGAGATCATCAACTAAATTATCCACCATCATGGAGTCCTCATCTAGTACCTATTGGAAACAGAAGCAAACACCCATAACCAAACACTGAGTCGAACTAGAATCCAGATGCAGAGAGAGGGGACAAGACCTGGTTGCCAAAACTCACAAAGACAACTGGCCTGAACAAGGAGGATATTGGGATCCCCCAGACTGATGTCTAGGAACCCAGCAAGGGACTGAGTCAGACCCACTGAATATGGGTCTCAGCTAGAAGGACTGAGCAGTAGGGCGGACCTCAGACAGTAGAACCAGGAAATATTCCTGGTGCACAAAAGGACCTTGTGGACACAGCCTCCATGGAGGGATACCCCCTTAACCTAAAGACAGGAGAGAAGTCCTAGTCCCTACTTTAAATGACTTGACAGATTTACATGTCCCAACCTGGATAGCATAGCCCTACAAGTGGAATGGGGTGGGGGATGGGAAGGGAGTGTGGCCCGGGTGCATGTCACAGGGAAAAGAGTGTGGGAGGGAGGGAGGGGGAGAGCAGGAGGGAGGGAGGAAGGGAGAAGAAACTTGGATCAACATGTAAAATTTTTAAATTATATTATTAATAAAACAAGAATAGAAATGTCATATTGGTTTCATTTTCATTTGAATATGGATTGTTCTTCCCCCTCTATTTTTATTAATTTTCGTTTGACATCTCTTTTGGTAGATACTGAAATAACTAAAGAATCTTAATTGCAAGGAATAGTAAATATATTTTAGAAATAAATAGGAGTAAAAAGGGAATCATCTAGAGATGTGAAGGGTCAAAGGGAGAATGCTGTGGAAAGAAAAAACAAGAAAAGTATATGAAGATGCCATGATGAAACCCTGTACTCTGCATTTTAAACTAAAACCAAAATTTAAAATTAATGACCATTGAGGTAGGTCAATGTGAAATGGCACTTTCCACCATATCAGACAACCTTAGTAAAATTCCAGTGACCCAAATTGAAAGAAGCTAGAAAAGTTTGTGTGGTAGCACATAGGCACAGACATGTGCTTGACCCCACCGCCTATAAATAAAAAAAAATCCATGGAATTAAAAATACACAAGACAAAACTTTTAATTACAAATTTCAATTAGGAGCAGTAGAGCTAGGTCAGAGGCAAAAATTGTTTAGTGCTACTGTCAAATACCTCTGTTCATTTCCCAGTACCCATGACTAGTGGCTTATAAAAGCCAATAACTAGAGCTCCATGTAATCCAGTGCTCTTATATGGCTTCTGCAGGCAGTCAATGCATTGTATACATTCATACAGACAGAATTCATATAATGAAAGCAAATATTTGTATTAAAAATTTATTAAAGTATAAACTCAACAAAGTATCAAGTTACAATCACGCCGGATTATGAAGGGTAATGGAAATAAAAGCAATTTCAGTTGTCCAATCTAGAGAACCTGAGTAAAATGCGCGAGTTTCATGGTGGAGAGAATAGGCACCAAAAGTTGTCTTCTTCTACACACACACACACACACACACACACACACACACACACACACACACACACACACACACTGTGGGAATTTGAATATACCCAACAGGCTGAGAAAGCCTTGAATGATGCTTATTAAAGTTCAATAACACTGTGCACCAGATATACTCTTTTGTGGAAAAAAGGATAACAAGTCAGGAAAGAGAAAAACCCATCCCAACATTTTTGTACATTGCAGACACAATGGAAACATTTTATTCACTAGAAAAACTTGCAAAATAATTTCCTTAGTGCAAGGGGTGAAGAGTAGGAAGACAATTAGGATACATGAGGTATTTTATTTATCATTTTGTGGAATAAATGAAAGCATATTTGCTGCAAGGTTCTTTTGTTTGCTTTTCTAGAATTGTTTTCACTGTGAATCCCAGGCTATCTTGTAGGTCATTTTGTAGACCCCACTAGTCTCAAATAGAAAGAATTTCTTCTGCCTCTTGAGTGCTGGAATTAAAAGGCCAGTGTCTCCACACTAACAGCTAGTGTCCATTATGACTTTTTATAATACAAATGTTTTGTAATTAACAAGGGAAATAATAGGAAAAGAAAAGTATGTGCTACATCATCATCATCATCATCATCATCATCATAATAATAATAATAATAATAATTGATCCTAGAGATGATGATCCCTTCTGATCTCCACAGACACTTGGATATGTATGCACATGTGTATACATAATTCAGGGTAACATACACACACACACACACACACACACACACACACACACACACACACACAGAGGTATTCTCTTTGTAGCCTTTGATTTTTTTCAAATCAGTGATCCACTTGCCTCTGTATCCAGAGTGCTGAGTTTAAAGACTTGAAACATCATTGCTTGGCTAAAGTATTTTGTTGTTTGTTTTTGTTTTTGTTTTTGTTTTTTGACACAGGGTTTCTCTGTGACTTTGGAACCTGTCCAGGAATTCTCTCTGTGCAGACCATGCTGGCCTCAAACTGACAGTGATCCAACTACCTCTCCCTCCCAAGTGCTGGGATTCAAGGTGAGTACCTGGCTGCTAAATTCTTTTTTAAAATTCATTTGCTTTCCTGATGATTGAAAAGGAAAATCCCAATTAAGTAGCCTCAATAAAGTTCCAGAGAGCAAATGTTAATCATCTTTGTCTAGACTGCAGTTCACTGCCACACTTCCTCTGTGATGCCTAGTGTAAAATTATGGCCATCTGTGGGGTCTGCTAGATCCAGCTTGAACTTCCTGTAACTAAAGGACTCAGAAGGCTAATGTGAGGAGACAGCCAGTGTTTGAGGCCAGACTAAGCAAAATAGAATGATTCTCAAAAAAAACCAATCATAGAACAAACAAACAAACAAAAAATGAGAGGCACAGAGACACACACTTACAACCCAGCACTTAGGATGTAGAGGTAGAGGCAGGAAGAGCAGGCCTGCAAGAGACTCATTTGCTAATAGAGAGCCCAAGATCCATGTTTACTACATAAAATCTTGTGTATAGAGGGAAAGATCCCAGAGACAGGCATGAAAACTGTAAACCAAATTAGAATAAATAAAAACCTTTTTATATTTGATACCTATACCGAGACACCGGAGTTTAGCAACTTGCAACCTAAATATTTTGAAAACGTAAAGATATTTCATTTGGAGGAGTATTTTCCTACTGAAAAAAAGATGCAAGGGCACCTTTAAACAGACACGAACCATATATAAGATACATGCACACACAACACAGAGAAATCTTCTAAAGTGTTGAAGAAAAAATTCATTCCATAATCCTGACAAGCATATGATAAGTGTCATCCTTTCTCTAAAAGTTCAGTTTAAAATTGGGTAGTTGCTACCTGTAATCAAGTTCCAGCAATCTTAGCTACCACAGACCTAAGACAGTAAAGTATAGGCAGGAGTTCCAGACAAGCAATTGAATCAACACAAGAACTAAAAGAAAATTTAAAATTCAGGTAAGCACTTTGAATGTCACTCAGGAAAAGAGTTGAATCACTTCATCGTCCCTCTACTCAAAATTAACTTTTGAGAGGAACAGATAAATAAGGGAAATGCATGGCCCCACATTATAGCTTAGCCTCCAATCTTTAAATTCAGTGATGTCTGCTAAGTTATATTGTGTATGGGTAGTGTGGATATCTCATTACAACAGTGTTCTCTTGCTTCAATGTTAGGATAAAGCGGAAAGGTGGTCATGCATGGGGGTCATGGAGAATTCCATGGCAGGTGAGGGTGACCAATGTGGGGTACAAACATTCCAGGAATCCAGAGCTTAATTGAGAAGTTTTATTAGAAAGGGGAAAGAAAGGGAATCACACAGGAAAAAGAGATAAACAGAAACAGAGACACAGAGAGGTGACAGGAGAAAGAGAGTTTCTCTCCAGTATGAATTTTTTCAAACCTTTGAAGATGCCTGTAACATACAAAGTTTTTCACACATTCATTGTGTACATTCACAGGATCTGCTCCCTTATGGAAAAAATAAGTACAAAAAATAAAAGATTTTATAAACTACACTGTATACTTCCTTGGAACAATAAAAAAATTCAAAACATTTTGTTTTTGCCTGGGGAAGGTAATGTTATTATATTTGATGATATAAAAAATCAGTATGTAACCCACCACCTGAGCTGCAGTCCTACATATGCTACTTTCTATAATACTTAACATTCTCATGTACTATGAAAATAATTTTTTGCACTCCTCATGCAGACAGACAGTGTTTCCTGCATCATGACCTCTACCAGTTGGTGGGAATGTTCCTCAAGGCCAGCTTTACCATGGGAGATGTTCTTATTTTCCATTGACTCATCTTTCTGCTCTGAATACTCAAAGACACTATCTACATTTCACTCCCCTTGCCAAATATTCCCCCACAATCAACTGCCTCCATCTTTGAGTCAGAGGGCATACAGTGCATTATCTCTATCATAATCATATAAATAAGAAAATATAGATTTATGCAAACACTGCACTCAAGACAGAAAGTTGTCACTTTCTAAATTCTAGCCCAAGGAGAGTTACAGAGGAGAATGGAGTACTATAACAACCTAAAGCAGAGCAAGGCAAGAAAATAGGATTGCTTCTGATAAAAATTCAACAATAGTTCTGCTTAAATTTTACAGGACTGAAAATATGGCTGAGAAGTGAAGGCAGTGAAGGTGTGGTGAAGGAGGAAATTCGAGATAGTATTTTCCCACTGCTGTGGAATAATCCTTTTGTATACTGTGAATATGTATTACTGTCATTTGTTAAAAAAGAGCGGACTGGACAATGGCTAGACATAATTTTCAGGGCAGAGAGAATGCTGGGAAAAAGAAGGGTAGAGTCTGAAGAGTCATGAGAAGATGCAGATAAAGCAGGAGATGAACATGCAGTACTGAGATAAGGTACCATGCCATGTAGTAGAACATAGATAAAATAAAGGTTAATTTAAGATGTAAAAGTTAGTGAGTAACAAGCCTTAAAAAAAATCAAAACTTGTTTTTGGCTTCCTAAAAATGTTTTTACAAACAATAAGTGTGGTAAGCATAAGCCAATAAAAGGTGAGAACTATTACAAATGTTATGAAGAAACAAATAAATTAGCACTGAACAGTAAGTTGCTAAGTGTGGATGGAAAACAAAAATAGGACTAAACTAGTAGAAGACAAGGTCACTGAAAAAAATTGAGATAGAGAAGGAATGGACTGACAACCTTGTAGAAGAAAGGTAAATATTTGGTGAAATAAAATATGGTTCTGAAGTTTTAAGCTTAATCTAGCTGAATGTCTAGTGAAAGTATTCAATTTTTATAATGTGGATTTCTTATTTTGGTATACAGAAGTAAAAGTTATCTTATTGACATGATATTATATGACTGAAACCAGGGTAGAAGTTTAAAACAAAAACAAAACAAAAGTCTCAACGATTAAACTCACCTAACAAACATGGGTAAAAACCAGGTGAACACTTGGGTAGAGATAACAGCATATATAAAATATTTTCTTCTACTAAAACTTACATTGTACTTGCTAGCCTCCCTTGTAGACAGATGTAGGTATGTTCCTAAATTCTGGCTTTAATAATACTAGTGGGAAATATATTCTCTTCCTCCAACTAAAAGAATTTCATATTTTTTCAGATCCACCCCACTAACTCCGAATCACTTATCTCTGGACTAATTCATATACATCAATTTTGTATCAGTGTCTTCTAATAGTAGCTTTAACTAACCTGTAAAGGGGCTTAACCATAGAAAGTAATAAGGATTTCCTGACATAGAAACTAAAGAAGGTTTATGTAATAAAATATTTAGCATACATAATTAGCATATGTAAAACTTTATCACATACCTGATACTAAAGTAACTTAGTACATGTATAAAATAAATTTATAATTTGGCCCAATTGTAAAAAGAATCCCATCTTGAGTTTTATATACATAATGCTTCCCTCATGAGTTATAGTTTTGTTTTCATTAAAGGTACCTGTGATTCAGAGTAAGAGCCTTTATTTCATGGGCCACAATTTATGGCATCTATTTACATGACATTTCCCACCTAACTGAAAAGAACTGGAACAACTCAGAGCTTTGCCATATTTATTGCATATATCAGTTTTTCCAGCATACAAATCATGCTACATTGGACAAATATACCAGTACAAAAGGAAGCATTCACACATTCCAATGGTCATAGGGATTTACTGCAGTGTGAGTTTATTGATATCTTTCAGATGACTTTGAAATACTGATAAATTTTCAACTTATGACACACTCAACAAATTTCCTCAAAGTGGGGACTACTAAGTAACTTTCATTTCTTCTTACTGTCCTAAGAGAGATAGGTATGTTGCTTTTTTCCAAATTCTAAATTCTAATGGCTTGCATTTAGAGTAACATATATTCTTTTATTTTCTATGTTTTCTGAAACAGAATATCTCTGTGTACACCTGGCCAGGAATTCACTTTGTAGACCAGATTGGTCCCAATCTTAAGGGATCCTCCTTACTCTTCAACACTCATGATGGAATTAAAGCCATGGGCCACATCTTCCTGACTAAACATATAATACAATTATTAAGGTAAGAATAACAAAGAAAAGGTTTCCACATTGCATTCACACATTTGACTTTCTTTTCCTCACACACATGTGTTATAGGCATTAAGCTTTCTTCACAACAACCTTCTTGACACTCATAAACTGACCCTTTCAATATACATAGCAAAGTCACAAATACATAAGTAATGCCTGATTAACTATATAGACTTTTTTCTTAGAACATCTTGGACATATATTTTCACCTATGTAACATGTATATTGCTTAAAATATTTGAATAGTATGAAACTCAACAGACTGGCATGTCTAGAGCATAGATCTTCAGGTGCTATAATTAAAAGTGTGGTATCTGTTAAGGATTGTATCCTTCTCTTTTTACATAATGCCTTGCAAACACAGAAGAGCTACCTTTCACTGAGGTACATGGTTTTCTGAGATAATGGGAACCATCACTATACTTTAAGTTGCACTTATTTTCACTGTTGTTCTTAATTTTTTTAAATTGTTTTATGTATGGCCCTTCAATAAAATTGCCAGAATACATTACAATATATTCAGAGCCAAATTTGCATAAATTTACACATGATAATGTACCTGCTATGTCTTCTAGAAGTTTGACAATGATCTTCCATATTATGGTCATCCCAAATATAGCCTGAAATAATAGAAAATAGGTGATATATTATTGCAAATCTTACAAAATTTAATTTACACCATAGAGCATTCATCCGTGGGGAGGTGGAAGGCAGAAGCCAGCACCACTTTAAGGCGTGGCACTTCGCAGTTCTCTACAGTTCCCCCTTTTTGTTTTAATAACACAACAGGCAAGGGTAGTTGTAGCGAGATATTCACCTTGTCTGCACCTGTGGCTTAGGCCATGCCCATTGGGGCGGAGACAGGGCCGGATGGGAGCACTTTTCTCTCTGAAATCCTCATTTTCTCTTATACAGGTTAATGCTTATTGTTGCCTTTCCACTAATGCATACCGTAAAACTTGAAAATTTTACTTTGATATTGATATTGAAGTTTTCCACAAGGAATAATAACAGTTCCCAACAGCAATCCTTGAACACTCTGGAAGGAAGATGGGGCCCCAAATGGACATTTCCATTCTACTCACCCTTTAACCGGTTTGGGACTGCTTTGCTCAAGACAACTCCTGACTAGCTAGCTGTAATGGTGCACCTTCTTATTACAACCTGGCCAGAGTTCCAAATAGAACTCCAGTCAAGCATTTTCGGCCACACTATGAATACCTACATATGTCACAGCCAATTCTGTTGAAAAATTTGGTTGCTAAACATTTTCTTCCTACAGGATCCCATGGAGCAATCATCGTCCCATTTCAGCAGGAAGTAATCTTAAGATAACGACGCCCCTCTCCCCACTCTTGGAATTTAGGGATAATATTCATCTTCATAGGGTTGGTTTTAGTTACTTGGGATTGGGTATGGAAGGTGATATTTAGACTCGGTTATTTCTTTTAGATAGGAATAGGGTATGGTTGGGAAAGATATGGTTCAGAATGATATAGGTAGATTGGCCTACCTTCTTCTGAATTGTTTAGTAAGAATGAGATATTAGTATTTCAGCTTACACTGTTATATATTCTTATCTGTGGTAATCTATGTACTGGAAGAATTGTATATTTCAGCTTACACTGTTATATATTCTTATCTGTGGTAATCTATGTACTGGAAGAAGTTTATATTATATTTTTTCATATTGTGTGAAATCTTTCTATTTATGTTTTATGCACATTATTCTCGCTATATTCTATGTATGTATACTTTGTTTGCGTTCAAGACATTTTGTATATTGATACAGTTTAGGATATTTATCTTGCTGCCCTCTTGTCTAGACATTTCTACTCTATCTCTACTTTAGGAATTTACATGTGCATAATTATATTGTTTAGGTGTGTATCCTTGCTTTACTCAAGGAAGTTTTAATCAGGTTTTTAGCTAAGTTCCTGAGTATTACAGATCATCCTCACCCGTGTTTCCTTTGCCTATGAGATTAGTCAGAAATAGATGCTTAATCTCCAATCATTTCATAGACCTGCAGAACACGGCATTTAAATGTTTTAATATTAGTACTCTGTTGAGATGAGACACTGCTGCTCCTGACAGCACCATGCACTTTCCCAAAAGTATGTTGGACACTGTCGTTGCTCCTTCTGGAGTTCACCCTCACTTCGGCCATGGCCTCTTGGGCAAGGAACTGCCCCTACCTTGACAACTGATCTGGACATGCGGTCCTATGTGCTTGCAGGAGACAAACAGAAGACTGCTGAACCTTGCCAAGTCAGGGTAAGACAGCCTTTCTTCCTCCCTGCTTTTGTTGTGATCTGTCAGGTACTCTTGGCCTTAGCCAAAACTGGCTGTACCAACATTGCTCTGAGACCTTGGGTGACTGTCCAGGTAGCTTGCTGTTTCTGTCTTCGAGGCATCTTTTGGAAGTTGCCCATCCGCACTTCCTGTCTACCCTAGTATTGCTATTTTCCTTCTCAGGTCTTGATGAGGTTGTAGATTAAACCATCACAACTATTATTCTCTCTTCCTAGTTAGATAGATTAGGTACTAGGCTTAAGCTTTCTAGCTTAGGATAACTCTATTGTAAACTCCGTTATGTCTTCATCCTAGGACTAGATATGTAGGTCGTTTTGTTCTCAATTTTCACTTGTTATTCACTGTTTTGTATATAGTTTTGTATCAAACCCAAATCTTTTCTTTAGACTAAAAGGGGAATTGTAGGGAGATATTCACCTTGTCTACACCTGTGGCTTAGGCCATGCCCATTGGGGTGAGACAGGGCCGGATGGGAGCGGGGAGAAAAGGTTGGGAGAGGGTCGGGCCGCCCCCTTTTTGGGTGGTGGATGCTGGAAGGCTCAGGATCTGCTGGAACCCGCCGCGTACATCTGCCTATGTTGTAAGTTATTTCTCCCTTAATAAACTTCTGTTCGGCCTAATTGTTTATCCTGATCCTTATTAAATCGCAATAGGTAGTGGTCTGGTCTCCAGTAAAGCAGTGGACATTGTAATGACCCTGAACCCTGGTAGTCAGCCAAGTCAGTGCCACACCCATCTGGTATCTTTTTCCTGGAGGTGGGGCCTCGGACACCAACACACATACAAGCAGACTTGACCTTCTCGGAGTTGCTCATGTCCAGAGCTAACTCAGAGTGCAGTGCTAAGCCATACAACCTGAGGGTGAAGGATCAATATTTGTTCATGACTGCGAGCCATGCTTGGGGAGACTGTCCTGCCACAATGGCTGTAAATACCTGGACAACCATAGCTGCATACCGCTTCTGAGCAAACCTCACTTTGCAAAGGCACCACAGGCCCACGAAGGAGACAAGCAATAAGAGGACAGCCATGGCTCCCATTCTCACCCACTCTTTCAGATGATCTATGGCAATGGGAACCATGATGACAATCCAACTGCCAGTCACGCATCCACACCTGTTGAATTCACTGCAATGATGGCCACTCACAGCTGTGCCATCAGGCCATCAAAGTCAGCAGACCAATTTCCTAAAAGATAGCTAGACAACTGTTGTGACAAATTAGCAGCACGTGTGAAGTTCTCATACTGAATGCTGTTAACACACAAACCTGGATATTTCATTTTACATCCCAATTGGGCCAGCTGCCACAAGGTATCTGTTTGCTCCTTCACCAGATCAATTCTTTTGTTTACAATCATTAAACCCCCTTTTAGTTGAGTACCAAATGTGGATTGAGCATCCAAGGTAGTAGCCACATTCGCTTAGAGACTGTTTGCACTGATGTGCTCATAGCTATGGCAGCAGTGACTGAACCCACAACTGCAAAAGAGATAGCTGCAACTATGGCTGCTGTAATGCCAAAATCTCTCTCTGTAGCTTCTACCAAACAGGCCATAAAATATGAAAATGGTTTTATGGGGCCTTGTAGTATCTTAGTGAGGTTACCATTCACCTCTCCCTTATTGGGTAATGACTTCCATGCTTTTATGGCAATCTGCTTTACTTGTTCAAGACTTAAGTCATTTCGTAAGGCTTTCCAGACCTCAGGGCAAAAGGAATGCCCTGTACCTGGGCCCAGCCCTTCCTCACTTTGATCAGGAGAAGGTGCTGAAGGCATTATTCCAGGAGGGTCCCTCCCCTCCCCACATTGCCATTTCTCCTCTCCCTTCCCCTTCTGCCCCTTAAGGGATTGTTTCTGAACCTTTTTTTTACGAGGGCTTGTAATTCTTCCTCAGAATGTGTTTCGTCCATACCTGACTCTCCTGTGCTGTCAAACTCTTCTGATCTTTCTTCTTGTAACATTTCCAGAGCAGCATTCCCTTTTTCCATCGCCTCTTTACAGTGACTCTACTCTGGTCTTTGAAACAGCTATGCACTAACTTCCAAATAGGCAGGACTCCAGACTTTAGCGTCCCTTGTTCCCAAGCAAAGTGAAGATCCCTGCCTAATTGTGCCAGCACGCTACTGTGAGGTCTCCTGAAACTGCAAAGCAAGGTGCAATGGCATCACATTTGCTCAGGAATCTTTCTAGTGTGCTTTTCTTTATTTTAAGTTTCTTTGACAAAAGTAGCTCCTGAAGAGCCAGAAAAATTAGATGAGACTGAGAAGTTCCCATATTAAAAATTTTACTTTTGGTTTGTTACAACCTCTTGCTCAATGCCTGAGTCTTCATTGCTGCTTTTTTCCATGGTCTTTAGTTTGGTCCCAACTTACCTGGGACTTTATAGCTCCTTACTGGAGACCTTATCGCCTCTTTACCGAGGGCCTTAAATTTGGTCCCAACTTACCTTAGGAACTTGCCAGCGCTGCTCTGACTGCAAGAAGTTCTGATCTGAAAAATTCCCGGTACAGGCCACCATTTGTACACACCTACCCCTGCCAGCAAGGAGGGATGCGACTCGGGGAAGATCTTCTTTATGCAGTTTTAATCAGGATCCTTGAAACATGTTCTTCTGATCCTTGAGAGACCGGGGAACCCCTGCACAGGCTTAAATACCCTTGAGCTAACTAACCCCAGTGAGCCATGTGGATCCTGCCGATAGGCTACTCTAATGCGGAAGCAGACAGGCTGAACAGCCTTAACCAAATAAGGGCTTATTTACACCAGAGAGTGTTCATGCGTGGGGAGGTGGAAGGCGGAAGCCAGTGCCACATTAATGTGTGGCACTTCGTGGCTCTCTACAGTTTGCTGTGTATCTTGAGGTTAAAGAATTTTCAACATGACTCAGAGGCAACAGGGAGCTCTATTTTATTATCAATAGCTCAAAACCTGATGGAGAACCCTAACACTAGACCTCAAGGCGGTTATTGGCTCTGCCAAGCACATTCCTGGGTTTCAGAAGGACCTCTGTTACTTCTCAACGTTTGAGGACCTAGTTTGAAAGTTTTGCTTGCTCAGAGTAGCACACAACACATCAGCGTGTTCCTTTTTAAATAGTTATCCACTGGGCTCATATGGTCCACATGACAGAGCCATGATTTTCTCCAGAAAAACACTGGATGTCTATGGCACACCAGGACCTAATGTTCATTGTGACCCAGTAATGCTCTTTCTAACTGTTTGTAAAAGCCCTACTCTGTTGTGAAATTTAAGTACTTGTCCATCACAGCTCTCTTCATCCCCACTCAGATGTTTTCCATGCAAACAAGGTTGAGCAAACATGGCTCTTTTCAAAACTTTCAGGTGTGCAGTGCAGGTGTACCTTGACTCCAGGTATAGGTGGTGCATTACTTCCTCCTATGCTTAGGCCATCTCCTGGCTTTGGTATATAAGACCATTATTCTCTGTAATAAAGTGTGGTATCAGATTCTTCTCAGCTTCTTATGGTGGTCTGTTAATCTGGCACCCTCCGCCAATCTCTATACTGTGGCTGTGCAATTGGAGCACTACTCAATGGGATTTGTAAATCAGTGAATTCTCCATTGCCATGGTTTGGATCCAAATGTCTGGAATACCCTGGGGAATAAGTGTCTATTTTAGCATCCTACTCTCTAACATTCCTGGTTAGCATCATAATCATCTTCATTTTATTTTCCTAGGGGCAGCACTCACTCAGCTTAATTCTATTTTGAGTGACTAACTATCCCCCAAGAATTAGTAAACCCTTTATATCAACACAGACTTCAAAAGTCAAATTAAATCAATTAAAAGTGACCCTTCAACTGTTTAAATCCTGCAGCTAATGATATTTCTCACAAAGACAGAAAGTACGTGTTCTAGAGCTTTCTCTGCAAAATTAGGTGATCTCCTGCTATGACTCTGCAGCCCATTATGACTGTTGATGGTTTCAGGTAAACCAAACTCCACTGATTCCCACTCCCAAAACAATATAAAATAAAAATGAAAATCTGCTTCATGCCACATGGATTATGGCCCAAGACGAGGATACTGCCCTAATTACCTGCCAAAAATTATATACACCTGAGAAATCTATGCAGAATAGAAACTCCTATTGTCCACTGGAAGTATACTTCACTGAACCACACTATTGTGACTGGTAGCAGCAGATAGTTAAACCATTTTAATCTTGCATGCAGAGAGAAAATCCACATCACCATTGTTCTACCATTTTCTAAATTATTTATAAGGCAAACCTGAAAGTGGAATGGAATATTCAGAACTTCAAAAAAACAAACTTTCAGTTTTGCAATCTCTGCTGGCAGTGCATACTGAAAGCAGTGCCTTTGTGTTTCACAGTGGACACTGATGTAACAAGCAGTGCATCCTCCCATGGCAGGGCTGCAGAGTCTCTCACAAGAAATAGATGTAAAGGGAGGCTCAGACAATAAGCATAACACATTGACCAAGAGAACCGTAGTCTGTCTCATGGGCCCTATAAATCCCAGCAGAAATGACACCTCAGCAGACCTACTCTTATCACCCTACACTCACCATGGTACCACTTATGTTCTTCCTTGCGACTCCCTAGAGCAGAAGGAGAAGAGAAACCTGGAAAGAAACTGCAAGATTCCTGCCAACACATCTCCTGATTGCTAAGCATTCTCAGAGTTCCTCATTGGCTGGAACCTCCTAGCTAGGCCTGGAATATTAGCAGCCCCTCTACCAGATGATCAGAGATCAAATGACACAGAAAAGTCCTTGTAGCTCTGTCTTACCAGCCCAGGAGAGAGGGGCCTAGTAAAGAAATTTTATATTTTAGTAGATATTATTCTGGTCTCATCCAATACATCATGCTCTTCATACAAAGCACAGGGTCCTTTGTATACACAATCCATTTTATACTCTATGTGCAGTGTCATCAATTCTTGGCCTCATATCTGTAAAATACTGCTGCCAAATGTATGTCACATTCAACAAGTAACTGGTCTAAATGATGTAAAACAGGCCATGAATTACTAAACAATGAAGACTCTTGTTAGAACTTGGAAGGAGGAAAGAGAATATGAATATGACAGAGTTATGATCCCCCCCAAAATATTTTGTGAAGTTAGAGGGAGCTTCATGGCTCTGTGCTCCTGAGACTATGGATTTACTAGAGCAACTCTAGAAGATCTCAAACCTTTTTTCCCCAGACTGTACATACAAAAAAGAGTGTTTCCTATTAGTCAGGCCACAACAGTTTACCTAGATATATTTTGTCTCAAGTACTATAACTATAGCAATTGTTTATACAATAAGGTCTGTCTTCTATCCAGATTCTTGATTGCCCATATCTGTGAACCCCAAGAATTGGCCATTTATGGGTCATCTAAGATTGATTACCAAATTCCACATTGCTGTTTAAGGAGCCTCCATCTTGCCTTTCCCTTTCTGCACTGTGATTCCTCCAATATCAAAGTTGTTCATGAACTCAATCCTTGCACAGATCACTTTTCCCTAATAAGTCCCCATGAAAAGAGAGCACTTGGGATCACTCACTAACTGGTCTAGTTTTCCTTCTACCTGACCCAAAAAGGTTCAGAGAGGAAGGAGTTGTAGTACTGTCTTCCAGTCCTGGGTAGAAAAAGCAGGATTTGGTGTTGACAGCAATTCTTCATTACACAGCATGAGGCAAGCCTATGCTACAAAGTACTTCATTCTAAACAGATATCAATAATCAACATTACTTGAGAGAAAAGGAATGAAACTAGAAAGATGACAGAGCAAAACAAACAGAGAAAAAAAGCAGTAATACACTTAAATAAGACATTTAAATGATATTAATAAGTCTTTTCTGACAAATAAAAATAATGTATTTTTAATATTTTTAAAAGCTTAGCTATGTTGACATCAAAAAGGCCACTGCCTTAGAGAAAACATTATTTGCAGTACAAGTTCTAATATATCTTATTAAAAAATACTCAGAGTCAGTTAACAGGGTGAAACCTGAAGGATCACAGAAAACTAATGGCCAAATACTACAGTTCTTATCTACCCATGCACAGACCAAAGGGGAGATCCTGTCCTCACACTACCTCCTCATATTGACTGTACTCTCTATGAACCCCCAGACTCAATGCTCAGATTGAAACCTCGCACTCCATGCCCCCCACCTTATATTCCTCTCTGTCCAGCCATGCCACTACTGTCTCCATCTCTTTAGTGATGAGGTTAAAGGTGTTTGACACCAAGTGCTGGGATCACCTTTGTTTGAGCTATTTTTTTCAAACGGATTCCCTCCTTCTTCCCCCCCCCTCCCTCTCTCTCTCTCTCTCTCTCTCTCTCTCTCTCTCTCTCTCGTAGCCAATTGTGTCCTTCAAGTCACAAAGATCCATCTGCCTCTGACTTCTAAGTGCTATGGTGAAAACTGTGAACCATACTGCCTGGTCACTGATGACCTTGGGTAGTTGATCTCCTGTCTCTATGGATAACTAGTGACTTAGTGTGTGTGGCTAAGTAGTGACTTATTGTGTTTGCTTAACTAGTGACTTAGTGTGTGGTTACCTAGTCACTTTTGTGTGTTGCTAACTAGTTACTTAGGTGTCTGGCTAACTACTGGGTTAGCTGTGTGTCTAACTAGTTACTTAGCACTTATACAGGAGTGTAGCTAACTATTGACTCAGCTCTGCAAACTGATCTTCAGGCAATACTTATTTGTTAGATCACAAACAAAATATCACCACCATCAATAATAAGAGATAAACAGATGTTTCCCATTTACAGACGTGGTTTGCTGAGCACTGTGATCTGTCACATACAGTCAGTGACCTGCTCCTCTAAACTCTGAGCTGACATAGCTGTATCAGGCAGCATTTAAATATTTGCACAGGAGAGTTACCTCATTGTAAGTTCAATAATTTTTGACTCAAGACAACTAACCAAAATTATACCCAAACACTCGGGTCTGTTTCCATGTACATGCCATGAATTAAAACATGCTGTGAAATTCCAAAATCACTCTCCCTAACAAAGTCAGGTCAATTTTCATAAGTTTGACTCTAGCAGCTGATAGTTTACCTTGAATCCTTCTGCATATAAACTATGCCACCCACGCTCGTCTGAAGGCAGACACAATGCTGAACATGGGAATCTTTTTCCCATGTCACAGTTGCACAGTCAAATACATGATGCAAATGGACAACTAGAAATTTTTGAGGAGGTATAGTCATTGATTAATTTTGAAGGTGTCCTAAGATGACAGCAAGGTCACTGCCCTGCAAGGAACTGATTGCAATCAAAGCTACTTGATTCAACATTAAACAGCTAGTCTCAAAAACATTTTTTTAGCAGGATAGAAATGCTGCTGTTTTAGCATTAATATGTCTTCCCAGGGAGATATCTTTACTGCACTCAGATTTGTAAAGAAAAATACATATAATGAAAACATACATCCATCTCTGTCGCATACTCAAAGGTGATCCAACTGAGAAACATTTTACATTTTATAGATACTGTTATTCCTAAGTGTCTTTTAGGTTCATGCTCCCATTTACACTTTGAACAATTTAAACAGAGACAGGAGACAGAATGTGCACCTACTTTAACAGGTGTCAGACTTCCAAAGCAATAATATTCCTGGATATTTTTTAAATTTATTTTGTAGGGGTAGGATGTTTGAAACATAGTTTTTTGCTACTTTTGAGCCTTTCCTGGGACTAGCTCTTGTAGTCCAGGCTTGGAACTCATAAAGATCCACACTTCATGAACCACCACTGCCCAGCTCCAGAATTGTTTCTTAGTACACCAGAGAACTGAAACATCATGAACTTCTTTGTTGAACAAATCTTGCGGTGAAGTTGTTGTGGATGGGACATGTAGAAAGCAGAAAAGGAAAAAGAAAAAAAAAACAACTAGGATCGGGAGATCTTGCACAAATTATGTGCCATGCCAAATAAACTTCTTAAGGAGAATACGATGTTGCATACCACTTCCAGTGGAAATTAAAGGAAGAGGACTGAATTCTATGAAGTCAGGAGTGACAGTCATTCAAAGGGCAAACTCAGGTAAGAGGATAATCAAACAATGCTGCCCTAGGGAAACACGGGGTAATGCAGGATCATTGCAGAGTAAGCGCAAAGTGGCCCTGGGACCAAAAGTCATAGCTCCATGTAAGGGGATGAATTTGATCCTCCAGATCTGAAGAAATCATTCCACAATAACTTTGCTCCAGATCATTACCAGCTTCTTCAAGGAAATTCCTGGTATTAGACAAGGAGCTCTGTTTTGTTTTGTTTTGATTTTTGTCATATTACACCAGGCCTTTAGGGGAAGCACCCAAGGCCTAGGTCCCAGGTTGTTACAAGATCTCCCAAGAATGTTCCTACTTCTTGCCTGATGGCCTATGTGAGAGCATTGATTGATCAGGTCAGTCCAACACACAATAGTGTTTTGCTTTTCAAATAGTTCACATATGGTGTCCCATCACCCATCTGGCTGAACTAAGCTTTTCTCAAGAAGATAACTGGAACTATATGGCACACAAAGCCTTAATTTTTTTGTGACCCTGTAATGCTTCCTTGAGCAGCAGGTCTTGTCTTTGAAATGGGGTTGGGCATAGAGGTTGGTTGTAAATATGGGTTGGCTCATTTGTAAATGTTTGGAGTCAAATATATCGTCAATCCTTGTAAGACAATCCTTGTCCTAGCATCATAATTTCTAACAGCACTGGTTAGCAAAACCTTAACTTTGGGTAACTTAGAGGCAGTCCTACCTAAGGTAAATTCTCCTTTGAGAAACTTACTGTCTCCAAAGCATTTATAAATCCTTCCTGTTACCAATTTCATTTTCTATATAACAGCTTAGTAATGAAATGATACCCAACATATGAAATACCTATTACAACCCCCACACAATTAGCAATAATTGAATCTTACATATAAAGCTTAAATGCAAAGTGCTGACTATCTTGAAGTTACTTAAGAAATGAGGCTTCTTCAGATTAGCTGACCTGCTTTTCATGGGTGAACCAAATGCATGCTAATGTTGACAACAAAGAAGTTTCTACAAAGGGCTCTCTACTCTTAATAATCAGGGCAGAGGCAGCCAATAAATCAAAGTTATTCAATGGCCTGGCTCTGGGCCAATGGCATTTCAATGCCTTCATGGAAACTAAGGAGTTAGGAATATGGCTGCAGCTCTGCATGCTGATCCAGGGAATACCCATCAAAGTGGATCTAGCACCTCATCATCTGCAACTCCCCATCTGGAAATGGCAACCCCTCACTCACTATGATGTCCTTTCCAGCTTGAGCTTGCTCAAAGCACAACACATCTAACCCCTGGCACTATATTCTCTTAGAAGCCAAGCCTGAAGCCAGTGGCAAGAAGGGCCCTGCACCACTTGTGACTAGCAGTTCATCTAGAGCCCCGATTCCCTAGTATGGCTTGAGTGACAGGAGTACCTTCTAGCTTTTCATCCAGGTCAACAGAGTTCTTTAACAATGTTACATAGCTAACCATGATTCTATGTGTTCAGAACTTAAATAAGTAGACTCTAACACAATTAACTCAAAAGGACAAATCAACTGTTATGCTTCTGACCATCCAACTACTGATATTTGTTCCAAACAGAGATACTCCATAGTCTAGAGCTCTCTATACAAATGTGAGTAATCTTCTGATATGGTAAAGAGAATTATATTTTAATTTAATGAGCAGTGTTACAAATTAATGAGTTCTGATTATTAAATATATCCATAAAAATGATTGCTATCCACAAATAAAAATGTTTAAGATATGTGCTCCACAAAAACCCACTGAGGTCATACAGTCACTTAGTTTAAGAAGGGGTAATCAAGAGGACCAGAAAGACACTGCCCAGAGAGTTAAGAAATAAATAAAAAACATCTTTGTAATGACAAATTGCATTAATTTCCAGCTAATACTCATAGAGGAGAGAACCTACAACAGATGGTTATTTTTGTTGTTACTCTTGTTTTGTTTTGTTTTGTTTTGAGCAGAGTTTCTCTGTGCAATAAATAACCTTAAGTTGTTCTAGGTATATCTCTGTAGACCACACTGTCCTTGAACTCATATCGGTGCACTTGCCTTTGCCTCCTGAGTGCTGTGATTAAAGGTGTGGACCACCAAAACCTGATTCCTAAAACAGATTTTGCATTCCACATATGTTGCCATCTTTAAGTTCTTTCAATGTCTGATGCCAGCAGAAAATTTGATAAATTTAATTAGTGACAGGATATTGCAAGTTGGGCCAGTAAGGCAATATAAGCCTTCAACAGAAGAGATAGCACCATAATTATTTCATAGTACAAGAGTAACATAAAACAGAAGGTCACACTTTACTAAAAGTTCATGAGGAAGAAATGCCAGAAGATAGGAAAAGTAGGTAAGGCAGAACAAAGAAAAGATGAAAGCTTGGTCAGGGAGCTTTGCTGAAGCTGTGTATTATTCTAAGTAAGCTTCTTATAAGGAATAGTGTCAAGTACACTACTTCCATGGGGAAATGGAAGGAAGTAGTGGCCTTGTAGGAAGTCAACAGGAGTTACCATTCAATGGGCCAAACTCAGGAGAAGGATACTCAAATACTGCAGTACAGGGGTAACACAGGGAATCCCAATAACATTACTGACTAAGTCCTCAGTGGTCATGGGCCCAATAACCACAGCTCTGTGTGGTGGGATGAGTTGTATTCTAGGGATCTGAAGCAATTTCTCCACAAAGGCCCTGGCCAAAACCAATTGTATTCTCTCCCAAACATCTTCCTTGTTTCAACGGATTAGCTCTATTTTGTTTTCAATAACTTTCCACAAGAATTGGTAAATCATTATATCAACGATTCCACTCTTCCACAAAACAGCTCAATGGTGGAGTGTGGTCCAACACAAGAACACCATTTATACATGTCTTCATTGACTCTTGCCTTTAACCTAACACTTGGGGAGCAGAGACAGGCAGATATCTATGAGATTGGGGCTAGCATGCAATACAGAGAAAATTCTAAGTCAGGCTGCAAAGCTACACAGAGAAAATCTTTTTCCAAAAATTACATACATACATAACACATATATTATATATTATAATGTATATATATATATATATATATATATATATATATATATATTAAAGAAAACAAATGAAAGCATGTCTTTTAGAGCATGCATAAAATTAACTCGAAATGTAGATATGGCCTTAGTCTAGGGACAAGGGACAAAGGCCAAAACTCAAATGACTGGACAGATTTTGATGATCCCTCCTGGAAGAGCTCAGCCTCCCTGAGGAATTTATGAGGCTTAGAAAGGGGAGGGCGCCGGGGGTAAGGAGAGGGAGAGGGAACTGGGATCAAGATGTAAAATAACATCTTACTTAGTTTGCTTCAAAAAACAGAAGAAAGGCTATTTTTGTGGCAAAAAAAGACAATAACTCCACATGGATATGAACCCTAAATGTTAGATGTGAAGGGCAGAAATTCTAGAAGGCACTGGAATAATTGAACCTCTTCTTGTTTTGTAAATTGCCATCCCTGTGGACCAAAAGCATAATTGAGCTGACTACAAAAAAGTTTCTACACAATGCTTTGTGATCGAAATCCTTTCCTTAGAAGCAGCCACTAGGTGAAGTATTAATACGCAGCACCCTGGTCAGGGGAGCTGCTAGGATCACAATGGGCCTAACAGAACACTGAACATGGCAGCACATTCCAGCCCAGCCTCCTCCTGGAGGGCCTGAAAAACTTTCATAACTCCCCATCTCACCATCTCCATCCCCTCACTCACCATGCCGCAACTGTTATGCTCATCCATGCTCCCCTCACAATTCCCCACAGCAGCACTCACAGAGCAGTATTCAATCCTCTGGCGCCTGTTCTGATATAAAACCAAGCCTGCAGCATGGCTCCAGGAAGTCTCCTTCCAAACCTGAGACTGGCTGGTTGGCTCAGTGTCCCTGATTGGCTAGTGAGGCTTGACTGACAGGAGCTCTTCCTCAAGGGTTAGAGTGTGCTTAAAGACACAGCAAGCCCTGCACCTCTTTAGTCCTGGCTTCTACTCCAGATACAATCATGCCAGATAAGGAAGGGTAATGGGAATAAAACCATTTTCAGGGTCCAGTCTAGAGGACCTGAGTAAAATGTCTGAGTTTCATGGTCGAGAGAATAGGCGCCAAAACTTATCTTCTGTTCTACACACACACACACACACACACACACACACACACTGTGGGAATGTGAATACAACCATACAACCAACGGGCTGAGATAGAATCATCCTTATTAAAGTTCAATAACACTGTCACCAGAAATACTCCTTGGTAGAGAAAAGAATAACCAGTCAGGAAAGAGAAAAGCCCATCCCAACATTATTGTACATGACAGACACAATGCAAACATTTTTTTTCACTAGTAAAAATTGGAAGGCTTGAAGAGTAGGAAGATAATTAGGACACATGAACTGTTTTATTTATCATTTTGTATGATAAATAAAAACATATTTCCTACAGAGGTCTTTTGTTTGCTCTTCCACAATTGATTTTGCTGTGAATTCCAGGCTGTCCTGGAGATCATTTTGTAGACCCAACTATCCTCAAATAGAAAGAATTCCCTCAGCCTCCTGAGTGCTGGAGTCCAGTGTCACCACACTAAAGCTACTGTCATTTATAACTTTTTATAACACGAATGTTTTGTAACTAACAAGGAAAATAATAGCACACAGAAAAGTATGGGCTACATAAGAATAATAATTGCTTTATTGGATTCTCCCTCCCTCTAGGCAACCTGGCCCTCTTCCTACTCTTAAACACTCCTCTTCCATCTGACTGTCACTCCACACAAGTCCTCTCCAGGGCCTGTGTCTTCTTAGGTTACCTTTCGAGGTCATAGGCCTCTCTAATGCTCACGTTCCTTCCATGCCCTGGAGTTGATCTTCCCTGTTTTCCACAGGTAACCTTCCCTTCCCTCCTGGGTCTGCCTTTCAGAGATGATCACTCTACTTTGTCATCAAAAAAGGGTGTCAAAAGTTGGATATATATATAAGCCATGCATTCATTAAGTGACTCCATAAAAACTGTGCATGCAGAGGCCACAAGGAGATGAGCCAATGGAACTTTCATGAACCAAGTTTCAATGGCCTCAACTGCAGAGCCTGTTTCTAAACTGCTCCCTTCCTCTTTATAAGCAAGCAACTACTGCCAGTTTTCTCTCTCCATTTCTTCCCCCAATTGGTTTACACCTACCACTTCCTTCACTCCCATTCCCAATAAACCCCTGTAGGTTTGTTGAGTTTGTTGGATCTGGTTTCATCACTCAAAGATGCAGCAAATTATTACAAAAAATAACAATAGTAATAATAATAATCTGAAGAAGAACTAACTGTAAGTAGTGAATCTCTTGGGCTAGCAAGATAGTTTAGTTTAAATCCCTTTGACCTCTTCCAGAAGACTGGAGTTCTATTTCTAGCCCCCAAACCTGGTATCTCATAGCCACATGTAAATACAGCTCCTAGAGATGATGATTTCTCCTGATTTCCATGAACATTTGGATATGTATGTACATATGTATACATAATTCAGTGTAAGAAACACACCCACTCACACACACACAAACACACACACACACACACACATACACACACACACACAGGGTTTCACTTTGTAGCCCTTGATGCTCTTCAACTCAGTGATCCGCCCCCCCTCTGTATCCAGAGTGCTGTGTTTTAAAGACTTGAAACATCATTGCTTGGCTAAATTCTTTTTGTTTGTTTGTTTTGTTTTTGTTCCGTGTTTTTTCTTTTTCTTTTTGTTTTGTTTTGTTTTTGTTGTTGTTGTTGTTGCTGTTTTGTTTTGTTTTTGACACAGAGTTTCCCTGTGGCTTTGGAACCTGTCCAGGAGTTCACTGTGTAGACCAGGCTGACTTCAAACTGAGAGAGATCCAATTGCCTCTACCTCCCAAATGCTGCGACTCTAGGTGTGTGCCAGAAATGACTGGCTGCTAAATTCTTTTTCTCAATTTATTTGCTTTCCTGATGATTAAAAATAAATTTCCCAATTAAGTAGCTTCAGTAAAGTTCCAGAGTGCAAATGTTAAGCATTTTTGTCTAGATTGGAGATCAGTGCCACACTTTCTTTGTGATGCCTAGATTCAAAACATGGCCATCTGTGGGGTCTGGTAGATCCATCTTAAATTTCTTGTTACTCCAGAAATCAGAAGGATAATGTGGGGAGACAGCCAGAGTTTTTATAAGCAACATTGAAAACTGCTTTCTCAAAAGAACAACAACAACAACAACAACAACAACAAAAATCAATACACAAAACAAAAAAAATCATGACAGGCAGAATGACACACACTTTCAACCCAGCACTTTGGATGTATAAGTACAGGCAGTAGAATCAGGACTACAAGGTCCTCTTTTGCTAATGGAGAGCTCAAGATCAATGTTCACTACATGAAATCTTATGTACAGAGGGAAAGCACACACAGACAGGCACAAAAACTGCAATCAAAACTGAATAAAGTTAAACTTTATTATCTTTGATACCTATCTTGAGACTCAAGAGTTTAGAAAGTTGTAACCTAAATATTTTGGAAATATAAAGATATTTCAATTGCGGGGATTATTTCTTGATTGAAAAAAGAATGATGCAAGGCCACCTTTATATAGCAACAAAACATATGTAAGATACATACACACATAACACATGGAAATCCTCTAAAGTGTTAAAGACAAAATCAACCTCTAACTGTAACATGTATGTGACAAGTGTCTTCCTTTCTCTACACATTCAGTTTAAAATCCAACAATCTCAGCTATCACAAAAAGTAAGAGAGTAAATAGGCTACCTTGTACACAGGTGTTACAGATTAGAAATGGGATCGACATAAAAACTAAAAGAAAATGTAAAATTCAGGTAAGCACTTTGAATGTCAGGCAGGCAAAGAGTGGAATCCCCACATCCTCTCTCTACTCAAAATTGATTTTGAAAAACACAGATAGTTAAGAGAAATAAGTTGCCCCACTTTACATCTTAGCCTCAAATCTTTAAATTCAGTGATGTCTGCTAAGTTATCCTGGGTATGGTTAGGGTGGATATCTCATTACAATGTTGTTCTCTTGCTTCAATGTTAGCACAAACCTGACAGGTGTTCATGCATGGGAGCCATGGGCAATTCCATGGCAAGTGAGAATGACCAAGATGGGGTACAAACATGCCAGGAAGCCAGAGAGCTTGTGTGAGAAGTTTTATTAGAAAGTGGAAAGGGTGGGAACCACACAGGAAAAAGAGACAAAGAGAAATAGAGACACAGAGAGGTAACAGGAGAAAGAGGGAGAATGGAGCACAGAGAGATCAGAGGAGAGAGAGCAGAAATAGCAACAAGATGTCAGAGAGCCTGAAAGAGTGAAGAGAGAGGGAGTGTAAGTGGTCTAGGCCCACTTTTTAAAGGGGTCTTTTGCACCTGTGTGCACACTAGTATTTGTGGAACCCCGGACTGACCAGAGAAAATTCTTCAGTGCATTCTCCCATGTGACAGAGTCAGGCTACCATAATGCCTGAGTCTTACAGGTTGATTCGAGCCTAACAAGAGTTTGCATCTAGAAAAGCAAACTATCAATTGCTTTTTCCGAGGTGTATCATGACCCCAAGTCAAACACCAAAGTGGCTGAAAAATACGCATGAACTTAATTCCTAAACTGACAGCAGAAACTGCTGTGTTGGGAGTTCATTAGGTCAGCTTGGTTTCCTTTTGCTAACAGTGAGAGAGATGCAAGCTGAAACCAATTATCTGACTCAGCAGCTCACTGCTACATTATGTAGGACTTTGATAAAATGCTTCAAAACAGTGTCTGGGAGTGTGTCCAAGAGAGTACCGGTGAAAAGGAATTGGAGGCAGGTAGGCACCTCCAAATGTGTATGGTTTTTAGAGCAGGATCAATTGAGTGTCCAGTTGAGAGATTGAGTTTCTAGTTGAAAGAAGTGAGAAAATGCATCCGAAAACACAACACAAGGGAAAAGCTCTCTCAGATCTGGAGGCTGGAATAAATGATTGGGGTGAAATGAGATCAAAGAATTCAGGGAGCAACAGGAATCCTGTACTGGTTCTGGGGTATTGGCGGGAGCACAAGAGCAAAGCCTCCCTGTTCACTTAAAAATCCTAGTCAGTGGAAAAGAAAATGGAAAACTAGGTTTCTGATAATATGCTTCAATAATATTGAAATAAGGAATCCATATTTAATGTGAGCACAGGAGTCCTGGATGGCTCCTGAGAATAGAAAACAAGAGATCAGATGGTGGATCTAAACGTGGGTGCTTTAGCATTTGCCTAAGTCACAGGTCAAGGCTATAATAGCAGCTTTTTAAGGGCAGAGTCTGAACTGAGCTGAATTCAGAGGAGGGCTTACTTTAGAAACCCTGAGGTTGGGGAATGGAATTGTGCTACCAGCAAATCACTGTTATGCCTAAAGCTTCACTCAATATTCCTTCTCCACCTACTCAAGGAACAGAAGCCTGAGGTCTCCAGACTGGCAGCTAAGGAAAAACTTCTCTACCAACACCTGCTGAGTCCACCAACACCTGACACTCCACCCCACATTGTCCCTTGTCAGCTGGAAGAAGCCAGACTCAGACCAATGCCCCCATACCCAGGGACTCAGGGTTATTTAGGTGGAAGCCTTGCTGGCTTCTATGTGTATACAAATGGTGGGATTATCTGGTTGCCTTGAACCAAATCCCAGTGTCAAGTGGCTGGGTATCTTCTGCTCACATGTTCCTGTCACTTAGGTTGTAAGAACCAATCAGATACTCTAGTGGACACACCATTTAGCGGGGTGGTTCTTGTGCATCCAGGCTTTCTGCTCAGATAATCTCATGAAGAAGTCAGAAGTTATTTCATATGCAGTGGCTTTTGCAGCAGACTGCTCAGTGGGTAACAGGTCGGCGTGGAGACCAAGACTCAGATGACCAGGTCAGGAGTGGCTTTGGCTTGACAGACAGACACAAACAAACTTGAGGAGGTTTTCATACTGCTGCAATTTTTACTTCAGATAATCAGGTTTTTAAGCAGAAAGTTCAAAGAACAGATTTTTGGCCACAATTCAAAGAAAATTACAGATATTCTACAGAAATTAATGCACATCAATAATTCCCTTGAAGCATTGGCCCGCTGTGGTCAGCTTGCCAGACATTTGGTTCAGTGAGTTTAGAGAATAGTCATTGTATTTTAACAGTAAACTTACAACAGCATTGACTCTTACATTGTTTTAGGGGCCCTAAGATCCCCAAAAGACAAGTTAGAGTTTTGTAGTAAATCCCACAGCAGCTTTGCTGTGTGTGGGCTATTTTCAGGCAGGGTCACATTGGAGGCAAGTTCATACAGCTTCAAGCCTATTAATTTCTCAGGCCTTGAGCTGACAGCTATTTGCTCAAATGGTGCCATGAGTCTTGTGGTTGAGGGCACAGGGGACATTCATCTGCTGATTGCTGGTCTGCAACTCTTTCAATTCTTGAAACTATATCTGAATGTTCTCTAGGCTTCATTGGACTAAGAATGGAGCTACAGGTCAAAATATTCATAATCAAAAAGCATTATTGTTAACATAGCACAAAATACATCTAGCACCCATTCCAAACAGCCAGCCAAGCAAGCACCTGCAGGGACCTGGACCAATTTTCCCCAGGAGGCGTAACCACATGTGGTGCGAATCTCTGGACAGGTAGCCACTTCTCAGCCATTGCTACACTGTCTCCACTGGGGTGGTGTGGCAGCCTTTGGTTCTGTGTATATGAACAGAAGATGGAGAACACTGGAGTAAACCATTTCTCCTTCCTGATATCCCTGTAACTCTCTCACTCCCCCTCCCTCGATCTCTCACTCCCATTCCATCTCTTTGCCTCGTGCTTCTATCTCTTGTGTTGCAGATCACATCAGAAGTTCAGGGACTGCAACCTCCTGAGATGGAACCCCTCTGTAGGTCTGTATTATCATCTGTGTAAGTTGTTCCTAAGTCTCATATGATGGCTACCAATATTGTGTACATGATGTGGGGTTTCTCTTCCATGATTTCTTCCCTATTACCTGATATCAAGATGATAAAAAAGAATTGAAAATATGTACAGGGTTAGAGATATGGATGAACAAATTTATGATAAGTTCATTGCCATGACCTATGCCAGTTTTCTGAGAACATACTGTGGGTCCCCCTACAGGAATACTGAAGGGTGTAACCTTCTTATGAAAAACCATGAACAGTCACAAACTCACACACTGACATCACATAACTAAATCAAATCTCTAAACAGATTTCCATATGTGAATATCTTCTCTTATGAGCACTCATTCTGTAACCCATGTGTTGAGGGTCTTAAAGTCCTCAAAGTTTTCCTGCAACGTGAATTGCTTCATGTAACAGAAAGAAAGCATAAATGATTGGGGTTAGAGAAAACTATTCATCTGAATGAGGTTTTTATGTAAATAAAGACAAATGTTACGATGAAACAGGGATCCCTTATCAGTTAACTCCTACAACTATTGTCCATATGAGTTTGCATGTGAGAACAAAACAGACATTGTAATGCTTGAACTGATTGTTCACACTTGCCAGATATTTTTGTCTCCAGAATCATATATAACTCAATAAATGTTGCCTTAAGATCATACTACATTCTTTCTAGTAAGATCCTTTCCATAAGAGTTTCCTTAGGTCCACAAAGGTTATTGTGATAAGGAAAGTGCACAACTTTACCACAATGCTTACATGTATAGGGTTTCTATGCTCTATGATTTATTTTTTATGTGATTATAAAGACAAATGATACATAGAGAGGGTTTTCCATATGGGATAAATTCAGAGTCTTTCAAGTGTGCATTCTTTTATGACTTAATATAGTGCTGGGATGAGCAAAGGCTTGACCACATTGATGGCATTCATAAAGATTCTCTCCAGTATGTTTTCTTGTATTATTTTAAGCACATCATGTGTTGTGAAAGCTTTACTACATTGATTACATTCTTAGGGTCTCCCTCGAGTATGTGTTCTTTTGTGATGTACCAGATTGTTCTGTTGTGAAAATGCTTTACCACATTGATTGCATCCATAGGGTTTCTCTCCAGTATGTGTTCTATGATGACGTTGGAGAGTACTGGCATGTGAAAACGCTCTACCACATTGATTACATACATAGGGTTTCTCTCAAGTATGTGTTCTATAATGAGATTGGAGACTACTGACATATGAAAATGCTCTACCACATTGATTACATACATAGGGTTTCTCTCCAGTATGTGTTCTCATATGTCTTTTAAGGTGACCATTACTTGCAAATGCTTTACCACATTGAGTACATTCATAGGGTCTCTCTCCTGTATGTATTCTTTTATGGCATACCAGATTGCTGTGTTGTGAAAAAGCTTTACCACATTGATTACATTCATAGGGTTTCTCTCTAGTATGTGTTCTATGATGAGATTGGAGATAACTGACAAGTGAAAATGCTCTACCACATTGATTACATACATAGGGTTTCTCTCCAATATGTGTTTGTATGTGTCTTGTAAGGTTACCATTACTTAGAAATGCTTTACCACATTGATTACATCCAGAAGGTCTCTCTCCAGTAAGTGTTCTTTTATGATTTTTGAGATGATTGCAAAGTGAATAAACTTTACCACATTGATTATAGTCTTGTGTTTTCTCTCCCGTATGTCTTCTAATACATCTTTTAAGCGTAGTATGTCTTGCAAATGTTTTACCACATTGATTACATTCATATGTTTTCTCTGCCATGTGTGTCCTTTCATGGGGTTGGAGGAAACTGTGGCATGCAAACACTTCACCATACTGTAGACTTCGATATGGTTTCTCTCCACTATGAATTTTTTCAAGTCATTAAAGATGCCTATAACATACAAAGTGTTTTACACATTCATTGTGTACATTCACAGGATGCAATCCCTTAAGGCTTCTTTCATTCCTGAAAAGATAATTACCGTATGTAAATCTTTATCACATACATAATACTAAAGAAACTTATTACATGTATAAAATAAATTTATGACTTGGCCTAATTGTAAACAAGAATCAGATCTGGAGTTTTACATTCATAATGCTTCCCTCATGAGCTTTTATTTTGTTTTCATTGAAGATAACTGTGATTCAGAAGAAGAGCCTTTATTTCATGGCCCATATTTATGGCATCTATTTACATGATATTTCCCACATAACTGAAAAGAACTGGATCAACTTGGAGCTTTGCCATATTTATTGCATTCATCAGTTTTTCTATAGTATAAATTACACTACGTAGGCTAAATATACCAGTAAAAATGGAAGCATTCACACATTCCAATGGTCATTAGGATTTACTGCAGTGTGAGTTTGTTGATATCTTTCAGATAATTTTGGAATATGGATAAATTTTAAACTTGTTTCACACTCAACAAATATCCTCAAAGTGGGAACTAGTAAATATCTTTCATTTCTTCTCACTGTCCTAAGAGACAGTGGTATGTTGCTTCTTTCCATATTCTAAATTATAATGGCTTGCATTTAAAGTCACATATACTATTTTTTAGGTGTTCTGATACAGAATGTTTCTGTGTAGACCTGGCTAGCCTGGAACTCACTTTGTACCAGGCTGGTCACAAACTTGAGGGATCTACCTTGCTCATCCTCATTAACACTGGAATTAAAGGCATGGGCCACAACTACCTGACTCAACATATGACATACTTATTAAAGTAAGAATAACAAATACAAGGTTTCCACATTCATTCACACACTTTGATTTCCCTTTCCTCATAGACATGTGTTAGAGGGATGAAGCTTTCTCCACAAAAACCTTCTTGACATACATAAACTGACCCTATCAATATACATAGGAAAGTCACAAATGTATAAGCAATGCCTGTTTAACTATAGACTTTTTTATTAGAAGATCTTGGACATATACTTATCACCTCTGCAACATGCATATTGTTTAAAATATTTGAATAGTATGAAACTAAACAGACTGACATGTCTAGAGCATAGATCCTCTGGTGCTATAATTCAAAGGGTGGTATCCATTCAGGCATTGTTTACTTCTCTCTTCACATGAATGCCTTGAAAACAAAGAAGAGCTATCTTTCAATGAGGTACATGGTTTTGTGAGAAAATGAGAACCATCAATATATTTTAAGCTGTGCTTATTTTCACTGCTGGTCTTCTTAATATTTTTTAATTTTTTATGTGTGTCTCTTAAATAAAATTTCCAGAATGCATGAGAATATCTTCAGAGCCAAATTTGCATAAATTTACACATGAAAATTTACCTTATGTCTTCTAGAAGTTTGACAATGATCTTCCATATTATGGCCATCCCAATTATAGCCTGAAATAAAAGAAAATATATAATGTATTATTGCAAATTTTACAAAATTTAAGGTAATAACTTCAATGAAACTTATACCCATGTATCAGTCACCCAAGTTTTCCTTTTATTCAACCCAAATTACAGAATAGTATCAATAACTAAGAAACATTTTGTCCCTTATTTTAAAACATGAAGGAAAATTCCGACTTACCTGTATCATTGAGGTTCATGTAGGTATCCAGCATCACATCTATGTAGAGACATTTCTGAGAAGAATTTAGCAAAGCCCACTCTTCCTGAGTGAAGTATATGTGCAAATCATCATAGGTCACTGCATCCTACAATAACCCATACATGTGTGACAAAAAAGTATAATACATTGAAAAAGGTAAATTTTTGACAATATATGCATATAAGTCTGGAGCCTCTCACGTTTATTTCATGACATGGACATTATAATGCATTTATCTAATCCATTTAGTAGGAAACTGAATAGGATGTTCACATGCTCCATTTCTTGGCCTTTTAAGTAGCATATAGCCCTGATCAAAAAAAAAATACCAATAAACAGACATAAAGGGCGAGGCAAGCTTCCAAAACAACTCTTCTGAGAACACATCAGAAATAAATTGTACAATAGGCACAGCCTATCACAGAAATACCGCAGGCAATGGAAACGTCTATCTGTCTTTGTTAGGGTTTCATTGCTATTAAGATACTCCAAGGACTAGGGCAACACTTACAAAGAAAACATTTAATTGAGGTGTCACACTTAAAAGTTCTGAGGTTCAGTTAAACATTGTTATGGCATGGAGCATGTCAGCATGAAGGCTGTTGTGTTCCTTGAGGTAAGATTCCTTACAGCATGACTCAGAGGCAACAGGGAGTTGTCTGACACACTGGGCAGCATAAGAATAAGAAACCTCAATGCTTGACCCTACACTAATATGCTTCCTCTAACAGGATAAATGTGACAATCCAACATAACCACACCTCATCTATTGTCACAAGTGAGAACTCACAGAGTATGGACTGACAGCTGGGAGACTTTTATAGCACCAAACTAGACCCTCTGAATGTGGTTGACACTTAGGTGACTTGATATGTTAGGGGGCCCCTGGCAGTGAAACCAGGACCCATCACAGTTGCTTGAACTATGATGTTGGAGCCCACATTCATTGTGGGATACATTGCTCAGTCTTTATAAAGAATATAGTGGCTTGGTACTTCCTCAGCTTCGTATGCCAGACATTGTTGGTTCCTAAATGAGGGTCTTACTTTCTCTGGCTATTGAAAGGGGGGAAAGAAGGGAGAGAGTTTGGGGATGAAGATGGTGGCGGAGGAAAACTGCAGTTGGCATGTTAAATAAGAACTAAATTTTATAAGAAATTTAAAAAGAAGCAATCTATTATTAGAATCATGCACTCAAAGTGACTGCTTTTACTCTCATTGTTGTTTCAGTAACAAGGATTTATAAAACAAGTTCATTCCCAGTTTTTGTATATTCAGCTTAAGTGTGAGAGAGGTATCCCATGAGTTCTTATTACATACCATAGTAGAGGTTGTCAGATACCCTGCATCTGGAGTTGAGGTTGTAATGAGCCTAGAATTTTGGGTTTTGCCATCTGAACTCAGGTCATCCCCCAGTACAATATGGACCAAGCCACGTGCCACAAACTTTTTAGGCAAAACAGTAAATGTGATTTCCAGATTCAAAACAACAAGAATAAAAGTCAGTACATTAATAGAAAAGAAACAAATAATCAATGAGAACTTGGTTCATTAGTGTGTATATTCTGTATAAGACAAATTTGCAACATGAATCAAATACAATACAAACTACATTCCTGACAGCTTATAAAAGGATACCTGATTCCAAAGATTCAGCAAATGGGAAACAGATAGAATCTCAATATGATTATGAAAAGCATATCACATATTGACACAGCATGGCTTCTATACCAACAACAAACATGCAGTGATTGAGAGGTATTCAATATTTGAGAAAACAAAGGGGAGGAAGAGAAAAAGAAAAAAAACAATAAGAGGTAAATATAGCCAACTTTTTTTGTCAAAAAACCAAGGAAAACTCATCCACGTAAACTGAGATCTTGAGCAATGTTACCTAGCTACCCATGACTCTCTGTGTTTAGAACTAAATAAACAGACTCTTAACAAAATTATCTCAAAAGGATGTTTAATCTGTTCTGCTTCTGACCCTACAACTACTGATATTTTTCCAGAGACACCCCATAGTATAGAGCTCTTTATACAATGGGGGTAATCTCCTGATATGGTTAAGTGAATTACATTTTAATTTAATGAACAGTGTTACAAATTAATGAGTTCTGTTTATTAAATATATTCATAAAAATGATTGTTTTCCACAAATATAATGTTTAAGGATCCTGGTTCCAAAAAACCCACTGTGGTCATACAGTTACTTAGTTTAAGAAGGGGTAATAAAGAGGACAGAAGGAAATTGCTCACAGACTTAAGAAATAAATAAAGAAAAAAATCTCTGTAATGACAATTGAATTCATTTCTGATTAATAGTCAAAGAGGAGAGAACCTACAACAGATGGTTATTTTTGTTGTTTTTGAGACAGTGTTTCTTTGTGCAATAAATAGCCTTTGGTGTCCTAGGTATATCTCTGTAAACCATGCTGGCCTTGAACTCACATGGATGTACTTGCCCGTGCCTCCTAAGTGCTGTGATTTATGGCAGGGACCACGACAAACTGGCTCCTAAAACAGAATTTACATTCCACATATGTTGCCATCTTTAAGTACTTTCAATGTCTGACTCTAGCTTATATTTTTAGGAATTTAAATAGTGACAGGATACTGCAAGTTGGGCCAGCAAGGCAATATTAGCCTTCAACAGAAAAGATAGCACCATAATCATTTCATAGTATAGGAGTAACATGAAACAGCAGGTCACAATTTACTGAAAGATCCTGAGGGAGAAGTGTCAGAAGAGGAGAAAGAAAGGCAGAACAAAAAAAGATAAAAGATGGGGCAGGGAGGTATTGCTTACGCTATGTCTTATTCTAAGTAAACTTCTTATGAGGAAAAGCATCTGGTATACTACTTCCATGGGGAAATGGAAGGAAATGGTGACTACTAGGACAGCACAAGGAGTTAGCATTCAAGAAGACAAATTTAGGAGGTTACTCAAACAATGCAGTAAAAGAGGAATCCCAGGAACATTACTGACTAAGCCCACACTGTCCATGGGCACAAAAACCACAGCTCCATGTGGTGGGAAGGGTTTGTTCTAAGGATCTCATGCAACCCTCCCACAAAGACCCTGGCCACAGACAAATGCATTCTCTCCCAAGTATATTCCTTCTTTTTAATTGGGGAGCTCTATTGCATTATCAATAGCTCAAAGCCTTATAGAGAACAACTAACAATAGACTCCAAGGCTGTTATTGTCTCTGCCAAGCACTTTCCTGGGTATCAGAAGGACCTATTTTACTTCTCCATGTGTAAGGACATAATTTGAAAGTTTTGCTTGCTCAGAATAGCCCACAACACATCACTGATTTCCTTTTTAAACAGTTGTCCCCTGGGCTCATAATGCCCATATGACAGAGCCATGATTTTCTCAAGAATAACACTAGATGTCTATGGTACATCAGGAACTTATGTTCATTGTGACCCAGTAATGCTCTTTCTAACAGCTTGTATAAGCCCTACTGTGTTGGAAAATTTAATTCCTTGTACATTACAGCTTTCTTCATCCCCACCCAGATGTAGAGTTTCCATGCAAACAAGGTTGAACAAAGAAGGTTGTTTTCAAAACTTCATTGTGAGCAGTGCAGGTGTGCCTTGACTCCAGTTGTAGGTGGTGCATTACTTCCTCCTATGCTTAGCCCATCCCCTGGCTTGGTATATAAGCCCATTACTCTCTGTAATAAAGAGTGGCAGCAGCTTCTTCTCAAATTCTCAAGGTGGTCTGTTAAGAATTTCAATCCTAACACCCTCCACCAATCTCTGTACTGTGGCTGTGCAGGTGCAGCACTACTCAATGGGCTTTGGGGCTGTTTGTAAATCAGTGAATTCTCCATTGCCATGGTTTGGACCCAAATGTCTGGTCTACCCTGGGGAATAAGTGTCTACTTTAGCATCCTACTCTCTGACATCTTTGGTTAAGCATAATAATAACCTTCATTTTATTTTCCTATTGACAACACTTCCTCAGCTAAATTCTATTGTGAGTGACTAAGTATCCCCCAGGAATTGGTAAACCCTTTATATCAACAATTCCACTCTTCCACATCACAGCTCAGTGGAGGAGTACAATCAAACACAATAATGAAATTTACAGATGGCTTTATTGGCCCTTGCCTTTAACCTAGCACTTGAAAGGCAGAGGCAGGCATATCTCCATGAGATTGTTGCTAGTGTGCTCTATAGAGCAAATTCTAGGTCAGGCTGCAAAGTTACACAGAAACAGCCTGTTTCATTCATACATATACATACATATATATATATATATATATATATATATATATATATTAATGAATGCCATTTAGAGCATGCACACAATTAACTCCAAATGTGTATACTCCCAGAAGACATGGGGGATGGCCTGTGCCAACACCCAAATTACTTGATAGATTTTAATAATCCCTCCTAGAGTGCCTAAGCTTCCCTGAGGAATGTATGGGGGATGGGATGGGCAGGTTCCAGGTGAGAATGTGAGGATGGCAAGGAAAGGGACCTGGGATCAATCTGTAAAGTAAGACCTTTTAAATTATTTTTTAATGAGAAGAAAAGTTATTTTGATGGCAAAATATAAAAAATTAACTCCTCATGGATCTGAACTCTTAATGTTAGATGCGAAGGGCAGAATTTCTAGAAGGCAGCAAAAAAACTGAACCTCTCTTTGTTTGGTAACTTGCCATTCACTGTGCACCAAAAGTGTGATGGACCTGACTATAACCATGTTTCTACACAAAACTCCCTGATTCACATCCCATTCCTCAGATGCAGCCCAGAGATTCAAGTCTTCATAGGCCACACCCTGGTTGGGGGAGATTCTAGGACCACAATGGGCCTCAAAGAACACTGATGTGGCAGCAGGTTCCTACCCAGATTCTGGGAGGGTGTGCCCCATTGTCTAACGTGACTCCCAATCATGCCCTCCCCATCCCCTCACTCACTATGCTGCAGCTTCTGTGCTCATCCACACTCCCCTCACAATACCTCAAAGCAGCACTCACAGAGCAGCAATCAATCCTCTGGCACCTGTTCTGATATAAAACCAAGCATTCCGCATGGATCCAGAAAGTTTCCTCTAAGACCTGAGACGGGCAGTTGGCCTAGTGTCCCTGATTGCCTAGGCAGGCTTGAGTGACAAGTGTTTCAAGGGTTACATTGTGCTTAAAGACACAGTACAGCCCCCCTGGCCCTGGATTCTACTCTAGAGATAGACATTTCAGAGATAAACATAGGAGGAATTTCATTTTTGTTTTTGTTTTGACAGGGATTCACTGCATGGCCCCTGCTGTCCTGGAACTCGCTCTGTAAATCAGGCTGGTCATTCCATTAGCAATTATTATTAATAATCTTCTTGATATTGTTTAGTATATTTTTCTCATTAATTAATTTATGTTTATTTGCTTATTTATTTTGTTTTTTTTTTTTTTTGACAGAATTTCCTTGTGGGACTTCTGCTTTGCTGGAATCCACTCTGTAGATAATGCTGTCCTCAAATTCACACAGATCCACTGTACAGTGGCCAGGAAATACAATCACCTATTAATCTAAAAGAAAAAAAAGAAAACAAAGCCAGGAAAAGTGTGATTTTGACCAATGATATCCAAATACTTATGAATGGATGTGTAAACAGATTATATAAGCGCAGACATCAAAATTCCAATTAAATCAACTAAAAGTGACCCTTCAAGTGTTTTAACCCTTCAGCTAATAATATTTCTCCCAAAGACATAAGGTACATGTTCTAGCGTTCTCTCTGCAAAAGAAGGTGATCTCCTGCTATGGCTCTCTAGTCCCTTATGCCTCTTTATGGTTTTAGGTAAACCAAACCTCAGTGATGCCCATTCTCAAAATAATATAAGAAAATGAAAATCTGCTTCTTGCCACATGGATTATGGCCCAAGATGAAGATCCTGCCCTAACTCGCTGCCCAAAGCCATATACACCTAGAAATCTCTGTAGACTAGAAACTCCTTTTGTCCCCAGCAATTATACTTTATGGAATCACACTATTGTGACTGGTAGTAGCAGATAGTTTAAACAATTTAATCTTGTATTGCTGAGAAAAAAATCCACATCACCATTTTTCTACCACTTTCTAAAATACTTATGAGACAAACCTGAAAGTGGAATAGACTATTAAGAACTAAAAAAAATAGGCTTTCAGTTTTCCAATCTCTTCTGCCAATGCACTCTGAAAGCCCTGCCTGTGTGTGCACACTGCACAGTGATTAACAAGCAGCACATCCTCCCATGGTAGGGCTGCAGAGTCTCTCACTTTCCAAGAAATAGATGAAAAGGGAGGCTCAGATAACAAACATAACTGCCCAGATCAACACATTGACCAAGAGAACCGCAGTCTGTCTCACGGGCCCTATAAATCCCAGCAGAAATAACACCACAGCAGACCTACTCTTAGCACCCTACACTCACCATGGTACCACTTATGTTCTTCCTTGCAACTCCCTAGAGCAGAAGGAGAAGAGAAACCTGGAAAGAAACTGCAACTCCTAATTGCTAAGGATGCTCAGAGTTCCTCATTGGCTGTATCCTCCCAGCTGGGCCTAGAATATTGGCAGCACCCCCACCAGGTGATCAGAAATCAAATGACACAGCAAAGTCCTTGTAGCTCTGTCATACCAGCCCAGCAAAGAGGGGCCTAGTCAAGAAATATTATATTTTAGTAGATATTCTTCTGGTCTCTTCCAACACATCATACTCCTCATGCAAAGCACAGGGTCCTTCGTATGCACAATCCATTATATACTCTATGTGCAGTGCCAGCAATCCTTGACCTCATATTTGGAAAGTACTGCAGCCAAATGTATGTCACATTCAACCACTAACTGGTCTAAGTGTTGTTTAAGTAAAGCAGGCCATATATTACAAAACAATGAGGAGTCATGTTAGAACTTGGCAGCAGGAAAGAGAACATGGATGTGACATAGTTATGATCCAAAACATTATTTTGTAAAGTTGGAAGGAGCTTCATGGCTATGTGCTTCTCAGACTATGGATTTCTAATAGAACACATCAAGAAGATATCAAACCTTTTTTCTCAGACTGTACATATAAAAAAGTGTGTTTTCTGTTAGGCAGGCCACAACAGTTTACCCAGATCTGTTTTGTCGCAAGTACGATAACTATAGCAATTGATTATACAATAATGTGCCTTCTATGCAGAATCTTGATTGCCCATATCTGTGAACCTCAAGAAATGATCAATCAGGACAATTATGGATCATCTAGGATTGATTACCTAATTCTACATTGCTCATGTCAACTACTGTTTAAGGAGCCTCCAGCTTGCCTTTCCCTTTCTGCACTGTGACTCCACCAATATCAATGTTATTCATGAACTCAATCCTTGCACAGATCACTCTTCACTAATAAGTCCCCACAAAAAAAAGAGTTTGGGGATCACTTACTAACTGCTCTATTTTTTATTCTCACTGACCCAACGAGGTCCAGAGAGGAAGGAGGTGCAGGACTGTCTTCTCAGTCCTGGGCAGGAAAAGCAGGATTTTGTGTTGACAGCAATTATTAATTACACCATGTGAGGCAAGCCTAGCTACAATACTTCGCTCTACCCAGCTATCAATAATCAACATTACTTGAGAGAAATGGAATGAAGCCAGTTAAAACATAGAAACATCACAGAGGAGAAAAAATAGAGAAAAAGGTGATACACTTAAATAAGACCTTTAAATGATATTAATAAGTCTTTTTTGACAAATAAACATAATGTATTTTTAATATTTTTAAAAGCTTAGCTATGTTGACATAAAAAAGGCCACTGCCTTAGAGAAAACATTATTTGCAGTACAAGTTCTAATATATCTTATTAAAAATACTCGGAGTCAGCTAACAGGGTAAAACTTGAAGGATCACAGAAGCCTAGTGGCCAGCCACTACAGTTCTTATCTCTACAGGCACAGACCAAAGGGGAGATCCTGTCCTCACACTGCCTACTCATACTGAGTGCTGTCTCTATGAACCCTCAGACTCAGTGCTCAGATTGAATCCTCTCACTACATGCCCTCCCACCTTGTATTCATCTCTCTGTCCAGCAATGTCACTACTATCTCCATCCCTTAGTGCTGAGGTTAAAGGTGTTTGATCCCAAGTGCTGGGATCACATTTGTGTGAGATATTTTTCTTTCAAACTGATTCGCTCTTGCCCTCTCTTACTCTCTTTTTCTTACTCTCTGTCTGTCTGTCTTTCTCTCATAGCCAAAGTATCCTTCGAGTCACAAAGATCCATCTGCCTCTGACTTCTAAGTGCTATGGTGAAAGCTGTGCATCATACTGCCTGGTCACTGATGACCTTGAGTAGTTGATCTCCTGACTCTACGGCTAACTAGTGACTTAGTGTATGTGGCTGACTAGGGACTTATTGTGTGTGCTTAACTAGTGACTTAGTCTGTGGCTACCTAGTCATTTTAGTGTGTTAATAACTAGTTACTTAGGTGTGTAGCTAACTACTACATTAGCTTTGTGTCTAGCTAGTGGTTTAGCACTTATACAGGAGAGTAGCTAACGACTGACTCAGCTCTGCAAAGTGATCATCAGGCAATACTTATTTGTTAGATCACAAACTTAAAACATCACCACCGTCAATGAGAGAGATGCTTTCCATTTGCAGATGTTGTTTGCTGAGCAAAGTGATCTGCCTCATACAATCACTACCTGCTCCTATGATCTCTGAGCTGACCTAGATGTGTCAGGCAGAATTTAGATATTTGCAGAGGAGAGTTACCTCATTGTATGTTCAATACTTTTTGATGCAAGACAGCCTACCAAAACTACACCTACACACTCGGGTCTATTTCCATGCACATTCCATGAACTAAAACATGCCGAGAAACTATGAAATCACTCTCCCTAACACAGTCAGGTCAATTTTCATAATGGTGACTCTAGCAGCTGATTGCTTACCTTGAATCCTTCTGAATCTAAAATGTGCCATTCATGCTAATCTGAAGGCAGAAGCAATGCTGAACATGGGAATCTTTCTCCCATGCCACCATCACACAGTCAAATACATGATAGATATGGACAATTATAGATTTCTGAGGAGGTGCAATCATTGAATAATTTTGTAGGTGTCCTATAGATGACAACAAGGTCACTGCTCTGCAAGGAACTGATTGCAATCAAAGCTACCTGATTCAACATCAGAGAGTTGGTCTCAAAAACATTTTTAACATGATAGAAAAGCTGCTGTTCTAGCATTAACATGTCTTCCCAGGGAGATATCATTTCCTGCACTCTGATTAGTAAAGAAAAATACATATAATGAAAACATACATCCATCTCTGTCAAATACTCAAAGATGATCCAACCAAGACATATTTTACATTTCATAGATACTGTCATTCCTAAGTGTCTTTTAGGTTCATGCTTCCATTTACACTTTGAACAATTTAAAAAGAGACAGGAGACAAAATGTCCAGCTACTTTAACAGATGTCAGATTCCAAAGCAATAATGTTCCTAGATGTATTTTTTTTTAATTTTATTATTTAAGAGTAGGATGTTTGAAACTTTTTTCTGCTACTTTTGAGCCTGTCCTGCTATTTTTGATCCTGTCCTGGAACTAGCTCTTGTAGACCATGCTAGGAACTAATAGGGATCCACAATTCTCTGGCTCCTGAGTGCTGAGATAAAATGCATGAACCAATAATGCCCAACTCCAGAATTGTTTCTTAAGTACACCAGAGACCTGAAAAAGCAGGAAATTCTTTGCTGAACAAATCTTGAGGTGAAGTTGTTGGGGATCAGAAAGATAGGACATGTAGAAAGTAGAAAAGGAAAACAAACAATCAAACAAAAAAATTGGGAGGTGGAGATCTTGTACAAGTTATGTGTCATGCCAAATAAATTTCTTAAGGAGAATACAATGTTGTATACCACTTCCAGTAGAAAATAAAGGAAGAGGACTGACTTCTATGAAGTCAGGAGTAACAGTTATTGGATGGGACAAACTCAGGTAGATGGGTAATCAAACAATGCTGCACTAGGGGAACACAGGGTAATTCAGGATCATTGCAGAGTAAGCCAGAAGTGGCCTTAGAACCAGTAGTCATAGCTCCTTAGCTGCATGTAGTGGGGTGAATTATATCCTGAAGCAATCCCTCCACAATAACTTTGTGCCAGACCAGCTCCCCCAAGGAAATTCCTGGTTTTAGACAAGGCTCTCTGGTTTTGGTTTTTTGTTTTTTTTTTTTTGTTTGTTTGTTTTTTGTCATTACACCAGGCCTTTAGGGGAAGCACCCAAGGCCTAGGCCCCAGATTGTTACAAGATTTCCCAAGAATATTGCAATTCCCTGCCTGATGGCCTATGTGAGAGCATTGATTGATCAGGCCAGTCCACAACACAATAATGTTTCTCCTTTCAAATAGTTCAAATCTGGTGTCCTATCCCCCATCTGGCTGAACTAAGCTTTTCTCCAGTAGATAACTGGAACTATATGGCACACAAAGCCTTAATTTTGCTTGTGACTCTGTAATACTTCCTTGAGCAGATTCTTACATGTCTGGTTTTTGAAATGGGGTTGGGCATAGAGGCTGATTGTGAATAAGAGGTGGCTCATTTGTAAAGTTTTGGATCCATATATATGGACAATCCTGGTAAACTAATGCCTGTCCTAGCATCTTAATTTCTAACAGCCCTGATTAGCAAAACCTTAACTTTGGATGATTTAGAGGAAATACTCCCTCAGGTAAATTATCCTTTGAGAGACTTACTATCTCCAAAGCATTTATAAATCCTTCCTGTTACCAATTTCATCTTCTACATAACAGCTTAGTAGTGAAATGATACCCAACATATGAAATGCCTTTTACAACCCCCACACAATTAGCAATAATTGAATCTTACATATAAAGCTTAAATGCAAAGTGCTGACTATCTTGAAGTTACTTAAGAAATGAGGCTTCTTCAGATTAGCTGACCTGCTTTTCATGGGTGAACCAAATGCACGCTAATGTTGACAACAAAGAAGTTTCTACAAAGAGCTCCCTACTCTTAATGATCAGCACAGAGGCAGCCAATAGATCAAAGTCATTCAAAGGCCTGGCTCTGGGCCAATGGGGTTTCAAGGCCTTCCTGGAAACCCAGGTTTTTGGAATATGGCTGCAGCTCTGCACACTGATCCAGGTAATACCCCTCACGGTGGATCTAGCACTTCATCATCTGCAACTCCCCATCTGAAGACAGCAACCTCTCACTCAATATGATGTCCTTTCCCAGATTGATCTTGCTTAAAGCACAGTAAAATAACCCTGGCACCAGATTCTCTTCAAAACCAAGCCTGAAACCAGGGGCAGGAAGGGTCCTTCACCACTTGTGACTGGCAGTTCACCTACAGTCCTGATTGGCTAGTACAGCCTGAGTGACAGGAGCATGTCCTATGTGCTCATCCAGGTAAACAGAGATCTTGAACAATGTTACTTAGCTAACCATGATTGTATGTGTCCAGAACTTAAATAAACAGACTCTAACAAAATTAACTCAAAAGGACACCTAAACTGTTCTGCTTCTGACCATCCAACTACTGATATTTGTTCCAAACATAGACATCCCATAGCCTAGAACTCTCTATACAAATGGGAGTAATCTCCTGCTATAGTTAAGATAATTATATTTTAATTCAATGTACAGTGATACACATACAATGTTCTGTTTATTAAATATATCCATAAAAATTATTGGTATCCAAAAATAAAGTGTATAAGAAGCTTGCTCCCAAAAAACCCACAGAAGTCATACAGTCACTTAGTTTAAGAAGGCATAATAAGAGGACACTGCCCAGAGAGTTAAATATATAAACAATATCACTGTAATAAAAAATTGCATTAATTTATGGTTAATGCTCATAGAGGATAGAACTTAGAACAGATGTGCTACACCAGCCCCAGTGGAGACAGTGTAGCAATGGCTGAGAGAAATCTCATTGGCTATCTGTCCAGAGGTTCGCACCACACATGGTTATGCCTGCTGAGGAAAAGTGGTTCAGGTCCCTGCAGGTGCTTTCGTGGCTGGCTGTTTGGAAAGGGTGCTAGATGTGTTTTGTGCTATGATAACAATATTTCCTGTTATTCATGGATATTTTAGCCTGTAGCTCCACTAGTAATTCAGAAATGCCTAGAGAACACTTAGACATAGTTTCAGGAACTGAAAGAGATACAGATACAGTCAACAGATGGGTATTGCCCTCTGTGCCTTCAGATACAGATCCTAAGGCACCAGTTGTGACTTCAGATGTCAGCCAGGGCCTGATAAATCAATTAGGGCTAAGGCTGTAAGAATTTGACCGTAATGTGACCCTGCCTGTAATTAGCCCATCAGCAGCAAAGCTGTTGTGGGATTCACTACAATACTCTAATTTGGGTTCTTAGGGCCCTTAAATCAATACTATTAGAAATTTACTATCCAGAGACAAAGATTATTCTCTAAACTCAACAAATCAAATCTCTGATACGCTGACCACAAACAGGACAAAATAAACAGAGTTTCCCAGCTACACACTTGCTTAGATGTATTTACTACCTCATGTTTCAAAGTAATTGTTGACGCCTTTATGGTATGTCTGTAAATCTTTAAACTGTGGCTAAAGATCTGTTCCTTGAACTTTCTGTATAAAAATCCGATATTTTGAAGTAAACTTTGCAGCAGTTTGCAAACCTCCTCAGGTGTGTTTGTGTCTGTCTGTCAAGCTGAAGCCACTCCTGACCTGGTCATCTGAGTCTTGGTCTCCACACAGACCTGCAACCCACTGACCAGTCTGTGGCAGCTGGCTCCCGAAAACAGGGACTCTTGGACAGGTAACTCTTTCTTTTAAAGGAGTGGATAGGCTCTCGCCAGGGGAACTGCAGTCCCGCCAGTGAAGATAGGCTGGTTAAGGGTGAGTAATCTGGGAAATTAAGACAGGAAACGTGGGCTAAAAGGGAAAGAAAATGTTCATATCAATCTTAAAACATATGCTAGCAGAAAGAGGTTTAAAAGTGTCTGATGCCACTGCGAAGGAGTTTTATTTCTTATGAAGGTTTCACCTTGCTTCCTTGAGGAGGATAGTCTCACGTTGGAGGACTGGAAACGTGTAGGAAGGGAGATGAGAAGGTACACTGCAAAACATGGTGAGGAAAATATTCCCTGACAAGCTTATCCTGTTTGGTTGCAAATGCATGAGATTCTCACTGAGAAATCTGATTTGGTTCTCTTAACTGAAGAGGCAGCTTCAGTTAAAAATGATAGTACATGCCTGCCAGCTAAAACTTATGGCAAGATTCAATTTGACTTAAAGCCAATAAAGACTGGCCTTGGTCACTTAAATTTAGACACTGAGGATGAAGCTGAGCTAAAAAGAGAGGCTTCAGAGTATGATTTGGATGAAGATAGGGACCATCGTGGCAGGAGTTATCCAGTCCTCCGTCATTCTAAAAGCAAGTCAGAAAGAACGAGCGTGCAAAAAGACATATCCAAGCCTAAAAGGAAAGAATACCTGCCACCCATAGGCTTTCAAGGGGCATTGACAGAGGCCAGAAAACAGGGAGATACTTCATTTATGTTCCCTGTGATCTTTAATGGGGATAGTGATGATGAGGACCCGGTGTGGGAACCTTTGCCATTAAAAACTCTCAAGGAGCTAAAGCATGCAGTAAAGAGCATGGGACCTTCTGCACCATACACTATTCAGGTAGTGGAGATGGTGACAAGTCAATGGTTAACACCAAATGATTGGCACAAAACCGCGAAAGCTACACATTCTCCAGGAAATTATATAGTGTGGAGAACAGATTGTGAGGATAGAAGTAAGGTCACAGCACAAAACTCTGCAGGAAAACGAGGAGGAAAAATAACCATGGATATGCTGTTCGGTGAAGGTGCTTTTGTAACTCCTGCAGAACAAACTAAATTGCCTAAGGCCGTATTAAAAGAGATTACAACAAACGCAGTATTGGCTTGGAGAGCTATCCCCCCTCCAGGAACTGAAAGGAATACTCTAGCAGGGATTCAGCAAGGCAATCAGGAATCCTACACTTCCTTTATTTCTAGATTGGAAGAAGTAATTAATAGGATTCTCCCTGCAGGAGAAGGAACCTCTATTCTGTTAAAACAACTAGCATGGGAAAATGCTAATACATTATGTAAAGATTTAATCAGGCCCATAAAGAAAACTGGCTCAATACAGGATTACATAAAAGTGTGTGCAGATGCCTCAACTGCTGTAGTGCAAGGGATGGCTTATGCAGCTGCTATGCAGGGGGAAATATTCTGCTTTTGTGAAACAGACATATGGGGGAGGCAATGGTAAGAATCCTGCCCCCACTTGTTTTAATTGTGGAGATTCAGGTCATATGAAGAAAGACTGTAAAAAGAGAGGCCAGGGTGGAAGTCTTAAAAGGGCCCCTGGCATTTGCCCAAGATGTAAAAAGGGAAGGCATTGGGGGAATTAGTGCCATTCCAAGTTTACCAAGGATGGAACTCGAATTGAAGATATGCCCAGGGAGGTACCAAAAAACTATTAAAGGGGCAGCCTCTCAGCCCTGAAAAAAGAGAGGAAAAAACATTACAGGAGGTTCAGTCAGATTTAAACCCTAAAGCTCCAGAATTTACAATACATGATCTCCCAAGAGCAACTCCAGGGAGTGCAGGAATTGATCTTGCTTCAACTAAGGATTTAATCTTTTCAAAGGAAGATGGGTGCATTAGTACCTACTTCTGTAAAGGGAACTTTGCCCTCAGGGATTACAGGATTGCTCTTGGGAAGTAGTTCCAACTATAAGAATGGGTTGGAAGTATTACCTGGAGTAATAGATTCAGATTTCCAAGGAGAAATCAAAGTCATGGTTAAAAGTACAAAGCAAACTACAGTTATAAAGAAAGGGCAAAGAATAGCACAATTATTGCTGTTACCATATTTGAAGTTACCCAATCCTGAGCGACAGACTGAAAGGGGGGGGGAAGGTCACTTTGGCTCCTCAGATCTTGTAGCCTGGGTTACAGAAATAGGAAAAGAGAGGCCTTTTAAGGTCATAAGAATTAATGGACAACCCTTTAAGGGGATTTTAGACACAGGCACAGAAAAAACCTGTATAACAGGAAAAGATTGGCCTAAATCATGGCCTGTATGCCAAACCTCCTCGTCCTTACAAGGTCTGGGAATGGTATTCAATGTTGCAAGGGCCACAGAGGCTGTACATTGGAAATGTGAAGCAAAAGAGGGATTTATTAATCCTTCTGTAATTCCCTCACTACCTTTCTCCCTACGGGGAAGGGACATAATGGAACATATGTCTGTAAGACTGATAAAAGAAGGTGAAGAAAATTTTTCCTAGGGGCCACTGTGAGCTCTCTGTATGCAAAGAAAATCTCATGGAAGAATGATGAGCCTGTATGGCTTAATCAATGGCCCTAACAACTGAAAAAATACAGGCTATAGAGAAAATAATACAGGAACAACTGCAGGCAGGTCATCTGGAGGAGAGCTTTAGTCCGTGGAATACTCCCATTTTTGTGATAAGGAAAAAGTCAGGGAAATGGAGACTGCTACAAGATTTAAGAGCAATAAATGCCACTATGTATGATATGGGAGCACTGCAGCCAGGGCTACCATCACCTGTTACAGTACCTCAAGGATGGAAGGTAATAGTCATTGACTTACAGGATTGATTCTTTACAATACAATTGCATTCTGATGACTGTCAGAGATTTGCTTTTAGCGTACCATTGGTAAATTATAAAGAACCTTTTAAAAGATATCAATGGAGGGTTTTACCTCAGGGAATGAAAAACAGTCCTACCTTGTGTCAGTATTTTGTTGCTAAGGCAATAGAACAATTAAGGAAGGAAGGATCATTCTGATGCTTGTCTAGTACATTATATGGATGATATTTTAATTGCACATCCAGACAAACAGGAATTGGATGAGTTGGTTGTTAAATTGATTAATAATTTGAAAGATCATGGGTTAGTTGTTGCCCCAGAAAAAGTTCAACAAAAATGGCCAATAAATTATTTAGGTCATACCATGCAGGAAGACTATGTTTCTACACAGAAAATTGAAATTAGAAGAGACAAAGTGAGGACTTTAAATGATTTTCAAAAGGTATTAGGAAATATTAATTGGATTCGACCATATTTAAAGATTACCACAGGGGATTTAAGACCATTATGACGTTAAATGGAGACCCAGATCCTAAATCAGCAAGGATCCTCACCTCTAAAGCTTGTGAGGCCCTACAATTGGTAGAAGAAAAGCTGACAGAAGCAATAGTAATAAGAATAGACTATAACAAGCCCTTGAGTCTATTAATTATAAGGACAGAATATACCCCAACAGGTTGTCTTTGGCAGGATGGAGTGTTGGAATGGATCCATCTGCCACATATAAACTCCAGAATTATTTCAGCATATGATATTCTCTTTGCAGCTCTTATAGTAAAAGCCAGAAATAGGTCCAAAGAAATTTTTGGAAGAGACATGCAGGAAATAGTGGTTCCTTATACTAGACAGCAATTTGAACATTTGTTACAGGAGAGTAATGATTGGGGTTTAGCATTAATTGGATATTTAGGAATTATTAAATTTCATTTACCAAAACATCCAGTCATTGATTTCATAAAAGAAACACCTATAATTTTCCCTTCAAATTGGTCGACAGAACCTATAGAAAAGGCAAAAGTCATCTTCACTGATGGTTCCTCAAAAGGAAATTCAGTTATGATTGTTCAGGGGGAACCCCCCATAATAAAATATGAAAAGGTACTTTCTGCTCAAAAGATCATTGCAGTGATCTTGGCCTTTGAGAAAGTGAAAGAACCATTTAATCTTTATACAGATTCCAGGTATGTGGCAGGTTTATTTCCTGGTATCGAGATGGCTGTGATTTCTAAAAGAACAGAAATTAATGACCTGCTTAGCAAATTAAAAGAATTGGCTCAGAAGAGAAAATTTAAATATCATGTGGCTCATATTAGGGGACACACAAAATTGCCTGGGCCATAGGCTCAAGGAAATGTCATAGCAGACTCCTATACACAAGTTTTCACTGTTCTTGAGAATGCAATAGCAAGTCATAAACTATATCATCAAAATGCATCTGCTCTAAGGTATATGTTTAAACTAACTAGGGAACAAGCTAGGGAGATAGTTAAGACTTGTCCTGACTGCCCTAATATCAGCAGTGTGCCTAAAATGGGAGTCAATCCCAGAGGATTGAAGCCTTTGGCCTTATGGCAAATGGATGTTACTCATGTTTCAGAGTTTGGAAAACTGTGCTATGTGTATGTAACTATAGATACCTTTTCTCATTTGATGTATGCCTCTGCTAGAGCTGGAGAAGCTGTAAAGGATGTTGTTCAACATTTGACAGCTTGCTTTGCCTATATGGGAGTTCCTTTTAAAATCAAGACAGACAATGCTCCTGCTTATACTTCCAGAGGGTATAAAGAGTTTCTGCAGAAATAGCATATTGAAGGATCCACAGAAATACCTTATAATCCACAAGGACAGGCAATTGTGGAAAGTAGTCATCAGCTTTTAAAAGCTCAAATCACAAAATTAAAGGCTTCAGCGTCTTATTTGACTCCTCATCACGTATTGACACATGCTCTGTTTGTGCTTAATCATATGAAGGTTAATGATAAAGGTCTCAGTGCAGCTGAGACACACTGAAATACTCAGGCTGCAGCTGAGCCTCAGCCTCTGGTTCACTGGAAGGACCTGCTAACAGGTCAATGGAAAGGGCCAGATGTGCTAATTACCTCTGGGAGGGGCTATGCTTGTGTGTTTACACAGAATTAAAGCTTGCTGATATGGATCCCAGACAGACTTATCAGACTTATCAGCAGGAGACTCTCAGGGAAAACAAAGAGGCCGATAAAAAGCAAGCTGCAGACAATGGGGAAGCAGCTGACCAGTCTGATGATAACAAACAAAGAAGGTGAAGCCTCCTCAGAAGCTGAACTTCGCTGCGATCTGCCAACACAGACTCAACTCAAGAAACTACAAAGAGAGGCTCTTACTGTACTGGCTCAAACTGTACTGAAGCAATTTTTATTGCATTTCTTGCTGTCTTATCAATGAATTCTGGGGTAAACGGGGAAAGTTACTGGGCATACATTCCCAAGCCTCCACTCTTACATCCGGTGGTTTGGTGAAATACAGAGCTCATTAAAATTATGACTAATGTTACTGATATGCTAGGGGAAACTCCTGATTTTCATATGGGAATTCATTCATCTGGGAATATAAATTACGAGGGTAGAGCAGATTCTTTACCAATCTGTATAGCTCTTGGTGGTATGCCTCCAGCTGGTTGTTTGCCTGTCATCTATAGAACTTTTCTCGCTGATACTCCTGATAATAAACCTGTTACAAGTAGGAGTCCAAAACAGCGGCGTAGGTGGCAACTACAAATTTCTACTTTGGGTCACTCTAATTTTAATGAGACTATGGTAGTAAATCAGCCACTACCTTCTAGATTGCCACATTGCATGGTAAAATACAAGAAAGATAGCTTATGCTAGGGAAATGAAGATCAGATGCCTAATTGGCTTCATTGTGGATTTCCTCAAGCTGGAACAAGGTTTTCTCCTTTGACTACAGGAGAAATTATCTGGGATTTCTCTGTCCCATCACCCGATCATGACTATTCTGGCTACCTTACGGATCATTCTGTTCAATTTGGAGGATACACTCCTCCAAAAAATGAGCCCATAAGTAGATGGTATTCAGCAGGGTGGGTGTCACCTGTATGGTATTTACAAAAACTGGATGGGACATATGGGACTCCTAAGCCAGATCTATTCAGGTTAGTTGCAGCAGCCAATGTTATAATATTAAAGAAACCAAAGGCTGCCAAGTCAGAGTCTGTTCCTGCCACTGCTTGTCTCTCTTACCCATATGCCTTAATGTTTGGATATAACAAATTGGTGCATATCAAGAAAGAAGTGGGCACTTTTTTGTTAAATGTCCATCCTGCATATTATCTAATTGTGTACAATCAGGTTATGATAAATCCTTTTCAACTCTATTGATTGTTAAAAAGGCCTGCTTATGTGGGTAATGATACTTGGTATGAATTGATTAGGTCAAAGAGATTTGTTGCCTCATTAATTTTAGGAATCACAGCACTGATAGCCATTTTGACTTCTTTTGCAGTTTCTACAACAGCATTAATAAAGGAATTGCAGACAGCTTCCTTTGTAAATTACACGCATAGGAATGTCACATTTGCCTTGTTAGAACAGAGATTAATAGATCTGAGATTAGAAACTAGAGTAAATGCTTTAGAAGAAGCAATAATAGAAAAGGGCCCAGACATACAAAATCTTAAGACAAAATTAACAACTAAATGTCATGCAGAATTTAAGTATATCTGTGTCACACCTCTTCCATGCAACTCTTCCTTTAATTGGAACAAGACTAAGGCACATTTATTGGGAGTATGGAAGGATACCAATTTAACCTATGATATCAAGGCATTGCAGAAGAAAATTACAGTCATGAGTCAGAGAAAGATAGATACTTGGGACATTTCAGGCCTAGCATCAACGTTTTCAGAAAACATAAGATCCCTGAATCCATTAAGCTGGACTCAGTATTTTGTTTTTCTAGGAATTGGAGCTGCTATTTTATTTACAGTGTGCTTGGTTTTTCCTATTCTTTTCAGAACAGCACTTCACTCCATCAGCACCCTCCAGAGTGATTTCCAGCTGTTCCGCTTAAAAAATAAAAAAGGGGGAACTGCTACACCAGCCCCAGTGGAGACAGTGTAGCAATGGCTGAGAGAAATCTCAATGGATATCTGTCCAGAGGTTTGCACCACACATGGTTATGCCTCCTGGGGAAAAGTGGTTCAGGTCCCTGCAGGTGCTTTCGTGGCTGGCTGTTTGGAAAGGGTGCTAGATGTGTTTTGTTCTATGATAACAATATTGCCTGTTATTCATGGATATTTTAGCCTGTAGCTCCACTATTAATTCAGAAATGCCTAGAGAATACTTAGACATAGTTTCAGGAACAGTCAATAGATGGGTATTGCCCTCTGTGCCTTCAGATACAGATCCTAAGGCACCAGTTGTGACTTCAGATGTCAGTCGGGGCCTAATAAATCAATTAGGGCTAAGGCTGTAAGAATTTAACTGCAATGTGACCCTGCCTGTAATTAGCTCACCAGCAGCAAAGCTGTTGTGGGATTCACTATAATACTCTAATTTGGGATCTTAGGGCCCTTAAATCAATACTATTAGAAATTTACTATCCAGAGACAAAGATTATTCTCTAAACTCAACAAATCAAATCTCTGATACGCTGACCACAAACAGGACAAAATAAACAGAGTTTCCCGGCTACACACTTGCTTAGATGTATTTATGACCTCATGTTTCAAAGTAATTGTTGATGCCTTTATGGTATTCTGTAAATCTTTAAACTGTGGCTAAAGATCTGTTCCTTGAACTTTCTGTATAAAAATCCGATATTTTGAAGTAAACTTTGCAGCAGTTCGCAAACCTCCTCAGGTGTGTTTGTGTCTGTCAAGCCAAAGCCACTCCTGACCTGGTCATCTGAGTCTTGGTCTCCACACAGACCTGCAACCCACTGAGCAGTCTGCGGCACAGATGGTTATTTTTGTTGTTATTGTTTTTTTTTTTTTGAGACAGAGTTTCTATGAGCAATAAATAACCTTAGTTGTCCTAGGGATATCTCTGTAGATCACGCTGGCCTTGAACTCACATCAATATACTTGCCTGTGATGCCTGAGTGATGGGACTAAAGGTGTGGACCACAACAATCTGGCTCCTAAAACAGATTTTGCATTCCACATATGTTGCAATTTTTAAGTTCTTTAAAAGTCTGATGCCAGGAGATACTTTGATACATTTAAATAGTGACAGGATATTGCAACTTGGGCCAGTAAGGAAATATAAGCCTTCAACAGAAAAGATAGCATCATAATTATTTCATAGTACAGGAGTCATATAAAACAGAAGGTCATACTTAACTAAAAGATCCTGAGGAAGAAGTGCCAGAAGATGAGAAAAGTTAAGTCAGGCCGAACAAAGACAAGATGAAAGCTTGGTCAGGGAGGTCTGTTGAAGCTGTGTCTTATTCTAAGTAAGCTTCTTATGAGGAAAAGTGTCTTCTACACTGCTTCCATGGGGAAATGGAAGGAAGTAGTGGGCTTCTAGGAGGTCAACAGGATTTACCTTTCAATAGGCCAAACTCAGGACAAGGATTCTCAAATAGTGCAGTACAGGGGTAACACAGGAAATCCCAATAACAATACTGACTAAACCCTCAGTGGTCATGGGCCCAATAACCACATCTCTGTGTGGTGGGAAGAGTTGTGTTCTTGGGATATGAAGCAACCCCTACACAAAGGCCCTGGCCACAAACAATTGCATTCTCTCCCCAGCATCTTCCTTGTTTCAAAGGATGAGCTCTATTTTATTCTCAAAAACTTCCACCAAGAATTGGTAAATCATTATATCAACGTTTCCACTCTTCCACAAAACAGCTCAATGTTAGAGTGTGGTACAGCACAAAAATACCATTTATACATGTCTTCATTGGCACTTGCCTTTAACCTAGCATTTGGGAGGCAGAGATAGGCAGATCTCTACAAGATTGGGGCTAGCATGCACTACAGAGAAAATTCTAAGTCAGGCTGCAAAGCTACATGGAGAAAATCTGTTTCCAAAAATTATATACATACATACACATACAAAGAAAAACAATTGAAAATGTCATTTAGACCATTCACAAAATTAACTCGAAATGTAGATACTCCCTTAGTCTAGAGAAAAAGGGGGATTGCCTGGGCCAAAACTCAAATGACTGAACAGATTTTGATGATCCCTCCTGGAAGACCTCAGCCTCCCTGAGGAATGTATGGGGGTCTGAAATGGGAGGTCGCTGGGGGGATTGAAAGGATAAGGGGGAGATGGAACTGGGATCAATATGTAAAATAACATCTCCTTATTTAGTTTGTTTCAAAAACAGAAGGAAAGCTATTTTAGTGGCAAAAAATGATAATAACTCTGCATTGATCTGACCCCTAAACATTAGATGTGAAGGGCAAAACTTCTCGAAGGCAGTGGACTAACTGAACCTTTTCTTGTTTTGTAAATTGCCATCCATGTACACCAAAAGCATAATGAACCTGACTACAAAAAGTTTCTATACAATGCTCCATGATTGAAATCCTTTCCTCAGAAGCAGCCCACTAGGTGAAGTATTAATAGGCCGCACTCTGGTCAGGGGAGCTGCTAGGACCCCAATAGGCCAAATAGAACACTTAATGTGGCAGCACATTCCAGCCCAGGCTGCTTCTGGAGGGCCCGCCAAACAGACTTTCATGACTTCCCATCCCACCATCCCGATCCCCTCACTCACAATGCTGCAGCTTTTGTGCTCATCCATGCTCCCCTCACAATTCCCACAGCAGCAGTCACAGAGCAGCAATCAATCCTCTGGCACCTGTTCTGATATAAAACCAAACCTGCATCATGGCTCCAGGAAGTCTCCTTCCAGACCTGAGGCTGGCATGTTGACTCAGTGTCCCTGATTGGCTAGTGAGGCTTGAGTGACAGGAGCTCTTCCTCAAGGGTTAGAGTGTGCTTAAAGACCCAGCAAGCCTGGCACCACCTTTGTCCTGGCTTTTACTCCAGACCTAGATATTTCAGAAATTTGCACAACCAGAAATGCATATGTGTACATACTTGTTCACATGTGCTCAGAGAAACCACGGCAACACCTACCCACTGTGCTCACCTGTGAACTCCTACAGGACCTGTGTGGCCCAGCCCACTCCACCCCACCCTCTTTCCCCCCTCCTCTCCCAGCCCCGCCCCACCCCAGCCTTCGCCCAGCCCTGCCCCAGCCCTGACCTGGCCTGCCCCAGCCTGTTCTGCCCAACTCAGTCTCTCCTGGCCCTGCCCATTCCGTTTCAATTCTTTCCCCAGGGTCTCCTGCCAGGGGCAAAGGTCCATGGAGCAGTCAGAGCTGTCTATCAGGGCCAGGGGGCGGGACTTCCTGTCCTAGGTGTCAAATAGGGCCCCAGGGACGAGACTTCTTGCCTGAGGCATCAGTCACGACTCCAGGGGTGGTACTTCCTGTCCCAAGCGTCAGTCAGGGCCCTGGGGCAGGACTTCCTGTGAATTTATATTTAAGGTAAAAGAAATGTCAGTTAAAGCGGAGGAGCAGGAAAATGATTATGGAAATCATTTATGGAAAATGATTATGTCTTTAGTCCTGCGGACTGTCAATCATTGGCTAAGGGCCGGGAATTCCTGCCTCAGGAGTCAATCAGTGAGTATGGGGCGGGACTTCCTGGAAAATCTGGGTCCTCATTGTGGAATTGTCCATCAGTGCGGAGAGGGCGGGACTTCTGCTCATGATTTGAATCAGGGCGCATCCGCCCGTCAGTCACTTAACATCATAGGGCGGGACTTCCGCTCAGGACTGTGGGTGAGACTTCATACCAGTACCTGCCAGTCACACCTGCAGGGGCGGGACCTCCAGGATGAGCGAGCACTGATGGCAGAAGAAGGCAGTGCCCGCTCCAGCCCTGTGAGTGACAGGAGATACCGAAAGTGCCCACCCTGGCCCCGTGAATGATGGTAGTATCTGGAAGCGCTTGCCCCCAGCTCCGTGAGTGACAGGCACAGCAGAAGCACAGACCCTGGACCTGTGATTGACAGGAGCAACTGGAAGTGCCCATCCCGCATGGGATTCCCTGCTTGTAGAGTACAGTCTTATGTTCACTTGTATGTTGTGGGTCAGGGTGGGGTTGCATGTATGTTTGTGTGTGTTCATGTGTCCGCACGCAGCTGCCTTTGTGTATACATGGTAGTGGCTTGCACACTTTTGCGTGTGTGTGAGCATGAGGGCTGTGTGCGTGCATACAGGCTTACATACATACATGCTTGCATGTGAACATGTGTTCAGACATACATGCGTGCAGGTGTGCAGATGGGTGTGCCCGTGCATGCATGTGTACATGTGTGCACAAGCATGCTCACACATTCAAACATACATGCATGCATAGACAGGCACACATGCATAAGCTTAAACTCAATTATACAGACATACATTCGTGCACACACGCACACAGGCACATGCATGGACTCATACATATAGACATACCTGCGTGCATTGTAAGGATGGAAAAATTTAGCCTATACCCAAAATTTACCCTCCCCCCAAAAATAACACATGAAATTAAAAATACACAACAAAACTTAATTACACATTTAAATTAGGAGCAGTAGAGCTAGGTCAGAGGCAAAGAGTGCTTACTGCTACTGTCAAATACCTGTGTTCATTTCCCAGTACCCATATCTAGTGGCTTATAATAGCCTATAACTCCAGCTCCATGTAATCCAGTGATCTTATATGGCTTCTACAGGCAGTTACATGCATTGTATACATTCATACTGACACAATTCATATAATGAAACAAATATTTGTATTAGAAATTTATTTAAGAATAAACTCAATAAAGTATCAAGATACAATCATACCAGATTAGAAAGGGTAATGGGACTAAAACCATTTTCAGGGTCCAGTCTAGAGGACCTGAGTAAAATGTCTGAGTTTCATGTTGGAGAGAATAGGTACCAAAAATTTTCTTCTGTTCTACACACACACACACACACACACACACACACACACACACACACACACAAGAGAGAGAGAGAGAGAGAGAGAGAGAGAGAGAGAGAGAGTTTCTCTTTGTAGCCCTTGATGTTCTTCAATTCAGAGATCCAAACACCTCTGTATCCACAGTACTGAGTTAAAAGGCTTGAAACATCATTAGTTGGCTAAATTCTTTTTTTGTTGTTGTTGTTTTGTTTTTGTCTTGTTTTATGTTGTTTTTGTTTTTGGTACAGGGTTTCTCTGTGGCATTGGAACCAGTCCAGGAATTCTCTCTGTGTAGACCAGGTTGGCCTTAAACTGACAGAGATCCAACTGCCTCTGCCTCCCAAGTGCTGGGATTCAAGGTGAGTGCCAGCAATGCCTGGCTTCTAAGTTCTTTTTTTTTAAACTCATTTGCTTTTGTGATGATTAAAATGGAATTTCCAAATTAAGTAGCTTCAGTAAAGTTCCAGAGGGCAAGTGTAAAGCATCTTTGCCCAGACTGGATGTCAATGCCACACATCCACTGTGATGCCTAGTTTAAAAAGATGGCCATCTGTGGGGTCTGGTAGATCCAGTTTGAACTTTATGTAAATCCCAGACTCAGAATGCTAATGTGGGGAGACAGCCAGTGATTTAGGCCAGTCTAAGTAACAGAGAAAAACTCTGTCTCAAAATAAAAATAAAAATAAATCAAAACACACACACACACACACACACACACACACATAACATAAGAGACACAGAGATACACACCTACACCCAGCACTTAGGATGTAGAGGTAGAGGCAGGAGAATCAGGCCTGCAAGGTACTCTTTTGCTAATAGAGAGCTCAAGATCAGTGTTCACTACATGAAATCTTATGTTCAAAGGGAAAACACCCACAGAGAAGCACAAAAAATACAAGGTAAATCAGAATAAATCAAAACCTTATTATCCTTGATACCTACACTTAGACAACAGAGTTTAGCATCTTGTAACCTAAATATTATGAAATGTAAAGATATTTAAATATGGGAAGTATTTTTTGTCTAAAATAAAAGATGCAAGGGTACCTTTAAACAGCAACAAAACTTATTAAGATAGATTCACACACAACACAGGGAAATCCTCTAAAATGTTGAAGAAATAATCAATTCCTTACCCTGACAAGTATATGACAAGTGTCATCCTTTCTCTACAAGTTCAGTTTAAAATTGGGTAGCTGGTTCCTTTAATCAGGATCCAGCAATCTTAGCTACCATAGAAACTGACAGTAAAGTAGGCTACCTTATAGGTAGGTGTTCTAGATGAGCAATGGGATCAACACAAAAACTAAAAGAAAATTTAAAATTCAATTTAAGCACTTTGAATGTCACTCAGGCAAAGAGCAGAATCCTGACATGCTCCATCTACTCAAAATTCATTTTTGAGAAAAACAGATAAATAAGAGAAATATATTGCTCCACTTTACACCTAAGCCTCCAATCTTTAAATTTGGTCATGCCTACTAAGTTATCTTGCGTATGGGTAGGGTGGATATGTCATACAATGTGGTTCTCTTGCTTCAATATTAGGATAAAACTGAAAAGTGGTCATGCATGGGGGCCATTTCCGAATCCATGGTAGGGGAGGTACCAATGTGGGGTACAAACATGCCAGGAAGCCAAAGCTTGAGTGAGAAGTTTTACTAAAAAGAGGAAAGAAAGGGAATCACACAGGAAAAAGAGATGAAGAGAAACAGAGACACAGGTAACTGGAGAAAGAGGGAAAATGGAGCACAGAGAGATGAGAAGGGAGAGAGCAGAAATAGCAACAAGAGAGCCAAGAGCCTGAAAGACAGAAGAGGGAGAGATTTAAGTCGTCTAGAAGTGGAATCTGAGAGCCTTTTCCTCTAAAGGTCCCTGTTCACCAGACTCCTATTTCATCTGAAAAGAGATGAGAGCTACTGGCTGGTTAGGCTCATTTGTTTCTCTGATTTGCATCTTGAATATTGAACCCCAATATCTGTCTCTGGGCTTTTTATATTTTGGTACTACATTTGACAGAGTGGGAGATAGCTCAGATGGTTGCACAGTGATGCCTAGGAGATGGATAGGGTGTGGGCACAGGTCCAGGGATATGGAAGTAAGTGGTCAAGTTGGATGGAATATTTATTCTTTCCATGTGCCCTTGACACCACATCAAGCCCTATGTTGGCCTGCCTCCTGGGAGGATGTCACAGTCCATTACTGGCTCAGGCTGCAGACAATATGGCATAGCATCCAACTGAATTTAGATAGCTTTGTTCTGTGCACATCAAGGCCAATGTTTCCTGTGGTCTTTAACCTTTTTTATTGGGTAAACACACCCATAGGACTATTTTCCTATAAAACTGGATCCCTCCCAATTTCACACCTCCATGCTTTGCTTTTCCAGCATACCTACTTCTGAAGTGAATTCAGTTCTGGGGTTTGATCCTATTTATTGAGTGTCCTAACTCCTATGTCATCCTAACTCCTAACACCCATATTCCATTGTGCCCTGTGATCTAGGGCAGCACTATTCTGCTGCCCTGTCAGCTCTGGGTCATCCTGGGGGACACTTATGTTATGGCTGCTTTGACAATGAAGGTTTGTTTTGCTCAGTATGAAGAATACCAACATACACAATACCAGCCTGGATGTTGGAATAGTAAGGAGATCACTGTTCCATCAGTGAATGTGGTGTGAGGTGGACATCAGAGTAATCTGATTGGACATTTATGGAGCAAATACAGCCCCTGGTTCCTAAGTCCATGAATTTGGTTCTGAGGGGGGAGCACCTGTGTGCAATTTAGGTCTTCTTCTGTGACATAGCTTCTTTGCATGCAAGTTGTTGTGCCAAATACTTTTGTCTCTGAATTCTTGTTTCTGTTACACGGGTCTGAGACCCTGGGGAGAAAGAATGAAGGCATCTTGAGGGTTTCCTTTGAGGACTCCTGGAATATTTTGTGAAGTCACTAAGAAGGGTTTGCATGTTCTCCAGGCAATGTGGTGTAAAAAGTGAGAATTACTTATTCTCCCTCAGTTTCTAGGTTGCCTTTCCTCAGTCCACTTGAAGCACTTCGATCCTGTCCATTGTGTGCTCTGCTTATCAATAATTATTCAAAACATTCCAAATTGTGGGAGACTGGCAAACTTGAAGAAAATAAAGAGAAGTCCCAGAATGGTGCCTGGTGAGTGCTGGGAGTGCAAGGCTGTGGAATGGAGACAGATTGTGAGAGTGCTGGAGCTAGCTGAAAATGGTTTGCCTTGTGATGCTTAAGAGATGGTTAATTCTGAGTTCTGTTGGCAAGGAGGGATGTAGGATGGAATGTTTATTCTTTCAATGTTTCCTTGTTTCCACATCTAGAGAACTTGACGGCCTGTTTCCTAGGAGGATGTCATGGATGTCACCTGCTCCTGGGTGTCCCCTGATGCATATTATGTGGTACAGCATTCATGTGAACTCAGAGGGTGGGGTACCACTGGCTGAAAGAGCAAGGGCTCCACTGGCCTTCCACCTTCTTCATCTAAATATCAGACACATGGTAGAATTGTCCCTTAAATATCAACCCCTCACAAGTGCTCACAGTTGCTTACTCTTTGACTTGTTTCCATGCTGGACTGGCCTTCTACCAGGTGTGATGCCAGTGCTTTGAATAGGGCCCCATTGAAGTGGGTTGTTCTCACAACATTGTCACCTGCCCAACTCCTGTTCATTGAACTCAGTGACACATCACCTCACTGCTCTAACAGCGTCGAGTCAGCCTTGTAGTCTGCTTCTTGGCTGGCTGTGTTGACATGACAGCAGGACTTTGTTTGGGTACAAGTTTCCAGCATATCCAAAGCAGGTCTAACAGTTGGAGTGGTCACCTTTGTGGCCAGGTTCAAGTAGATAGTTGCTGGATTTCTGAACATGGTTTGGTTGGCTGTTAGAATACCCTGGCTGAATAGTTAAAGAGTGACACTAAGCTTCTAGCTCCCAAGCCCATAATTTAGTTTTGACTCTTTCCTATTATTCTGCAGATTGGAGCAAGATTTCTGAGGATTTACTAAGGGTGGAATCAGGCTTGCCAGAGAGTGCCTCTGAGACCTCACAAGCAGCCATCTTGGGACATCCATGGGCTCGTCAGTGCCTTCAGCTGACTGTCTATGGGGCAGGAAGTAGAAGACACAATGAGATCTGTGAATCCTTTCACCTCACCTCCGTGTAACCTCCATAACTCCTGGAATCCATCCATTGCAGAAGGTCTAGAGACCCAAATGTAAAAATTCTTGTCTTAAAACTTGTATTTTTACAGTCTTTGAGCTTGTTGTCGATGGGTACTTTTTGCTCTAGAAAGGAATGAGGGAGAACACCTATGGCCTGTTGAACTTGGCATTCTCTGTGCACTACTGCAAAAAAGGAGACTGCTTTTGCGAATGATGCCAGCCTGTCTCCATTATTGTCTGTACATGCTTGATGGCTTCTTAGAGAAAGGCTCCTAGTGATGGCACCACAGGACTGAACTTATTTGAAAACCTTGTTATTCCACTAATTATGAAGGACTTGTGACAGATGTTTGTCAAATGGTTCCTAAACCACTACTTCATCACCCAATTTTAAATTCTGCAAATCATCTCTGATTAATTTGCACTTAAAAAGTGTCCTTAATTCTGAGAGTATTCTGAAAATTTAGTAGCCAAGCAGGCCTCTGATCTACAACAGTACCCATGGGAGTATACCCTTCTGCACATAAGGGCTACACATATCCTACCAAGGAGGCTAGAGATTTACATGGCAGATCATGGTGTGTTTACATTGCCAACTACAAATGGGAACCTTGAATATATCAACTTTTCCCAAAGGCATCACAAATCTCTTTAGCCCCACAAAATCTTTGGGAAAAGATATTTTGAAAACTTTTCACTACCTTCCAATGTGATAAAATATGTTAAGCATCCCCTTTTTCTAATATTGGCAACTGATATGCCTAGTTTCATAAGATGCAAACATTCCCACCAATGAAAAATTTAGTCACCTATATATTATGCATGTTTCTGTGGGCAACAGACTTATCAAAATTATGTAATATTGTCACATATTTTCCTCTTTTAACATAAGGTACTCTATTCTGCTGTATGTTAATACAGGATAATCTATGAATCACCTGCACCCTAAACCTGGCTACAAGTACATACATCTTCACAGATGATACAGTCCTTGATGCTATCCTGCATATATCAGAATTACCCAAGTCAAGAGTAGCTAATTTCAGGGAGAAGAATCAGGAAAAAAGATCAAAGACATTTCTTGATGAATGTCCTCATCCTTAAGAAGTAAAACCTTGGATTTAAAAATTAAAAGGCTTAAATATATTTTTCATGGGGTAAGTGTAGCATGGTTAATTTCCTTCAGCACGGTTTTAATCTGCCATTAAGATTAGAATGAGGGAAAATGTGGTGGGTGTTTATATCTAATGAGGTAGCTGCCAAATTCATATATCAGCTTGCCTCAAATAACATGGATACACAAAGTCAATACCAACTTTGAAGACTGTACTCATTGTGGCTACCATAAAACTTGTTGTCCAGATGAAATCTTAAGTCCAGTACCATTGTTCATGCCAATATATCACTGCTGCATGATGAGAAGACTTTGTAACTCGCTCATGGCCAAGTGTCAATGAGATTTGTGCTGAGATTTACAGACTCTCTGATGAATAAGAGGGAGGTTCTCTTCAGCTTTATGTATGTTATTACCCTAAAGAATGAGGTAATGCAATTTGTACTGAATGAGTGCCCTATTTTGATGTAAATGAGAATCTTATGCAAACTTCAATACCAATACTATTCTAGTGAATCAACCTTGAAGAAACATTTCTGGTTTTCACTTTCTAAATTTGTGTCTTGCCACATTGGAGTCATGTGGTAGGAAGATGAATGGAGATTTGAAATGCACAGGACCACCTGAGTGAATGTAAAGTGAAGACAGCATGGCTTTTTATGTAAAATCTTACCTGCATATAGAATTGTTTAACTGAAAAATCACTTAAATTTCTCTGTTTTCCTTCTAAGGTCATGAATTGAAGGCCACTTCAATTTACTTGGAAAGGGTAATGGAAAATTCATAGAGCTTTAAGATCTATGGATCCAAGGGGACTGCTGTTTCCTAAGGCATGTGTACCTCTAGAACTCTTGACCAAGTTCAAACAGAAAGCACATTTTGCCATTTCCACCGGAGCATATGCTTACCATGGAAACAAAATAATAATGGGACAAGAGTCTATGCCTGGTGCTGCAAAAAAAAAAAAGCCACAACTGCAATTGCTCACTACCTGTCTTCTTAGATGAAAACTCATACTCCAATTCCACTGAGTGACACTTAGTCTCCTTAGTGGTTTCTATGCTATCTTAGGACATCCAGACATCATGTCCTGAGTTCACAATATGACCTGACTGTTCAAGACTCTCCCCATGGAGTTCATGGTGAAATGTTCTTCTTATCACTCTTCAGTTATTTTTAATTTTGGAGACCATAATGTTCTTATTATATTTCTCCCCCTTTGCAGTAAATAAAACCTCCCATTTACATTTTCATTTTTCCTCAAGTTTTATAAATTTAACATTATGACAATATAAACATGAAGTCAAATATCTGAATGTAGATGTGAACCCTACTCAAACATATAGAAAAAAATGAATAATGTCTGCCCAACATCCGATTTGTACTTCCTTGATCCTTTTTTTCTTTAGTATTTTCCTATGTCCTCTTACTAATTTTGAGTTCTGATTTTTAATTGTGTTTTATTCTGTACTACATTTGACTTATCTTTTTGTAAATTTCCTTCAATAGAGATGTGATTATTAATGTCATTTTCCTGTCATAAAGCATTTTTTTACATACCAATCCCAGTTCCCTATCTCTCCCTAACATCCACCCTGTCAAACCTCCAATCTCATTCTCCCCTACTTGACATGAAGGGTGAAGCCTTCTAGGAGGGGTCAATAAAATCTGTCAAGTCATTTGGAGTAGGGACTAGGCACTCCCTCCTGTCTCTAGGTTAAAGGACTATTCCTGCATGGGGAATGTGCTTCCAAAGTCCTTTTTGTGCACCAAGGATACAAACTGCTTCCAAAGTCAGAGGCCCCTTAGAATTCCCAGGCCTTCTAAGACCCATGTTCAGGGGGTCTGATTCACTATGATGCTGATTTCCCAGCTATCAGTCTGGGAGCTCATTATCGCCTTCTTGTTCAGTTCAGCTGTTTCTGTAGTCTGGTCTTGTCCACCCTCTCTACATCTGGATCCAAGTTAGGCTCAGTGTTTAGATGTGGGTGTCTGCTGTTTCCATCAGCTACAAGATGAGTGCTCTATGTTGGTGGACAAGTTAGTTATCAATGTCATTAACAGGGAAGGACGTTTATGGTAGCCTACGGACTATTGCTCAAATTGTTATTTGAGCTCAGACTTGTAGGTCTTCAGACATTTCTCTTGAGTCAGTGTTCTCTTCAAATCTATGAAGGTTCCCTTTTTTATGGTATCTATCTCTTGTTATTTCTCTCCTCTATTCCTCCCCTGACTCAATCTACCTTGTCTCATGTGCTTTCCTCTTCTCCCTTTCACTTTCTACTAGCTCCCTCTTCACTCATGCTCAACCTACTAGCAATGTGCTCAAGAGATCTTGTTCATTTCCCCTGCTGTGAGGTACCTTGTATGGAACTCTTAGATTCCTCCTTGTATCCTAGTTTCTTTGGCGATGTGAATTAAAGGCTGGTGATTCTTGGTGTTATGTCTAACATGGTAAGTGCATACCATGTTCCTCTTTTTGTGATTGGGTTACCTCATTCAGCGTGGTTTCTTCAAGTTCCATCCATTAGCCAGTGAACTTCAAAATTCCAATGTTTTTCTTTCTTTTTTCCCACAGAGTAGTTTAACATTGTGTAAGTATGACACATCTTCTTTATTTATTCTTTTGATTAGAATCATTTATGTTGCTTCCAGTGTCTTACTATTACACATAATACTACTAAAAGCATAGTTGACCAAATGTCTCTGTTGCATAGATATGGATCATTTGGGTATATGCCTAAGAGTGGGATTACCAGGTCTTCTCATAGACTGATTTCCATTTTCCTGAGGAATTGCCATATTGATCTCCAAAATGACTGCACAAGTTTGCCCTCCCACCAGCAGTGGAGGTGTATTCCCATTTTTCTACATCCTCCCCAGCATAAGTTGTCATTTGTGTATCTAAACTTAGTCATTGTAGGAGGAGTAAGATGGTATGTCAGAGTTGTTTTTATTTGCATTTCCCTTATAAATAAGGATTTTGAACAGTTTCTTAAGTATCTTTATTCCTTTTTGATATCCTCTATTGAGAATTCTCTCTTCTATTCTGTACCCTGTTACGGCAGGTTTCTCCCTGCCGGCCTCCTGGTCCTGCCACCATTGTCCCGCAGCCATGTGTGCCCAAAATAACACTCAGAGACTCTGTATTTGACATAATCCTGTTGGCCAGTTACCATTATTGTTTATGGGCTAGTTCTGCCTTAATTATTAACCCATTTCTACTTATCTAAGTATTTCCACGTGGTCGTCTTATCAGGGAGCCGTGGCAGGCGTCCTGCTTCTTCCCGGGCTACATCTTGACTCCTCCTTTCCACTTCCTCTTTCCTCCTTGTCTCTTAGCCCTGCCTATCTTGCTATCTCATTGGCCACAGAGCTTTATTAACCAGTATGAGAAACATATATACAGAACAACATCTCCCCATCATCTCCCTCTTTTCTGTCTAAAGTAAAAGAAGGGGTTTAACTTAACATAGCAAAATATACCATTCAACAGTTATCAAATAAGAATCACAGTTAACAATATTTAGTCCATTAACATTTTGTAAGACTTAAAGAAAATATCATCTATCCTATCTTTGTGAGTCTAAAGTCCTATATGTAACTTATCTTTAATCCTAACTAAGGAAAACTATAACCATAATTATCTGTCTTCAACTCCTTCAAAGACCACCGAAGGATAATATATAAACTCTAGAAATGACAGAGACAATTCATTGCCTGGTCAGTCACCCGAAGTTCTTCTGTAATGTTCCATCTTCAGCCCATAGGCCATAGTGTGTGTCCAGACTCCTCAACAAGGCAGGAAACTTTACTGTCCTACGGCGTTTGCGTCTTTTTTTTGTATCTTTCTCTGTGTCCTGTAGACTGTCTGGCTGTCTGGCAGCCTCTTCCATGAAGCAGGAATCCTGTAGCAATATCCATCTTGCATCATCAGTCACCTTTTTGTGGGTCCTGCACGTCTAGTTTACTCAGCATATAGTCAGTCTAGACAAGAGCAGTATCCTGTCCAAATGGCTAGCCTTGCCATATAGAAGCAAACTCCATAACAGGTTTCTTTGATATCCATCTTCCTTTCTGATGCGGGTGGTGTTACCAGGAGCAGTTGTGACTCACTGTCAAAAAAATCCCTAAACCATTTTAAATGCCATATTCTGTAGGTCTTTGAAAGGTTTGAAGAATGCCTATTCATCTCAAATACATCTCTGCATATCTAGAAATCCTAACTAACTTAACTCCAAGTTTTAATTATCATAGGTAACTCTCAATTATACATTACATTTTCCAATATGCTATATAAACACAATACCTAAACAAGAGGAGAAATATACATATTACAAAATTGACCTTAAATTGTATCAATAAAAGAAAATCCATTTCAAAGCAAAGTATTCATATCTATACCATAATTCCCCTTTTACCTTTAAGAAGATTGCTTGTGGTTATAACCACTTATAACCAAGTCCATTTAAATGAAAACATTTATAAACAATATTTGGGAATTTGGGCGTCGTTCTTTCCAAACTACTTCCTGCTGGTAGAGGGCGCTGTAATGAGGTTCCAAAGAAGATGCAGAAATCTTGGCAGTAGTCTGCAAGGCTTTGTCTCAACTGCTTTGAATGTTGGATCACCTGGGGAGCTGTTTCAGTGGGTCTGGCTTGATCAAACCATATAAGTCTGGAAAGAATCCATAGCTTTTCATTTTCTGTGGAAACAAAAATAGAAATCCTTTTCCCCAGTAACTTGTCCTTAGGCTTAAATTTTGGAGTCAAAGCATTTTTAAAATATATTAATTGAATTAATCCAGCAGCATTTCTTTTATTAATAGTTGTTATTTTCTCAGCAATCAAATAATTTAAAGACAACAGAATCGCGTATAGTATCCAAAATTTCTCTGTGTTTTCCATCTTTACGTGGCTTTTTTATTACTCTATTTATTCTACTTCTATTTTTACATATTTTGAGACAGGGTTTCTCTGTGTAACTTTTATCTGTCCTGGAATTCACTGCATACCAGGTTTGCTTTGAAATCACAGAGATCTGCTTGCCTCTGTCTGCCGAGTGCTGGGATTAATGGCATGTACCATCATAGCCATCCATTTAATTCCTTTTTTCTTTTTTAAACCATTGTATCCTGTTTCTTTTTCTCTCCCAAGCCAGCGTATTTTTTAAAACACAGTATAAACTTTCATTACAGCTCTTGTACAAACCAATGAATTGTTAGCAGAGCTCTTTAAAAGCAAGGCTGCTTTTTTGCTGCTTATGCTAATTTTGGAAACCTCCCTTAAAGGAGCCACACAAATCTCTTCTACAGCAAAACAAATCCAAATGAGAAAATGCTGCTACCAAGAAGTCTTGCTAGTCTCTGATCCCTTGTTTCTAAAAATTCTTTTTTAAACTTTTGTTAAGTTTTAAGTGAAAGTTCTCAATCCCGCTTCTGACACCATTATGTTACAGCAGGTTTCCCTGCCGGCTGCCGCTGGTTCTGCCTTAATTATTAACCCATTTCTACTTATCTAAGTATTTCCACGTGGTCGTCTTATCAGGGAGCCGTGGCAGGCGTCCTGCTTCTTCCCGGGCTACATCTTGACTCCTCCTTTCCACTTCCTCTTTCCTCCTTGTCTCCTAGCCCTGCCTATCTTGCTATCTCATTGGCCACAGAGCTTTATTAACCAGTATGAGAAACATATATACAGAATAACATCTCCCATCAGTACCCCATTATTTAATATGGCTTTTTTGTGTTTTAGTGACTAGTTTCTTGAGTTCTTTGTATATTTTGGAGATCATCCCTCTGTCAGATGTAGGCTTGGTGAAGATCGTGTCCCTATATGTGGGTTGTGGTTTGTTCTTGTCAACTGTGTTTTTGACTTACAGACACTTCTCCGTTTCAAGATATCCTTTTATTAATCATTGATCTCAATATCTGTGCTACTGGAGATATGTTCAGGAAGAAGTCTCCTGTAAACATTTGTTCATAGGTACCTCCCACTTTCACTTCTAAGAGGTTCAGTTTGGTTGGACTTAGACCCACTTGGACATGTGTATTGTGCATGGCAGTTGACATGTGTCTATCTGCAATCTTTTACACACCATGATCCAGTTCTGCCAGCACCATTTGCTGAAGTTGCTTTCCTCCTTCCATTGTATATTTATAGCAGTTTTGTCAAATATCAGGTCTTTGTAGGGCTTGGATAAATATTAGAAATTTTTATTTGATTCCATTTGGCTACCAGTCTATTTTGTGCCAATACCAAGCTGTTGTAAAGACTACAGCTCTATATTAAAGCGTGAAGTATGAGAAGGTATTTATTCCTGAATTTTCTTTATTGTACAGGGTCCTTTTGTCTATATTATGTTTTTTGTTTTTCATATAAATTTGAGTGTTATCTTTCCAAAGTCTGTGAATAATTGTGCTGCAACTTATGGGGACTGCAATGAATCTATAGATTGATTTTGGCAAGATTGCCATTTTCACTCTGTGTTGCCCCATGACACTTTATGTTGTTTGTGAGTACTGTTAATGGTGTTGTTTCTTTGATTTCTGTCTCAGCACCTTTGTCTTCTTCACATGCAAAATATTAATACATGGTAGATGATGTGTTTTGAGGTTTTTGGTTTGACTGTTTTTTAATTTTTTCTCTTAACTCTACTGTAGCAGCTTCCCAAATAAGCCTATCTGATGCTGTTTAAACTTTTTGATCAACAGTGTGAATGTGACTTAGTAAAACTGAAGGCATTGTGCACCACTCTTTTAACTGGGGTTTGGATAATAGCTGAGGTTTCTGCACATTGTTCATATCTAGATGTTGTTGTACCATGCTGAGAGGAGTGAGACTCTACTTCCTGGTCCCATGTTCATGTTTTTTTTTCTTCTTCTGAATCTTTTGATCCATGTTATTGTAATAATAAGTGCTTTGGTGCATCCTTAAATGTATGGGCTCTGAACACTCATATTAGAGGAGTGTCACACTTAATTGGGAATGAGAAACCTCCACAATTTTCAACTAAAACATGCATCCAGTGACTCAATCATGGTGACCTTACCCTTGACAAAAATTCAGAAGATAAGTTATGGCTGCATGGATGCCTGTCATTGGCAACTATTTAGAACCATTTTCTTAACAGAGTGCCTAATTTGTAACTCTGGTTAACAAAAAATTAATTGCCTTTCTATTGAAAGGAAATGTGAGATACAGATATTTTTGCCTATGCACATATTATTGGCTTTAGATTTGTCTACAGGACTTTGTATTGATGTGATTCCACTTTCAACTGGTTAGCATCAGGGCTCTTTCTGTCTTAGCAATCCAATTATGTATTTTTTTACCAGATATGCACAGAATACATATTAAAATTCATTTGAGAGAATTCTTAGCAGGAATTAAAACAACAGTTGAGTAGGTGACTCAATGTATGGCTTTGGCTTAGGAAAAGCTTTATTTGATGGTCTGTCTATCCTGTCCTTCTTAATTCCATCTCACCTCTTTTTTTTTTACTTTATTCTAAACTTTTCTTTTACACCTATGTTATGTCAAATATTTTATTTGATTTTTGATCTTTCATTATCCTACTTTAGAACTGAGTGTTTATTTCATTGATTTTTGTATGATTAATTTATAATTCATTTTAAGATTATTACCTCAATATTCCCTGTTTTTTGTAGGTGTTATGATTTGGTACCAATTGAATCCTTATCATCACTGACAGCACACAATGAAATGTACACACACACACACACACACACAGAGAGAGAGAGAGAGAGAGAGAGAGAGAGAGAGAGAGAGAGAGAGAGAGAGAGAGAGAGAGAGGATCTGACTAACCAGACATTGTATGAACCTGTGTTGTGGCTGAATGATGGAGCCCTATAAGAATTACCCTACATACTAAATTATCTAACCCTTTCAACCCTGGAATGACAACCATAACACTTATTGTTATATCTGTGACAATTTGTGGGGTCACACACAACTAGATTCATATCCAGTTAACACACAGAGCTTAACAGACACCAACACAACCACATTCACCCAAGAGAGAGAGAGAGAGAGAGAGAGAGAGAGAGAGAGAGAGAGTTATTAGGACCTGAGATAATTCCCTATGCTGATTTCAGAAATGTCTCTTTCTTCGACCTTTCACCCTGGAATTACTCCTTGGGTTTAAGTCTATGTAATCCAGTTAGCAAAACAAAAAATTATGCAAACTGCATGGGTGTCCTGATTTAAAGTAAAGAACCTTATCAGGGGAGGTGTCAATAGTGAAACCTTGCCTGGTAGGGATTGATCCTGCTAACCAAGTCATTGCCAAATCCTGGAAGTTGGCCTACAGCTATTAATATTACCCAATTCCAAATTACCTAATATCAGGAAATGGAGTCTGTGGAGAAGCAGTTGAAAGACTTTTGTTGATGAATATCATCTTCCCTAAGGAGTAACCCTATGGATTAAGAAGATAAAAAGTATCACAATTACTCAACAAATGGTGAGTTTTTTATTGTTAGTATTATTTTCAGAAAAGTGTTAAAATCCCTTTGTTAGACTAGAGTGTGGGATAATTGGATAGCAGTTCATCACTAATGAGGAATCTGCCCAATATCAACTATCTGATATCCTCTTAAACCTGGATCCACAATGACATGTAATCATTGACTAATTTTACTACTGAAATTTGTGATTAAATAATTGCTGGTCTATGGTGTTTGGCACAACATTATGGGAATCAAATCAAGTATAGACAACTTGTGTGTGTCCAGTATGGCAGACTATATCATCCTCTGATTATGCAATTATTTAATTATTAAAATAGGACATTAGATAATAGATGATAGGTGGATTTTTACAGCAATCCTTTGTACACCTTGTTGGAGACAATCGTGGCAAGTTTCAAACTAGTTTGAAACTAGTTGTCAAACTAGTTTCTGTTCACTGGCAGTAATTTGAAAGATCCTGTAAGATATCAGGATCTAGAGAGCCATTACTCGCCCAATTTGAATTATTTTCTAGGGGATATCTAGGCCACTTTTCAGTGCAAAGGTAAAAAAAAGTCTGAGTGCCTTAATAAGTGGCATTAAGTGAAAAGGTTTTAAATTTTCTATTAGGCATCCTAGTGGAGTGGTGGGTGGTATTTACTTGGTCTGTTTATTCCCCATGGGTGGAGTGAGAAGTGACCAATCAGTCTTGGAACTCGTCAGCTCAAGAGTGTGGCCACACGATAAGCAGAGAATGGCACAGTGTCACTCAAAGCTCCTCAGCCCGAAAATGTTGCCACGGCCAACAGAGGCCTGAGGACTCAGCAGTCCGAGAGCATAGAGGCTTGAAGCCAGAATCAGATATACTGCCTGGGGCAGTATGTCTTCCACCCTTGAGGAATGTACCCGACCCTAAGGAAATGGGTTGAATTTTTTTAAAAAAGGGTACCTTACCTAATTGAAGCCGGTGTGGGATGGTATTTCCAGCAAATGGGTGGATGAAAGTGGACTACTGATTCAGAATCAGGGTCCTCAAGAGTCTCTGGCTAGCCACCCATCAGGAGATGGCTGCCGAGTCCTTGAGGAGAACCTGACTGGGTTTTGGCACCAATGTTGTTCTTTTGCTGCAGCTATTGCCTAAGAAACACAAACACAAGACTCAGTGCACACGTGGAGTTTATTGAGAGAGGGGAGAGAAAGGGGGAAGCTGATGGCCAACCAAAAGTGGAGAGAGAGAGTGGGGTGTGAGGCTCTTGCTTTAAAAGAGGGGCTTACACATGTGTAACCGGGTCCCCTGCGCAGCCAGGTAAATGCTTGAACAGCCATGTAAAGTTGTCCTGCCCATCATCAGAGCCGGGCTTCACAGACTGCTGAGTCGCGCGCGCGAGAGAGAGAGAGAGAGAGAGAGAGAGAGAGAGAGAGAGAGAGAGAGAGAGAGAGAGAGAGAGAGAGAGACAGACAGACAGACAGACAGACAGGGAGACAGACAGGGAGACAGAGAGACAGAGAGACAGAGAGAGACAGAGTGAGACAGAGACAGAGATAGACAGATGGACAAAAGGAAAGAGTGAAGGAGAGTGATAGATTCTAAGACCCCAGATAATTTATGGTGTTAATTTCAGAACCTTTTCTAAGTATTATAACAATTGAGATGATATGTATAGAAGACAGAGCAGGACAATGGGCTTTTAGAAATTTTACCCTGGAGTACTTTCTGGGTGCAAGGCAAGGTGAGCTAATTAGGAAAATGAAGGAGCATGGCACTTGCTTGGGTGCCCTATGTAGCAGATAGGAAGCCTTCTGTGGGAGGTAGAGTCAGTGAAAACTTGCCTGTCCTGGATGGTACCTACAGGACTGCCTGGCATCCCTTTGGCAGCATTCACTCAAAAACATACTCTGTCTGCTTCTGCTAAGAAACAACTAGGTATACAAAACCAGGTTGCATAGTAATCAAAGAGTGGTGCCTCCCCCAGACCACTCTTGTGGTTTCTGGGGATGTGACTTCATAAAAGAAACCTTTTGTAATGGGTCCCACTCCCTGAATTATATCTATAGCCCAGCACAAGAAGAAATGTCTAAAGGAAATGTCTAAAACAAACTAAAGCAAAGCCAGAGAGGCCGCCTTGCTTATGAGGAGATGTAAGGATGGCAGGGAAGGATTTCAATGTATGGTACAAATCTGGCCCCAATGGTTACCTTGCACTGTGACACTGATCACAGGTGACAGATACTGGACAGTCTCAATGGTTCCTAGAATAGAGGTGTGGGTGTTACTGAGGAACTCAGGCAAAAGGTAGGGCATCCCTGGATGTCCCTGTGAATGCAGAGTGGATGGTAGGCTAGACAGGTTCCAACATGAAGCCAGATGTAGCCCTGGATGCAGAATCTCATAGACAGGTTTTGTGATCCTGAAAAATGTAGGAGCTCTAGGACCCAGGATGCCTAGGCCTTACTCCAAATGACTTGACAGATTTTTTGACACCTCCTAGAAAGCTTCACCCTTCATGCCAAGTAGGGGAGAATGAGATGGGAGGGTTGTCAGGAGAGATTTGAGGGAGAGAGAGGGAACTGTAATTGATATGTAAAATAAAAAAGTCAAAAACAGAAATGCGTTATGACAGGAAAATATCAGGCAATGACATTAATAATCACATTTACTATTGAAGGAAATTTAAAGAAAATGAAAAGTGAAATGTAGTAAAGAAGAAAAAATGTAGCTGTTTAAACGTCAGATCTCAACATTAGTAAAAGGACATAGAAAATTTTAAAGACAGGAAGGACCAAGGAAGTCCAAATTGGATGTTGGACAGATATTAAAATAGATCATATTTTATGGTGTATATTTGTATATATCTAATGGTTTGTGTAACAATTCATGATAAAATGGCCGCAAAGGATCAAGGGATGAATTAAGGTGTCCTAATAAGCACATGAATACAAATTTTTAAATTTTATTATTTAATATAAAAACAAGACACAAAGTAGGATAATGAATTGTTATTTTTTCTTAGCAATACACTTTCTAAGATACCCAATATTACTCATGTTTTTCTAGACGTTTGAGTAGAGTTCATATCTACATTCAGATATTTGATTATATGTTTATATTGTCATTATGGTAAATTTATAAAACTGGAGGAAAAATGCAAATGTAAATGGGAGGTTCTATTTAATGCAAAGGAGAAGAAATAAAATAAGAATAGTATGGACTCAAAAATAAAAATATAAAAAAACTGAGAATTGATAGGAAGAACATTTCACCATGAACACAATGGGGAGAGTCTAGAGCAGTCAAGTCATATTGTGTACTCACAACATGATGGCTGGATGTCCTAAGATAGCATAGAAACAGCTAGGGAGACTAAATGCATCTCAGTGGCATTGGAGTATCAGGTTTAATCTAAGAAGACAGGGAGTGAACAATTGCAGGTGTGCCTCTTTTTGCAGCACCAGGCATAGACTCTTGTCCCATTATTATTTTGTTTCCATGGTAAGCATATGCTCCAGTGGAAATCGAGAAATGTACTTTCTGTTTTGCCTTGTTCAAGAATTCTAGAAATTCCTTAGAATGCCTTAGGAAAGTGCAATCCTCTTGGTTTCATAGATCTTAAAACTCCATAGATTTGTCGTTACTCTTTCCAGATAAATTGAAATGGTCTTCAAGAAAATCAGAGATATATAAGTAATTTTTCAGTGAAACAATTCTATGTATGGGTAGTATTTTACAGAAAAAACAAGGCTGTCTTCACTTTACATTCACTCAAAGGGTCCATTGCATTTCATATCCCCATTCATCTTTCTACCTCAAGATCCAATGTGGCAACACACAAATTTAAAAAATGAAAACCAGAAATGTTTCTCCAAGCTTGATTCACTAAAGTGGTATTGGTATTGATGTTTACATAAGATGCTCATTTACATCAAAATGAGGCACTAATCAAGTACAGATTGCATTGCCTTTTTTCTGAGGGTAAAAACATACAGAAAGCTAAAGAGAACCTCACTTTTAGTTGACAGAGAGTCTGGAAATCTCAGCACAAATCTCATTGACACTTGCCCACGAGACAGATCCAAAGACTTCTCATTATGTGGCACTGATATATTGACATGAACAATGGGACTGGACTTAAGTTGTCATCTGGGCAACAAGTTTTATGGTCGCCACAATGAGTACAGTCTTCAAAATGGGTATTGACTTTGTGTATCCATGTTGTTTGAGGCCAGCCGATATATGAATTTGGCAGCTGCCTCATTAGATATGAACATCCACCACATTTTCCATCATTCTAGTCTAAGAGGAAGACTAAAACCTTGCTAAAGGAAATTAACAATGCTACACTTACCCCATGAAAAATATCTTGAATTCTTTTAATTTTTTCAATCCATGGTTTTACTTCTTAAGGAGGAATACATTCATCAAAAAAAGTATTTGATCTTTTTTTCCTGATTCTTCTCCCTGAAATCAGCTAAGCTTGACTTGGGTAATTCTGGTAATGCAGGACACCATCCATGACTGTGGTACAGCTGTTCTGTGCAAAATCAAATTCCACATATGCTGTCATTAGAAAATGTACAGAATACTTTCTTTGGGAGAGTAAATTATCCAGTGATAACGCAGCATGTCAAGTACACCTGCTTCTTGAGGCCATGATATGGGAATACAGAATTCCACCAGGGTTGCCAGATAAAAATTATGATGTACCATTCCATCACATTTTAGTACCCAACCCACTCATATACTCACATAGTTTCTACTTTATTGATTTCAGCACTGAAATTGATTATTTTCTGTCTTCTACTCATTCTGAGTGAGATTGTTTCTTTTTGTACTGAGGCTTTCAGTTGTGCTGTTAATCATCTAATGTGAATATCCTCCATTTTCTTCATATGGGCACATAATACAATGAGCATTCCTTGTATCACTGGTTTCAAAGTATCCTATCAGTTCTGGCATGTTGTGTCTACATTCTAATTGAATTCTAGGAAATCTTTGTTTTCTATCTTTATTTCTTCCTTTACCAGGAATGATGAAGTTGTATGTAGTTCATTGGTCGCATAAGACACAGGGGACTATTCCATTTTTTTGTATTTGTTGGTTCTTGTTATGTTATGTAGTATATGGTCAATTATAGAGACTGTTCCCTGTGGAGCTGAGAAGAACTTACATTCTTTTCTGTTTGGATGGAATATTGTATAGATGTCTGTTAATACTAATGTGCATATAACTTCTGTTAGTTCTTTTGTTTCCTTTTTAAGTTTATGTCTGGTGTTCTAGTAGAGTTGTGGGAGTAGGGTGTGGATGTCTCCCACTATACGTGTGAGAGGTTTTATACGAGATTTTAGTTTTAGTAGCATTGATTTTATGAATGTAGTTGCCTTTGTTTTTGGAGCATAGATGTTCAAAATTGATACTTCATTTTGATGGACTTTTCTTGTGATGAATATGAAATGCCCTTCGTCTTCCCTTTGATTGATTTGGGTTTGAAGTCTAATGTGTTAGATATTAGAATAGCTACACCTTCTTGGGTCCATTTGATTTGAAAATAGTGTCACAACCCTTTAACCTGAAGTAAAGTCTGTCTTTGAAGCTTAGATGTGCTTTATGTGTTGAGCAGAAGGATGGATTCTCTCTGTGTGTCCATTTTGTTAGGATTTCTCTTCTTACAGCATAATTGAGACCATTATTCTTGAGAGATTGTAATGGTCATTAATTGTTAATTCTTGTTTCTTTTAGATTTGTTGGTGGTGGTGGTTTAGTGAGCATATTTTCCTTGCTTTTTCTTTTCAGTTCTGCTAAAGTGGGCTTATATATTGTCTATATCTTTGTGAGAGTAGTTAATTCCATCCTATGTCAATGAATTTTTAGATATATATTGTGAAAATCTGTCTTTGTAGTTGAATATCTTGTACTTTCCATCTATAGTGAATGACAGTTTTGCTGGGTATTTTAACCTGGGCTGGCATCCTGAACTCTTAGTATTTGCAGAATATCTATCAAGAACTTTCTGGCCTTAAGAGTGTCGTTGAAAAGTCAGGGATAATTTTGATAGATCTGGCTTTATATGTTACCTAGCCTTTTTCCTTTGCTGTCCTTAATATTCTTTCTTCATCATGCATGCTAGTTGTTTTATTATGTGATGAAGGGACTTTTTGAGGGTGCAGTCTATTTGGTGTTTGATATGCTTAATGCACTTTCATTGGCATGTCCTTCTTCAATTTGAAAGTTTTCTTTATTGATTTTGTTGAATATGTTTTCTGAACCTTTGAGTTGGGCTTCTTCACCTTCTTCTTTGCCTATTATTCTTGGGTTTGGCCTTTTCGTTTTGTGTTAAGTATTTGTTGGACTTGAGATTGTATTTGGTCGATGAACCTATTTCCTCCAGTTTATCTTCAGAGCCTGAGATTCTGTCTTCCATCTTTGTATTCTGTTTATTATGCTTGGGTTTGTAGCTCCCAATCATTTGCCCAGTTTTTCTATTTTCAGCATTCACTCAGATTGTGTTTTCTTTAATGTCTCTATTTCAGTTTTCAAGTCTTGAACTGTTTCCTTCACCTGTTTGCTTGTATTTTTTTTCTTGGATTTCCTTACTTTCTTTAAGATATTTGTTCATTTCTTTCATTTTTTGTATGGTCTTTTCCTGCATTTCTTCCAGTATTTTATTTGTTTTTTCTTCCATTTCTTTAAGGTCTTTTCTTACATGGTCTTTTATAAAGATATTGTTTAAGTCATTCTCTTCTGCCTCATCTGCTCAGTGGTGTTCAGGTGTAGTTGGTGTAGAATCCCTAGATTGTGGTGGTGTCATGCTTGTCTTTGTATTGTTAGATGTTTTCTTGTATTGCCTTTTTCCCATTGCTTCTTCCAGTGGGTGTAGGTGGGGTCTCTCTCTATGCTACTCCCTCAATGGGCTTAGTTGGGTCAGAAATTCGATGTTTGTATCTCTGGGTGGTTCAAGCTCTCTAGAAGGTCTCTCTTCAAACAGGAACCAAATAGGGGTCAAATATCAGGCAGGTTGTGATTCACGTTGGTCGTCCTCCAGCAGAGGTAGGGTGATGGGGGTCAAAGATCCATCAGGCAGGGACTTAGGATTGTCATGAGATAGGCAGATCTCTGGCATGTGCCAGGAGCTCTGGCAGAGGACCAGCAGGGGGCTCAGACATCAGTCAGAGAGTTACTCAGGGTAGTCCTGCATTGATAGGCAGGTCTAGTATTCTCAGAGCAGCTCCAGGATGTTCCCCTGAGGTGGCAAGATTGTTGGATCTGTCCTATGTCCCCATGCTCAATCAGAGCAGTGGGCCAATGGGATTTGCAGGGCACAGGGTTTGGGGAGTGCAGTCTCTTCCTTGGGGGAGTGCGCCAGTGGGTGTTTTTTTAACCAGAGAACTAGAAGAGCTCTCACTGGGGACGGGACACATGGGGGAGCAAAGTTATGCTCAATCCAAGTAGTTTCCAAGGAAGGGTGTTGGGGGGATTCAACCTGAACTGGTCCCAGACTCATCTCCAGCATAGGCCTGGTGATGGAGTTCAAAGATCCAGCAGACTGGGACTCAAGAGCCTCGGGGATAGAAAGATCTCTATCAGGGACCTGGGGCTCCAGCAGAGGAATGGCGGTGAGTGTTGGCTTTTATGAATTATAAAAACACGTTCCTAACCACCTTAATATCTCACCTCTTAAAATTCCTCCACCCTCTAACCCAAGAAGGCACTACTCAAGAAACTCCTATATCTCAATTGTCCCTAACTTTCCCCTCAGACATAGAACTTTCTCTATCATCTGTGGAGGTGTATCTACTTGTAGCCAGGTCTAGGGTCCAGGGGATTCAGAAATTGTCCTTTATTAACATACAGCAGAATATCCTCAGGTTAAACGAGATAAATATGTGACACTATTGCATTAATAAGTCTATTTGCCACAGAAACATGCATAATATATAGGTGACGAAATTTTCATTGGAAGGAACTTTTGTATTCTTATGAAACTAGGCATATCATTAGTCGATATTAGGAAAAGGGGATGTTTAGCATATTTTACCATACTTGGAAGGTAGTGCAATAGTTTCAAGCTATTTTTTCCAAATGATTTTTTTGGTTTAAAGAGATTTGCGATACCTTTGGAAAAAGTTGATATATTCAAGATTCCCATATGTAGGCAGTGATGTTGTGAATACACCAGGATCTGCCTTGTAAATCCCTAACCTCCTTGATGGCATGTGTGTAGTCCTTATGTGCAGAAGGAAAAGCTTCCTTAGGAATTGTTGTAGATCAGAGGCCTGCCTGGCTACTAGATTTTCAGAATACTCTCAAAAATTAAGGGGACTTCTTAAGTGCACATTAATTAGAGAGGATTTGCAGAATTAAAATTGGGTAATGAAGTGGTGGTTTAGGAATCATTTGACAGGCATTTGTCACAAGTCCTATATAATTGGTGAAAGACCAAGGTTTTTTAATAGGTTCAGTCCTGTGGGGCCATCAATGGGAGCCTATCTCTAAGAAGCCAACAAGCATGTACAAACAATCATGGAGACAGGGTAGCATCATTCACAAAAGCATTCTCCTTATTGGCAGTAGTGCATAGAGAATGCCAAGTTCAATAGGCCATAGGTGCTCTCCCTCAGTCTTTTCCAAAGCTAAAAATATCCATTGGCAACAAGCTCAAAGATGGTAACCAAACAAGTTTAAGGCCAAGAATTTCTACCTTTGGGTCTCTAGGCCTTCCTCAATGGATGGATTCCAGGTGTTGTGGAGGTTACAGGGAGGTGAGGTGAAAGGATTCACATGTCTCATTGTGTCCTCTACTTCCTGCCCCATAGACAATCAGCTGTAGGCACCTGCAAGCCCATGGATGCCTCAAGATGGCTCCTTGTGAGAGCTCAGAGGGGCTCACTGGCAAGCTTGATTCCACCCTTTGTGAATACTCAGAAATTTCTTACCAATCTCCAGAATAATAGAGAAGCATCAAAACCAAACTCATGGACCTGAAACAAACTCATGGACCTGGAGGCTAGAAGCTGAAAGTCACTCTCTTATTATTCAGCCACAGTATTCTGACAGCCACCCAAACCAAATTCAGAAATCTAGCAGCTATCTACTTGAACCTGTCCACAGAGGTGACCACTCCATGTGCTAGGCCTACTTTGGTTCTGCTGGAAACTTGTAAGAAAACTAAGTCATACTTCCATGTCAACACAGTTAACCAAGAAGCAGCCTCCAAGGCTTACTCAGGGCTGGTAGGGCAGTGAGGTAGAGATGCCACTGAGGTCAAGGAACAGGAGTTAGGCAGGTGACACAGATGTGAGGACAACACAATTCAATGGGGCCCTAGTCCAAGCACTGGCATCACACCTGGCAGAAGGCCAGTCCAGCATGGACACAAGTCAAAGAGTAGGCAACAGTGAGCACTTGTGAGGGGTAGAGATTTAAGGGACAATAGTGCCATGGGTCTGATATTTAGATGAGGAAGTGGGAAGGCAAGTGCAACATTTGCTCTTTCAGCCAATGGCGCCACTTCCTCTGAGTTCACATGGATGTTGTACCATATAATATGCATCAGGGGACACCCAGGGGCAAGTGACATTCATGACATCCTCCTAGGAAAGACTCCACCAAGTTCTCTAGATGTGGAAACAAGGAAACATTGAAAGAATAAACATTCCATCCTCCATCCCTCCTTGCCGACCAGACCCTGGGCACAGAACTCCAAACTAACCAACTCCTAAGCATCACAAGGCAAACCATTTTGAGCTACGTCCAGCACTCTCACAATCTGTCTCCATTACACAGCCTTGGACCCCCACCACTCACTAGGCATCATTCAGGAAACTTCCCTTTCCTTTATCCAAGTCTGCCAGTCTCCCTCAAATTGAAATGTTTTGAATCTCCTAACTATTGATAATCCAAGCACACAATGGACTCAGGTGTCTCTGAAGAGATTCAAGTGTACTGGGGAATGGCAATGTACAAACTGAGGGAGAATAAGCAATTCCACGAGTCCTCAAAGGAAACATTCAAGATGCCTTCCTTCTTTCCTCTTAGGGTCTCAGACACATGTAACAGAAACAAGTATGCAGAGACAAAAGAGTTTGGCACGACTTGCATGCAAAGAAGTTATTTCATGCAAGAGGACCTAAATTGCACACAGGTGCTCCTCAGTACCAAATTCATGGACTTAGGAACCAGGGAATATATGTTGCCTCCTAAGTGACCAGTCAGATTACTCTGTTGTCCACTTCCCACCACCTTCACTTATGGAAAAGTGATCTCCTTAATACTCCAGCACCAAGATTATTGGTATCTTGCATACTGAGCAAGACAAACCTTCATTTTCAAAGCAGTCATAACATAAGGGGTCCCCCCAGGCTGACCCAGGGCTGACGGGGCAGCAGAATGTTGGTGTCCTAGATCACAGGGCACAATGGAAGGTGGGCAGGTGACATAGGGGTTAGGACTGCTCAATTAATTAGGGCCCAAATCCCAGAACTGACTTTCCTCATATCAGAAGGCAGGTCCATAAAGAACATGGGCCAAAGGGCAGGGAGCTGTGTGAACTCATGAGGGATCCAGTTTTACAGGACAATGGTCTCATGGGCGTGATTACCTAATAAGATATTGTAAAGGCCACAGGAAACCTTGGTCTTGATGCTCACAGAATGAAGCCATCTAAATTCAGTTGGATGCTATACCATATTATCTGCAGCAGGAGCCAGTGTGGGTCCTGTGACATTCATGGCATCCTCCCAGGAGGTACGGCAACATAGAGCTTGATGTGGTGTCAAGGGCACATGGAAATAATAAATATTCCATCCAACTTGCCCATAAACTCCCTATCCCTGAAACTGTCTGTGCCCACACACTAGCCTTCTCCTAGTATCACCATGCAACCATCTGATCTATCTCCCACTCTGTCAAATGTGGCACGAAAATATAAAAGGCCCAGAGACAGATATTGGGGTTCAGCTTTCAAGATGAAAATCAGCGAAGCAAATGAGCCAAACCAGGCATTAGAACTCATCTCTACCCAGATCAAATGGCAGTCTGGTATAAAGGGTCTTTTAGAGGAAAAGGCTCTCAGATTCCATTTCCTCCTTATATTTCTTTGACCAACCAGCCATACCACTCCTATCTCCACATCCCCAGGAGATGTTTACTTATAGTCATGTGATCCCAGGTAAGGAGATCACCTTTCTGAATATTTCTTTTAAGATAGGATCAGTGTCTTAGCATCAGTGTGGCCTTTAACTAACAGAAAACAGTCTATGTCCAAATCCCGAGTCCTTGGAGTAAAGGTATTTACTCTCTCCATGTATCTATTCAGTTTCACATTGACTTCATCTTTTATCTGTGTACCCCTGTATTCCTGGCTTCCATTTACACTGACATCCATGGCATCCAGTTCAATTTTATCTGTCTGTATTTAGATGGTAATTCATATTCACTAGGAAAATGCTTTTCTGTTCCTAACAGACTGCCCTTCTCCCATGAACATGGAAAGACTACAGGGGACATCCTCCACACTAATGAGATCTACCAAGGTGGCCCCCAAAAGAAGTCTTCCTCCCTGTCTCCTGCAGTAAACCCTGTTATATCTCTTGCAACTCTGACTTTCCATCAGCATCTGGGAGGCATATGTTCTGTTGCTACTAAATAGTGCTCTGAACGTGTCCAGTGGATATTTGTGAGTAATTCTTAATTCCTTGATGTGCTTGTCTGGCCACTACTAAGGAGAGAACATCCACACTTTGTAAGATTTCCACAAAGTATACACAGCCTCCAAGTCAAAACTACAGATACCTCATACACACATACACACAAACACACACACACACACACACACTCAGGACAATTCATAGCAGACATTATGGGCACCTGAGATGGAGCTGAAGCATTACACCCTGAATGACTTCCTATGAATTCCAACTTATCAGTACCGTTAATCTATTAGCTGACCACCAAAAAAGTACACACTGTTATCACTCTGGGACTACTTATGAGCTCTCCCAGAACTAGCTTCTTGTCCAGGGAACATACAAAGAATAAACACAGATACCTTAACACACACACACACACACACACACACACACACACACACACACTATATATATATATATATATATATATATATATATATATATATATAGAGAGAGAGAGAGAGAGAGAGAGAGAGAGAGAGAGAGAGAGAGAGAGAGAGAGAGAGAGAGAGAGAGAGAGAGAGAGAGAGAAAGAGAATGTTCTGATATCCCAGATAGGGTCATGTTTTAATTTCAGAAATGTGTCTAAGTATTTTAACCACTGACATGATACCTGGGCAGAACAGAGCAGGGCAACAGGCTTTCAATCTTTGATATTGAGTGTTCTTCCCAGGTTTAAGGAAAGGTCAGGTAGTCATCAAAACTCAGGATATGACACATGCATAGGAGCCCTGCATCAGAGAGGCAGTCATTTGGAGAGGTAGGGACAAGAATCCTGTGTTCATCTGGATATTACCAACAGATTTTCCTGTCATCTTTAGGACAGCCTTCAGTTCACACTCTACTCTGGAGGCATCTACTCAGTTTCACCCTTAGCCAATACACTGAATTTAACTTTATGCCAGGTTGCATATGATCAAGAGGGTGATGCCTTCCAACCCCCTTCAAAAATTATGGGGTAGTTCTCTGGATTATAATTTTTTCCCAACATGTCTCAGTCACTAAAAACACCTGCATTCTAGATATAGGAGAAAACCATGTCTAAAAGAAAATTTAAAAAAAACAGGCAGATGACTTGGAATAGATGGCAGTGTAGGTGATATGGATTGCAGAAATCTGTCTACAATTACTATGTGCTCCTGAGACACTGAATATAGGCCAGAGATACATGGCACTGTGTGGCCTTTCCAAAAGTTAAGTGTGGGTGCTGCTGGGGATGTTCATGAAAAATATGGATAGGGGCAGGTGGTGCTGTGCTCAAGCTCCAGGCAAAGCCACATATTAGGCCAGATGTAGCCCAGGATGCAGTAACCTTGTAGACATGTCCCCTGATACTGTCTGATATGGCCACTCTAGACAAAGGTGACTGAGTTTCCTGTTCACAGCAAACCAAGGCCATGGTGCCCCCCAACAGGGGCACCTGTATCCTGCTTTCTCCCAGTGCTCACCTATGGCGAAGACAATGCAAAAGACCTGTTTATGTCTTGTGATGTTCAGAACTGACAGCACCACCCTAGACAGGAGCCTGCAGCCATGACAGAGAAATTCCAGAAATTGCTGGCTTGTTCTGCAAATGCATTGTTTGATGGCAGTAGTACCTTGAGAATGGCAGCTTCCACAGGACATTGGTGTAGAAACCCTCAGGCCTTTCCAAAACAACAACAACAAACAAAGAACAAACAGATAAAGAAAAAGAAGCCTATTGCAACACAATCAAAACTAGCCTCCAAACAACCAGGGCTGCTTGAAATTGCTCTCTTGGACTGCTCTATGGGATGAATACAAAGGGTGTGAAGGGCCAGGGTGTTTTGTAGAGATAGGGTTCCAATCACATAACTCATTTACTTCACTGCCCTGAAACAATCTGCTTTCAGATCCTTTCACCCCTCAGAATACCCCAAGAAAGAACACAGGGAGGCTCACTGGCAAGCCTGCACAGCAACTTTACTGAAGCCTACAGAAAACTCATGGCAGTATGTAGCCTAAGAGGGAATCTTCAGGACAAAACGTATGGAATTTGGGAAATGGGACCTGAGCATTGCTTCTAACTGCCCATCCAGGTTATTTTGTAGGAGACTCCCCACAATTATCTGAGATAAGAAGGTATCTATTTAACCATGACCAACCCTAATCATCTCAGCTGCCAGGCTGGCTTTCATTCTGTTAGATCCTCGCACACTGGAGAAATGAAACATCTTAGTAAATCCTGCCAGCTAAGAAGTGACCTCCCAGGCAGATACAGGACTAATATGGAAGGAGAGCAGTGGTACATGGCACATAGGAAAGTGGACAGGTGTCATTGGGGTGAGGACAACTCACCTCAATTTGGCCCTATACTCAGCACTGGCTTCCAATATGGCATAAGCCAAATTCCATGTAGTGGTGTGCACTCATGTGGAATCCAGTTCCTTTATGTACAGACTAGAAAGGAGAATGGCAACTAAAACACTTGGTTTTCAAGTCCATAATACGCTTCCATCAGGGTTCAGGTGGAATGCTGCCATACATCATCTGTATCAGGGAACAACAAGTGGCTCGAAACATCTATGACCTTGTCCCAGTAAGTAGGCTGCACAGTTCCCTAGATGTGGGCACAAGGAAACATTGGAATAATAAACATTCCATCTCACCCACCCCCTTGAGTACCAGGGGCTGGCTCAGTGTCCCTAACACTGCAAGGCTTCAACAGGCAACCATTCTTAGATACTCGCAGGTCTATCTCCAGTCCACAGACTCCTACAGCCCGCCACTCACCAGACACTGCTTAGGAAAATTTTCTTTCTTTTCGCCAAAGTCCTCAAGTCCCCCTCATATACAGAATGTACTACATCTTCTGTAGTACAAATAGAAAGCCATCTATTTTTGGCCTGGCATAGATATACACAGAGGTATCCAAACAGATTCTAGTGTTCTGAGGAAACACAAACTTGGCACCAAGGAAAAATAAACTATTCTCATTTGTCACAACAGGATACTTACAGCATATATCCACCCCTGTTCTGCACAGGGACTTCCCAAAAAGTTCCAGTTGCCCCCACGGTATACCCTCAAGGTGCTATCAACCTCTTGCTCCACAGCACCAGCCACCTGTAAAAGAAACAAGTGCCCATAGACAAAATTGGACAGCACATCAACCTGCATGTGAAAACACCATCCCACAACAAAACATCTGACACAGCACATACATCACCCCCCAATCTAATTCTCTCTATCCATGTATCTTTCCACCTTTGCATCGGCCTTCCACCCCTTCACATCTCTACCTCCTCCAGTATCTATTTCTTCCTCTATTGATGGCTCCTTTGTACACTCTCATGGCTTCCAGGGCAGCTAGGCAAGTCTGTACCAAGAGGATATGCCATATTCAGCTGTGAAATGCTTTTCAGTGTTAAACATATAGAAGCTGGTCTTCTGTGAACCCTGACAGCCTACTGAGATTCACCTTCACGCTGCAGATATCTTCTAAATGACCAGAAGATGAAGACCACTGCCCTGACTCCTGGATACAATCTTGTCTAGTCTCAATTCTTTTTCTCTAACAAGCTTCCTGAAGCTCTCTCACTATCTCGCTCATGTGAGTCCATATGATTGAGACTGGAAGAGGCCATGGTGCCCACCTATGGGAAGTTCCATGATCTGAGAGAGCTGAACATGATAGTCACAGTGATCACTTTTCAGCTCTCCCTGCAAATTATAACCTAATCTGTTCTCTACTATGAGAAAGACAAACAGCAGCACCAGAGGCACAGGCAGCATCACAGTGGTTCCCAAGGCAGTGTCACTGAGGTTGATGTCACAAAGAACAAGAAGATTCTCTATCTTGGCTCTGCAGGTAAAGCTGCCTCCATCACTGCTGCCACAGACTCTGCTGATGTGTTCCCATCCACCGATGCAGCCACATCATGAATGTAGGGACTCAGTGCAATATCATGAGATCAGCCTAACATAGTTAATTAGACAAGATTCTCTGATCATCTGATTATTAAATTATTGAATTTTTAATATTGGTAATGACTCTTTCTTTAATAGGTCAGGTCTGGCATATACTTCCAGGAGTTAATGATGTTAAACTACCCAATTTTTAATGTATTTAATTATTTATTTATTAAAATATATTATCATGTAATCAGTGATCACTGAATCTCCCAGTGTCTCTTCTGCTCTGGGAGCTGCTTCTCATACCGTGTGTCTACTGCATTCACCACACTGCAGACAAACCCCTAATTGATGACTTCATCATTATTTAAGTGATCAAATAAGTAAATAATTAGATGGCTCTGCATACTTATCTCTAATAAGATGGTACCAGTGATTGTCAGTGAATTAATACTTAGATAATTAAATAATGTCACAAAATTAAATATGACAGGGTATGAGACAGACTACAGTCATGAAGGATGGCATCATCATTGATTTAAATATTTAAGATATAATTATAAAATAATTGAATAATGTGATTATGTTGCATACTTAAATGCCTCATGGTAAAGTCAGACTGAACACTTCCTGGAATAATGAAATAATTAGATGGCCTTGCATATTAACTCCCACAACATGGTTCCAAACTCTAGGTATAATAGCTGATGTAATGATCAATTTAAATGACTAAATAATCATAACACATATTAAGCTCCTACAATTTGACTCCAAACCTGACTTATGATCCATAAAGTTTTGATAGATTTAAATAATTTAATTACATTATTAGATGATCTGGCATTCTTAATCCCACAACATGAATATAAATTCTAGGCATCTTGGATAATTAAATGACCTAATTTAATACTTAAATAATTATAATATCAAATGATGAGATGATTTGGCACATTTGACTCTCACATGTATGCTCTAAACTGAAGTGATTACTGACTAAATATTGATAGATTTAATAATTAAATAAGTTGATGGTTATGTATACTTGATTCCCACAAAATTGGTTCAAACTCAAGAGATTATTGAACCTTTAATCATAGATTTGAACAATAAAATGAATGAGTAAATGATGAAAAAATGTCACATAATTTACTCCTGGGGAAGATACCAAAATTGTGTCATCATTTATTTAAATAATTATGTAATGAAATGGCATGCCAAAATTAACTACAGCAAATTGGAATCAGACTCCATGATTCTTTTAATAGAGAATGATCCAGGATTTAGGACATCAGATAGTTGATGTTGGGAAGCTGCCTCAATAGAGATGAGCCCCTGTCCAATTATCCCTCAGTCAAGCCTAACAAAAATGATTAATACATTCCTGTAAGTAGCTCACAGTGGAAAACTCACCTTTTCTTGGATACCTCAGTCTTTTTTGTTTTCTTCATCCATAGTTTTACTTCTTAGGGAAGACAACATTCATTAATAGGAGTATTTGAACTGTTTCTCCACAGAGTATACTCCCTGATGGTAGGTAATCTTGAATTGGGTAATATTAAGAGCTGCAGTCCTAATTTCAGGGATTTGACCATGACCTGGTTAGGAAAATCAATTTCTACATAAGCTATCATGAAAGTTGTATGGGCCATTTATTTTCTGAGAGTAAAATATCCAATGATAACACTACATCTAAGTGGCTCTCTGATTCTTGGGCCCATGGTATGGGAGTAGAGAATTCAAGCAGGCTTGCCAGGCAACAGTTATGATACAACATTCTGACACATACAGTATGCCTGCCACATGCTAAAAACAACTCCACCCACTTTTAGTGAGATATTCACTTTGTCCACATTTTTGGCACTGACCACATCCATTGGTGGTGGAGATAGGGGCAGAAGTTTCTTGGAGAACTAGGTCTAAAGAGGAGCCTGGGAATTCTGTCAGGCCTAACAAGGTGGACACTCTGCAGATTGTGATATGTTTGTGTCTGCCCTACAACTCCTTTTATCTCCACCACAACCCTGAGACCATCGTTCATCTCCTTCCCATTTCCTCACATTGTATTTTCACAGAGCCCTGCAACATCTACCCCGCTCGTGTGTTCCTGTGCACAGCCCAGCTTCTGGGCCTGCTCTGTTTGTGTGTTTCCGCAGCCCTGGCAGCACCAGTTGCAAGCGAAACCTGTTAGCCCTGCATTTCCAGCAATTTGCACAAGGCTCATTTCACTCCTTTAACAAAATTTTGTTTTCCTTAGTTTGTTATAAACTGTTTTACAGGGACCGGGATCAGAAGGATTGTCTGCTGCTGGACACTATTTGATGGTGCAGAACCAGGATTCAAAATATTGAAGATGGCAATAGAGAGCTGACAATTAGAATATAAAATATGGAACATAAAAATGACCAAACCAAAACAGAAACAATGCAGTGCATTAACACACTAGCAGAAACAGCTAATTCCTGGTCAGACAAAGGTCATGTTAAAAAAAAAAACTGGAACATCAGATGAAAAGACTAGTAGATAGAGTCTCTTCCATGTCTGAGGATAATGGCAAGCTACCAGATAGAACATTGTTTCTGGAACTCAGTTTACATGCAATTCAGATAATATGTAACAATGATAATATTAAAAACATGGAATCATTTGGAATCATCTGTAGTTGGAGAAACTAAGAAACTGACTGATGCAATGAAATCTATAAAAAGTTATATGATTCAAGAAATACAGACACTCAAAGAAGCAGTAGAGAATAGATTTCAGGCCTTAGAAGACCTTCAATCTGATACATCAGAAGAACAACTACAGGTAATAGGGCATGAAAAAGACTTAAATTTTTCTACACTGTTTAAATTCAGGGGAGATTATCCTGTATCTATTAATGAAAAACCAGCAACAAAATAACACCCAAAAGGTGTCATTGCATATCAGTGGGAACCAATACCAATGAAAGATTTAAAAAGTATAAAGGAAGCAGTAGTCTCTTATGGCATGCATTCACCATATGTGAAGCAATTAATAGAATCATGGACAAGGAAACCCCTAAGCATTGGGATCAATTAATATCAGCTATCCTTGAAAAACCCCTCTCAATTAAAATGGAGAGCTTTATGAAGAGAGGTAGCAAAAGCTCTTGAATTTCAGGGCTTAAAGAAAGGTTATAAAGCTCCCAACAATAAAATTCTTGGTGAGGGTATTTATGCTGACCCAGAAACCCAAGCACCTATGACAAATATATCATGTCTCTATGCAGTACAGCAGCGATGAATGCTTGGAATAAGATTTATGAACTAGGGAAGAGAATAGAATCCTATACCATGATAATTCAATGACCGAGAGAATGCTTCAGTGTGTTGCTAGAAAGGTTGTTTAGGGCAGTACAATTAGAGGTAGCACACACAGGTTCTAGGATATATTTGCATTTTCTGCTATCTTCTTTAATTTCCTTTCTCAAAAACTTAAAGCTCTTGTCCTACACGAATTTCACTTATTTTCTTTGAGATACCTGAAGATATTCTATGTGTTTTGGCTATTGTAATTCATTATGGTCCTTTGCCTGTTTATCACTGACATGTAGGAGAGCTACTATCCTTTTTTGTGTTAATCTTGTATCTGGCCACATTAGATAATAGGTATATCAGCTTTAAAAGTTCCCTGGAAGAATTTTGGATCAATTGTGTATACTATCATACAGTCTGAAAATAGCAAAGATATTTCTTTTTTCATTCCTATTTGTATTAAGTTTATCTCCCTTTGTTGTCCTATTATTCTACCCAGAACTACTAGTACTATATTGAATAGGTACAGAGAGAGTGAACAACCTTAGCTTGTTCCTTATTTTAGGGGAATCTTATTGAGTTTCTCTCAATTTAGTTGATGTTGATTTGCTGTACTTGATTTTACTGTGTTCAGCTATAATCCTTAATTTCATGATCTTTCCTAGACCATCACCATGAAGGGATGAGGATTTTGTCAATAGCTTTTTCAACATCCAGTTAGATGATCATTTGGGTTTATTCTTTCAAGTTGTTTATATGGTAGATTACATTGACAAATTTTTGTATGTAAGACCATCCCCTTGTGTCTGTGATGAAGCCTACTTGATATGTTGGATAATTTTTATGTGCTTTGTATTTGGTTTGCCTGCGATATATTGAGCATTTTTGCAGTAATTTTCATGAGCAAGGTTTGTCTGAAATTTCTTGTCATTTGCATCAGCAGCTTCTTATAGAGGCTGTTAATGCTATGAACTGTCTTCTTAGAACTACTTTTATGATGTTCCATAAGCTTGTATAAGATGTGTATTCTTTTATGGAATTCCAGGAAATCTTTAATGTTTCCCATAATTTCTTTCTGTACCCATTGTAACTCACTTGTGCTTTGTGTAATTTCCATGAATTTGAGAGATGTCTGTAATTTGTGTTATTGTTGTGTTCTTAATTTCACCATTGTAATCACTTAAAATTTGAGTGGTTATTTTTATTTTTTGTATCTGCTTACTTTTACTTTGTTACTGAGTAATTAGACAGTCTTAAAGAAGGTTCAATGACATGACATACACTGAAGAATTTAGACTCTTGTGTTTTGTGAGAATGTTCAATAGACCCTCTTCAGTCAATGTGAATCAAGACATTGATTACTGTCTTCATTTCTCTATTAACTTTCCTTCTGGAAGACCTGTCAGTTAATGAGATGGGGTTTTGAAGACTCCTTCTATTCATGTGGGTGGTGTGGTTTGTGATTTAAACTTTAGTATTGTTGCTTTTACAATTGTGGTTGATGTTCTATTTCAGACATGGATATTTAGAATTGAGACTTCATCTTGCTGGACTTATTATGTGATGAATATGAAACATTCTTCTCCATTTCTTTTGGAAATTTTATTCTGAAGCCCACTTTATTAGATAATTTGATAGCTTTGTCAGCTTCTTTCTTATGCTCAAGAAATAAGAAAATTATTTCCTAATATTATACAATGAGGTGGTAATTATCTTTTAAGTTAAGGTGTGTTTCATGTATGTAACAGAAGAAGATTCTGTTTTTATGGTATTTAATTAGCCAGTTTTTTCTAGTTATATTATGTCCATTGATATTAAGGTTTATCAATTATCTGTGACTGTTAATTCAATTTTTTATTTTTCCATAATTTATTTTTTACTGAATAAAAAATATTCCAGTTTCCATCACTCCACTCCTCTGCTTCCCCTACCACTCATTTTTCCTTGGAGGTGATAAGGCTCCATAGGATGTTTACTAAGTTGGTCCCATCATCTGGGAGAGGCAGGACAAGACATCTCTCCACCTCACACAACTCTGTGTCTAGGATGAAGAATGGATATTTCCATATAAAATGGGTTCCACTAAGTCAGGCTTTGCATTAGAGTAAGAACTCATATCGTCTGAGACTCACCATTGTGAAAAAATGAAATTGATTAAGATAGAAACACAAGATTGTCAATGTGTCCATTGTGTAAACATTAGAATTGGCGCAGTGGATATATGTCTAAGTATTCATCAATCTAGTTGACTTGCAATGTGATGCTTTGACTTTCATGTGTACTTTACTAGAGTCATGTATTTGTAAGGAGAATGGAAATTAAGTAAAACTCACATAGAGACATGCAGTTTGGGAAGAAGATAAATGAATATATCATGTGTGTCTATGAGTACGTTGGGTAGGAGAATGTGACAGAATGCTACATCATAATTGTTTCCAGCAACGCTGACAGAATTCTGTTTCCACATAGAGTATCTGAGAAGCTGTGATATCACTGGATAATATACTTTCCCAAGATAAGTGTCATGTGCAATCTCTAGCGACAGCATATGTGGAATGTGATTCTCCCAAGAAGAGCAGTGCCAAAGGCCTGTAAGTTGTCCTACAGTTACCAGCATTATCCAAGTTAAGAGTATCTAAATCAATGTAATAAATTCTGTGGAAAAAACGTTCAAAGACTTTTTAATGAATGTCCTTCTCACTAAGAAGTAAAACCACGGATTTTCAAAACTAAAAGACTCAAATTAACGTTCAAAGTGTGAGGGAACCATTGTTAGCTTCCTTAAGCAAGTTTTAATCCACTCTTCAACTAGAATGAGAAACATGGGAAGGATGTTTATCTCTAATGAGGCAGCTGCCAAACTTCATCTATCTGCTGGCCTCAAACACAATGTCAATACCAAATTTAAAGACTGTAATCATTTGAATCATTGTGGCTACCATTACATTTGGTGTCTAGGTGAGAACTTCATGTCAATTAATACTGTCCATGTCAATATATCTCTGTTGCTTACTGAGAAGTCTTTGGATATGGCTCTTGTACCACTGTCAGTGAGTTTTGTAGTGAGCTTTCTAGACTCTCTGACAACTAAGAATTAGGTTCTCTTCAGCATCCTGAATATATGGACACTCAAGAATGAGGTGATGATATTTGGATTAGGTCAGTGCCCCAGTTTGATGCAAATGAGAATTTTGTACAAACTTCAATGTCAATACCAGTATAGAGAGTCAAAATGGGGAAACATTTCTGGCTACCCTTGTCAAAGCTCATGCCTTGCCACCTTAAAGACATGTTGCAGCAAGATGAATGGGGGATTTGAAAAGCAAGGGACCCTGTGAGTGAATGTATAGTGAAGACAGCTTGGCTATTTAGGCAAAATACTACCTTACACAGAATTGTCTTGCTGATGCATTCCTTATATTTCTTTGATTTTCTTGTAAGGGTATGAATTTGAAGCCAATTTTCTTCATCTGGAAAGGGTAAGGACTATTCCATGGAGATTTAAGATCTAGGGACACTGAAGCCATTACAATTTGCTAAGCTGTGTGTATCTCTAGAATTCTTGACCAAGGTGAAACATAAATACAATTTCCCATTTCTGTTACAGCCTATGCTTAGAATGGAAACCAGATAATAATGGCACAGGAGACTAGGTGTGGTGCTACAAAAGAGGCAAAGTTAATATTGCTAACTCCCTGTCTTCCATACTAGCTGAGAACTGATACTTCAATTCCACTGAGGTCTACTCACTATCCCTAGCTATATCTTAGTTATCCTAATCCAATCAACTGTCATGTCCTGAGGGCACAACATGTCCTGAGTTTTCAAGATTCTGTCCATGGGGTTTAAGGTGAAATATTCTTCACATCAATCTTCAAATTTGTTTTATATTTGAGGTCGTAATGTTCGCATTTAATTTCACTTTCTGTACAGTAAACAAAAGTTAACATTTTCCTGTTCATTTTCTTTTAATCTGATAAAATTTACCAGTACTTCAACCTAATCATTAAATCTAATATCTGAATTTAGATGTGAAACCTAATCAAACATATAGAATAAAATGAAGAATGTTGGAACTCATAGAAACTATGGCTAAGAGAATATAAAAATTCATTACCCAACATTCTTTCTTTTTATATTAAATAATAAAATTAAAATTTCCTTCTTATGTGCTTACTGGGACACCCATATTCTTCTATTGAATATTTATTATGACTTATTAGATAAATAGAAATACACAACTGGATTAACAAATGTGATTAATAAGTGTATATCTGTTCATACTTCAATTTGTCATTTCTTGGCTCTCCCGATCTTTGATCATTTCCTATTTTCTCCCACTAACATTAAGATATGATTTTATAAAGCTTATTAGATTTTTCTTTTTTACTACCTTTCATTTTTATTTTTAAATTTTCTTCATTAGCTGATGTGATTATTGTAGTCATTGCCTGATATTTTTATGTCACACAAGGTTTCTTCAGGAATCCACCTACTAATTCTTGGTGTATTGTAGAGGGTGATCTTTAGCTTTGAATGAAGTGACATATTTGGTTTTGTTAGTGGATATTTAGCAACAAATGGCTAAGAGTCAGTATTTTCTGTATTTGAAAATTATCTCTTGCAGAGACTTCTATGATCGGATCAAATCATGTTAAGCTCAATGAAATGAAAAGTGTTTAAATAGGACAGATTTCTATCCTGTTTTCGTGTTACCAGTGTATCAATCACCTTCAATTTCCTGACTTATTTTGGGGGGCATATTTATCTCAAGTTTATTCAAGATAGCCTGGAGGAAGAACAAGGTCAAATTACAGAAAACCTTTCACTCTTTTCCATAGGAAGACAGCCTTCATTTATGATGTTGAATAATAATATATGGAATAATTGATAACATATGGCTTAGTTGACACATTAATCTTGCCTTCAGGAAGCCCAAGAAATGGCATCAGAGTATTCAATCTGTGTTTTTTCTGTACTGACAAATGTAAATACTCAGTCATGCAATAGTTATCACAGAGTAATTGAAGGATGTATCAGATAAATGTTATCACATTAGCTAATATCCCTCTCTAGGGTTTAAAAAATGAACAAAAACTAGTCAATGGTAGATGTTATGCACAGACTCAAGCAAGCCTTAACACATCACTGAAATTAACAGAGGCTATATTTAGTTGAGTAAATTAGAACATCTGTTCTTCCCAAGGTAGTTGTGTATTATTGTGTGCAAACACAAGAAGATTGCCTTTTAACCATGTGGACATCAACCAGATAATCAAGTGAATTATACTCAAGGTGACAGGATGCAAAAATTTTGACAGCACATTTTATCACCAAATGTATGGCCTGAATTCTCATTGGTACAGTGTGAGAATAGAATATCTACAAGTGACAGAGCATGTTCTTTTTATAAGAATATCACCAAAGGTTTCAAGAGCCATAAGGTTTCTTATGCTGGTTCATTCATTACAAAGGACAGGATCCTGGTTGAAATATTAAAGCATTGTCCAAATGGAAGGGACTATTTACCAAGAATCCAGACAAAATTGCTCTATAATTTTTACCTGGGGCACCTTATTTTGTGTTTTTCTTTGTCTTTGTTTGTGTGTATGTATGTATGGCTCTTTCAGTGTTTTCTTGATAAATCGTTTACTAACCTATTAACTGAACTGATTTGCAAATTCTCCAAAACATCAAGTTACCTTAAGGAAAACAGAACAAAGAACATATTTTTTATGTATGACAATAGGGGCTAGGTAATACAAAGGAAAATAGTATTGTCTACATACTGGAGAAATGAAAAGTAGATTTTATGAAAAATATGTAAAAGCTCATTCATTTACTCTAAGTGAATAGTAATGCCTTCACTAGCCTGTGAGCTTAAATGCAATCAGAATAGGTAGGTATATTTAGGAGACAGAAACATAGTTACAACCTATGTACTCATATCTTTTGTAGAATATACATGAGCAAATTGTATGGGGAGATGATGACAAACCCTCAGTTTAAGTGGATATGTTTATTAGATTGTTAAAAATGTGAGATGACAATTTTTCCTGGTAACTAACTGGGATTTTTCTGGCCATAGTATGGGCACAGCAAACAATAAGCAAAGTGGGCAGTTGAGAATTATTGGTTTCTGTGTGTTTGTTTGGTTGTTTTGTCTTTCTTTTGGATTGGTAACTATTCTAGGCAGTGCAGTGATACAGCATTTTATAACAGAACATATGATTGTTAGATGTAAGCCATGTAGATGGAAGCTGATGAATCATATCAATTAAAAAGAATAGCACTAGTGAAAATGCATAGCACATTGATGTAGGGAGATCACTTAACAACACAAAGGGGCTCCCTTTGATGGACTATCTACTTTGACAAACGCATATATCTCAAGAAGGAGGAGATAACCACTGTGTGTTTAGCCTTAGGGGTGTGAAAGTGTGCATGTTGTGGTAAGAAAAGCATTTGTGAATTGAGATTGGTCATTTCCACTTTATACAGAGAAAATTGTCTGTACTGGTAACAAATTTCAGGAAATCTATTTGGCAGTGTGTGTGTTGAGCATGGGAATCATATTTTATATCTCTGAATTTCTGTAATTATGTTTCTGTATTGAATAATTTAATGGTGTATCTACTTTATTAATTCATGTACAGTTTACTACGGGTTCAGTTGACCAGTGAGAAAACAGGTTCCTGGAAAATACAATGAGATTCTTGGGGACCTCCATCACAGAACCCACATGAAGGCATCAGCTGAGTTGCAGTGGTTTTTTTTTTGTTGTTGTTGTTTGTTTTGATAATTTACTATCACATCAGAATTATTGTATGTATCTCTTTAAATCTGGATATATTGGTTTTGATTTTTTCAGTGGATCCAGGACCCAATCCTTAAATGTTGTACATTTGAGGCTATTAGAACCATAAAACAACTTACCTTGTGTCATTGGCTACACTCTGTCTGGAAGCTGACCAACTAGTATTTGTGGTGAATATTCTATCCCTTAAGACTAAATATCTGAAAGTATCTTCTACATGGTGAGGTTTTTACTGTTTACCTGTCATCAGTAGACTGAACCAGAGAAAAGGAGTTGGGGGGTTGAGATTTGTGTTTTTTGTTTGTTTGTTTGTTTGTTTGTTTGCTCTTTCATCTTTTATCATTAGCCTGTATGATGCTATCTAAACTTTTGTAACTGTAGTGTCAATATCACTTGGTAAAAGTAAATGCACTGTGCATCACTGTTGTAACTGGTGTTAAGACAATAGCTGAGGTTTCTGCAACACTGCCCATGTCTCAATGTTGCTGCAGCATGCTGAGAGGTGTGCAACTCTAACTCCTGATGCAGTGTTAAAGGTTTTGTTTCTTAATCCTCTTGACCATCTTATGGAAATATTACATGGTTCAATGCATTCTTATATTTTGTTGTATAGGTTCTGAACATTCCTACTATAGGTGTGTTGATATTTATTTGGGAATGAGAAACCTGTATAAGCTTCAACCCAAACATTTTTTCCAGAGACTCAACCTTGGGACTGAACTCTTGCCAAAACTTCAGAAGATAATATATGGCTGCCTGGGTATATTTGAGAAGCAATTAGTTGGAAGTATTTTCCTTATAGAGTACCCAATGAGTGATCTTGTTTAACAACCAATCAATTGCCTTTCTAGTGAAAAGAAAGTGAAACACAGATTTTTTATGTAAGTGCACAGATGATTGACTTAAGATATCTTTATAGCACTTGAATTTAAGTGATCCCACTTTCAACTGGTTGGGATCAGGGCTCCTTCTGTCTTAGCAGTCCATGTTCTTTTAAGGTCTAATGTCCCTAATGGCATGTGTAACATCATAAGACTTGGGTCTGTCTACTGTTGTTTACCTTATATGTACAGAATATATATTCAAGTTTCATTTGAGACAATTACTAGCAGGGATTCAAAAGAGGAGTTGGATAGGTGTCTCAATATAAAGCCTTGGCTTAGGGAAAGCTTTATTTGCCAGGTTCTTTATCCTGTATTTTTCCATTCCATCTCCCCTCTTTTCTTTCCTTCCTTTCCTTTCTTTTTACTTAGCTATTCTTTTGCATCTATGTTTAGTCCTGCACCTTCATTATTTTAGTATGCTTTCTGGAAACATTTTTATTTGATAGGCTATTATTTTCCATTTTTGTTTATTGTTTTACATAATTAAGCATTTATTTCACTGATTCTTTTGTATGATTGATTGATACTGGATTTTTATGATTATTGCGTCAATATTCTCTGTTACTGTAGGGTTTAAGGCTTAGGAGGACTAAATAAATCGTGTTCTTATCATAACAAATACCACAAACACACAGACACACACATGCGCACACATACACACACATGCACACATACACAGAGAGAGAGAGAGAGAGAGACAGAGACAGAGACAGAGACAGAGACAGAGAGACAGAGAGAGATGTTCTAGGGCTCCAGATAGTTCCTTGTATTGATTTTAGAAACTTTTCTAAATATTGTGATAGCTGAGATGATACCCGGACAGGGCAGAATAAGACAATTGGCTTTTCAACATTTGATGGTCAGATTTCTCACTGTTTTTAAGGTGATATGAGCTAGCTAGGAAATCAAAGGACTATGCACACTGCATGAGTGTCCTGCTTTACAGAGAAGAAGCCTGTCAGGGGAGGTGGCAGCAGTGACACCTGACCTGGCAGAAATGGTAACTGCAGGACTGCCAGGCCTCATTTGGTTACAATTCATTTCACACTGAACTCTTGTAATTTCTATTCTGATTAACACTGAGCCACCAAACTGGCTCTTGTGACCCTTACCCATAAGGAATACAAAACCAGCCTGCATATGATAATGAGGTTGGTGCCTACCAGACACCTTGTTGGTTTCTGGGGATGTAGCTCAAGATCATAAACTTTTTTAACAGATCACATTTGCTGAATTACTTTTGCAGCACAGCTCAAGAAGAATTCAGTGACTAAAACAAAACAAAACAAAACAAAACAAAAAATAAACAAAAGGAAAGCCAGATAGGAGGCCCTGCAGATGAAAAGGACAAAGGATGGTAATTAAGGAGTTAATAGTATGACAGATATCTGCCTGGTGCTGAGACCCAGAGAATAGGTGAGAGATACTCTGCAGTGTATGTGTTTTCCAGAATTAAGCTGGGCTGTGGGTGCTGCTTAGAAAGCTTCAGCAAAACAATAGTATCTTTCCAGGTTGACCTTGTGCAGTGTACAAAATGGTGGCTTGAAAAGTCCCCACATGAAGCCAGAAACATTCCAACAGAGATTTCCCTTGATCCAGACAGACAGGGTAGGCCAAGGACCCCAGAGACTGATTTTTCTGTGCCCAGCAACACAAGTTTAAGACACCCAGTCTGGGTCACCAGGACCCTGATCCTCTCAGTCTCCCCTGGGTCAGAGATACTGCAGAAGATGCTCTTATTTCCTGTGGAGCTAGCACAGGTAGCCTGTTCCTGAGCAGCCTGTAGCCTTGTCCAGATGTGATATCCTAGATGGAAACAAAACCATTCTACTTGATAGCAGTAGTGCACTGAGAATGCCAACTACCAAGATCATGTGTAGAGTCCCTCAGTACTTTCCAAAGCAACAAAACACTGAACAAGCTTGTATTATGCTCCAAAATATCCACCAAACACTTTGCAAAAACAGGCTGTAGGTGGGTCCTAGATCTGATGCATAGGATGAATCCCAAAGGACATGGATAATGCAAACTGGAGTGGCAAAATGGGGTTCACTAATATCATGGGTTTCTCCACTGCACTGCCTCGGGACACTCTTCTTTGGAACCTGCCAGTTCAGTGAATGCCACTTGTGATGGCATAGGGAGGCTCACAGGCAAGCCTGTACAAGACCCGGAGGAATCCTACAGGAAACTTATGCCTCCATGGACCTTAATGAATGAGACTAGGACCAAACTCAGGGGCCTGGGGACCAGAGGATGAGTGTTGTCCTCACTGCCAAGTGAGGTTATTTTGAAGGTGACCTCCCACTTCATTCAGAGATCTAACAGCTATCTCCTTGACTCTAGAGACCCAGGTGACTACCCCAGCTACCAGGCTGGCCTTGCGTATACTGACATCCTGGACCCTGGGTAAAACCAAACTTTCTGTTAAAAGCAACCAGCCAAGAAGGGGCCTTCCAGGCTGACCAAGGGCTGATAAGGCAGCAAGATTGTGGTGTCCCAAATCACAGGGGACAAGGGACGGGGGGCAGAAAAGAGAGGGGTTACTTTCACTCAACTAAGCTCAACATTGACTTTCCACCTGGAAGAGGGCTAGTCTGTGCAGGACACAGGGTGAAGGGCAGGGTAATGTGTGCACTTAGGAGGGATCCAGCTTTTTAGGACAGTGGTCCCATGGGACTCATATTCTAATAAGAAAGAAATAAGGCTTCAGGAAACCTTGGCCTTTATGTACATAGTGTCCCTGTATCTGTGTTCACTCGGATGCAGCCCCATGTTATTTTCAGCAGTAGCCACTGTGTGTTATGGGATATTGGATATCCATGATTTGGGGATAATGGCTCCTGGAAAATTTAAACATTCTCACTCAATTGCCCCCTTTCATACAAGGCCCTGGGCCTGAGCTTATACCCTAGACATCTAAATAGATATTACCATGTAACCAATCTGAGCTCTTTTCAGCTGTATCATATGTGGAATAAAAAAGATCCCCATGACAGATATCGGGGTTCAACTTTCAATTTGCATATCCGAGAAACAAGGCACTATATCTTACTTCTGCTCAGATGAAATGGCAGTCCTGTCTCCTTGGATCTTCAGAAGAAAGAGGATCTCAGATTCTATCTCCTCATCCACATATTCCTTTGTGAGAGTTATTTCTGGATCAATATCTTAGAGTCAGTGTGACCTTGAGCTAACAGAGATCCATCTTAGTATTGTGATCTGGGACTAAAGGTATGTACCACCACCACATAGAATCTAAAGGAAAAAGAATTAATGCTTTGTAATATTAATTTCCAGGAGATTTAGTAATTATAAACCATGTATCTCAACCACCACAAATTCTCTCATATCAAAATCCCTCCACCTTCTGTCCGAGCAGGCCCCACTCAAGAAATTTCTATTTCTCAAAAGTCCTCAATTTCCCCTCAGATATATAAATTTATATGTGGACGTGTGTCTACCTGTGGCCAGGTCTAGCATGCAAGAGATTCAGAGATCTCTGAAGAGATTTGATTGAACAGAGTAAGCCATTCTACACATTGAGGGAAAATAAGCAATACCAGCTTGTCATACCAGGAGGCCTACAGCACATACACATTCCCATTATCCTCATGGTCTTCCAACAAAATTCCTTGTATTCTCACAGGAAACCAACAAGGTGATTTCATATTTCCCTCCAATACCCCAGACACAATGAACAGAAACAAGAGTGCATAGACAGAAAGGAACAATATGCACAAATACCATCCCACAGAAAAACAACTAAATTGTATAATCTCACTTTGTTTAAATATGTATCTATCTGTCTTCCTAAAGATCTACCTCCTCTACTATCTGTATCTCCCTCTATACCTGGCTTCCTCTCATCTGTCAGTCCTGTGAATGAGATCACAGGGTAACTCACAGGCATATTTGTAAGAGACCCTAAGTGAAGTCTACAGGAACCTAATACAAATATGGACCATAGAGGAGGAGCCTCAGGACCAAACACATGGACTTTTGCTCCAGGGATAAGTGTTGACCTCTATCTGCCCCACCTTGCCATTCTGTAGGTCACCCACACCTTCAGAGATATAGCCCAAATGACCAGTTTTGACACAACGAAAGTAAACTCCATATGGAGATTCTTCTATGCCCATCATCCTTTTATGAATTATGTTGGTGCTGATTGGAGCAGATATGTCATGAAATCTAAGGTTATTAAACATATTGCATGCCATATTCTTGAGGTCTTTGTATTGTTTGAAGGTCATCTATCCATCTAAATATACCTGTTTAACAATGAAAGCATGCCTGATATGACTACATGTTGGATTATTATAGATGACTACTTACTAACCTGCATTTCTTAATTATACATTCATTTTTAAATATGCCATATAAGTGAAATAACTTCAACAAAAATAGAAACATGCGTCCAGGAAAAAAAAATCTTTACATTTATATGACTACATTATAGCCCATACCAATGCAAAATATTTATAGTTAATGTTCCTTTTTACCTTATATTCTGCATAAATGATGACAAACGTCTTATGAATATGGATGCTTTATTCTCTAGACTTCTTCCTTTTGTCTGTGAGCAAAGGTATCTTCTTGAGATGCTCTTGATTATTTTACAGTCATTTTTCAGGAGTCCAGAGGAAACTATTCGTTCTTGTTGCATGGAAGCTCTGTGGATATGGGTGTTTCTTAGCATGACTGTCAGTTTTGTGTCCAATGTGGTGTGTCTGGGCTTGTGTGTGTGTGTGTGTGTGTGTGTGTGTGTGTGTGTGTGTGTGTGTGTTTTATTTCTCTTTGTGCCTTTGTGCATTGCTATAATTATTTGCTGACCTATTTCTCCCCATATTTGCACCTGCACCATTTGACCAAGCTGTGCTAAAGGTAAGAGAATAAAGAGAATCTTATTTTCATTTCAGTAAAAGGAATGGATTAAGGTAGAGACCAATATTGTGTTTTTATCCTGGAAATGAGAATATTGGAGCTTAGGAAATATGATTGAATACTCATCAATGCAGTTGAATGGCATAATGATGCTTTTATTTTCATGTGTATATCACTATAGGTATGTTGTTGTTTGATAGACTTGAAAATACGTATAACTTGAAATAGAGCCTTGCATTTTTGGGAGAAAATCAGTAAGGCAATAAGATTAGTCCATTAGTGGGTGTGCTTTTAAGCAAGTGGGAGGTGTACTAGAATGGGACAGAATGTTGGATCATAACGTTGCCTGGCAACACTGCTGGATTCTATATTCTTGTATCACGGTCCAAGAAACAGAGAGCAACATAGATTGGATATTTTAGTCTCCCAAGATAAGTACCTCATAAAACTTTTAATGACAGCATTTGTGGAAATTGATTCTCCTAACCAAGTCATCGCCAAATCCCTGGAAGTTGGGCTACAGCTATTAATATTACCCAATTCAAGATTACCTGATATCAGCAATTATAGTCTATGGAGAAACAGTTCAAAGTCTTTTGTAGACGAATGTCATCTTCAATAAGAAGTACAACTGTGGATTAAAAAGTCTCACAATTATTCAAGAAAAGGTGAGTTTTTCATTGTTAACTTATTTCAGGAAGATATTGATCCATTTATTAGAATAGTCTGATGGATAATTGAATAGCAGATCATCTCTAATAAGGCAGCTGCCCAACTTCACCTATCTGATATCCTCTTAAACCCTGGATACAAAATGACAGTTAATCATCTAAACATCTTACTACTCTAATCTGATTAAATAATTAGATTGGCACCATTATGTAGTAGCAAAGTAAGAGACAATTTGTGGGTGCCGAGTGTCATCCACTGATTATATAATCATTTAATTATTAAAATAGGACATTAGATAATTGATGATCAGTGGATTTCTGAACCATATTGTGGGTGTCATATATGCAAAACTATTTAATTATTATGTCATTACATTACTTACATCAGTGCTGAAAAAATTGTTTGTGAGTCTGGTTTGGAGCCACCTTGGGGAAATGGATGATGTGATATCTCTTTTGTTTGATTATTTAGTTTTATCAATCAATGATTATGTCATCCACAATACCTGATGTTTGGTGCCAACATGCGGGATCAAGTATTGCAGGTAATCTAATTTCATAATTAAATTATTTAAATTGATGATAGGTGTTAATATGCAAGATCATCTAAATATTTATATAATTATTTAAATAAATGATCCTCTATTCCATGAAGAGTCCAGTTAAGCTCCATCTTGCTGAGTTAATTATGCAATATCTTTACTTTTTGATTAATTGCTTTTTATTTTAAAGACAATTTAATTTTACCTCAAATAAGGTTATTCACCTCCATCATTCACATTGCTCAGAGATTTATTAATAATTATCTTTTGATCAGAGAGATGCTCTGAGCATGAAAATTAATTGTTAGTTGTATATCTGTCACCAGTTTCCAATTTTTTCTTTTTTCTTATTTTATATATGGATCATTGTTCCTTCTCACTCTCTTTGTCCTTCCCTCTCTCGCCCACTCCCATGCACCATTGGCCACTCTCCCCCCAATCCCCCTCTACTCCACATGTAGTGTGATGCTTTCAGGAAGACTCAACTAAATCTGTGAAATCATTTGGAGTAGGAACTAGGCCCTCCCTACTGCCTCTAGGTTAAGGGAGTATCCCTCCATGGGGAATGTGCTCCCAATGCCCATGCATGCCGCAGGGATACATCCCACTTCCACTGTCAGAGGTCTCTTAGACCAAACAGGCCTTCTAAATGAGACCCATATTCATGGGGTTTGAATCAGTCCAATGCTGGGTTGCCACCTATCAGTCTGGGGCCCCATTAGCTTCTCCTTTCTCAGGTCAGCATTTGCAGTGGGTTTCTGTAGCCTGTTCAGTTCATCCTCTGCATCTGTATTCCAGTTATAATCAGTGTTTAGCTGTTGGTGTCTGCTTCTGCTTCCATCAGCCATTAGATTATGGCTATGTGACTATGTGTAAGTTAGTCATCAAACTCATTATCAGGGAAGGAAATTTATGGTAGCCTTTTGACTCTTGCTCAAATTGTTAGTTGGGATCAGTCATGTATGTTTCTGGACATTTATCTAGAGTCAGTTTTCACTTCAAATATACATGGCTCCCTCTTTTATGGTGTCTCTTTCTCTCTCTCCTCCCCCCCCTCTCTCTCATTTATTCCTCCTCTGACTCAATCTTCTTGTCCAACATGCTCCTCCCCTTCCCTTTCTCCTACCACCCTCTCTAATCAATCCCCCCACTCCCAATATGCTCAGAATATCATGTCACTTTCCCCTTCTGTGAGGAAACTTGTAGAAATCTGGATACACTGGTGATCCTTTACTCTAAATCTAAAATTCATATATGAGTGAGAACATATCATGTTTCTCTTTTAGTGACTGGGATACCTCATTCAGGATGGTTTCTTCAAGCTCCATCCATTTTCCATCGAATTTCAAGATTCCATCTTTCTTTTTCCACAGAGTAGTATATCATTTTGTAAATAGGCACATATTCTTTTTTCATTCTTCAATTGAGGCTAATCTAGGTTGTTTCCATGTTCTTGGTATTGCAAATAATGCTGCTATGAACACAGCTGAGTATATGTCTTTGTTGCATTATGTGGATCATTTAGGTGTATGCCTACGAGGGAGATTGCCAGTTCCTGTGGTAAACTGATTTTCATTTTACTGAGGAATTGCCATACTGATCTCCAAAATGGCTGTTCAAGTTTGCACTCCTCTCCAGCATGAGTTGTCATTGATGTTCCTAATTTTTGCCATTCTGGCAGGAGAAAGATGGTATCTCACAAAGGTTTTGATTTGCATTTCCCTGGTAGCTAAGGATGTTGAGAATTTTCTTAAGTGTCTTTCATCATTTTTGATTTCTTATCCTGAGAATTCTCCTTTCAGTTCTGTACCTCATTTTTTAATAGTGTTATTTGGTTTTTTTTACTAGTTTCTTGAGTTCTTTATATATATTGGAGATCAGCCCTCTTTCAGATGTAGGACTGGTGAAGATCTTTTTCCATTCTTTCCATTCCATCCTACTGGATATGTTCAGGAAGAAGTCTCCTGTAACAATTTATTCAAGGGTACCTCCCAATTATTGTTCTAAGAGGCTCAGTGTGGCTGGATTTATGTTGAGGTGTTTGACCTATTTGGACTTGAGTTTTGTGTATGGTGATAGACATGTGTCTATCTGCAGTCTTCTACACACCATCATCCAGTTGTGCCAGCACCAGTTGTTGAAGATGCTTTCCTCCTCCCATTGTACACTTTTAGCTGTTTTGTCAAAAATCAGGTATTCATAGGTGCATGGGTTAATATCAGAATGTTCTATTAGATTCCATTTTCTACTTGTCTTTCTTTGTTCCAATACTAGGCTGTTTTCAGTACTATCGCCCTATAGTACATCTTAAAGTTGGGGCAGGTGATGCTTCCTGAAGTTCCTTTATTGCAGAGTTATATTTTGGCTATCCTGGGTTTTTTTATTTTTTTGTATTTAATTGATTATTATCATTTTATGGTCAGTGAAGAATTGTGATGGGATTTATACGTGATTGAATTGAATCTGTAGATTGCTATTAGCAAGATTGCCATTTTTCCTGTTTATCCTACCTATCCAAGAGCATGGGTGATCTGTCCATTTTCTGGTATCTTCTTTATTTTCTTTGTTAAAAGACACTAAGTTCTTGCCATATAGTTCCCTCACTTGTTTGGTCAGCTTTAACCTGGTACTTTATTTTGTTAGTGGCTATTTTGAAGGGTAATGTTTCTGTGATTTCTTTCTCAGCCCCATTTTCATCTGAATAAAATAAGGCTATTCATTTTTGTTGAGTTTATCTTGTATACTGCTAATTTGCTGAAGATGTTTATCAGCTGTATGAGTTCCCTTGTAGAGTTGGTTGGGTTGCTCATATAAACTATCATATCATCTACAAACAGAGGCAGTTTGACTTTTTCTTTTCAATTTGGATCTCCTTTTGTTGTCTTATAGCTTTAGCTAGAATTCAAGTAGAATATTGAAGAGATATGGAGAGAGAGGACAGCCTTGTCTTGTTCCTGATTTTAGAGGAATCACCTTAAGCTTCTGTCCATTTAGTTTGGTGTTGGTTGTTGGTTTACTGTATATTGCTTTTATTATGTTTAGGAATGTTCCTGTTATCCCTGATGTCTCCAAGACTTTGGTCATGAAAGAGTGTTGAAATTTATCAAAGGCTTTTTCAGCATCTAAGGAGATGATCATATATTTTTTCTTTTTCAGTTTGTTTATATGGTGGATTACTTTGATAGATGTTTTATGTTAAACCACCATCTGCATCCCAGGGATGAAGCCTACTTTGTTATGGTGGATGATTTCTCTGATGTATCCTTGGATTTGCTTTGCCAGTATTTTATTGAGTATTTTTGCATGCATCGATGCTTGAACTGCAACTGTTTGAATTGTTTTCTTCATCTGTTTGATTGTTTTATCTTTGTGTTTCTTAATTCTTTAAAAATTATGTTCATTTCTTGCACTTTGCTAGTCTTCTCTTTTATTTATTCCAGTATTTTTAAAAAATTATTCTTCCATTTCTTTAAGAGATTTTCTCATATCCACTGTGATGGCCTCTATCATTTTTATGAAGTTATTTTTAACTCATTCTGTTCTAGTTTATCTGCTTTGTTGTGTCCAGGTGTTGTTGGGTAGATTTCCTAGTTTCTTGTGGTGTCATTCTTGTCTTTCTATTGTTTGGTGTTTTCTTGTATTGCCATTTATCCATCACTCCTTTCAGTTGTTGAATGTGGAGTTTCACTCTTTCTACCCTAGTTTCCCAGTGGGCATAGGTGGGCCTCTATTTAAATGTCTGTAAATCTGGATAATCCAAGCTCTCTCAGAGGTTCCTCCTCCAACAGAGAGCCATCTTTGTGGTCCGAAGATTAGGAAAGTGAGCCCTTATGTTTATCCTGTATGGATAGGTTGGCTCTTTGTACTCAGAGCAGACCCAACAACATCCAGGCATGTCAAGGGGTTGTTGAACATGTACCCTGGTCTAATCCTAATATATTTCCTTTAAGACTTGATCAATTTCATGCAGTCTATGTGGGTTACTCCTTACAAAGTTTCCTCTACTTCTTAATCCTGAGTCCTTGTATTAAAGATTTGGACTACCAATACTGGATATTCTAAAGATATCCAGTGTGGCTCCTTTGCTATATTGATCTCGACTGACTTTCATAAACCTTTATCAATGTATCACCAGTGTCACAATATGTCTTCTTCCACATCCTGACATTTTCCACCTCCTGGTATGGTCCATTTAGGAAAATGCTATTTCCCACAGTCCTCAAATTACCTTCAGACATGGAACTTAATTGATCCACTCTAATACTCATCTACCGGAGGCCAGGTCTAGGAACACAGGGGAATCATAGCTCTCTGAAGTGATTAAAATGGACAGAGGACAGACCACCTAGACACTTAGGGGATATAAGTCATTCTTGATTGTCACACAAGGATGCCTATAGCACATATATGTATATCCCACAACATTCCATGTGTCCTCAGAGGAAACCCCCAAGACACCTTGGTGATTTCTAGCCAGGGTCTCTTATCAATGGACCAGGAAATAGGGTTTCCATACACAGGATATTTTGCCCACCAGCATGTATGCTACATGACCATGACACAAAAATCACATAAAACCAAACACACAGGTCTTCACCACACATCTCATTTTCTCTATCCATGTATAAATCCAGTTTCACAGCTACCTCTTCCTCTATTTTTGTATCCCTCTAACCATTGTAGAGAGCTGTCAAGTGCCGAGCCTTAAAGATGGCGCTGGCTTCCGCCTTCCACCTCCCCAAATGAGAGTGCTCTTTGGCATAAACAAGCCCATATTTGTTGTCTGTTCAGCCTTCCTGCTTCGGCTTTAGAGTAGCCTATCTACAGGGTCCATGTAGCTCACTGGGGTTGGTTAGCGCAAGGGTATTTAAGCCTGTTCAGGGGTCCCCCGGGCTCCCATGGGTCAGAGGAAGTATGTTCAAAGATCCTGATTAAAACTGCATGAAGAAGATCTTCCCGGAGTCACATCTTCCTTGCTGGCGAGGGTCAGGCACAGCACAGATGGTGGCCCATATGGGGAATTTTTCAAATCAGAACTTATTGCAGTCAGGACAGCACTGGCAAGTTCCCAAGGTAAGTTGGGACCAAATTTAAGGCCTTCCGTAAAGAGGCGATAAGGTCTCTGGTAAGGAGCAATAAAGTTCAGGTTTGAACTAAGCCTAAGGCAATAAGGTCTCTGGTAAGGAGCAATAAAAGTCCCAGGAAAGTTGGGACCAAACTAAAGACCATGGAATTAAGCGGCAATAAAGTCTCAGGCACTGAATGAATGGTTCTAACGAACCAAAAGTAAAATTTTTAAAATGGGGACTTCTCAGTCTCATCTTATTTTTCTGGCTCTTCAGGAGCTACTTTTGTTGAAGAAACTTAAAGAAAAGCACACTATAAAGATTCGTGAGTGAATGCGATGCCATTGCACCTTGGTTCGCAGTTTCAGGAGACCTCACGGTAGCGTGCTGGGATAAATTAGGCAGGGATCTTGACTTTGCTTGGGAACAAGGGACGCTAAAGTCCAGAGTCTGACCTGTTTGGAAGTTAGTGCATAGTTGTATCGAAGACAAGAGGTACTGTAAAGAGGCGATGGAAAAAGGGAAAGCTGCGCTAGAAATGTTACAAGAAGAAAGATCAGAAGAGGTTGAGAGCACAGGAGAGACTGGTATGGATGAAACAGATTCTGAGGAAGAATTGCAAGCCCTAGTAGAAAAGGTTCAGAAACAATCCCTTAAGGGGCAGAGGGGGAAGGGAGATAGACATGCCCATGTGGGGAGGGGAGGGACCCTCCTAGAACAATGCCTTCAGCACCTTCTCCTTATCAGAGTGAGGAAGGGTGGGGCTCATGTACAGGGCATTCCTTTTGCCCTGAGGTCTGGAAAGCCTTACAAAATAACTTAAGTCTTGAACAAGTAAATCACATTGCCATAAAAGCATGGAAGTCATTACCCAATAAGGGAGAGGTGAGTGGTAACCTCACTAAGATACTGCAAGGCCCAATGAAACCATTTTCAGATTTTGTGGCCTGTTTGGTAGAGGCTGCAGGGAGAGATTTTGGCATTACAGCAGCCATAGTTGCAGCTATCTCTTTTGCAGTTGTGGGTTCAGTCACAGCTGCCATGGCTATGAGCACATTGGTGCAGACAGTCTCTAAGCTGAATGAGTTGTCCAAGAATGTGGCTACCACCTTGGATGCTCAATCCACAATTGGCACAATTGGTGCTCAACTAAAAGGAGGTTTAATAATCGTAAACCTAAGAATTGATCTGGTGCAGGAGCAAATGGATACCAAGAAGACAACATTATATATATATATATATATATATATATATATATATATATGGAGGGAGGGAGGGGGAGAGAGAGAGCTATGCTCTGATTCATATCTTGACAGAGAAGTGCAGGACAACAGGATTTCAACCTTTGAACTTGACTGTTCTTCCAAGGTGTAAGGCAAGGTCAGGTAGATAGCAAAACTCAGGACATCCCAATAACTTGGGGAACCTGCATTAGAAAGGAAGCCTATTGGGGGATAGGAGCAAGGATTCCTGAACTGGTCTGCATGTTACCTACAGATCTGCCTGGGATCTTTGGATATTCTTCAGTCCACACTCTGGATGCTTCAACTCAGATTCCCTGCCTTGAACTCTATGCCAGTTTGAATATGATCATGAGGCTAGTGCCTCCCAGACCACTTCAAAAGTTCAGGTATTGTTCTCTGGATCAGAAATTTTTTCTAAGGTGTCTTAGTCAGTGAAATAAACCTGTATCTTAAAACTAGGAAAAAATGTCTAAGAGAAACTAAAGGTAAGACAGAACACTTTTAAAATGAGGAGAAAGGATGACAGTCAAAGAATTATAGATGGAAGAAATTGACAACCTGGATGTGACAAACTCAATGTAGATCAGAGATACTATGTACTGTGTGCTTTCCAAAACTTTGGTGTGGGTGCTTCTGGGGATGTTCAGGAGCAAATGTGCAGGTGTTACTGTGCACAAGCTGCCGCCAGTAGGATGGGCAATTAAAGACATCAGGCGAAATGTAGGCTAGGACAAAGTATCCTTGTAGACTTGTTTACTGGTCCTGTCTGATATGGACACTCTGGACCGAGGATACTGATTTACCTGGGCACAGCAATCTAAGCTCATGGTGCCTGGACTGTGCCACCAGGACGTTGTTTCTTCCAAGTTCTCTCCTGTGCCAAAGAAAATGCAGTAAAACTGCTTAGGTCCTGTGGGTTCAGCATTGAGAGCTCTTCCCTAGGAAGCCTGACACCATGACAAATAAATGCCAATATATGATTTCATGTTCTGCCACTATATTCTGTTTGATAGCATTATGCACCCAGAATGGCAACTTACTCAGGACATTTTTGTACACTCCCTCAGCCCTTTCCAAAAAAAACAACAACAACAAACAAAAACAGACAAACTTGCAAATTCCTTTTGCATCATACACCAAAATAGCCAACAAACAAGGAAGGCAATCCAGAAATGGAACACTTGAACTGCAGCAAGGGCTGAATTCCAAGAGGTGTGAAGAGACAGGGTATGGAGGAGATATGGGGTCACAGAACTCACAGAGTCATCTTCTTCACTGCCCTTAAACAACTTGTTTTTGGACCCTGCCATTCCTCAGAAGACCCAAAGAGAGAACACAGTTAGGCTTATTGGCAAGTCTTCATACCACCCTAAGTGAAGCCTATAGAAACATCATGCCACTCTGCAGCATAAGGGAGGCACTTAACAACAAATCTCATGGACACAGATATTGTGCCTGAGGGAAGCCCCTAGCTGGACATCTAAGTTATTCTGAAGGCCACTCCCCACAAACATCTGAGATTCAGAATCTATATACTTACCCATGGCTATCAATAATCACCTCGGCTGCCAGGGTGGCCTATGTTAAGATAGATCCTTGCACACTGGGGAAAAAACAAATTATATTCAAGCCTTACAGCTAAAAAATAGACTAACAGACTGACACAGGACTGGGAGGGAGGCAGGGTTGTGATATACAAGAGTACATGTAAATCAGAAGGCATGCTGGTGATATGGGGATGAGGACAACCAAACTCATTGAGGCCCTAATCTTAGCACTATTTTCCCATGGGGCAGAAGGCTTGTCTGGGATGGAAAAAAAGCTAAACTGAAGGCATATATGTGCACTCATGAGGCAACTAGTTTCGTGATGTACAGGTGACAAAGCTGAAATTTTGTCTTCATTCCCATGGTACCCTCCATCAGTTTTCAGGTGGAATGTTACCACCACATAATCGGAAGCAGGAAACATCATGTGCCATGGAACAACCTTGACATTGTCCCAGAAAGCATGCTGCCACATTCCCTAGATATGGACACAAGTAAACATTAAAAGAATTAACACCTGGCTTCTTGCCTACCAAAGAACAGCTCAGGGTCCCCTACCTAACAATATCCTAAGAATCACCAGACACTCACTGTAAGATATTTTCAGGTCTGATAAAAGCTGCCTCATGTTCACAGCATACCAATCCACACCTTCAACCAGACACTACTTAGGACAATTCTTTCCTTTCTCTCAAGTCCACAAGACACACTCATATATAGGACTTTCTAGATCTTATGTAGAAATATAGCTATGTGTTTACTGTCATAGGCACAAGAGATTCAAGTAGTCTGGAGAAAGACAAGCTACACACCTAGGGAAAATACACAAAATTCCAGGTGTCCCCACAGAATGCCCTCTAAGTTCTTTCATCCTTTACCTCCAGGGTACCAGACACATATAAAAGAAACAAGTGTCCATAGACAGAATGGGACAACACATCAACCTGACCATCCCACACCAAAACACCTGAGCCAGCACAGAAGTCTCTCTTGCCTTGTATCTAACTCCTCCACTATCTGTGTCTCTCTCCCTTGCTCCTATATACACTACCATCCATGGTATCCAGCACAACAATTCCCAGATGATATACCATATTTTCTAGGGAAATGTTTTCCATACACAAAAGAGAACCAGTCTCCTATAAACACAGACAGACTACAGAGGCCCTCCTTCACACTGTTGATATCTTCTAAAATGACTGCTAGGTGAAGACCACTGCCCTGGCCTCCTGGTTACTACCTTGTCTAATGTCTTCCCCTTATCACACTCTACACACCCTGCTGAGACATCAAATGTAAGATTACAAAGGGCCCTCTGTAGATATATTTTGTGGAGCTATGTGGGGAGCTATGAGTTGCTAGAATTGCCAAGCATGACACAGAAAAGCAAGTTCTCTCTCTCTCTCTCTCTCTCTCTCTCTCTCTCTCTCTCTCTCTCTCTCTCTCTCTCTCTCTCTTTCAAGGGTGGGCATATTCAAATGGGAGGTCAAGTTGAGAAATGGCCAGAATCTCATCTAGAGGAAGCATCACGATATGACCAAGACAAGTGTGAAGTGTGGCAATCTCAAGAGGCACCTTGCAGCTCTTCATCCACATCCCTGCTTCACTGACCTCTACTATGAGAAGGACAAGCAGCAGCATAAGAGGCACGGGCAGCATCATAGTGGTTGCCAAGGCAGTGTTGCTGGGGATGACAGAGTGCGAGGAGCTGCTCTCTCTTGGCTATGCAAGTGAAGGCATCTGCATCACTGCTGCCACAGCCCCTGCTGCTGTGTACTTGGCCACATTAGCCTCATCGTGACTGAAGTGACTTGGTGGATTGTCATAACATCTGCCTGACAGAGTTCATTAGACAATATCTTCTGATCATCTGATTATTAAATTATTGAATTTTTAAAATCGGTGATGGCTGTGTCCTTCATGGCTCAGTTCTGGTGTATCCTCTTGGGAACTGATGATGTGAAATCATTCAGTTTTTAAATTACTTAATCATTTAATCATTAAAATCTATTATTATGTAATCAGTAATCACTGGATCACACAGTGTCCCGCAAGCTCTAGTGCTGCTCCTGGCTCCAATCATCTGCTGTGTCCATCAGATAGAAGCCAAACACCAAATTGATGAACCCCATCATCATATAAGGAATCAAATAAGTAAATAATTGGATGGTCTTACATACTTAATGCCCATAAGGGGGAACCAACCTAAATGATTGTCAAAGAAGTAATACGTAGACAATTAAATAATTACACACAATTAACTTCCAGGGAAGACTGGCCAGACTCCAGTCATGAAGGACAACATCATCATCGTTTCAAGTAATTAATATATAATGATAAAATAATTGAATAATGAGATGGTGTTGCATACCTAAAGCCCACATAGTGTAGTCAGTCTGAACTCTTCCTGGAATAATGATTTATATAAATAATCAAATAAATAAATAATTAGATAACCTTGCACATAAACTTCAACAAGTTGGCACCAAACTAAAAGTATCATGGTTGAAGTAATGATCTATTTAAATGACTAATTAACCAAGTAAGTATATGATGTCACATCATCAACTCCCACAATCTGGCTCCAAACAAGACTAATGGTCCATAATGTCATCATCATATTGAATAATTTAGTTACATAATTACATGATCTGGCATACTTGATCAAACAAGGCAGAACTAAATTCCAATGATCTATGATTATTTAATGACAAATTTTATAGGTAAATCAGTATAACATCAGATTATGTGATGGTCTGGAACATTTGACTCACAAAGGAGGCTCAAACTCCAGTGATCACTGAATACATAATGACAGATTTTAAATAAATTATTAAAAATTGAATTATTTGATGGTATTTTATACTTGACTTCTACAAGACTTAGCAAAACTCAAGAGATCATTATTTAATCTTAGACTTTAACAATATACTAAATGAGTAATGAGATAATATCTCATAATTCACCAATGGGGAGATAAGAAAATAATAACATCATTGATTAAAATAATTAAATAATGAAATGAATTGCCACAATTATCTCCAACAAGGTGTAAAATCCACTTATCATCTACTATCTAATGTCCTATTTTAATAATTATATAATTACATAATCATAGGATGATATAGTCTGCTATACTAGACACACACAAGATGTCTTTACTTGATTCCCATAACATTGTGCCAAACACCATAGACCAGCGATTATTTAATCCCAGATTTCAGTAGTAAAATTAATAAATGATTACATTTTATTATGGATCCCGGGTTTAAGAGGATATCTGATAGTTGATATTGGGCACCTTTCTCATGAGAGATGAACTGCTATCCAATTATCCCTCAGTCTAGTCTAACAAATGGATTAACACTGTCCTGAAGGAATACTAACAATGGAAAACTCACCATTTGTTGAATAATTGTAAGTCTCTTTTTATCTTCTTAATCCACAGTTTTACTCATAAGGGAAGATGATATTTGTCAAAAAAAAAATTCTTTGAACTGCTTCTCCACAGGTTATATTCCCCGATATTAGGTAATTTGTAATTGGGTAATATTAATAGTTTTATGCCAACTTCCAGGGGTTTGGCTATGACTTGGTTAAAAGAATCAATTTCCACAAATGACATCATTAAATGTTTTATGAGATACTTATCTTGGAGCACTAAAATATCCAGTGATAACACTACATCTAAGCTGCTCTCTGGTTCTTGGAACATGATACCAGAATATAGAATTCCAGCATGGTTGGCAGGCAAAAGTTTTGATCCAACATTCTGTCATATTCTTGTACAGCTCCCTCATGCTAAAATAAGACCACTCACTAATGGAATAACCTTGTAGCCTCACTGATTTTCTCCCAAATGCAAGACACGTTTTTGAGTTATACTTATTTTAAAGTCTATTAAACAACTACATTCTCATAGTGACATACACATGACAATGAAGGCATCATTATGCCATTCAAGATGCTCCAATTTTCTTGTTTCCAGAATGGAGACAATAGCATTAATGGCCTCTACCTTAATCCTTTTCTACTTACTGAAATTAAAATAAGATTCTGTTTATTCTCTTATTTTAGAATAGCTATAGGTACAAATATAGAGGAAAAGTAGGTGAGTGAATAATTGTAGCAATGTACAAAGGCACAAAGATGAATAAATTGGAAACAAAATTGGAAACAAAAATGATAATCATGTTAAGAGCTTCCATGCAACAAAAACAAATAGCTCACTCTGGACTCCTAGACACTTACTTTAAAAAAAAAATATGATTGTCTCCCAAAGATGCCTTTGCCCTCAGACAACAGAAAGAAATCTAGACTATAAAATATTTATATTCCCAATAGGCTGGAAGGCTATTTTTTGGTTATCTGACTTTTTGGTTCTATCGATGTTTGTCATCATATAGAGGAAATATAACTCTAAAAGGAATATTAACCGCAATTATTTTACATTGATATGGGCTTTGGTATATTGACCGAAATGTAAAGTTGTTTTTGTTGTACTGGATATATGTTTCTACTCTTGTTTAAGGTATTGCACTTATGCAGCTTATTTAAAAACAATGTATAATTAAGTAAAACAGGTTAGTTCTTCTAGCTGAGACCCATATTCAGGGGGTCTGAGTCAGTCCCATGCTGGATTCTCAGCTATCCATCTGGGGGGGGGGGCATTAGCTCCTTCTTGTTCAGGTCAGCTGTCTTCATGTGTTTTGCAACCTGGACTTGGCCTCTCTCTCCGCGTTTGGATTCTAGTTTGACTCTGAGCAGTCTAAGGGACCTCAGCCAGTGGAACTAGGATGTATTCCTGGTGCTAAAAAGGAGCTCACGGACACATCCCTTATGGAGCTATACTTCTTTAACTTAGAGACAGGAGAGAAGCCCTAGTCCCTACTTCAAATGACTTGGCAGATTTACATGACCCCACCTGGATATGTGGAATGGAGGTGGGGGATGGAAGAGAAGGGTGGGCAGGGTGCATGTGAGGGGGCAGAGATGGTAAAAGGGAGGGAGGGAGGATGAGAGAGGAAACTGGGATCAACATGTAAAATAAAAAAAGAGAGAAAAAGAAAAACAGGTTAG